>BSBM01000274.1:18265000-19465000 GCA_027924585.1 Larix kaempferi | reverse complement strand
TCTCCTCTTGTTCGTCTCGGATCAGCAGGATTTCCAAGATTCGAACCAGCAGATTGTAGAGTATTTTGGGCCCACTTTGGTAACTGAGGGGGATCTGAATGGTCGGATTCCGAACCTGATATGTCATGATCATCATATGCTGCTACAATATCAGAAATATCAGAACTCATACCTTCATTATCGCTGCTCGAATCTTCTTCTGGTGAAGGCGGTGAATCGGCAGTTTTCTCCTCAACTAGTTGCAATTCTTGAAGCGGTTCTTCAAACTGCACACTGCGCTCTATGAATATCTTTTTAGATCTGATATCCATGAGTTTATATGCTTTTGATTCTTCCCCATATCCTATCAATATGCACTCGATACTTTGTGGATCCAAAGCTCGTCTCTTCTCAGAAGGAATTCTAGCCCATGCAGTAGAGCCAAAAACTCTCAAATTTGACACATCCGGTTTGTGACCAAAGAATGCTTCGAAAGGAGTCATACCTTTCACGGATGAATGTGGAACTCGGTTCTGTATATATGCAGAAACATTGATTGCTTCAGCCCAAAGATTTGCAGCCAAACCTTTAGATTCAATCATGCATGTAGCCATCTCTTTCAGTGACCGGTTTTTCCTTTCCGCTACACCGTTCTGCTGGGGTGTGTAGGGAACTGTATGTTGGATCTTGATTCCGCTTTGGGCACAAAGTTGCAGCAACTCGGACTTGATATATTCCCCACCATTATCAGATCTAAGAGCTTTGATCTTGCTCTCAGTGGTGGTCTCAACAGAAGCCTTAAAATCCTTGAATTTTCCAAGCACTTCTGACTTGTTTTTGAGAAAGAATACCCATGTAAAGCGAGAATAATCATCAATAAATGTCAAAACATACCTTGAACCATTTAATGACATATGGGGCAGCGGACCGCTGATATCAGAATGGATCAATCCCAAAATAGTAGAGGCTCTGCTAGCCTTGCCGCGGTCGAATCTGTGCTCGGGGTGCTTCCCAATAATGCAACCGGAGCATATTCCCTTCGAGGAACGGAGTTGTGGAAGCCCATCAACCATGGATTTATTTGATAGCAGCAGCAAATACTTATAATTTAGATGTCCAAATCTTTCATGCCAAATCCTACTAACCTCATTACCATGTGTGCGAAGAGCAGTGGGCTTTGCAAGCGGAATAAAGTGCGAAAACTCATAACATTTAGCAGTGTGGTTTGCCTTTCCAACCGCAACTAGTCTTCCACTTTTGATATCAGAAATTTCAACTGTATTAGGGCTGAATGTGACTTTCTTTGGATCACCAGTATGTGTCATTTGATACACAGAAAGGAGATTCGAAGCTAAGGAAGGCACATAGAGAACATTCTGAAAGCATCCATGATCTACATGAATCGTACCTTTGCCCTTTGAAGAAATTTTTGAGTCATCTCCCAAATGGATGGGGATGGAGCTGTTTGGATCGAATGAGGAAAAAGAATCAATATTTGCAGCCATATGATTTGATGCACCCGAATCTATCAAGAGAGTGGGCTTCGAAACCGTTGCCATGAGTGCTTGTCCTCTTTCATGATCGTCATTCCGATCCTTCTTCCTTGCACCGTCAGGAAGGGTTATGTTGTTCTTTTCCAAAAGGAGGGCCATTTGATCTATAGTCTTCTTCATACATGAACTTTCGGGATGAAAGCCACGGTTACAATAAGTACATTTAGATTTTTGGTTACCTTCTTTGCCCTTTTGCTTGGATTTCGAACTGGATGGTGCATCCGTTTGCTTGCCTTTGTCTTTTTGCTTGTGAGGCTCGAATTTGGGCTTCTCCTTCTTTAGCTTTCCTTTACCATTCGAAATCTTGGGTCCTTGAACAAATAGGGCTGAATCTTTGGAGCTTATGGACCCCATTTGAATCAACTTGTCATGCTCTTTCGTAACGGACTCAATGAAGGCATTCAAGGTAGGCATCTTCCAATTCGGGGTAGTTAGCCGACCGGAATTGAAAGTGGAGACAAATACCGAATAATCTTTCCCAAGCTTGCTTAGAATGGAGAGGATCAACTGTTTATCCTCTTTGATAACACCACTGTTCTTCAATTGCAAGTTCAAGTTCTTGAATTTGGTGAAGAATTCATTGATGCTCTCGAAATTCTCAGGATTAAGGCCAATCAATTCATTCTCTAATTGAAAAGCCCTAAGCTCATCCTGCTTGCCGAATAGTGTCTCAAGTTGCTCCCATATGGCCTTTGGAGTCTTCAATCCGCTGAGATGGAAGTGAAGATCTTTGGAGATGGAGAGACAAAGAAGACCGTAAGCTTCATCAAGCTTATTGTAGTGTTTGGTTCTTTCTGCTACATTGTTTGGCTCCAATTCAAGACCAAGAGTGACTCGGTAGTAACCTTTTGAACGTAATATGATCTCCATATCATCTTTCCAATCAAAATAATTGAATGGGGTGAGGATAGGCTTTGAAGAAGAGTATTCCATTGCAAGGATTGAGTCAACTGATGAAGAAGAAGCTTGCATGCAGACTAGAGCGAATGGAATTGCTGTAGAAATGCTTGCATGCAGAAGGTAGCGAATGCAATTGGAGGAGACAATAAACCTGCAAATCACATAAAAACAACCACAATAAGGTCGAACAATCCACCCTTTGAGAGTTGCATCACACCTGGGATTGGATTTCAAGCAATGTTGAATAGGTCCAATGTATCAGATCCAGGAATTATGTGGTAACTCAAGCTTCTGGAGTGGTATTGGAGTATTTTTCAAGCTTTGCATGCACAGGAGCGAATGCCCTTGAGATATCTCATGCCAAACTTTTTGCAATTTTTAGCAATTCAGTCAAATCTTCTTGTATAAACACCTGTAGAAAAGAGATCTTGTTCCTGCAATGGCTCTGATACCATGTAAAGTTAGTCACAGCAGATCTAATGAACAAATAAATCAGTCACAACAGATGAATAAGAAGATATGGTGCAAAACTGTGCAAAACATGCAGCAGTGCTCTCTATCCCAGAAAGGGTGAATGAATTACAATACAAACTGTTACAATGAACAGAGCAATTCGAATTGCCTAAGGAGGTCATTCGAATCACTGAATGGAGTAGCTTGACTCAATCTAGGAGTCCTCATCAATCATCGGTGTTGCTCATCAATCACAACAAACAGTCATCCAGGTGTCAAGCTGAGTCTAACTGATCATAATAAATGTAACTGAAGTGTGTAGCACTGATATAGGATCTGGAGGCTCAGTGGGGGCGCATGGGAGGCTAACTGGAGTCAGAGCAAGTCACCTAATCGAACTGGAGGTCAATCGGAGGTGAAACAGTCAGTCAGGAGTGAAATCGGAGTGAAATCAATCAGAATCGGAGCTAACTGAATGTAACTGGAGTGAATCTGCAGTGGTAGGTGAGCAAGTGCGCCCTTCTCAGTCAGTAGGTGAGAGGAGGGCGCCTTTCAGCTTAGGAGGGCTAAAACTCTGTGGAAAGTGGCTCCCGGGTGCTAGAAGAAGGTGGATAAGGTGCTGGAGGCATCAAACTGGTGACTGGACTGCATATCCTGAAATAGATCATGCAAGATCCTGAAGTAGATATGTATCCCGAAATAGATGATCCTGAAATAGATATGTATCCCAAAATAGATGATGGATATCCGAACACACATGAGATATCATCATAATAATTTCAATCATAATTTTTCAAATTTGTTTCATATAGAAACCAGATTTCCCAAACATGAGGTCTTTCTCATTATGTTTGTATTTTGCAAGCCATAACACATGGTCTTCCTGCAATGTGTCCTCATGACACAATTCACAAATAGCCAAACAGTCAATAACATTAATAACCAGATTCAAATCTGAATTTACAATTCTGTCTTTTATCTATGAGTCCATCCTCATAAGGTTTGGCTTTTGTGCATGGTAGATTCCAGCTTTTATCATGGACTTAAAAACATTGCCATACCCAAGATAATTCTACCCGCGATCTGAATTTTTCAATCATCCAAACAGGTTGTGAGTACCCATGCATATAATCTTTTCATTGCAACATTTACAACAGTCATTGAAGTGATATCAAAATTATAACAATGAATAATTCAAACACTATCAGTTGTTAATATCTCAAATGCAATGAAATACATTTACTTTATATGCATTTTTATCACAATAAAATTGCAAGATACAATCACATTGTCCATGCAATCAAATAAAACTTCCAATACTCATGATTACACAATCATATCCTTTCATGCAACTTTGTCCTCTCAACAAAGCATTCTTGTAGCCCATCAAACATGACTACCTTTCTCATGCAATTATTTCCCTTACATTCATAGCAGCTCATGAAATGATCTCACAACTGCCAATAATTCTATCATTTCATCTATTAGCAAATTGCAATGAAATATATATTACAACCATGCATTCGCACAATGCCTCTTAACATATGTACCCACACATATGCATGCACAATCACAATATTTAAATAATCTTTTAATGTACATTCACATGCAACCTTGCATTGATTCATGAATACCATAATGTCATGTTATGCATTCCACCATGATTTATTGGAAGGTCTAGCTAATGCCTCGACACATCACTCAACCATCTCCCCAATCACTTGGTTAACTATTTGGGTGTCTTCCTTCTTCACCTGAACAAAACATCAGGAGTTCAATCACTCCCTGCTTGTTGGCAAAGAGGTTTTGATCCTAGAGTAACACCAATAGAGAGTTCATGGGATACTCGTGTAGCACTATAACATTACCATTTCCAACCACATTATGGTCTTACCCATGACTATCTCATATGGCATGCACTACCACAAAAGGACCATAAGTTCTTATTTTCTTTGGTTATTAAACTCATAACTAACATACACACATGGCATGGTATTATTTTATAGGAATGCATTCAAAATTCTAAATCGGTAGATGGTATAAGGCTCCTTGCCCTTACTACCCCATACCTCACCATCCCTGGTGGCTATGTCACAGGGTTCGTCGGATTTTAACCATGAGGTTTGAAATTCGACGAACCTTTAAAAAAAATTTGAGTTCGTTGGAATTCGTTGGCTAGTTTGAATTCAACCCCGTCTACTGCTCGTTGTGAGTCATATTGGTGTGAACCCTGTTGCTGCTCGACGAGAACCTCATCGCCACGAACCCTGTCGTTAGTCTTACTTGAACCCCGTCGTTGCTTGTTTCCAAATTTACCGTTGCGAACCATGTTGTTGTCGGTCGCCAACCTTACCAATTACCACCCTGAACCCTGCTATCAGTCTACTCACACCCTGCCATCAATCTTACTCACCCGTGACCGCCTGCTATCAGTATTAAACCACGGTTTGTGAACTCTGCTACCCAGTCGTCGCCAATTTAAACTGCCATTGCTCTCGATCCCCATCGACTATGTTATCATAAATACAAAAAATATGTATTTGGATTTTATATTTGAGTTTTTTTGTTTTCATTGCTCTAATGAGGAAATATAGAGAAGGAATTGAGGATTATTTTTAAATTTTAATAATGGCATTGGGTTATGTTTATTTGTCGTAAACCCTGCTACTAGTTATTAAATTATTAATATGTTTATTTATGATGATTTTTACTCATATTTGTTTATTTATGTTGATTTTTAATATATTATGTTATTATTCATTTTGCAGTTTATATATATTTATATTTTGAAAAAATTATATAGACGAACTTGATGTCGAACCTCATAATGTTTTTTGAATTTGAAATGAATTTCAAAGTCGTTGAACTCGAATTCGGACCCAAACCATGTGACATAGCTTGGTGGGATAACATTCACATAAATGTATCCAATATCACACACATACCAAGTTATGGTAATTAAAATATGGCTGAAAGGATGTAATGTCCCTTATTAAGAATTTTATTAAAATTGCAATTTTCCACTTTTTTCCTTGGTTCGACCTTTGACTAGTTTCGATCTCTAGGTCCCAAATTTGCCCCAAATGATCCCAAATCTTCTGAGAAGGTATATGAATGATATTAGAACATAAATATGTGTTTTAAGGATGCCTTTGGACCTTTAAAATACTTCTGCAAATACTCTTTCAATTCTGGCCAATGTAGGGAACTTTACTAGTAATTTGCCTTTGACTAGTATTGGTCTCTATGTCTCGAATTGACTCCAAATGCCTTCAAATATTCAAGGAAGGTGTATGAATGATATTAAGACTTGAATATGATGTTCAGGGATGATATATGGCCACCAAAATACCTCTGCAAACTCTCTTAAGATTATGGACCAAGTATGCAATTTTACTAGTAATTTGGGGTTCAAATCCCCCTGGGGTAAGTATTGAAAATGGCTTCCCAAATGCCTCCAAAGCCACTCAAATTTCTGAAAAGAGGTAGGGAATGTATTAAGGATTTTATTAAGGTCTCATGTGCACCATTAATTGATTATTATATCTGTTCCAACCCTCTCCCATTCAACTGCAAAAATCACCAATTCGACCCTTGGGGAAATGGCACTATTTCTTCTCCCAGTGCAATTAAACTAAGTAAAAATACTTCAAATGCTCAAGTACAGTACATGAAACTTGTAGAAGACATCCATGGAATTATATTGACCACAAATATATCATAGAATCATCCATCCATTCGAAATCATCATAAATACATTGGCTCACAACAAGGTAGTGGGGAAATGGCATTGTTCTTCCATTAAAAATGAGATTTATACATTTCTACTTGGAATTTCGACCTGAAACTTTTTGGAGATGAAGAACAGAGTATTTAATTCATATTACAAAAGAAATGGGGCATTAAAAGCTTCCCCAAAGAGTACAATAGCTCACCAAAAACGCCCTCCCTCAAGGATCAAGAATATGCCATCAAAACCGGAAATGGTTGAAGGAGTGAGCTGCAATAGAAGAGACCATGAGCTGCCCTGTAGCTTACACCTGCAAATAAAGACTCCATTAAAGCTCCAAATGAAAGGTCTGAATGGCCTTTCCAATTACCAACTTGGATGGGAATCTTTCACCCTCGAAATTGGCTAAGGCAAGAAACTAGTCATCCACTAGCTCTCCCTCTTCACAAATGCAATTACAAATTCTACAAATGATCAAAAGCTGGTTTCATTCTTTGTTATTGACATTTATAAAGTTCTAATGGCCTCCATGGGTCGAATTCCTTCCAAGAGACTCATGCCAACTCAAGTTGGGAAGAGATTCCAAAGAACGCCACTTGTACAACAATTCCTAGTCTCCCACTTCCACCAAATCACATGTGGAAGCATCTTAGCTGCCCTAACACCCTTGAGGGCCCTCTTGGAGTCTATTTTTAGCCCTGACATGTCATATATGTCATATGTCATCCTTCAGGTCTGATTTGTGTCATAGGTGTCATAGCATCTTCATCATTGTTGTCATAGAGCTAGGGAATCTAGCCCAAGTGTCTCACTAGCTCCAAATTGCCTCTTCCTCTTCCATGGGAGTTACTCTTCCTCTATATTTCGACCTTGGATGAGTTATTCCATGAATAATACCTTTTGGACTTCCCCAAGTATGTTACCATTCACCTTGAATTCGAATTGGTGAGAGAATGATGCCAAATGTAGTGGGGAAATCTAGCCATATGTGGGTCCCACTTCCTCCATGTGTCTTCATGATGAAATGCCACTTTGATTTTCACTTGTATATATTTATTTAGCTCCTTTATTAAATATTTATTCCATTCTAATGTTCAAACATCATTTATTATCCCCATTATTCCAAATCCCAAAGCTTCCACCCCAAACCTAGGAAACTAGTAATTTTCCTCCTTGGCAATTATTTGACCCTTAACATCAACTTTGCAAACTCTAATGAATATGGCTAATGTGATTAGGCCATTGTGACCCAATTACAAATTTGGGACATGACAAATCCTCCCTTCCCAATATTACTTGTCCTCAAGCAATTTCAAACATGGGTGTTGAAGAACCTGCTTTCTGTATAATTCTTTGAAGTTGCCATTGAATTGCCAAACCTTGAGTCTTTGAGTTTCCATGAATATTTTAGAGAGGAACCAACATGCTTGCTGCTGCACTACTCTGATAAAAATCACTTTATTAAGTGGGGAATCCATCTCCCATGCTGCTTGCTTCCCCCAAAAAAATGAAACCAATGAGACAAAAATTATTCCAGGGTCCCATTGCTTGTATTGCACCCCAACAATTAAGAGTGCTCTCCAACCTACACCATTAGATAAGAGGATTCCTGGATCCCATTTTCTTGTATGCATTCTTCCAAACATCATGAGTACCAAATATATATCATCAAAGTACATAACAACATAATGAAAATGTACATCAAGGATATGCTTCATCAAAGAGTCATGAAAGTGCTTATACCTCCAAGCAAGTAGACCACCATTTTCCAAGTGCATACAAGCTTCAAGTGACCAATTAAATCTGCTCCAATGACATAGGTGAGGATCCCATGTCCTATAATGCTGCTCCAAAATGATGTTATATGCATCAAAATATTCAACCATGTATTCTTTCATCCAAGAAGTGAATGAAGAATCTCCACTAGAATCTGAACCAAATAATGAGCAGAAAAAACAAGGAGACTTCAAATGACTCAAAGAAGTCTCACCCATACATCCATGAATGTGAGAATCATAAAAATGTAACAAAGTATGTGGCTGCCAACAAAAATGTTCTCCCATCATAAATCTATTCATCCAAGTGTTGGATGAAGTTCCTCTAACATCAAATGAACCCAGTGTTGAGCAAGAAAAACCATGAGCATTCAAGTGACTCAAATCCATATCATAGGTGCATCCATGTAGATGTGAATCATCATAAAGTGACAAATTATGCTGCTGCAAATGTGAATAAGAATTTGCTCCAACCATGTCATCATAAAAGTTAAATCTAGGAGTTCCATACTCCTCATATGGCACCATCAAAAAGAACCCTTTCACCCATACTTCATTGAGACTAATACTGCAAAACATGGAATTGTAGGATGTAGGAGAATGTACTAACTCACCCAAATGATCAAAAATTTCAGGAGTTTCATCATGGGAAGGATCCATGTGGGTAGTATCCTGCAGCTCCTTCAAAAGTGTGAACTCTTTGTCATAGTTTGGTTCCAATGTAGAGGAATCATGCTCTTCTTTAAAAATTGCATAACCTTCATCAAGAGGCAATTCAAATTCCTCTTCCACCAAATCAAGTGTTTGGATCTCTTCAAGTTCATCTTCAAACACATCAAGAACATTCAAATTTTCACATTTCTCATGATCCACCATGTCATGAGAATCCTCCAAACAATCTACCATTTGACAATCTGAAACATAGGAGGAAAAACAAGTATCTTGCAACTTTTCAAGAAGTTGCTCATTTTGAATTGTGAGCTTATGAATATCCTCATTATTCTTCAAGTATGCATCATGTAACAATTCATTAAGCTCAAACAAATGGTTTCTATCAAAAAGCAAAGACATGAAATTACCTTTGATGTGGCACATTGCTCTTTGAATCTTCTCCATATCTTCAAGGAAGGATGTTTCCTCCAATGAAGTAGCTCTCCAACAAGAATTTGACACCAATGCTTGAGTCTCATGGAGAATGCTGAGGGACTCTTGGATCTTCTTTTCATTCATCTTTAAGGACCCTTCAAGAAAATGAGGCTCTTGCAAATGAACCTCCTCATCTTCTTCATTTTTGCTTGGACCAACTTCATGAAGCTCAAGTGGTGATGGGGAAGTTGATCTTGGTTCTTCTTCAACTGCTACAAGGTCTTCATTATCATGCTTAATGGAACTTGGGCTTGCAGCAACACTTTCAAAAGTGATCTCTATGTCACCAACATAGAGGTGTGAGCACCCATCAGTAGGTACTCCTTCATAGTTTAAGCATCCATCAGTAGATGCTCTTTGGTTCATGTCTAAGCTAGAAGGTGTCTCGAAATGATCTTCCATATTTTCAATAGAATCTTCTTCATGCTCTTGTGATGTCTCTTCATTTTTCTCCTTCAAGCAAGCTGATTCATTTTTCCCCTTGTTTTCCTTAGGATCGGTATATTTGGAATCCCTTCTTGAATAAATCTCAAAAGCTCTCATCAAAGAGGACATCATTTCATGCACACATATATGATACTCGCTCCAAGGGTTCTTACAAGAAGGGCATAAACCTTTCTTCACTAACTCCACATCTTCATTTTTGGGCCTATTTTCAAAAACATGTTCAGCATAGTACTCAAAAGACATGGCATTTTGTGTATTTTTGCTCGAAGCAAGATATTCTTGATATTTTTGATATTGCTGGGGCAAGGTTTTATAATTTGCTCTCCATCTTTGGAACTCACTCATAGAATTATCCTTGGTTGGTGTGACACATTCATATTCATCAGATTTAAAGTCATAAGAATAATCTTCATTTCTCTTGAAATTGTAAGAAGTGTTGCATGATGGCACCTTTTCCTCATACCATTCACATTCTGCTTCATATTGCTCATAAGCATCTGCATATTCATCATAAGAATTGTACTCATAGGATTCATCATAATAGTAAGACATGGCTGCCAATTATTCTTGAATGTATGTACCTAATACACAGGTGCAAGGACCATGCTATGATACCACTGTAATGTCCCTTATTAAGAATTTTATTAAAATTGCAATTTTCCACTTTTTTCCTTGGTTCGACCTTTGACTAGTTTCGATCTCTAGGTCCCAAATTTGCCCCAAATGATCCCAAATATTCTGAGAAGGTATATGAATGATATTAGAACATAAATATGTGTTTTAAGGATGCCTTTGGACCTTTAAAATACTTCTGCAAATACTCTTTCAATTCTGGCCAATGTAGGGAACTTTACTAGTAATTTGCCTTTGACTAGTATTGGTCTCTATGTCTCGAATTGACTCCAAATGCCTTCAAATCTTCAAGGAAGCTGTATGAATGATATTAAGACTTGAATATGATGTTCAGGGATGATATATGGCCACCAAAATACCTCTGCAAACTCTCTTAAGATTATGGACCAAGTATGCAATTTTACTAGTAATTTGGGGTTCAAATCCCCCTGGGGTAAGTATTGAAAATGGCTTCCCAAATGCCTCCAAAGCCACTCAAATTTCTGAAAAGAGGTAGGGAATGTATTAATGATTTTATTAAGGTCTCATGTGCACCATTAATTGATTATTATATCTGTTCCAACCCTCTCCCATTCAACTGCAAAAATCACCAATTCGACCCTTGGGGAAATGGCACTATTTCTTCTCCCAGTGCAATTAAACTAAGTAAAAATACTTCAAATGCTCAAGTACAGTACATGAAACTTGTAGAAGAAATCCATGGAATTATATTGACCACAAATATATCATAGAATCATCCATCCATTCGAAATCATCATAAATACATTGGCTCACAACAAGGTAGTGGGGAAATGGCATTGTTCTTCCATTAAAAATGAGATTTATACATTTCTACTTGGAATTTCGACCTGAAACTTTTTGGAGATGAAGAACAGAGTATTTAATTCATATTACAAAAGAAATGGGGCATTAAAAGCTTCCCCAAAGAGTACAATAGCTCACCAAAAACGCCCTCCCTCAAGGATCAAGAATATGCCATCAAAACCGGAAATGGTTGAAGGAGTGAGCTGCAATAGAAGAGACCATGAGCTGCCCTGTAGCTTACACCTGCAAATAAAGACTCCATTAAAGCTCCAAATGAAAGGTCTGAATGGCCTTTCCAATTACCAACTTGGATGGGAATCTTTCACCCTCGAAATTGGCTAAGGCAAGAAACTAGTCATCCACTAGCTCTCCCTCTTCACAAATGCAATTACAAATTCTACAAATGATCAAAAGCTGGTTTCATTCTTTGTTATTGACATTTATAAAGTTCTAATGGCCTCCATGGGTCGAATTCCTTCCAAGAGACTCATGCCAACTCAAGTTGGGAAGAGATTCCAAAGAACGCCACTTGTACAACAATTCCTAGTCTCCCACTTCCACCAAATCACATGTGGAAGCATCTTAGCTGCCCTAACACCCTTGAGGGCCCTCTTGGAGTCTATTTTTAGCCCTGACATGTCATATATGTCATATGTCAGCCTTCAGGTCTGATTTGTGTCATAGGTGTCATAGCATCTTCATCATTGTTGTCATAGAGCTAGGGAATCTAGCCCAAGTGTCTCACTAGCTCCAAATTGCCTCTTCCTCTTCCATGGGAGTTACTCTTCCTCTATATTTCGACCTTGGATGAGTTATGCCATGAATAATACCTTTTGGACTTCCCCAAGTATGTTACCATTCACCTTGAATTCGAATTGGTGAGAGAATGATGCCAAATGTAGTGGGGAAATCTAGCCATATGTGGGTCCCACTTCCTCCATGTGTCTTCATGATGAAATGCCACTTTGATTTTCACTTGTATATATTTATTTAGCTCCTTTATTAAATATTTATTCCATTCTAATGTTCAAACATCATTTATTATCCCCATTATTCCAAATCCCAAAGCTTCCACCCCAAACCTAGGAAACTAGTAATTTTCCTCCTTGGCAATTATTTGACCCTTAACATCAACTTTGCAAACTCTAATGAATATGGCTAATGTGATTAGGCCATTGTGACCCAATTACAAATTTGGGACATGACAAAGGATTCTTACCCAATCCCCTCTCAACACTTATGCGTTCAACATAATTAAAACATTACCTGCATGGCTTCCATCAACATCTCTGATGTTACTTGATCAGTTGGTCTCTTACAAAGGATTACACAATCCTTCCACCAACCTCTTGATCATAGATTTGTTGCCCCAACCTTTCTTCATTATTGTTGTAAATGTAACTTCGGAAGATATTCATTTGTATTTTGTATTTATATTATTAATTGTATTTTACTTGTACCTCCGACGAAGATGTTTTTTTCCTTCATTCGAGGATGTCATTATTATGGTTGGTCATGCAAGGTCACTGAGCTAAAACCTCCATTGTAAGTCAGGGCAATTTCACCCCAAAGAATAAATGTAAAATGTATTATTGAGTCTCCCTAGGACAGGTCGGCCCAGTCAGGTTAGTGAGGTCATCCCCATTAGGTAAAAAGGTCACCCACACATAAAGTATAAATAGAGAGTTTGCTCTCTCATTTGGACACACCACCCACTCACTCAAGTTCGAATAAGCTGAGAGAGAAGACAAGTTCGTTGGAGGAGAAAGAGAGAGAGATCTACATAAGACATCTTATATTTGGGTTTTCCATTTTGCTTGATATTGTATTAGTGACGAATCTATCTTTGAGGAAGTTGCGGGGTTTTCTCCTTTATGGTTTCCCCGAGGAAAATTATTGTGTCTATTGTGTTTTTTTGTGCTTGTTTTTTTTCTTTCAGTTGAAGATCCTAGTTAAATTGAATTAAAGTGCAAACTCTAACATGGTATCAGAGCTAACCTGAAAAGAAGGCATTATGCAGCAGCGGGAAAATAGGGCTTCCTAGTTCAAGGTCTTCTCTCCATAGATCATCAGAAAACGAGGGCTAGGCTAACTCGCCCTAGGAGGGCGCATCTTTTGGAGGAAGCAAAATCAAGTTTGAAGAATTTTCATTTTTGACCCAGACACTAGTGCCGGGAGAAAACTAGGGCATCAAGTTTTGGGGGTTTTCCTCCATCAATCCGGACAAAGGAGTACATTGGAAAATTAGGGTTTCTCTAACAAACCCTATGCCAGCTAGCTCCAGAACTAGGTTGGGCATCTCAAATTAGTAAGACCTAAATATTTTCTATTTCCATTTGAGGTTCTCATTTCAAAATGACTCACCACACCAAGCTTGAGTATAAGCTTGAGGGAGCTGACAACTTCCGAGCATGGAAGTATAGAATCTCTCTTGTTCTAGAAGAAAATGATCTGGACAAGTATGTTAGTGAGGAGGTTCCAGCACCAGAGGGAGATGAGGCAAAGGCTATCCACAAGAAGAAATTGGTCAAAGCCAAGAGGATTATTGTAGACTCCATTAAAGATCATCTCATCCCTAATGTGTCATCCCTGAATACACCCAAGGAGATGTTCGATGCCTTGACAAAGATATTCGAAGGGAAGAACATAAATCAGAAGATGACTTTAAGGAATCAACTCAAGAATGTGAAGATCCAACCTTCAGAGACCATGCAATCCTACTTCACAAGGGTCTCTCAAATCAAGGAGCAACTTGAAGCAGTTGAAGACAAAGTAGAAGAAGGATAGATTGTTATGACTACCTTGAATGGTCTCCCAAGATCATGGGACTCATTCATTCAAGGAATATGTGCCAGGAAAAATCTGATACCCTTCAACAGACTATGGGAAGAATGCACCCAAGAAGAAGCTCGGCTAGTGGCAAGAGAAGAGAAGATGGGATCAAATGATGATCAATATATTAATCTCAGCACTCACAGGAACTATCACACATGGGAGCAATTATTGGCTTGTAGATAGTGGAGCATCCAAGCACATGACGAGATACAAAGAATCCTTCGTCAATATATATGAGCATGAGTCACCTCACAAGGTGAAACTTGGGGATGATTATCAACACCCCATAAAAGGAAGTGGAGAAGCTTCCTACAAGATAGGCTCCGAAAAATATTTGAAGATGAAAGATGTTCTATATGTTCCAGGATTAAAGAAGAATCTTCTCTCCATCTCAGCACTAGATGCTAAGGGAATGAGGGTTTCATTTGTTGATGGCCAAGTCCTAATGTGGCCAAAAGGAAAGACAATAGATGATGCAACGGTAATTGGAGAGCAAGAGGGAGGCTTGTACAAGTTGAAGGGACAACCTGAACAAGCATTGGTTCACGACTCCATGGAACCAAGTGAACTATGGAACAGAAGGCTTGCACATGTGCACTATCGATCACTACCCATTGCAAGCAAAGCAGTTTCAGGACTACTAGAAATCCAGAAAAAAACATGAAGGCATTTGCAAGGGATGTGTGCAAGGAAAGAATGTAAAGAAGGTGTTTCCCAGCAGTGAAAGTAAAGCAAAAGGAATATTGGAGATAGTTCACTCAGATGTATGCGGCCCATGTCATCCAACTCACTAAGCGGGTATGTATACTATGTTTATTTTATAGATCGATTTTCCCTTAAGCCTTGGATTTATTTCTTGAAAAGTAAAGATGAGGTATTTAGAAAGTTCAAGGACTTCAAAGCCTTGGTCGAAAATCAAACTGAGAAAAATATCAAGACCCTACGATCGGATAATGGCGGAGAATTCACTTCGAAATAATTCAAGGACCTTTGCAGAGAATATGGGATTAAGAGGGAATTGAGAACTCCTTACAATCCTCAACAGAATGGCATTGTAGAACGAAAGAATAGAACAATAATGGAAGCAACAAAGGAAATGCTACATGACAGGATCTTCCGATGCACTTATGACTTATGGGCAGAAGCAACAAGGACAATTGTGTATGTACAGAACCACACACCTCACTGATTATTGAGCAACAAGACTCCCGAAGAAGCTTTCTCAGGTGAGAAACCAGAAGTCATCCATCTCAGGATATTTGGTTTCCCAGTGTACATACACATCCCGAAGGAAAAGAGAACCAAGATAGATCCTTCAGGAAAGAAGGGAATATTCATGGGATACAACGACACTTCAAAATCCTATCGAATATACTTCCCAGGATTCAAGAAGATCAACATTAGCAGAGACGTAACCTTCGACGAAGACTCAACATACACCAAATCAAGGAAACTACCTATTGAAGAAAATGAAGAACCTGAAGTTCCCAGAATTAGAGACTCATTGATGGAAGAAACGATTCAAGAAGATCATGAATACTGCGGCATGGAAAAACCACAAGAACCTGTAGATCCACCTCGTGATAAGAACTCCTACAAGAGAAGACCATCATGGGAACGATAATCAATACAAGATGTAGAGAAGTATGGCGCTCCAGATGGGATGCATAGAGAAAGAAATAGACGAAGACCATACCCCAGCTATGTGGCCCTTCTATGTGACATCATTGATAAAGAACCTTCCAACTACGAAGAAGCAGAAGTGAAGAAAGAATGGAAGGATGCCAGGATTGAGGAGTACCAGTCGATTATGAAGAATGATGTTTGGGAGATAGTTCCGAGACCATAAGGGAAGTCTGTTGTGACTTCGAAGTGGATCTACAAGATCAAGCATGCTGCAGATGGTAGCATTGAAAAACAAAAGGAAATATTTGTGGTACGTGGCTTCTCCCGGGAGGAAGGTATAGACTACAAGGACACGTTTGCACCTGTATCAAGATACACTTCCATAAGATATATATTGCATTGGCTACAGTAATGAAATGGAAGGCACACCAGATGGAAGACAAGACAACATTCTTGAATGGTGTAGTTGAAGAGGAAGTGTCCGTGGAGAAGCCACTAGGATTCGAGACACATGACAGACAGACTCATGTGTGCAATTTGAAGAAATCCTTGTATGGATTGAAGGAGGCACCCAGGACGTGGTACGGCAAGATGGCCATCTTCCTAATGAGCTTAGGATTTACCAAGAGTAAAGCTGATTCCAACCTTTACTTCAAGGTTGAGGGCGGAATACCAGTGATACTTCTTCTATATGTAGATGACCTGTTCCTGATAGGTGAGGGTGAGCTCATTGCAGATGCAAAGAGGAGGCTTGCCACATAGTTCAAAATGAAGGACCTAGGGATGATGCATTACTTCTTAGGCATGGAGGTGTGGAAGAGTGTGGATGGGATCTTCCTTGGTCAAGGAAAGTATGTAGTGGAGATTATGAAGAGGTTCTGAATGATGGACTGCAAGGAAATGGATACACCAATGGCATCAAACTTGAAGCTATTATGTGATGCTTCATTAGAGACAGTTGATTCCACGATGTACCGACAGCTAATTGGTTTGTTGATGTATTTGACGAACATGAGACCAGACATATGCTTTGCTCTGAACACCCTGAGCCAGTTCCTAACGAATCCAAGACATGTTCACCTGATTGTTGCAAAGCATATATTGAGGTACCTGAAGGGTACAGTTGAGTATGGACTCAAGTATGAGGAGAATCAGAGGATTAACCTGCATGGTTATGTTGATTCGGATTGGGTAGGCAGTGCCACAGATAGGAAGAGTACTTTGGGATGCTGCTTCAGTATGGGATCAGTATGATCTCCTGGTTTAGCAGGAAGCAGTCATGTGGGGCACTGAGTATAGCCGAAGCAGAGTATGTTGCATTCTTGTTCGGCTATTTGTGAGGCAGTATGGCTTCGGAATCTACTGTCAGATTTGTTTTATCTCGAGCTCGAGGTGACTTGTATCTTTTGTGACAACCATAGTTGCGTGAATTTGTCTGAAAACCTGGTGTTCCATGACAAGTCGAAGCATATTGAGATCAAATACCACTATATCCGGGATATGGTGCAGAGAGGAGAAGTGAAGCTCCAGTATGTGGCGACAGACGAGCATATAGCCAATGTGTTGAACAAGTTGTTAGCCAGAGTGAAGTTTGAATACTTCAGAGAGAGGGTTGGTGTTATCCAAATCGAGATTCTTTGAAAGAGGGAGTGATGAGACCGGAACACTCATATGCACTAGAGTTGGCTCTCGCATGGTGGGTGAATCAGGTGGTCCTTGGGATGTAATGCACCTGGGGTGATCCTAAGCTATGCCCACATGTTGGAGATGCTGAGAGGTCCACCTGTCACAAAGACACTTGGTGTGCACCCACATTGGTTCTCTCATGGTGAAGAGACGCAAGTGGTCCTTGGGACGTAATGCACCTGGGGTGCCCCTGAGATGTGGACGCGGGCTAACCGTTGAGAGACGTAATGCACCTGGGGTGCTCCTGGTATGTACCCACTGGGTGGGAGACGCAGGTGGTATGTTGGACATGATGTGTGCATCTGGGCTGCTCTGTGTGTGTGATGAGATGATCTGGATATGATGATATGATAAAAGGAGACATAGGTGATTGATGTGGCAATGTAATGTGTGGTCTTGGGTTGTACCTACTTGATGGATTTCTTGTAGATATGATGAAGACCTAGATCAGAGCTAGGCCTACATCCAACATGAAAAAGGGTTGGCTCTGATGATTGTTGCAGCACCGATGATGATGATCCAATGTTGATGATGATGTTCCAGCATTGATGATGATCCATCGATGATGACGTTGTCCAGAATTTGTCTCCAGAGTGATGATGGCTGTGGTGAGAGAATACCTTCCTAATTAAGAGGGAGTGTTGTTGTAAATGTAACTTTGGAATATATTCATTTGTATTTTGTATTTATATTATTAATTCTATTTTACTTATACCTCTGATGGAGATGTTTTTTCCTCCGTTCGTGGATGCCATTATTATGTTTGGTCATGTAAGGTCATTGAGGTAAAACCTCCATTGTAAGTCGGGGCAATAACACCCCAAAGAATAAATGTAAAATGTATTATTGAGTCTCCCTAGGACAGGTCAGCCCAGTCAGGTTAGTGAGGTCGTCCCTATTAGGTAAAAAGGTCACCCACACATAAAGTATAAATAGAGAGCTTTCTCTCTCATTTGGACACACCACTCACTCTCTTAAGTTCGCATAAGCAGAGAGAGAAGACAAGTTCGCTGGAGGAGAAAGAGAGAGAGCTGCAGAAGACATATTATATTTGGGTTTTCCATTTTGCTTGATATTGTATTAGTGATGAATCTATCTTTGAGGAAGTTGCGGGGTTTTCTCCTTTATGGTTTCCCCGAGGAAAATTATTGTGTCTATTGTGTTTTGTTGTGCTTGTTTTTTCTTTCAGTTAAAGATCCTATTTAAATTGAATTAAAGTGCAAACTCTAACATTCATAAAGTTGTTGGTCACATGCAACAACATCATCAACATATTCAGCCATGCTTCTATTGTCTTTGGTCCTACAACCAATACCAACAGTAACAATTATTATCAACCACAATAATTATCATTAGTGGCTCATTGCATATGTAAAATCTCACTACTTTTACCAATATGCAATATCATATGCATGCACAAACATCTTCACATGCACTATGCAATATATATTAATATGCCTACTAGTGCATATTCATTTAATCTATCTAATCTCTTGCATTTCCAACATTCCTATGCCAAATTTACTGTATATAAAACTCAAAAAATATAAAGACAATAGAAAGAGAGGAGTTAATGGATTCTCCCTTTCCAATCCCTCAACATAGCATGGAATTGAATTCCTCTTCCACAACATAGCTATTCCAATTTCATGGCCTCTATGCCAAACACACTAGGGTTCATTAAGTATGATTTTCTCACCAAGCAGCAATTCAGTACATATACTCATGTATAATATTTCTACTTGCTACTTTCCAAGCATGCAATTATTATGTTATAAATAAAAATAGTTTAAGGTGAGAAATTTCTCTCTTTATCAACATTGCCTTACGGAGATTATTCTCTAGTTTTTGCTGCAACTATCTTATCAGCCTTGTGTAGCTTTCCTTGGTCATTACAATGGCTTTCATTGCACTCTATCACAATGCCTTGCTGCTCCAATTGCTTGGATCAATTCCGATCAAGTCCAACTTGATTTTTCTTAGACTTCCTAACACTTAACAACGCTGCAATTTATTCCATTCCAACTCCATATGGATTCTTTCCAAGGTCCATTATATGCCCTTATTCCTCATCCAACAATGAGACTTGCTTTCCTTTCTCATGGAAATATTTGTCATATTTATGAACCATGCAATTGATTTACACACAGGAATGCCTCATTCTCTTATTGGCATCCCTTACATGGACACTCTGTCACTATCATGAGCCACATGACAGTCCACATATTGGAATGGCTTGCTCCATTAGTGACAATTTTTGGGAGAATGAAATTTCCTTACCCATTCTCATTACTTATTCATAAGTGACTGGTACATGTTTTGTAACTTCTTTGAGCATGCATGCACTTTCCCACAAGGATGATTCACCCATCACCTTTACAAGTTGCATTTCCTTCACCTGCTGGATTATTCCATACCTTGCTGATCATTCACTTATGGAATACAATATCCATATCCAATAATCAAGATCTCACATGCCTCTTCCTTGCAATTCAAATTGCACATTTTGAACACAAGAATGCATTGTATACATTCTGGCTAAGGAACCATCAATTCCTACTAGCTCCCATCTCCCATCATAAGAGTTTATAAAATGCAATTTACAAGAGTGTATTCTTATCCATTCAACATGTTTTCCCACATGTTAACGTGAATTACCATAATACTCTCAATTGAGTATCCTTTCTCATTAGTGGAACTGCCTTGTCACCAAGCATCCAACCAGGCTTGCTTCAATTCTTCACATTACTAGCTTACAAGCAATTGTACCATAATCATCATCCCAAATGTGCCTCCACTTTATTGTGATAGCACCATTACCTTGATATTAGTATCATAAAATTTACTCACTTTGAGTTACTTTCATATCTAGTACTCTTGCACCCTCATAAATCCCTTTCCAAAATTTTGGTTGCTTTGGAGGTCACCCGCATTGAGGATCTCTCACCCAATCAAGCCTAGAGCCTTTGCTCTACCTGTTATTTGAAACAACTGGAAACTTGTTTAAAAATAAGAACTTTCTATTTGATTCTTTTGTATTTTAGTCTCACTTCATTCTTAAAAATACACAAAATAAATTTTCATGATGATGGGGACTACCCAAATTAACAATACATGTTAAGTTATAAAAATATTTGAATCACCCCATTCAGAATTTAAACTTTGCACAAACGTTCCCTAGACTAATATCAAGGTGCAACATTTCCATTTCCATGAGTCATATCATCACCACAGATTTTTCTTACGATCGACAACGTCTCAAGGGGACGACAGGGGTCAGGGGGACTTTCCCCCTTACGACAATCTGGCGCATGAAATCAACTGCATTTTTCGATCCCTGGCACCTGAAATTCCATTGTGGAAATCACTGTTTTTCGCTTGATTCATGCACCTATGATAGCAACCCAAATTGTATTACCACTCATAGGTCATAAGTGGTTTTAGGATTGATGGGATAGTGGTTTTATTAAACTGTTTTTGCGATTTAAAACACACAGGAGGGAGACAGTTCAATGGGTTGGTTTCCTTTCAACCTCATTCCAATTAAATTAAACTTTGCGCATCTTCATGACCCTGAAGCGATGTCAGTTGTCGATCAAATATGCACGCTCATCTGAGACTGACATGACTTAAAGGAGGGGGGGTCCTCACATCACATCTATGAATACTGACATGATTGACGGGGGACCCCATCATCTCTAAATTCTCCGCACATTATGTCTCCCCATGTCACATCACTACATGTTACACATCCCTAAGTCACCTCATGACAGGGAAAACCAAAAGTGGTTTCAGGGTCCTCAGGCTAGTGGTTTCTTGAACATGCTTTTGCGATCCTAAATGCATGAGTAGCTGACACGTCAACATGGAGGTTTCCCATCCAGGGTCATGCTCATCAAATTAACCATCGTGATCCTGAACCATTGTCAATCGTCAATCTTGATCCTGATGGTTTGATCTCTCCTTCTTCCTTCACACTCCGCCACTTGCAATCACACATGCACATGGGTCTGATGTGGTTGGTCCACATCACACCTTATACCCACGTGTTCCCTCCATGTCACCCATCCAAGTGGAACGTGTGGGGCCCAACTAAATTTTCCCCAAATTTTTCAAAATTTCAAAATTACACAGAAAATTCAGTTTGGCAATAAGGGGGATTATTTCGAAATTTCTCTTGGCCCTTATCTGTCACTTAACATATTCTAATTTTTGCAGAAGCAGATTGGATTTATGCCTGCAAATCTGGATTTATGGCCCATACAACTCCAGTTTTGAAACCATAAGCTCTGATACCACTCTGTAACGTCCCCTTCACCTAATCCAACCATCGAAAAGGGACATTAACTAAATACATGCTTCCAAATTTTTCCCCATAGCCATAATATGAATTTCATAACGTATAAAATATGTGTGCAGAAACATAAATATACATAGCGGAATTAAAATTTATCTACACATATCTAACATGCATTTATCAACATAATCATAACATGCATTAAATAAAACCATTTCATATTCAAATGCATGAGAATACTTATCTTTATCCAATGCAGATCCAAGCAAGTGGTTGTGTGAGAGCGATTTTACACCCAACCATAGGCACTCTGTCCAGCATATACTCTTTATGATGAGAGGCCATCCCCAAGCTAGGCTACACAGCCATCGGGGCGAAGGAAACAAGTACAGGATTCTATCTCTCAACCCACAACCCATTTTGTCTCTATGCTTAGCCAAATGTTCATACAGACCTCTACAAGGGTCTAACTCAACCTTCACAACCTTGGTTCCAACAATACCTACCCCACACAACACCCTTTTGTGCTTAGGCATCCCCTTCACCAATCCATGGTTCTCTTGGGCGATCCATCTCGTTGGGTGCTTCCAGTGTGTGCATAGAAGGAGACCAACTTGCCATATGTTGTTGTAGAACCACCTGTATCCTTAATCCATGGTTTCTCAAGCATCTATGAGCAGCAAAAATCAATGGGTAAGGGTTCCTAGCTTTCCCAACCTCTTTGCTCACCTACAACCATCTATTTTCCCTTCCAAACTTGCAGCTCTCTCTCTAAATTTGAATTTTTGGGTTAAAAACAGTTTGGTAAGGTCTTGGACAGCAATAGAGAGCTCTTCATAGCGTAAATATGCATGCAATAATGAGAGAATGAGGGTTAACTCCAAGGGATGTGAGAAAATGGTGAAAAAACAATTGACATAGCTTCTAACTATAAAAGAAAGGACTCCTGGAAGCTGAAAACTGAATTATGTCATGACAGAACTAACATAACAATGTAGTCAACCCCATGCTTCAATAACTACATGAGGTGACTTTTCCCACCAACCTCACACATGCATTCAATAATTGGAAAATAGTCAAAAAATGAGGTAATTGGCTTATTCACATCACATTACAGAATTGTGGGTGAGTTCTAAGCTTGATTATTTGTGGAATCATAGCCCCTCTAGTGCTCACATAGCCATTCTTGGACCATTTTATTATTTATGCACATAATATTTACACATATTTCAAGTTAGCATGACAAGCTAACCAGACAATCCAAATAACAATATTTACATCATACATGCCTAGCCATTCACTAGTCAGGCCTTGGCCTTGAGCTCCGCAATGGGAATCTGTACTAGCATATTTACATCATTTTCATAATCTAATTGAATACATTACAAGGGTCAAACTGAGGGTATTACAAAGCAAAAGTGATGAAACAAAAAATACACAAGCGAACCTAAGAGAAAGATGTGAATCACATGAGATAGTGCTAAGAATAAGCAATCTTAGGGTTATAACATTATATTTCATATCAAGAAGAGAACATGATGGGATGATATAAATGAGAACTTGATTTAATACACAACTCAATTGAGACATCCCTTCAAGAGGGGGTTATGAGCACACGACCCAAGAGGTCTATCGAGCCTACATATAAAGTTTGACTAGGTCGACCTCAACCATACCTTGTAATACAATAAATAAAATAAATGATACAACCATATCCATAACTACAAGTACATAGTGATACATATGAATGTGCCATGGCCACATTTACAAATTATACCAATAATTCCATTAATGGCCAAGGGTGTGGATCAAGATGAAGCTCCGATATCAAATGAAACAAACCAATCTAGGTCAAACAAAAAATATCCCAAATATACAAGAGGGCATAAGATAATCCACACGGATAGGAATAAAATATAATATGAAAAGATGAGATGATATTTACAAGATACAATGAGAGTGTTGTATATATAAATCCTAAAGACAATTCGACAACTGTTCACAAAGGTTGTGTCTCTTAGTTATTTATTATTTATTATTATTATTTATTTATTGTTATTATGTATGCTACATTAAATTAATCTACGAAATATCTCTCTTTCAAGTTCTCTCATGTTTTTCATTTCTTTCTGTACATTTTTTGTAATATTTGTAGTGGCCCTAAGACATTGAATCCATAGGCCAATAGAGTGATGGGTATCTTATAGTTTGATGTGCATGTTTATGTGAAACCACAACTCGGATTCCTGTATATAAACATGATATTGGTTGTTAATGCATAAAACTCACCTACTTTGCTAACAAAGATGGACCATTGGATGTTATCTTTAAATTGAATTCCCTCAACATGCATAGTAACGATCTAATGGTTATCTTCAAGAAGAAAATTGATATCTCAAACTTATTTTAGAAGATTCATTGTGTGCCACAATGTTACACATCACTATCACTTATATAAAATGCCCACAATCATATTATAGAAGTGTGAAAAAAAATTATCAAGCATTTTAGTACCTCTCATCTGTGCTCCAAGATTTGTCACTACACGGGCACTAATGAAGAGTTATATTTGTTTTATTTCAAGAAATAAGGTGTCAAATCCATTAATAGTCCCCTTGTTGCATTAAGCCTAATTAGGGATGAATTCATAAACAATCTTCAACCATTAGCCTAATTAATGGACAAGTTCAATGTCATGTGGTTCTATTCTCAAGCTAGGTCTTGTTGGCACTCTTCTTTGCATTTAGTCTTCTTATTCTGTTCAATATCTAGGAAAAAGGGTAAATAATCCTTATATATATGCCTTGAAGATTGGTTGTACACATTTGTCAATGTCTCCATTTTTCATGATATCAAAATTGGAAGACTCACATCAACTTATTCAACACCAGATGTTGAGTACAAATCTTGGGATCCTTATTAGGAGGTTTGCTTCATAGAAATGGTCTCTTGCTTATGCAAAGTGCAAGCAATGAAGCTTCATTAATTTACCTATAATTTCCACAAAATATGTTCAAAGTTACTAGTAGAGTTATAACACATATACCAAATTCTATGGATTGCAAAACTCAAAGATTTGTCTAAGTATAAATTATCTATCATACGAGCAATACATGAAATGGATACCTGGAGGATCTTAAAGGTACTAGGTCCTGGAAGTTGGTTTTGCAAAGGCACATGTGACACTAGATTAAGAAGAATTACATAGCTTCGTGTTCATCATTATTAGGGAATTTCATAGTTAGATGTAGACAAAGGATACATCTAATAGAAATGTACATGCATCAACTTACAATTTGGGTTTGCTTTAGTTAGGTGGGATCATTATTGGATAACAATGAAGCTTCATTAATTGCACCAAGAGGAGCGAGGTTCTCTACAACCCAATATGGGGGAGATGTTGTAACGTTCGTTCCTAACAAAATAAGTAAAAAAATTCATGTTGGCTCATCAAATAAAAAAATTATGGAAAGTATTTAAAACAAATCCATGTTGGCTCATAAAATAAAATATTATGAAAAGTAAAAAATCGATGTTCATCTATAAAATAAAAACTTAAAACTTAAACCTGGATCTATCAATCAAGAGAGATCAAATTTCTTGAGTTTAAATTAAAAAAAAAAATACACCTAAAGAAATTGGATCCCTCTCGGTATTTGATAGATCCAGGTTTAAGATGGATCTATGTTGGTTTAACTATCATGTCCACAAAATATGTTCAAAGTTACTAGCATCATCATTGTGGAAACAAGTATAATAAATTCTAAAGATTACAAGATTCTAGGATTTATCTAATTATAGATTTTTAATCATATGATTAATACATAAAATGGATACCTAAAGGATCTTAAAAGCACTTGGTCCTAGTAGTGGGTAGTGGGTTTTACAAAGGCACACGGGACACTAGAATAAGAAGTATTACATAAATTTGTGTTCATCATTATTAGGAGATCTTTTATTTAGACACAAACACAATATACAGCTAATAAAAATGCCAATGCATAACTTACAACATGGGTTTCCTTCAATTTACTTATCATTATTAGATCTCTTTATTAGACCCAAACCTAGTACACATATAATCGAAATGTCTATACATCAACTTACTATATGGGTTTGTTTTAATTTAGATAGTTCCATGTTTTAAAGGAATATAACACACACATGTATACCACAAAAGTGCTTAATGGATGCATGTTTACCAGTTGTTCATACTTATAGATAGAATTAAAAATGAGGCAAGCCATAGACATGGTCTCTACTCAATCTAAAATGAGACTCGGACCAAGTTTTCTCTATGTTGGCAACATGATTATGAAAAAATTTATATATATTTATATATATAATATAATACATTGTCAATTGGGTCTAGCTTGGATGGTTAAGCAAATGAGTTGACGTCCTTCCCACCCAATTTCAAATCCCGCTTGTGACATGTTTGTCCTTCATGGATCGATTGAAATTGGCGAGGTACCAACAATCTCACTTTTACCTAAGAGACAAGATGTTTTCAAACATTTAAGCCCTAAATATTAGCTAAAGTGGTTCTACTTGCTATGACAAAGTAGTAATGGTCAAAGGGTCATGAAATTGAATCTAGTTGGTTCCCTCGAGGTTAGTTTTTGTTAGTTTTCATACAATTATAGCATAATAATTCAATTGTATAAGATCAATAGGATCACTAGAAGAAAGAAAAAGCACAAAAATAAAGAACACGAGAATTTATCCTGGGAAACCCAATCAGGAGAAAACCCAACAGCCTTTGTATAGAGATGAATAATTCTGAGAACATAGTACAATGATGAGAGAGATAAAGGAGAAAGTCTTTCTAAGTAAAAACCCCAAAACAAATTCTCTTCTCTGTAGATGCGATCTTCTCTCCAAGTGATGAGAACTTGTGTGTGTGAGTGAATGTGTCAAATGAGGAACATGACCTCTTTATTTATACACTTGCCAAACTGGCCATTTTCCTAACTGGGTTGACTTGACCTAGGAACAAATAAATACAGATTATTTTAATATTTTCTTTGGGTAAATTATCCCTGAGGTTTACATTGATTCTTTCAAGGGTTAACATGATTAATTACATCAAGTTCATCTCCCGTAGGAGGTACAAATCAATACAATAAAATATAATAAGAATATCTTCCGAAGTTGCACAAAATCCAACACTCCCTCTCAACAAGGAAGGTATTCTTCGGTCATCGTCATCATCACGATCATCTGGGTTTCATCTATAGATCTATACTGTCTCAATCATCTCTATACATATTGAAGATTGTCAACACAGTCTCAGTCCTTCGAGAAGTGTCATGATGCATCAACTCTACCAGTCCTTCGGTGATTACAAGAGTAGTCTCTCCATCATACCTGGATATCCGAGAGATAAGCGTTACCATCTACTTTACCATCTGCTACCTATCCGTCTCAGCTGTCGATGGGATCCTCCCATACCTGGCTGAGAACCTGGACGAGCAGAGGTGCACGGCCATCTACTACATGTTCGTCTCATCTGCCGATAGGATACTCCCATACCTGGCTGAGAACCTGAATGAGTAGACGTACCTGTGTAAGCATCACACGACCATCTACTACATGTTTGTCTCATCTACCGATGGGATTACTCCCATACCTAGATGAGAACCTGAACGAGTAGAGGTACCTGTGTGTAACTCGACCATCGACTACCTGTCCCTCTCATATGTCGATGGGATCACTTCCATACCTGGATAAGAACCCAGACGTGTAGAGGTATGTGGGTGGAACACAACCATCTACTACTTATCCATCTCATCTCCCGATGGGATCACTCCCACACCTGGTTGAGAACCTGGACAAGTATAGGTACCTGGGTGAAAGCCGGGTAAGCATCTTTGTATCATCTTTCCCTCTCAAGGAGAGACACGTTCTCTTCTACTCCAAGTATTCCACGAAAGTATTCAAACTTTATCCTGGGAAGAGGCTTGGTGAGAACATCTGCAGTCTAGTCATTTGTCGAAACATACTGTAACTCGACTGCACCTTTCTGCACCATATCACGAATGAAGTGATACCGGATCTCTATATCCTTCGACTTGTCATGGAATACAGGATTCAATGACATCTGCACACAGCTATGGTTATCATAGTGAATCAAGGTTGGCTCTGGAATCTGGCCAAAAAATCCTTGTTGTTGCTACAACATCCACCCCAAAGTTTTTGTAAATATTGGGGCCCCTCCTTTTTTTAGAAAAGTTTACTTTAGGAACCAAACCCTTCCTAGAAAGTCTTTTGTACTTAGTTTTTTCTTAGAAAAAGCAAGTCCTTGAGTTTGTTTGTTGTTTCTTTTTCTTCTAAGTAAAACTCAGTCTTTGAGGCTGAAACGGCGGATCAACTCACTGAGATCATCCGAAACGGCGAATCAACTCACCCTGTTGAGGCACAACATGTGACCCCTTTTGTTAAGTTTTTTGAGCCTTTCTCGTTTCGGACGAACTCGCCCAGTTCTGGCGCAATAGGAAAACTTTTGGTTAAGTTTTTCTTTAAGTATTCGTTTCAGACAAACTCGCCCAGTCTCGCCGAAACGGCGGATCAACTCACCTAGTTCATCCGAAACGCAGTTTTGTCTGCCTTGTCTTTTACGAAGTTTTGTTGTGGCAAAACTCACCCCGTCCGACTGAAACCGTTGCCGCAAAACTCTGAGCCTCGCCGAAAGGAAGCGATACTAAGGCGCGCGGCGAAAGTCGGCGAGAATCGCCGAAACATGATAAACTATGCTTAGAGCGGCGCCAAACTCGCCAAAACTCACCGACCGTTGCGAATGAACTCGGTCAGTACCGTCGACGCTATTGCTCCAACCCGCCGAGAGCCTCCGGTTGACGGCTTGCATTTAATGCTAAAATGGTGCCAAAAGCAGCCCCGGTCACATCGCCGTAACGACGTTTAATGCTCCATCAACCCGTTTTAAATGCTTGCACATGCCTAATTTCTTTATATAGAAAGTGGGGTTTTAGGCCAGTTATCCTGTTGTTTTTTATTACTGTTAGAGCTTTGGAGAGAACGTCGTTCAAATCCAACCAGCCACTCCGGGGCAGCCAAGTCTGCAACTCGTCAGCTCCATCCAATCCAATCGCTTGCTTCCAGGTAGGTAACTTCACCAGGACCTTATGCTTTGTTTTGTTTCAGCAGCCTAAGTTCGTTGTTGCTTTTCGTTATTTGAGTTTAGCAGCCCGTCGCTCCGGCCACCCTCTCCCACGTTAGAGTTTTGCGCCCGTCTGTTTTTTTTTTAAATCCATTGAAAGAAAAAACGTAGCTAAATCCTGCCCCCTACCAGTTTGCTTAGCCTCAGTTCTAGTGATTTGAGCCCGTGTAGAAGACTGCACCTGGACGCAACCTCTTGATTGCTCTCACTTGTGTCCTTCTAGGAGCTCTTCGAAACGCATTCAGTTCGTCAAGCCTAGCATCATAAGTTTCTTTTAACAACGATAATGAAAGCTAGTTCTGGAAAGTTTGTTTTAATAGTTGCTTATTATGGTTTCGTTTGCTTCATTGTTTGCGTTTTGTTTGAAGCATAATGCCATATTCTGAAGTTGCTTGCTAATACTTCCGCGTTTAGGCTATGTCTGATATAGTAATAAGCTTAGTTTGCTTTCTGGTCTTGTCGTTTATCTACTCATGTATGTTTTTGGGCAGGTTTAACATGCAATACCGAAAGGTAGTAGGAAGAAGGCAAAGATGGCTGAGCTAGACCAAGGTGGCATCAAAGCAAGAATTGAGACTGTATATGAAGACACCAAGCCGTTTATGGGTGCTACACCCGAATTTAAGTGGGGATATTTGCATCACATGATCAGGGACCAGGAAATCCTCGGGTCAGTCCTGGAGGAGATGTACCTATACCATAATATTAGAAGCTCCGGCATTACCAAAGCAGCAACGCGCCCTGAGCTCTTCCCTTGCGCAGAAGTCATCGGGTGGATTCTGGCCCATGCAGACGGTGAGTCAAGAGTTTTATCTGATAGCAAGGGAGAGGCATTCACCTCATTCCACCTAGATCATATTGCGGCAACTTACAAATTTCCCCGCACTCAGCTACTGCTGAATGATGCATGGCTAGAAAGTCTCAATACGGATTTCATAGAAATGGCCAGAAAATTGTTAATTCCAGGTAGGCAGCTGAGAGTAAAGGGAAGTGATGATTATGAAGTGCAGACACTTAGGCCTCCCTTCAGAGTTATTTCCCTTATGCTAAGCAGAATCTTTGGTAGAGCTGATGGAACCACTTATCAGCTGCACTGGGTACCTCTAATCCACTATGTTGCGTTCAAAGGCATGATATTTAATTGGGAAGACATCCTTTCGGACAACATATCTAGAGCCATATTTGCTGCTAAGGAAGGATTATCCTGGGGAAAATCAGAGTTTTACATGTCATCATACCTCATGGAATGTATCCTGGTAAGGAATTTGTTCCCAAGGTTAGGATGCATTTGGAACAAGGACGACACCCCAGTATATATTGGTTACAAGATCTTATGGGCCCATAATTACAAAAGGCACTACAAGATCATATGTGAAGAACTTATCATGCCACTATATGAGCTAATGTTCAATGAAGAACTCAGTTGCGTATCTGAGAATTTCATGGCCGTCTTAGAGAAGTATGGTGATTTTTATCTGTCAGAGGAAGGCACCTACATAAGAATGTATGGAGGGTCCAAACCGCCATACCTCCTGCCTAAGTTGTGAAAATACTCATAGCAGATCTAAGAGATGATGTATACCTCACAAGAAATTAATTGATTAAGCAAGAAAATAGAAGAAGAGTTGTCAATGCAATATAGTGGGCAACGGAATAATAATGCAGTAGAACTCGGATAGAAGCAAAAATACTTCACACACAGTAGTTAATTAATCACAATATGGACAAATAGATAGTACAATGCATGAGGATTCGAATGCCTAAGGTGGCAATTTGAATTAGCCTTCATGGAGTGATCAAAAGATCACTGGAGTGTCATCGGAGCACAACTATTAGTCTATCTCATCATCAGTGGAGTCATCAATGCTCAAGTAACTGTCAACCATCAGTCAAACTGAGTCTAACTGAGTGTGGTAGGTGTAACTAAGTGTAACTGAATGAAGAAGGCTCAGTGGAGGTCACATGAGGAGCTAACTGGAGTCAGAATGGGAAGTCTAGTCTCATTGGAGATCCATCGAAGTGATACAGTCAGTTGAGAGTCAGTCTAGCCTTAATCAAGGAAAGAATTGATGATAACTCAATTAACTGAAGTGCAATTGAGTGGTACGTGAGAGAGGGCGCATGAGATGCATGTAATTGCATGAAGGGGCGCACTAAGCACTAGGAGGGCTAAAACTGATTTGAGAGAAGCTCCTGGGGGCTGGCTAACTAAGGGCTAGGTGCTGGACTGATGACTGGGATGCATGCAAACCCTAAATAATGCAAGCAAACCCTAAAAGTTCATGCATGACTGAAAATGAAAATAATGAAAATGCTGCTAGGACTAGGATGGAGGATAGGAATATCCTAACATAAGTATGCTATTGATTTTGTCATCCATAAAGAGGCAGTCAGACAAGTCTTTATAGATGGAGTTGGTGATGTATTGAAAAAAGCAAAGAAAGCCTCCTTCCCGGCATTGCCCTTTTGTGTTGGAGCATACAAGTTTTCTAAAGTCAGCTCAGCTGAAGAGTTTGTCCAAGAGCTCAGAGAGTTTCACTTCGGAGAAAGAATCTTTGCAAAGAATGATAAGCTAAATAAGGTCGCTGACCACTGCAGGATTATCAATGCATACTTTGAGTATTCCCACTATTTTGACAAAGATGAAGAAGTTTTCAAAGGGATCAGCAATATGACTGAACTCCAAATACGCCTCCACCTCAAGAGCGGAGCTGGCACCAATTCCATTGCAACCCAAGCTGTTAAAGAAACAAAATTGCGGAGACAGAAAGATGTAGTCGAAGATCTAACAAAGGAAGAGAAAAGAATCAAGGCTGAGGTTGAAGAGCTCCAGAGGCAAACAACAGAAAAGATGCAAAAGGAGCAGGAGGATAAGCTTTGAGAAGAAGAAGCTCTTAGGATTCAGGGAAAGGAATCCTAGAGGCTTCGTGATGAAGAGCTAGAGAAGATAAGGAAAGAAGAAGCTGCCAAAGAGCATGAAGAAAGAGAGGCAGTTGAGAAGCAGCTGAGGGCTGAAGAAGAATAAAGACAGCTTAAGGCCGAGGAAGAAAATAAAGCCAACGAGGATGCACAAGCTGGGGGCTCTAACACGCAATACATGGATATAGACTCGTCCCAAATGGTTCAGACTCTGCCCGCGGAAGAAGACATCCCTATAGAAGATCTCCCACTGATTCCTTTCACTCCATCAAAGGACCATACTGTGACCCAGTGGGATAAGTTTTCATTTGATAAGAAAAGGAAGTCCATTGTGCGAAAGACAGAGACAAGGTTGAAGAAGCCTTTCCACCCGGACATCATTACCCGATGAGAAAATACTGTTATGCAGGGCACACAGAATGCTCCTGTGGCCATGGAATCCACTACTGTGGCTACCGCAAAAGTAAGCGAGCACAATGTAGTCAAGATAGTAAATGAGTTGGATGCAACCAAGAAAAGGGTTCGCATGCTGTAGCTCACCGTGGTTAATGAGCAGGCCTATAGGGAATTAGTGGTGAAGAAATATAATCGCCTTTTGTCAGATCAGAAATAATTGTCAGATAAGTATTAGCACCTGGAAGAAGAAAATGAACACTTGGTAGTCCAAATGATGATAGTAGAAGGAGAGAAGAATGATTTTGAAGCCAAGATCATTCAATTAGAAGAGGAGAAGGAGTTGATGGCCAAGCAACTGGAACAAGCAAGCAACAAAGCCATGGACATGAACCCCTTTCATGAACAATCCTGCGACATACTAAAGCAAATGCACGAGTTACATGAACTGCTTACTGAAGAGATTTGCGAGCTTAAGGCAATGGTAGACATAATGAAGGGGATTAACTCCGATGCTATTAGGCTCAAGAATAAATACACACGGGTAAAAGAAGATATGATAAAGCAAATGGAATGGAGAGAAGGGAAGGCGGAATTCCCCAAGCACCTCCCTCTCAAATTTGTGGCTGATTTTAAAGAGGATATAGGATTCATGGAGTTCTGTAAGAACTGCGGTGTAAAATTGATCTCTGTGATCCAAGTAACTATTGGAAAATGCAGCAGCCTTCATCAGAACATTCGGGAAGTTCATGAAAGGTGTAAAGTAGCAATTCCCCAGACTCTTGAAGACTTTCCAAGCAAAGAACAACGCCTATCTGATTTGAAAGGGGAACTGAGCGTCCAGATGGAATATGTAAGGAGGATAGATGTATTAACAACAGATGATATTCATCGGTGCATCATGCAACCTTCCATACACGCTCCCCTGTTCCATGAGATTCTCCAGGCTACAGTGGCAGAAGTGCAGGACATTGAAGCAGAGCTAGATAAGCATGTGATTTCCCAAAAAATCCTGCTCCCTACCCCTGCTAATACTGTTATAAGGGACATAGGCATTTGGTTTAGCTACATAGCAGAGGTTGATAAACAGGCAGCATAAAAGGCATCAGTAGAGGTAGGAGCGCCATCCGGGACAAAAGCGCCAGTAGAGGCAGAAGCATCGTCTGAAAGCTGACTTGGCAGTCACAATTGTCTAGTGATATGCTGGGAGTTTACCTTTTCTATGGTTAAATCATGAAGATAAATGGACAACTGTCTCTTTTTGTTTTTTGTGTAAAAGGCTTTCACGAATCATTCCAATTTTGTAAAAGGAATTTAAAAGAAAATTAAAATATTTAGGGAAAAGAGACATGTGGCAGCTCTTGGAGCATTTTGCAAAGCTATATATAGGAGATTAGAGAATAGTAGGACTTTTGGCAGGTGAAAAGACATTTTCTGTCTTGTACGTGAATTGATTTGCTGCTTGTATAAGGAACTCGATTTTTGCCTAAAGAAATTCTAGGAGACTGCATTTTTGCCTGAAGGATGTGTCAAATGTTTGCTAGATTATTCTTGTGTCATCTATACATTACTGTGAGTTCATTCATTGCTATTATGAATTACTTCTATGTGATGAAGGTTCTCATAATTTTCTGTGCAAAGATGTTTATCTCAAATGAGTAATGGAATGTGTTAATTAAATCAAAGCTATCTTTGCTATCTTTTGTCTTCTGCTGGAAATGCATCTTTATGATTAAATAGATATTTGTGTGATCTTTAGATGTTTCTTTCAGTTTGCTCCTTGCAAGGATAGATTAGATTTGCTTATACAGTTTTAGATTAATTCTGCTTAATTACCTGCATTTAGCTTAGAGCACTTGCATATCATCTTTAAAATAAAATACAAAAAAACGGTGGATCGTGCCACAACCGGTGCAAAGAATATAAATCTTTAAATATTACACGGTATCTGGAACCGCTAACCAGAAGGATTCCCCACACCAAACGGTGAGTGATCTAATTGGGCTTGCTTACCGAGGAGAATCCCTTGTCGATTGATGCTACGATTTTCGAGGCATCAACAATTTTTGGCACTAGAAGGAGGGCCACCAGTGCATGGCTGGCAGAGGAGACTCTTCTCTTAGAGGAGATCTCATTGGAAACTCGCTTGAAACAGTAATCCCAGACAATTTAGATATGGAAATAACAAATCAAGAAGATCCCAATTCTGAGCTTGAACAACAATAAACGCTATACGATGTACATTTTGTTGAAGTAGCAAACTTAAGAAGACATACCCGTGCTTATGTTAAGCATCTTAGTGGTTTGAACGCAATTCCCTTTCTCCCTAGAAGAAGAGCTCCTAGAAGGGAAATGCAGTACACATGTGATCCAGTTCTTGTTCAGAACTTTGAAGAATTAGTAGATTTATCCTTGGAAGAAATCACAGAGCCTCTTGGAGAAATTGAACTCGAAAATCCTCTAGATCTTGAAGAACCTCACACTCCAAGGAATTCTCCACACGATTCTCCACCTCATTCTCCACACAGAGCCATGTCCATACCCGCATGGAGATCCAGAGGAGCACTGAATTTGGCTTGACCAGTTCATAATCTGCCTAAGAATCTGGAGAAATTTTTGCCTAAGTATGATCCTGGGAAAGGTATCTCTACTGAAGATCACCTTAAGAGTTTTTATTTAGCTCTGATCCTTTTGATTGTGCAGCATGAGGATGTAGTTTGTAGGCTTTTTCCGTACACTTTCGAACCCAAGGTATCTTCTTGGTATTTTAGTTTGCAGGCTAGTTCAATATCGAATTGGGAGGAATTCGAAAAATGTTTCTTAAAAAAGTATGGAAATCAGAAGACCGTTGCTACAGTCATGAAAGAACTGTTGTCCATGACGATGGAAAATAAAGAGAAGGTTCAAGATTTCAACCAGATATTTATCACGTTGTTAAATAACTTTAGTGCAGCAGCTAGACCAGCTGAAGAATCCTTAGTTGAGTATTATACTACAGCACTTGATCCTCCAATAGCAATGTTTGTTAAAAGAACCAAGAAAACTACCTTAATAGAAAATTTCGAAGAAGCTAGGAAGGTGGAAGAAGAAGCGGACAACATTGCTAAACATTCCATAGATGTGGAAGCTAAACCAACAACTACTAAAAAAACCTTGTTACTAACTAGGAATAAGGAAGAGCGATCAACAGATATGGAAAACGTGGTTAAAATGATGCAAAAGTTGTCCAATAAAATTGTGGATCTTGAAAAGGATAAGGAAGCTAGCACATCTATGAATCCTTTTAAACCTTTCTACAAGAAAAAAGAAGAAAATGGTCAGCCTCTTCCACCCATAAACAACTCTATTGTTTTGAATTTAAATGAAGTAGGAATGGATAATTTTTGCACTTTCCATCAGGAACCACATTCTGAAAAAAGCTGTCTGCGATGGATAAATTCAATGAGTTTAGTAATGAACCAAATGTTGGATGTACAAATCACGGATCGGGAAGATCCTTAGGAAGAGCAGACCTTGGAGGAAGAAGAACCCGCTCCATATACCACTATGGTGGTGTGGGATTGGGTGCCTTTAACAGAGTTGATTGAGGATGACTTCGAAGAAAGTCAAGTTTCGGTAGTTAATATCACTACTCGTAGTAAGGGTCCAATCGATGATTCAAGATCAGCTACACCCAAGCCTAAAGTCTCCAAGGAGATACCTAAAAGGAACATCACGGTTATTCCACCACAGCCCAAGGCGAATCCAGCGCCTACCAAAGAACCAAACGTAGAAATAACGAAACAGCCGAAAGTAACTTTAAATAAAACAGACAATCAACCAAAAGTTGCAAAAGAATGTGACATGGGATATGATATAATCGAAGACATAAAGAAAGCAAAAGCAAACGTTTCCATATTTTATATGTGTAGTTTGCCTTAGCAATGAAAGAAGTTGTTACAAGCTCTTGATCCCCAATCTAGCACTTGGTTAGCAAGCACTCAGGAAGATCCTGAAATAAATGAAGCTAGTATTGGAGGGAAATCTAAATCCCAAACATTGCCTTTCCTTTTAACTTTTGAAATTTTCAATCATAATGTGCATAACTGTTTGGTAGATTCTGGAGCTTCCTCGAATGTCATGCCACTGTCGATTTGCAAAAGGATTAATGGACAGCCAATTCCATCCCCAGCTCAAATCATTCAGTTAGATAAAACTGTTGTTAAAGTCATTGGGGAAATGAAAGACGTGCTTATTAGGTTGTCAACAGATCCTAGGGTGTGTCAGTTTATTGATATAATGGTAGTTGATATTCCTAAAGATTATGGCTTAATTTTGAGTAGGGACTGGTCTACGAAACTAAATGGTTATTTCGCAACAGACTGGTCGCACTTGTGGTTACCATATCAGAATAGGAAAAATCAGATTAAGGTACTAAGAGAACCACACATGAGGAAGAACGTAACTCAGTTAGAGAAAAAGAATGAAGTTGTAGATTTCTCATCTTCAGTTTTGGGGAATTATTTCTTATAAATCGAGCCGGGTAATTATCAATCAGAAAATGTTAGCCATGAATAAGATGAATAGTCCGATCTCCTTCAATTTTCTCGGACTGATGATATTGACTGTAACATAGTTGGATTAGTTACTGACTTAGATGGTAAAGATACTAACTTAGTTATTGTAGAGAATGTTTTTTGGGTTCTATACTTTGACGGTTCCAAAACTCAGGAAGGATCCGGAGCTGGTTGTGTTTTGATGGAGCCTAAAAACAACAAAGACTTTTTGTCTTGTAGATTAGAGTTCGAATGTACTAACAATACTGCCGAATATGAAGCCTTGGTCCATGGATTAAAGAAAGCCATCGGTTTGAACGTTAAATACCTGAAAGTCTTTGGTGACTCGGAAATAGTCATCAGACAGGTGAGAGATACAATTCATTGTCTTTCACCACATTTAAAGGGTTATCAATCTAAGGTATGGGATTTAATTACGCACTTTGAAGCTTTTAATATAAAATATGTTCCTAGATTACAGAACGATGCAGCTGATTTATTAGCTACTTCTACTTCTAGGTTAGTGCCTACTAATAATAAGTGTTCTATCGAATTGGTTTTCAGGCCATCTGTTCGAGATAATATTACAAATCTTAGAGTGTTCGATGATGACAATCAGATCATTAGTTTCCTCACTAATGAAAACATTTTCTAAGAAGCTGTTATAGATGAAGAAAAGCATGATTATGATCTGCAAAATAAGGACGTCGCCAAAGGAAATTTCATGTCCAAAGGCGTGAGATCACTTGAAAGTTTGTTCGATTTGCAGAGCAAGTTCAAGAAGCCAGCAAACGTTAAAACTCATAGCTCCTCTATGCAACATGAATTGATAAATTTGGACACAGAGGTTGAACCAAGGTATGTTAATCTTGGTAAATGTTGTTAACCAGGTGAAAGAGATAAGTTCATTAAGCTTTTTCGGCAATATAAGGATGTTTTTGCATGGACTTATGAAGATCTGAAAACATATGATACTCACATCATTCAACATGTCATACCAATGAAGGCAGGCGTTAAGCCATTTCAGCAGCAGTTAAGAAGGATGCATCTGACCCTCGAACCTTTAATTCAAAAGGAGTTGAAGAAATTGTTAGATGCTAAGATCATTTTTAAAGTTCGGCACTCATAATGGGTTGCTAACCTAGTTCCCGTAAGGAAGAAGTCAGGAGAAATAAGACTATGTGTCGACTTCCGGAATTTGAACAGAGCCTCTAATAAAGATAACTATCCTGTGCCTTCAATGGAACAAATTCTACAGATGGTATCAGGATCATAACTTTTCTCTCTTCTAGATGGTTTCTCTGGTTATAATCAAGTATTAGTGGCAGAAGAAGACCGTCTTAAGACTACTTTCCGCACTTAGTGGGGAACATTTTCATACCGAAGAATGTCGTTTAGCTTGATAAATGCGGGAGCTACTTTCCAGCGAGCAATGGATATTGCCTTTCGAGGATTGGGCAATCATTGTGTTGTAGTCTATCTAGAGGATGTGACAGTTTTCTCGAAGAAGAGAGAAGACCATGTTTTCCATTTGAAGCGGATTTTTGATCGCTGCAGAAAGTATGGTATCTCTTTAAACCCCAAGAAAAGTAATTTCGCTGTTCTTGAGGGCAAGCTTTTGGGTCACATCATTTCAAAAAAAGGAATTTCGATAGATCAAGAGAGAGTGCAAGTTATCAACAAAATTCCCATGCCCCACAACAAAAAATCTATGTAGTCGTTTATGGGCACTATCAATTTTGTTCGAAGGTTTGTTACTGATTTCGCTTAGACCGTTAAGCCTTTGCAGCAAATGGTGAAGCAGAGCGTATAGTTCAAATGGACAGACTTGGAAAAGGAGGCATTTAAGGAGATCAAAGCAGCCATAGCTAATGCTCCCTCTCTAAGAAGTCTAGATTTCGACAAAGATTTTATTTTATATTCCTGTGCTTCAGATGACTCTCTCGCAGTTGTGCTCACGCAAAAGGTAGAATCAGGAGATGAATATCCAATTTATTTTATGAGCACTGGCCTGCAAGGCACTGAGCTGAACTATCCTGTTGTACACAAACATGCATACACCGTATTCAAAGCAGTAAAGCAGTTCAGTCTTTATATTCTTAAGAACATAACTAAGTTGTAGTTCCTCACTTGGCCATCAGATCCCTTTTCGTTCAAAAGGAATTGGGGGAAAGAAGGGGAAATTGGGTCACCGCTCTTCAGGAATATAATTTAGAATTTAAACCAGCAACCATCATTAAAGGTCAAGGTCTATGTAAATTGCTCACTGAACATCCAACTGATGAAGAGCAAAATTGGGAAAATGAAGCCGAGCTGAACATGGTTGAGGTATGCCCTATTTTCACAGCTCCTGAATCCTGGTATAGAGACTTAGTGCATTATTTGTAACAAGGGTACTTGCTAGAGAATTGGAGTTCTAAGCAAAGAAGGGCACTCCATTTGAAATCAGCAGCTTATCAAATCATTGATGGAGTACTTTTCAAAAAAATTATGATGGCATCTTTCTTAGATGTCTGGAGAAGGAAGATGCAAGTAAAGTAGTCAAAGAATTACACGATGGCCCTGCTGGTGGACATTATTTCGGAGATACAATAGCTCACAAAATATTGAGAGCTGGGTATTATTGGCCCACCTTGTTCAGAGATGCTCACGCCTATGATAGGAATTGTGATGTGTGCCAAAGAAGTGCTGGGAAGTTACCGAAAGCAGTAGGACCGTTGCAGCCAGTTATTATCTCAGAACCCTTCGAACAGTGGGGCATAGATGTCATTGGAGAAATAAAACCGAATTCTTCTTTACAACACCGGTATATCTTGATGGCCACAGACTATTTTACAAGATGGACAGAGGCTTTCCCATTGTGCAAAATCAATGAGGATGCGGTTATCAGTTTCTTAAAAGAGAACATCATAACCAGGTTTGGGGCTGCAATTTCCCTAGTCTTTGATAATGCAAATTATTTCTCATCTTTTAAGATAAATGAATTTGTTCATGAAAGAGGAATTAAGTTACATTATTCAACCAATTATTATCCCCAAGGAAACGGATTAGCTGAATCTTCGAACAAAAACCTCATCCGGATCCTTAAGAAAAATGTGATTGAAAATCAGAGAAGTTGGCATACTGCTCTCCCAAATGCTTTATGGGCAGATAGAGTTACTCCAAAGAATGCCTTAGGGGTTTCCCCGTATACCCTTGTCTATGGTAGAGAATCCATCCTCCCTCCCAACATCTTACTCCCATCTTTGCAATTGGCCCAAGCCTCCCGAGGTTCCAGCAGTCAAGTTTTACAATCTAGAATTGACACCCTGCTGAAACTTGAATTATCTCGGGAGAAATCCAAAGACCGTTTCCACCAACACCAAGACGTAGTCAAAAGGTGGTTTGATAAAAGGAAGTCTGGCAAAATAAGTTTTGAAGTAGGTGACTTAGTTCTAAAGTGGGACCATCCACATGAAGGCAAGGGGATGCATACAAAGTTTCAACATTTATGGGTTGGCCCTTACCAAATTTATGAAAAGCTAGGCCCAACGAAATACAAGCTGAAGACTTACAAGGAGAGGAAGTGATTCTACCTCTCAATGGCCTCGCTTTGAAGCAGTACTTCGCTTAGTCCTTTGAGGGATTTTTGTACATAAATAAGCACTCTTGTTTATTTCATTTTTGTTTGTTTTGTTTTGTTTTCTATTATTTTCTTCAGTTAGCTTGTTTTGCTTTCAAGCTTGCTTTATGCTCAGAGTTTTCTTTATTCTTTCTTTAATAAAGCCTAGCTCAGCTTTTGGTGTAGAGGTAAGATAGATCTCCGAACAAGGCTCTAAGATCCTGTAAGGCTAAAGCCTACTTATAAAGAAATGTTTTGTGACTTTGTTTTCACTGTTGAGTTTCCAGGAATGAAGAGATCCTTTTTATGTTGGTCAAATTAACCCTGGTTTAATAACTAAGATTCATCATTTCTCTCTTCCTATCTTGGGGCTCCATCCACTCTAACATTAATGCCTGTCTCAAGGAGTGAACTATGATAGACCCATGGAAAGGAAGCATGTCTCACAGATGTATAGTATTTAAAATGATCCCATGCTACAAATGAAATCCAAAAGAGCTTACGATTAAAGAGTCTGATTTCCAGAAATTCTCGCCTCAATTAAAGCACGACAAAGACAAGCAAAGCACATTCAACTGAGGAAGCTGTCCAAATAAATCAGCCCAGCAAGTTTCTTCTCCGTCCGTGAAGCATTATAATCAAACAAATTTATCACTCACACAAAAGGACATTATGGATTGAAGAACCCAAATCAAATATGGAAGTTGAAGAAATTCATTTCTGGAAGACTCAAACGACAAAAGTCATCAAGGAACATCCAAAAGGATGCAAATAGCATGGGAATGAGGAACAAACGAATATGTCTGTGAAATATTGTTACGATCTTGTGGAGTCTTTTTAGTTGACATCTGCGAGGCAGAGTTCCAAAATGAAATCCACACTCAGGCCCTGAGAGAGTTGAAAAGAAGTATGATTCTAAGTTACCTTTCCCAAAATGACCATGAGGATAAGAGTGATCACTGCATTCACAGAAGCTGAACTATGAAGACATTTTGTTGCCCATATAAATCAACAGTTTGTAAGTTTTCTACCCCTAAGGAGAGTTCTATTTCAGAGATTTGTGTTCACCAGAGAATCGCCAATTGTTGTTGCTACAACACCCCCCCCATTTCTTTTGTAAATATTGGGGCCCCTCCTTTTTTTAGAAAAGTTTACTTTAAGAACCAAACCCTTCCTAGAAAGTCTTTTGTACTTAGTTTTTTTTTAGAAAAAGCAAGTCCTTGAGTTTGTTTGTTGTTTCTTTTTCTTCTAAGTAAAACTCAGTCTTTGTGGACAAAACGGTGGATCAACTCACCGAGATCATCCGAAACGGCGGATCAACTCACCCGATTGAGGCGCAATCCGCAGGCCCTTTTGTTAAGTTTTTTGAGCCTTTCCCGTTTCGGACGAACTCGCCTAGTTCCGGCGCAATAGGCAAACTTTTGGTTAAGTTTTTCTTTAAGTCTTCGTTTCGGACGAACTCACCTAGTCTCACCGAAACGGCGGATCAACTCACCTAGTTCATCCGAAACGCGGTTTTGTCTTCCTTGTCTTTTACGAAGTTTTGTTGCGGCAGAACTCACCCCGTCCGACCGAAACTGTCACCGCAAAACTCTGAGCCTTGTCGAAAGGAAGCGATACTAAGGCGTGCGGTGAAAGTCAGCGAGAATCGCCGAAACATGATAAACTACGCTTAGAGCGGCGTCGAACTTGCCAAAACCCACCGGCCGTTGCGGATGAACTCGGTCAGTACCGCCGAAGCTATTGCACGAACCCACCGAGAGCCTCCAGTTGACGGCTCGCATTTAATGCTAAAATGGCACCGAAAGTAGCCCCGGGCACATCGCTGTAACGACGTTTAATGCTCCATCAACCCGTTTTAAATGCTCGCACGTGCCCAATTTCTTTATATAGAAAGTGGGGTTTTAGGACGGTTATCCTGTTGTTTTTTATTACTGTTAGATCTTTGGAGAGAACGTCGTTCAAAGCCAACCAGCCACTCCGGGGCAGCCAAGTATGCAACTCGTCAGCTCCATCCAAGCCAATCGCTTGCTGGTAGGTAGGTAAATTCACCAGGACCTTATGCTTTGTTTTGTTTCAGCAGCCTAAGTTCGTTGTTGCTTTTCATTATTTGAGTTTAGCATCCCGTCACTCCAGCCACCCTCTCCCATGTTAGATTTTTGCACCCGTCTATTTTTTTTTTAAGCCATTGAAAGAAAAAACGTAGCTAAATCCCCCCCCTACCAATTTGCTTAGCCTCAGTTCTAGTGATTCGAGCCCATGTAGAAGACTACACCCAACCGAAACCTCTTGATTGCTCTCACTCGTGTCCTTCTAGGAGCTCTCCGAAATGCGTTCAGTTCGTCAAGCCTAGCGTCATAAGTTTCTTTTAACAACGATAACGAAAGCTAGTTATGGAAAGTTTGTTTTAATAGCTGCTTATTATGGTTTCGTTTGCTTCATTGTTTGTGTTTTGTTTGAAGCATAATGCCACATTGCTAATACTTATGCGTTTAGGCTATGTCTGATATAGTAATAATCTTAGTTTGCTTTCTGGTCTTGTCGTTTATCTACTCATGTATGCTTTTGGGAAGGTTTAACACGCAATGCCGAAAGGTAGTAAGAAGAAGGCAAATATGTCTGAGCTAGAGCAAGGTGGCATCGAAGCAAGAATTGAGATTGTATATGAAGACACTAAGCCATTTATGGGAGCTACACCTGAATTTAAGTGGGGATATTTGCATCACATGATCAGGGACCAGGAAATCCCTGGGTCAGTCTTGGAGGAGATGTACCTATACCATAATATTAGAAGCTCTGACATTACCAAAGCAACAATGCGCCCCGAGATCGTCCCCCGCATAGAAGTCATCAGGTGGATTCTCTCCCATGCAGACGTCGAGTCAAGAGTTTTATCTGATAGCAAGGGAGAGGCATTCGCCTCATTCCACCCAGCTCATATTGCGGCAACTTACAAATTTCCCCGCACTCAGCTGCTGCTGAACGATGCATGGCTAGAAAGTCTCAATACAACTTTCGTAGAAATGGCCAGAAAATTGTTAATTCCAGGTAGGCAGCTGAGAGTAAAGGGAAGTGATGATTATGAAGTGCAGACACTCATGCCTCCCTTCAGAGTTATTGCCCTTATGCTAAGCATAATCTTTGGTAGAGCTGATGGAACCACTTATCAGCTGCACTGGGTACCTCTAATCCACTATGTTGCATTCAAAGGCATGATATTTAATTGGGCAGACATCCTTTCGGACAACATATCTAGAACCATATTTGCTTCTAAGGAAGGATTATCCCGGGAAAAATCAGAGTTTTACATGTCATCATACCTCATGGACTATATCCTGGCAAGGCATTCGTTCCCAAGGTTAGGATGCATTTGGAACAAGGCCGACACCCCAGTCTATATTGGTTACAAGATCTTATGGGCCCATAATTACAAAAGGCACTACAAGATCATATGTGAAGAACTGATCATGCCACTATATGAGCCAATGTTCAATGAAGAACCGAGTTGCGTATCTGAGAATGCCATGGCCGTCTTAGAGAAGTATGGTGATTTTTATCTGTCGGAGGAAGACACCTACATAAGAATGTATGGAGGGTCCAAACCGCCATACCTCCTGCCTAAGTATGCTACTGATTTTGTTATCCATAAAGAGGCAGTCAGACAAGTCTTTATAGATGGAGTTGGTGATGTCTTGAAAAAAGCAAAGAAAGTCTCCTTCCCGACATTGCCCTTTTGTGTTGGAGCATACAAGTTTTCTAAAGTCAACTCAGCTGGAGAGTTTGTCCAAGAGCTCAAAGAGTTTCACTTCGGAGAAAGAATCTTTGCAAAGAATGACAGGCTAAATAAGGCCGCAGACCACTACAGGATTATCAATGCATACTTTGAGTATGCCCACTATTTTGACGAAGATGAAGAAGTTTTCAGAGGGATCAGCAATATGATTGAACTCCAAAGACGCCTCCGCCTCAAGAGCGGAGCTGGCACCAGTTCCACTGCAACCCAAGTTGTTAAAGAAACAGAATTGCGGAGACAGAAAGATGCAGCCGAAGCTCTAACAAAGGAAGAGCAAAGACTCAAGCCTAAGGTTGAATAGCTCTAGAGGCAAACAGCAGAAAAGATGCAAAAGGAGCAGGAGGATAAGCTTCGAGAAGAAGAAGCTCTTAGGCTTCAGGAAAAGGAATCCCAGAGGCTTCGTGATGAAGAGCTAGAGAAGATAAGGAAAGAAGAAGCTTCCAAAGAGCATGAAGAAAGAGAGGCAGTGGAGAAGCAGCTGAGGGCCAAAGAAGAAAAAAGACAGCATAATGCCGAGGAAGAAAATAAATCCAACAAGGATGCAAAAGCTGGGGTCTCTAACATGTAGGACATGGATATAGACTCGTCCCAAATGGTTCAGACCCCGCCCACAGAAGAAGACATCCCTATTGAAGATCTACCACTGAATCCTTTCACTCCATCAAAGGAACATACTGTGACCCAGTGGGATAAGTTTGCATTTGATAAGAAAAGGAAGTCCATTGTGTGAAAGACAGAGACGAGGTTGAAGAAGCCTTTCCACTCGGACATCATTACCCGACAAGAAACTACTGTTATGTAGGGCACACATAATGCTCCTGTGGCCATGGCATCCGCTACTGTGGCTGCCGCAAAAGCAAGCGAGCACAACATAGTCAAGATAGTAAATGAGTTGGATGCAACCATGAAAAGGGCTCGCATGTTGCAACTCATTGTGGTTAATGAGCAGGCCTATAGGGAATTAGTGGTGAAGAAATACAATCTCCTTTTGTCAGATCAGAAAGAATTGTCAGATAAGTATCAACACCTGGAAGAAGAAAATGAACACTTGGCAGTCCAAATGATGATAGTAGAAGGAGAGGAGAATGGTTTTGAAGCCAAGATAATTCAATTAGAAGAGGAGAAGGAGTTGATGGCTGAGCAGCTAGAACAAGAAAGCAACAAATCCATGGACATGAACCCCTTTCATGAACAATCCTGCGACATACTAAAGCAAATGCACGAGTCACAGGAACTGCTTACTAAAGAGATTTTCAAGCTTACGACAATGGTGGACAGAATGAAGGAGATTAACTTTGAGGCTATTAGGCTCAAGAAGAAATACACACGGGTAAAAGAAGATATGATAAAGAAGATGGAATGGAGAGAAGGGAAGGCAGAATTCCCCAAGCACCTCCCTCTCAAATCTGTGGCTGATTTCAAAGAGGATATAGGCTTCATGGAGTTCTGTAAGAACTGTAGTGTAAAATTGATCTCTGTGATCCAATTAACTATTGGAAAATGCAGCAGCCTTTATCAGAATATTCGGGAAGTTCATGAAAGGTGTAAAGTAGAAATTCCCCAGACTCTTGAATACTTTCCAAGTAAAGAACAACGCCTATTTGATTTGAAAGGGGAACTGAGCGTCCAGATGGAATATGTAATGAGGATAGATGTATTAACAACAAATGATCTTCATCAGTGCATCGTGAAACCTTCCATACACGCTCACCTGTTCCATGAGATTCTCCAGGCTACAGTGGCAGAAGTGCAGGATATTAAAGCAGAGCTAGATAAGCATGTGATTTCCATAAAAATCCTACTCCCTACCCTTGCTAATACTGTTATAAGGGACACATGCATTTGGTTCAGCTACATAGCAGAGGCTGATAAATAGGCAGTAGAAAAGGCATTAGTATAGGTAGGAGCGCCATCCGGGACAAAAGCGCCAGTAGAGGCAGAAGCACCGTCTGAAAGCTGACTTGGCAGTCACAATTTTCTAGTGATACGCTGGGAGTTTACCTTTTCTATGGTTAAATCATGAAGATAAATGGACAACTGTCTCTTTTGTTTTTTGTGTAAAAGGATTTCACGAATCATTCCAATTTTGTAAAAGGCATTTAAAAGAAAATTAAAATATTTAGGGAAAAGAGACATGTGGCAGCTCTTAGAGCATTTTGTAAAGCTATATATAGGATATTAGAGGATAGTAGAAGGAATTTTGGCAGGTGAAAAGACATTTTCTGTCTTGTACGTGAACTGATTTGCTGCTTATATAAGGAACTCGATTTTTGCCTAAAGAAAGCCTGGGAGACTGTGTTTTTGACTTAAGGATGTATTAAATGTTTGATGGATTATTCCTGTGTCATCTATACATTACTGAGATATCATTCATTGCTGTTATGAATTACTTCTATGTGATGAATGTTCTCATAATTTTCTGTGCAAAGATGTTTAACTTAAATGAGTAATGGAATGTGTTAATTAAATCAAAGCTATCTTTGATATCTTTTGTCTTTTGCTGGAAATGCATCTTTATGATTAAATAGCTATCTGTGTGATCTTTAGATGTTTCTTTTAGTTTATTACTCATATTTACAGTTTTCTCCTCGCAAGGATAGATTAGATTTGCTTATATAGTTTTAGATTAATTATGCTTAATTACCTGCATTTAGCTTAGAGCACTTGCATATCATCTTTAAAATAAAATATAAAAAAACGGTGGATCGGGCCGCAACCAGTGCAAAGAATATAAATCTTTAAATCTTACACAATAGCCAGAACCGCTAACCGGATGGATTCCCCACACCAAATGGTGAGTGATCTAATTGGGCTTCCTTACCGGGGAGAATCCCTTGCTGATTGATGCTACGATTTTCGAGGCATCAACAATCCTGCAAGGATTTTCTAAAGCCATACTACTTCTCGGAATTCTATACTAGTAGCCATATACTCAGCCTCTGTAGTACTGAGTGCTATTGATTTTTGCTTCCTGCTACACCAGGAAATCACTGTAGAACCCAAACTGAAGCAACATCCGTAAGTACTCTTTTCAGATGCAGCACATCCAGCCCAATCTGAGTCTAAAAACCCCTGCAATCTCAATTCACACTCTGAAGCATATCTCAAGCCATATCCCATAGTGCCACGCAAGTATCTGAGCACATGTTTCATAGCAATTCAGTTAATCTGCCTCGGCTTGCACATGAACTGGCTGAGATCATTCACAGGAAAACATATATATGGTCTATTGTTCGTTATATACATCAAGGATCCAATCAACTGGAAATACATAGTGGGATCAATCAAATTTGAATCTGAAGCAGAATCCCTCAACTTCTTCAAATTTGCATCCATCGGAGTGGCCATGGACTTGCAGTCCAACATCCCAAATCTCTTCAAAATATCTATGGTGTATTTTCCTTGACCTAGGAAAATATCCTTCTACCTCTCCCATACTTCTAATCCCAAGAAGTAATGCATCAATCCAAGATCCTTCATTTCGAACTCAGAGTCAAGTTTCTTCTTACACCATACGATAAGTTTCTCATTTCCAGTGAGAAACAGGTCATCAACACATATGACCAAAATCAGTGGCTCATCATCTACAACCTTGTAGTAAAGGTTGGGGTCTACATCACTCTTGGTAAATCCAATACTCACCAGGAATCCATCTATACCAAGCACGGGGTGCTTGCTTGAGTCCATACAGGGCATTTTTCAACCTGCATACATGAGACTCGTTTCCATTAACAATAAACCCTTCTGGTTGTTCAATATATACTTCTTCCTCAATAACAACATTAAGAAAGATTGTCTTTACATCCATCTGATGCATCTTACATCCCATAGCTAAAGCAATACCAATGATCGATCTAATGGAAGTATATTGAGCCACGGGATCAAATGTTTCATCATAATCGACTCCCTCTTTCTAAGAGAATCCTCTAGCAACAAATATAGCCTTGTGTTCTCCAACACTGCCATCTTCTCCATGCTTGATTTTGTATAACCACTTGGAAGTCACTACTGAATTCCCCTTAGGTCTCGACACAACCTCCCACACATCATTCTTCATGATGGATTGGTATTCTTCCACCATGGCATCCTTCCAAACTTGCTATCTGGATGCTTCTTCATAAGTGGTAGGTTCTGATTCAATGATGTGACTCATCAATGCTACATAATTGGAGAACCTCTGAGGTCTTTTACTGTCTCGAAAAGTAAGATTTGGAGCTTCATGCCCCTCTACATCCTGCAAGATCTATTGTGCCCAACTAGGCCTCTTACGGCCTACTGCAATATCTATGGAAACATCAACTGGCTCAACTGGATCAATGGGATCGATGGGTTCATCCTTCTCTGCTAACTCCCTATGAACTAGAGGGGGAGATGATCTCATCTCCTTTGGGTCTAGCATCTCCTCATCATCAATATCCATGTATGATCCTTTTCCTTTCCTGACATCCATCTCTTCTTCAAAGGACACATCCCTATTGACTTCGATCTATCTGGATTCTAGAATATAAATCTTGTAAGCCTTTGAAGATTCACTGTATCCCATGAAAGTTCCCTTATTTCCTGAAGGTTATAACTTTGTCCTCTTCTCCTTGGGAACATGTATGTAGACTGGACATCCAAAGATCCGGAGGTGGCCCACTATTGGTTTCAGTCCTATGAAAGATTCTTCCAGAGTCATATTATTCACAATCTTATGTGGGCATCTCTTTTGTACATATACAGTTATTCTGGATGCTTCTGCCCATAAGAACATCGGTAGACTGTAGTCATGTATCATGGCTTTGGCTGCCTCCACAATTGTTTTGTTCTTTCTTTCCGCAACTCCATTTTGTTGAGGGTTGTAGGGAACCGTGAGCTCCCTCTTAATTCTTCCTTGCAGAAATCATTGAATTCTGTAGAGGTGTATTCTCCACCATTATTTGATATCGGGATCTTGATCCTCTTTCCTGACAAATTGTCGACGTGTGCTTTGAATTCTTTGAATTTGTTGAGTACTTCCTCGGATTCCTTGGTCTTGAGAAAGTATATCCAATTCTTTCGTGAGTAGTGATCAATGAATGTTACAACATAGTAATGATATCCGGACAATGAAGCAACTGTCATGGGTATGCACAAGTCAGAGTGCACTAGATCCAATATTCCTTTAGATCTGCTCTCACTATCTAGGAAATATCTCTTGGCATTCTTGCCAAGTTCACATCCTCTACATGTTCCATCATAGTCTACCTAAAGCACTGGTAAACCTGTCACTATATTCTTCAATGCTGGGAGATCTCTACAATTCAGATGAGCTAGTCTTTTGTGCCATAGCTCACCCATGCTTGTAGAGTCATGGACTAGGGCTTGAGCTGGTGGAGTGCTCAACCAGTACAAGCTCTCCTCTCTCACACCAAATACCTTGGTTGTATCCATGCTTGATTTCTTGCACCAAGAAATCACTTTCCTATCTGAAAATGCAACTTTATATCCCTTGTCCTCCAAGGCTGATATGGAGACAAGGTTTATTTTCATACCGGGTACATAAAGCACATCACTCAAGTGTAGTGTATCACTACACTCTAGCTGAAGAGAGGTAGCCCCAGATCCCTTCATAGTATAATTTGAATCATCTCCAAGTACAACACGAAGATGGGATTCTTTCTCAACTATTTCTGAAAGATTTTCTTTATAACCTGTCATATGTCTAGAAGCACCACTATCTATGATCCAAGTATCACTAATGGTGGGAACAGTACCCGATAATGTTGATATGAAGAATAATTATGTACGATATTCATTCCTTTGATTCTTGTGATGGCGATCCTCCTCCACATCAGCGGTTGAGGCTTCATTCTTCCTTTTGTTTGAACTTCGACAATTATTGGTGTAATGGCCATATGCCTTGCACCTGTAGCATTGTATCTGAGATAAATCTTTCTTCTTCTTCTAGTCTGGAGGAGGACTTGATCTTCTACCTTGGTGTTTGTGATTGTGGAACATTCTTCCTCTTCCCTTGAATTTCTTGGCATGGGACATGAATTCTTGATTCTCCTCAGGTTGAGTGCCATGAAGTCTCTGCCTTGCTACTATCCTTGTTTCTTCCTAAGTGCAATCTTCCCATAACTTGTCAAATTTGAGCATCTTGGTTCGACTGCTTATACTTTGAATGAATGACTCCCAGGATGGTGGGAGACCATTTAGAGTAGTAATGACAAGCTCCTTATCATCAATGGGGTCTCCACTGGTACTAAGCTTGTCCCTTAGTTCTTTGATCCTCATGAAGTATGAGGCTATTGATTCTGATTTGGACATCTTCATATTTGATAATTGGTTCCTCAATGTGAGAGTCACATTGATACTACTATGTTCAAATAGTTTATTTAGGGTTTTGAACATCCTTCTAGCAGTCTTCTTTCCTGATATTTGAGGAACCAAGTGGTCTCTAACTAAGTCCACCAAAATCCTTCTTGCTATGGCATCATTCTTCCTCCAACGAGATTTGTCTTCTTCGGCTTCTAGTTCAGGGACCTTCTCATTGAAAAAATGCAAGAGATCATTTTCTTCCAGTAAGAGAAGAACCCTAGACTTCCAAGAGATGAAGTTGGAAGCCCCTTCTAGACGATCTTCAACCTTCATTCCAATCATCTTGACTGCAGATCTGGACCAGAAACCCTAGCATGAGCTAGGTCAAAAATGAAAGTTGGATTCTTGGAAAACTAATTCCATAGAGAGATGCACCCTATCAAGGCGAGTTGAGAAAAGGTGGTGTTGAGCCAAATCTGTGGAGGGAGTAGGTCAAAAACAGAAACCCTAATTTCTACAGTAACTACAACTGCAAAATTAGGTCAAAAATGAAAATTCTCAGAATTGAGTTATGCCTTCACCAACAGATGCGCTCTTCCTAGAGCGAAGTTTCCAAGGCTCTTTTTCTTCCAAAATGATGAGTGAAGGCCTCAAAATATGAAACCCTAGCTTCCAACAATGGCTTCTTCTATTAGTGCTCTGATACCATGTTAGTTTTTCATACAATTATAGCATAATAATTCAATTGCATAAGATCAATAGGATCACTAGAAGAAAGACAAAGCACAAAAACAAAGAAAACGATAATTTATCCTGGGAAACCCAATCGGGAGAAAACCCAACAACCTTCGTATAGAGATGAATAATTCTAAGAACAAAGTACAATGATGAGAGAGATAAAGGAGAAAGTCTCTCTAAGTAAAAACCCCAAAAACAACTTCTCTTCTATGCAGATGCGAGCTTCTCTCCAAGTGATGCGAACTTGTGTGTGTGAGTGAATGTGTCAAATGAGGAACATGACCCCTTTATTTATATACTTGCCAAACTGGCCATTTTCCTAACTCAATCGACTTGTCTATGGCGACTTGACCTAGGAACAAATAAATAAAATTTATTTTAATCTTTTCTTTGGGTAAATTATACCCAAGGTTACATTGATTCTTTCAAGGGTTTACATGATTAATTGCGCCGAGAGGCGCTCTACAGCCGAGTATGAGGGAGATCTTGTAACATGTGTGTGTTTGTCGAGTTTGTCGAGTAACAAAATAATACAAAGTAAACAAAAAAGAATAATACAAAGTAAAAAGTTAAACAAAAAATAATAATACAAAGTAAAAAATAAATACGAGACTTAAACTAGAGACTTTATAGCTTAGGATTAGGTGATAAATATTATGTCGGTCATAAAAAAAAGAGAATAATACAAAGTAAAAAGTAAATATGAGACTTAAACTAAAGACTTTACTTTTTACTTTTAATACAAAGTAAAAAGTAAATATGAGATTTTAGAGTGTTTGTGGAGTAACAAAATAATACAAAGTAAACAAAAAAGAATAATACAAAGTAAAAAGTAATAAATATTATGTCGGACATAACGAAAAAAGAATAATACAAAGTAAAAAGTAAATATGAGACTTAAACTAGAGACTTTAGAGCTTAGGATTAGGTGGCTCAGGTATTGCACTCAAGAAGCTATTCAAGGAGAGGTTTGCACATTGGGAGATTTGATCCCTCTCGGCGCTTGATAGAACCTAGGATTTGGATCTATGCTGGTTACATCAAGTTCATCTCCCGTAGGAGGTACAAATCAATACAATAAAATATAATAAGAATATCTTCCGAAGTTGCACAAAATCCAATAGTTTTTGGTAGCTCAATGGTACTTTTGCATCATTTGCCTAGGCCGTGCAGGGGTCCCTAGCACATGGGGTCTCATTAATGACAAAGTTACTTTATTAAATGTGTGTTTTAAATTGAATTTATGATGTGAGTTTATATTATTAAAGTGAGATGTATTTTATTAAAGTGACTTATTCTTTATAAAGTGACTTTATAATATTAAAGTCTACTTTTTATTATTTTAGGGTTAAAGTGACTTTTCGAATGTAATGTGATTTTATATAGTTTCACTTAAGTGAAAAGAGTTTCATGAGACTATTGGCACATATTCCAAAGAGAGTTTTTGGAGTGGCTCGATTTCCAAGGAGCTTGGTGAGGAATGTGTGAAGCACTTGAGCAAGAGAATGTGAAGAGATTGAGCAGGAGGAGAGAGCAGGCTAAAGTGTGGGAATGAATTTCTAGAGAGGGGACGTTTTTCTAGAAGAGGGGCACACCAACAAAGATTGTTGATGAGCACACATTCCCAGAAAGGCCTGAAAATCATTTGCAGAATTTATAGCAGTGTTGGAACACTTTTCAAGGTAGAGAAGTGGCACAAATCTTGAGGATTCAATATTTAATTGAAGGTTGTACAATAGAGAAAGAGGGGTCCATACAGTAAAAGGATAGTTGTTGCTGGCACATATTTTGAGGCACTGTAGCAGCTTGTTTGACAGCATGGAAATGTATGATGTATGTGCACGCAAACCAAGGGAGTAATTGTTTCCTGTGAGGTCCATTCAGTGAGGTCGGACTTGGCATATTTCCTGTCGCTGGCTCGCTGGCTGAGTACATTCAAGCATTCATTTCGAGGTAAATGAAGTGCACAAAACTCGAGGTTTAGTTCTGTTTATTTAATGATGAAATTAACGATTGTTGTACTCTCTAAAATCTCTCTCATGCTCAATTAAAAAAATTCTTGCGATGGTTTTCCCCTTCAGGGATTTTTCCAGGGTCATTGATCAAATTTCCTGTGTCTGTTTTCTTTATGACAGTCTACTGTCAAGTGTTATTTCCGCTGCAAAAATGTGTTTCTAGTACTGTATATTAGCTCACAGTAACATGAAAATGGTATTCCAGTGAAATGTGGTTGTTTTTATGCATGTATAATACTAATACCAAGATGTAATAAGTGTGAAAAAATATGCTATTGATTTCAGTACACAGATTTCGAGATTTTTAATATGGTATCAGATTTCGAGATTTTTAACATGGTATCAGAGCAGGTGCTCTGATTTTGACCATGGGAAGAAAAATGGAAACAAGACACACAAATCCCACTGCAAACCAACAAACAACTTGCACTTGATTTCTTCATAAAATGGAAGCCTAGATAGATGAACTGAGTGATACCTTTCAAGGATTTGTGAACAAATTATCTTGTGTTTGAAAATTAAATGGCGATAAGACACATAAATATCATTGCAAACCAACAAAACAACTTGCACTTGATTTCTTCATAAAATGGAAGCATGCATACATGAACTGAGTGACACCTTTAAAGGATTTGTTTTGGTACTCGACAAATTTATGTAGATATCAACAATGAAAAACTAATCTAATTGTTTTTTACTACAAATACGTTGCTCTAATGTGTTCTTCTGAGCTACTGACGCCACCAGCTTCTTATGCTTTTTGGATGCTTCATGAGCATCTTATTGTGTCCAAAATTTATGCTTTAGTCTAAAATTTTCTTTCGAGCTTTTTTCCTTCTGAATTGATACTATTCTTGGGATTTGCTAGTATCTCATGGGTTTTGTTTTGAATTGTGTGTGCGAGAATAGCATTATGTTCTTTTATTTATCCAGTTTTAACGTATAAAGGTTGTATGGAATCATTTTTAATTTGGGTAGGGAATATTTTACTGACTTACTAAGAGAGCAAACCTCTAGTTTTCTCAACTTTTCTATTTTTGAAAACATATTTTATCTCATTGCAAAGAGAAAAATAATCAACGAAAACTTAAGAGGGTCATGGGTCATTTACTTGAATCATCTGTTAAAGCTACTAAGCCTTTAGAAGTCAAAGTGGTTTCATGCTTATCTAGAAAACAATTCAAAAAATTATTACGCAAGGCCCTGGTAATGACTGGACTACTATAAGCAAACTAGATAATTACCAAGATTTTGGAATGTGATTTGTGTGACGATTGAGAAATTTTAAGACTACCATTGTTGTTTTTCTAAAATAAAGGGAATATACATTTGCATGAATAATTTGGCAGGAAATCTACAATATCCAAGAGAGAAGCATTACAGTTACTGCAAGCAAACAACTCTTCTGCTATAGTGGCTGTGACACTGTTGTCATATTGTCAGATAAAAACATCTAATATAGTAATAACCTCTTAATGGCATTCACAATACGTTCATATCTATACTGTCCAGAAATCTATTGTTTTAATAAAGTGCTTCAATTAGTTACATGTTTTCACCTATCTTTCTTCTCATGCATTGTGTATCATCTGTGTGCAATTTTTCTGCCCCCTGTAAATTTCCTTAAAATACACTCTAGGGCTAGAGTATGTTGGATTAATTAATTAAACCCAAATTATTACTGTTAACCACACATGGATTACTTCACTATGCAGTGGAAAATAAATTCTAAAAGAAATACCAATCAATCACACCAATAGAGACAACACAATCTTTTTGGGTATAAACCCCCGGACAAAACCCAAGATGGGAAAATCGGTGCAGCAGTATGAGAGGATATTTTATTAAGAAAATATGGAATAATACAATCCAGAAAATCAATTTGCCCAACCTGGAAAAATCGACCTCTGCAAATCACTGAGTAACCTCACCAACCTATACGGTCGAGCTGCAATGTTGTACGACATGCCTGCGTCAGCAGTACGCATTCGTATGGCTGCTGCTTCAGCTGTACAGATTGTTTCGTATGGCTTACATCACCCTGTACGACCTCCTCCCCTGCTTCTGTTCTACGGAGGAATTGTTGTTCAGTTTCTCTACTGGTGTACGACCTCCTCTCTGATCCGTACGATCTCTCTCTTCTGGATGATTCTCTCTCTATCTTCTTCTCTGTAAAACTCCTCTGCAAACTTTCTCTCTCTCTCACTCTCTAGCTGTCAACTATGAGCAAGAATCTCTCTATCGGAATGTGTGTCCTCTCCACCAATTGATCCTCCTTTTAACTCATTGGCTAAGCGAAAAACCTAATCTCACTATGGATCAATGGATGAGATCCTACGGTGAGATCAATGGCCAAGATTAGATTAGCCATCACTTAAATATTTTCACTTTCAATTTATAAAAAGTGTTCCATTAAGTCAATTAATGATTACATCACTTTAATATATTTTCCAAAGTAAAACTTAGGAAAAATACATTAAATACAATTAGGCTTCTTCATTTAAGTCTTATGCATGCAAGGACACATGCAATGCATGAAGACCTTCTTTGTTGTCACTTTCTAACACTCCCTCTCAACAAGGAAGGGATTCGGTAACAACCCCAACTTGTCTCTGAACTTTACATACTTGAGTTTGCAAAGTTCCTTGGTGAATATGTCTGCCACATGCTCATCTGTCTGGATGTACTCCAACCGAATGGTTCCTCTTTGAACACGATCTCTGACGAAGTGATACCGAATGTAAATGTGTTTACTCCTATGATGGAACACTGGATTCTCTTCAAGGTTGATACCAGTCTGATTATCACAGTGAACTATGGTAGTCTCCAACTCACTCTCGAACAATCTTGAGAGCAACTTCCTCAGCTACATCCCCTCACATCCATCCATGCTAGCTTACATGTATTCAGCCTCTGCTGAACTTAATGCAATTGAATTATGCTTCCTGCTGAACCAAGAGACAACCCCTGATCCAATGCTGACGCAGCAACCTGAAGTGCTCTTCTGATCCTCTACACATCCTTCCCAATCATCATCCGTAAAACCTGCCAACTATATACTCCCGCTACGCTCATAAACCAAACCATGCTCCATTGTACCTCTGATGTAGCGAAGTATGTGCTTCACAGCTGTCCAATGCACTCTTCAAGGGTTCACCATGAACTGACTCAAAGAGTTGACTGCAAAGCTAATGTCTGGTCGAGTGTTGACCAGATACATAAGCGACCCAATAAGCTATGTATACAGTGTAGGATCAAACTCCTCTGATCCCGATACATCAATCTTCCTCCAGTTGGTAACTAGAGGTATGGCCATAGATCTACAGTCCTCCATCATGAATCTCTTCAAGATCTCCACTGCATAATTCCAATGTCCAATGAAGAAGCACCCATCTCTCTGCCAAACCTCCAGACCTAGAAAGTAATGCATCAACCCAAGGTCTTTCATCTCAAACTCCACTACAAGATTGGACTTGCAGTCCCTGATCAGCCTCTCATCTCCTATAAGAAAGAGATCATCCACATATAGTACCAGTATGAGAGGTACCTCACCTGACAAGAAGTCCACTGGAAACCCATCTCTTGTAGATAGTTGTCAATCCTCGAGTACCATGCTCGAGGTGCCTGCTTGAGCCCATAAAGAGCTCTTTGCAACCTGTATACATGCGACTCTCTACTCTCCGCCTCAAACCCCTCTGGCTACTCAATATAAACATGTTCCTCAATAACTCCATTTAGGAAATGGCCTAGTGTCTGTTATCACATCCATGTTAGCTGGAGCTACCATGTTGCATATTGTGTGGTCAGGGACCATACTCTAGATTTTTGTTTTCCAGATCAGAGATCATATGGCATCAGAGGGGGCATCTATTGTATCGATATTGTCCAAAGCTACTACATAGTAGTGATTACAGGTCCCCTATTCCTTTCCTACCTTTGCATGACCCCATTGAGAGGGGTAACTTAGCCATATTATGATGAGAGAAGTACAGATCACAGCTGGTTTGCCATTTCTTTCTCGGATACAACAGAGATTGGGTTTCAGATCCACCTTCAACAGCAGGTATATCACTTTATGGTTATTGCTCATGGTTTTGCTTTGAGGGTTGTTTATTTATGATAGTACATGGACTTGACATATGATGGATGACTTGGTGATATCATTTTTTACTGTGGTGATATTTTTGGCTTATGGTGATGTCAATCCACCTCTTTTAGTAGAGACTCTTGTATATGCACACTGGTTCCTGCCCCCAATTTGGTATATACTTGGTCATTCGACTTGTAGGAAGCTGGCTTTGGTTCCACTTGTCACTTTCTTCCACCCATCCGACCCATCCATTTTTTGTTTTCTCCCTAACTTAGACCATGATAGGTGACCTTGAGGACCCCTTCCCCCAGTGACCCCTGAGTATGCCATGACTCCATGTTTTTTTGTGCCTCGGCTCTCTAGTGTGAGATGCATTCTCAAACCTAGGATTTACTCCTGTCGGTTTCCCCCGATGTTGTAATGCAGTATAGGATTGTGTAGACTCACTGGGTGCTCCCCATTGGTCCTCGAAACATCCACACTTTCCACCATTACTTTGCAGTATGAGTATCATTGTTCTATCCTATGAGATGTATATGAAGCTGGAAGGGCTATGAAATGAAATGTAAATAAAGCCAAAAAAGGGCTATCCGAATGTAAATCAAGCCAAAAAGGATAAAAATGAAAGTGAAATCTAAAGGGCCAAGCAACGGTAACACAAGCACTATCTAAAGGACTGCTTGGCCACATATGTATTGGAGCATTGTATTGGTTATTGCCTCACCTAGTCCTACGGGGCAAGGAGGTGGGATGGAGTAAGCGACAACTAATTCTAAGTGTCCCCTAGAGTCTCAAGTTACGGTTTGTCGGACACCCAGTCATAGCGGCTCTAGAAAATATCCTCACGGAGTCTGTTGAAGGCACATATGTGAGTTGCAAGGTGTGTGTTAGATGGCCAGTGGTGGTTTCCCTGCACTAGACCCATTTGTGAGGCACCGCCCTTCCCTTGTGTTTCTCATGGTATGCTTATGTCATTGGGTCCCGCTTTCCCCGCTTATCCAAAGGGTCACACGGTCATGGTCTATGTCATTTCCCTATCCATTTTTCCTTGTTGTCCATCTCACCCAAAGTTAGCTCAATGACCAAGTCTATAAGTGTGCATAGCAGTAGAGTCTTTGTTGGAGGTGGTGGGCCCACCTCGGCTAGGGCCTGTTTTTGAGATATTGTTTATTATAATCGCCATGTCCATCATTGTATGTTTTTAGTTATGTACTAACATAAATAAGGGATCATTGACATCCCATGGTGCATGCAGGTTTTAGCCATTGCTATTTTTTACTAGAGTTGACTTGGTCAAACTAGTTTGACCAGGCCAAAAATGGGTCCCGAAAAAAGTTGCAACCAAAAATTCGATTTGGTTATTTGATATGTGTTGGGGTCCCATACATGCCCCCAAGCATCAGATTGTGAAAATTTTGAAGCAGTGGTGAGATTTTTAATTATTATTGGCCAGCATGGCCGTGTTTTAATTAAAAATGCTTGGAATTGGGCAAATTGTGCTCAAACGATGGATCTTGGTCGTTCCAGTGACCATTACTAGTGGATTTTGGGTCTACGATCACAATGCAACAATCGGTTTGTCAATCCGGGCAAGATAAGTGGGTCAAAAGAGAAAATTTCATCTTCAGCTATAAAAACCAACAAATAATTAATGGAAAAATCAAATTTGGCTAAGTTAACCTTTGAAATGGTAAGTGCAATGTTGGGAAAAGGTAAAAGGGTCTCTTATTGTCATTTTTACATACTATGGACATGTATTATTTGGTGTGGGGCCTTCCATTCAGCCCAACTATGCATGTGGGGCGAATTTGCCCATACTTGGGCGTTTTTGACCACGGGAAATTTCATTTTTTGTTAAAACTATGTATTGAAACTTTGGGAAGGGGTCTAAGGGGCTAAAAAAGCCTAAAGCCACCCCTTAGACACCCCTCTCTTGATGTATGGCCCACACTTTGGGTCCCTCTCTCTGCACATGGGTGCAATGGGGTAACTCGCCCCCCCCATTCTCTAGCATTTTATTTCAGCCATTCGATTTGGCATTGGTGGGATTTAATCCCAACCCTTCGTTTTGGTGGGAAGGGTTTTTGTATGAGTCTTTTTCTATATGAGGAGCAACTCTCTCATTTGGAGCTCTCTCTTAGACATTTTTTTTGTGACACTTGAGACTTATAGAAGGAAATTCTTGTGAGAAATTCTTGGTGGCTCATGGTGTGATTGTTTTTGGGTGATTGATATTTATTTTCTGAATGCATTGCTAAGATTGTCAAGCATATTCCATACTATTTCTTTGTTGGTTCGATTTGCAACAGTAGAGACCATCTAGAGAAGGGTGCATTACTTGGAGCAACACTCCACTATTGCCTCATCTCCGGAATACCAACAACAGGGAGTGAATTTACATTTTGTTATTATCTTTCTATATCATTTGTCTTATGTTATTTGTGTCTGATTTCTCCACTTGTTTCAAATTTCTGATTTTATCTTGTTTATGGGAGGTGAAGGAGGGCACAATTGGGCATTCCAGCAATAGTAAAACGAAGGGGAGATTCTTGCAAGTTTGTCACTTGAGTTTTGGGAGATAGTCTTTATTCAAGGTGCAGCAACATCATCACTACCAAGTAATCTCTTCTATTGATTTTCTCTTTTCATAAATTTCTGAGTATCAAGAGATAAAATTTACATAAACTAATCAAAACCCCCAAAATTTACATCTTTAACTTTAACTGTAGGATTTCATTTATGTTTTAGACCCGCTTTTGTTTTTCTAAGAGAACCTCATATCCAAAACCCCACGAAATTTTGACTCCATTTACCCACATTTTCAGCACTGGTCTCTTCACTGATTTCACCCTCCTTGGGCGTTTTTGCTCTCTTGCTTGGCTGGGTTGTTTTTGGGTTGTGGGTGCTTTTGCTTTTGTTTGATATTGGTCCAACATCATCTAATATCAAGTTAAAACTACTATAAGTGATAGTTAAATAAAAAAATTTACTTCTGCCATTTATGCCCAATCATTTTGAGTCACATTCCCCCATAGGCAGAATTTTGAGTTTCACTTCAGCTTATTTTTGCTCATTGATTCATCTTTCAACCATATTATCTTTCATCATCCATCATTTTTGTACTCATTATCAGATCTGGAATCACCCAATTGAGTTCATTATTACATCCAGAGTCTCGATCCATTTGGTGGGAAGAAGTCTCAAACACTTAGGCATTCACCTCATGTCTTCATTTACTTTTATTTTGGGGTTGGGTGTCTGTTTGTTGAGTCTCAACCTTGGTTGGTTGAGTAGGGTATCCCCCTTGACTTGGCTACGTGTCTTGTCTAAAGTGATAAGCACCCTGTCCGGAGTGACGATTTTCTACTGAGCAGTGGACTTGGTGTTTGCAGGTGTCACTTGCCTATCTACCTACCTCTACCGTCCCGGATAGGATACCCTTAGTAGCAGCTAGTGTCTGTGTGATAACAGTGTCTGCCTGTTGCGGCTGTTGGATATCCTCCTCCTGCTATTGCTCATCCTCCAAATCAATGATAGGAGGATCTTGTCCACCTGATGCCCTGTGACTACCAGAACCTGTGCCCTATGTCTGAACCTGTACCTGTGACTCCTCCAGCTTGACTCATGAGTCCTCAGCTAGTTGTTCATGTGCTGGTAAGTCCATAGATCTTCTCAAGGCTCTGTTCTCATCAAACTGGACATCCCTGCTCATAATGATCCTCTTGCGAGTTGGGACATATACTCTATAAGCCTTGGAAGTCTCACTATAACAAGCTAGAAGCCCCTTCTCTCCAGAACGATCTAGCTTCTTCCTAGTGTCAGCATGAATGTGACAATAGTAGATACTCCTAAATATGTGCAAATGACTCACATCTAGTCTAGTACCTGTGAATACCTCCTCGGGTGTCTTCCTCCCCAATGAATTGTGGGGACACCTGTTCTGGACATATACTGCAGTTTGAAATGCCTCGACCCATAGGAATAGTGGTAATCCCTAATCAAATAGCATGGCCTTATCTGCACTCACCAGTGTCCTGTTCTTTCTCTTTGCCACTCCATTCTGCTGCGGGGTGTGAGGAACAGTGTGTTCTTTCTTGATCCCCTCTGATGCACAGTACTCCGTGAACTCTCTATCGGTGTACTCACCATTTTTGTTTGTCCTCAATATCCAGATCTTTCTCCCTGTTTGGTTCTCCATGAGAGTCTTGAACTCTCAGAACTGATCGAAGACCTCTGACTTGTCCTTCAGAAAATAGATCCAGTTTTTCCTGGAATAGTCATCAATGAATGTGACGCAATAACTGTAACCACTGAAATAATCGATGCTCATCGATCCACATACATCCGAATGCACCAAGTCTAAGGCCCCCTCAGACTTGTGCTCACTATGTGGGAAATGTCTCCTAATGTTATTCCCCAATGCACAACCCTTGCAGTGGTTGTGCTTCTCCTCCTGTACTGAAGGAACTCCGATAACTTCCTGTCTCAGATGCCTTAGTGCACCATGATCTAAGTGTGCCATCCTTCTATTCCATAACTCACCATCACTACTGTTGTTGCTGACTAGAGCCTTTGCGGGCTCGCATTGTATTCTGTAAACCTTCCCACTCCGAACCCCAATTATCCTATCCAATATCTGATTTGACCCATGTATCCTGATATATACTTTCATGTCCCGGAAAGTCACTAGAAAACCCTTGTCTTCTAGTGTGGAAACTGATATGAGATTCTTCGTCATCCCTGGGACATATAACACATCAACAAAACTGATGGGCTTTCCAGACTCCCGCTGAAACGAAACAGTACCAACACCCCGCGCTTGATACTGCGCGTCATTTCCTAACTCAATATGGATATTTACTCCACCCTCCTGCAAGTTCTTGAAGAATGATCTATGTCTTGTCATGTGATAGGATCCATCGTTGTCCACATACCATATGTTGTTGGTGAGGGAGCTTGCCGTGCAAGCTATCAAGCAAAAGTCCTTGTCAAAACTCTTGTTGAAGTCATCGACATCTGTTGAACCTGCCATCTGTGTGTTGTTCTTCTTCTTTCTATTAGGGCATTGGGAAGCAAAGTTTCCATGCTTGTGGCATATGAAGCACTTGACTTTTGACATGTCCAAGTTCTTCTTACCACCTTTCTTCTTCTTTGCCTTCCCCTTGCCTTTGCTCGCTAGGGCTAGAGCCTCTTCATCCATGATCTGTGGAGCACTGCTGAATGAAGCTGAAACTTGACCCATACGGGTCTCTTCCTGTGTGAAGTCATCCAAAAATCTTTGCCAGTCAGGGAGCTTCTCCCTAGCCACCATGCCTTTAACAAAGACGTCCCATGGCTTAGAAAATACATTGAGAGCTATACGAACTAGCTCCTCATCCTTAGTATTAGAGCCCACTACTCCAAGCTCATCCCTAATTTGTGTGAACCTTGTAAGATAAGGCATCACTCCTTCACCCTTGGCCATCCTGGTGCTATGCAATCTCTCCCGTAGCACCATCTTTCGGTTTTCATTCTTGCTCTGGTAAATACTTTCCAAATCCTTCCACATCTCTAATGCGGTCTTCTTCCCAGAGATATGAGGGACTATATGGTCCTTCACCCTATCTAAGATGATCAACATAGCTCTAGAATCTATCTTCTTCCATCTAGCCAAATCTGTTGGATCTGTGGGAGCAGACTTCTGATCATCAATGTGCTCTTCAGAATCACTAACATCTAGGATCCTGGTGATCCTTTCTTTCCAAGTAGGAAATTTTTGTGCCCCCTGGAGTCTATCCTCAACTCTCAACTATACGACTATAGTGAATAGTTCCTGTAAACCCTATCCAACCAACCTGCTGCTTTCTCTCAGTCTGCTCAGAAGAGCTCTGATACCATGTAAATTTCCTTAAAATACACTCTAGGGCTAGAGTATGTTGGATTAGTTAATTAAACCCAAATTATTACTGTTAACCACACATGGATTTCTTCACTATGCAGCGGAAAATAAATATTGAAAGAAATACCAATCAATCACACCAATAGAGACAACACAATTTTTTTGGTATAAACCCCCAGACAAAACCCAAGATGGGAAAACCGGTGCAGCAGTATGAGAGGATATTTTATTAAGAAAATATAGAACAATACAATCTAGAAAATCAATTTTCCCAACCTGGAAAAATCGACCTCTGCAAATCACTGAGTAACCTCACCAACCGATACGGTCGAGCTGCAATGTTGTATGGCCTACCTGCATCAACAATACGGATTCGTACAGTTGTTGCGTCAGTTGTATGGATTACGTCACCCTGTACGACCTCCTCCTCTACTTCTGTTGTACGTCCGAATTGATGTTCGGTTTCTTTGCTGGTGTACGGCCTCCTCTCTGATCCGTGCGGTCTCTCTCTTTTGGATGATTCTCCCTCTGTCTTCTTCTCTGTAAAACTCCTCTGCAAACTTTCTCTCTCTCACTCTCCAGCTGTTAGCTATGAGCAAAAATCTCTCTGTCGAAATGCATGTCCTCTCCACCAATTGATCCTCCTTTTAACTCATTGGCTAAGCGAGAAACCTAATCTCACTATGGATCAATGGATGAGATCCTTCGGTGAGATCAATGGCAAAGATTAGATTAGCCGTCAGTTAAATATTTTTCACTTTCACTTTATAAAAAGTGTTCCATTAAGCCAATTAATACATTAAATGCAATTTGGATTCTTCATTTAAGTCTTCTTCATGCAAGGACACATGCAATGCAAGAAGACCTTCCTTGTTGTGACTTTCTAACAGCCCCTACTTGAGCAAACTTAGTTGAAATACTAAAGCCTAACTTGCTAAGAAAGTTGACAACCATGACTGAAATTTGTTGGATGCATTTTACATTTTTGCATAATAAAGTTGAGGACACTTCTCAAGAAGCATTTGTATGTATAGAAGACATGAAAGCTGCTTTGAATTCAGTCAAACCAATGAAAGAATGTGGATCTTCCATTATAGAAAGAATGATTAAGAATCTCAATTCTTCAATTTCAACAATGTCAGCCCTGCATCAGCTTAGGGGGTATAGTCCTGGCTCTCTTCTTTATTCCAATGCATCATCATAAGCATTTAGAAACTGTAATGAACATAAAACACAATAAACCTTCAAAACACAATGTTAACACTGAAATTGTTCCCAATTGTTATGTGCTTCTTTTAAATTGTTTGACTCTTATTCACTTTTCATTTTATTTTATTCTGAATTTTAATGATTTTGAATGCCTTTTTATTGTACATGTTATGGTTTTTCATTTTTAATTTATTTTATACTTAGTCGCTTATTAAGTGTTATATTTCTTTCAAAGTCTTCAAAATACTTATTTAGGTTCATTCTAATGCTTATATCCAAGATTTAACTTCTATTTTGAGTGTGTTTGCCCAATTTGTCATGTTGAGGTATTCCCGCAGCGCAAAGTTCAAATTACATACATTAGCGCGCTGTAGGAATCTGACATCATGAAAGATCGTGGTTCATTGATGGTGGGAAGTGGCTCGTTGCATGCTATGATGACTAGAGACCTCTACACACGTGTTCTCTGGATGATGACACTTGTTTAACCCATCATGTTTTTTTTATTGAAGAGATCACCGACTTGAATGGCCACGAGTCCAAATTTGGGGATTTCAAATTCCAGAACTGGGAATATGTAATCTTGAGGTTTGTTGAAGTCTTTTACCCCTAATTCAGTTTCAAGAGAGTAAATTGGAGAAATTACAGTGAAATATGGGTAAGAGTGGCAAGATTAATCGGTTTGAACCCACAAATACGAGCTGGGCAATGGAATTTCCAGAGTGTGCAGAGTTGTTTAGGGCAGCAGGGTGGTTTAGTTTTTTTGAGAAGATCACCGGTTTTAATACTGAAGTTTCGCATTATTTTGCTCAGAATCTCATCAATGATGCTGTTAGGTTTGACACTCTCAAGATTGAGCTTACAGAAGGTTTAATAGCTGAGGCCACCGGTGTCTCGATGGATGGAGAATCTTGGTTCAAGAAGACGCCTTTCAATTTTAACCCTAATGATTTCTTGTTACCAGGAAACGAAACCCTAGACTAGAGCAAAGGGATTGAATTAGCAAATTTCAATCCAGAATGGAGAGAAGTAATTGGAATTATACAGATTTATATCACATGTGATGGCAGGTTTGCGTCAGTCTTTAAGTTTCATGTTAGATTTTTGATGCACCTGAACCTATAATCAAAAATGAATTTTTCATTCTTCCTATTTAAATGCCTCAAGAAGATGTCAAATAGAATTAAAGGACATGCTAACCATAAAGAGCAGTCTCGGTTTCATCATGGATTAATAAAGCTAATCATTCTAACAGTTTTGCACAAAGAAAATAGAAAATGGGATCATTTCCTATTTTGGTCAAGATTTACTGCTGAGCCAGTTGGGAAGATTTTTCCAAATAAACAAGCCGGTTTTTTCAAAAGGTTTAAGAGAAGCCCAGTTGAAGATACAACAGAAAAAATTTTGCAGGAGGATAATTTACAAGAAAATCCTATAAAGTCTGATAGTGTAGAAAGAGAGCATTTGTCTCAAGAAGAACATCAGCATGTTCCCGAGAATGAAAAAGTGGAGGACTTTACTGTTTCTAATAAAGAAGATGTTGCTAGTTCAAAGGAATAAAAGCATAGTTATATTTTCCAAGAAGGTGATTCAGTACAAATTTCTCTTGCTGTGAGTATCAAAGAAGAGAACATTCATGTTCCAGATTTTGAGGCCGATGTGAAGTCTTTGCTTGAACTTGGGAAACCTAAATGGCGACCTAAAACTAGAGCCACAAATAGACTCAGATTGAATATGAGGAGGATTTTAAATCCAAAGCTAGAGAAAGAGAAAGATAAAATCACTATCATACAGGATTCTTCAGGAGGAGAGGATGTTGAAACAAACCCAGTCGGCAGGATTTCCCAGCGCTGTCGACACCCAACCCACCGCGATCTCCCTTAGCACCGACCCAGACAGGTTTTACCCTGTCCAGCAAAACCTGCGGAGCAGATGAGGTCTCACCCGAGATGTTCAAGGGAGAGTTGACGGAACCATGTTTTTGCCGAATTAAAGAGGATGTTTGCAACTTAATTACTTAACTTATTGCAACATTTCAGGAATAGATCTATGCATTTAACTCGGACATCATTCATATTCATAGCATCATTCAACAAGACAATTCATAATTATGACAAATATAACGGTAAAGCATTAATTGCAGCAAGTAAACATCGCATCATTCATATATTCATATCGCAACATGCATTACCACAGATGAATAGAAGAAACACAGGGATTCCGCAAAATAGCTCTGTCACATCATATTAACTCCGCAAAAACCCAGATAAAAAATACTCTGCCTCAGATCAAGATCTCCAAAAAGGTTTTCAACATAAGATTAGAACCAGCCTAGATGATTCAACACCTACACACCTACATCTATTTATAGGCTTTCACCTTTACATTGCTTGTCCACTTACTAACAACTTCCTAACCGACACTTCAAAGTAGCTAACCCAAAATCTAACTATTGTGGTCCAAATGACCCAAAAACCCTCATACCGTGGTACAATTGACAAAAAATTACATAAGATATCATCATTTGCGCTTCGTCTTTCCGGCTTCTGTGGTATCGCAGCACTTGCGGTGCTGCGATAATGACCCATCTAACCGCCTGCCAACAGGCCCCCAAAACAATCCTGTAGCTCGCCCTCGAGCCACGTCAACAGGACATGGTGTACTTAGTTGTCTTGATCCATAAGTCTTCGTACTGCTGGCAGATTTCGCTAACCTGCTGCGTGACTATGGCGGCAACTTCCTGGCACTCAGTTAATTCCTATGCTAATGGGTGCTCAACTAGGTGCGCATCAACTTTCTTCCTTCCTTCCTGTACCGCCGGCAGTGCAGAGTCAACCGCAGCATTAAACTGTGCTCCAAGGTCTTGAAACTCGTCCAACTGTGCAACGCGTTGCTTCTGACGTTCTTCTGCTTTAGTGACACGTTGCTTCAACTCCTTGAACTCTGTCTATTTGGATACCTGCGCAGTTGGTGGCATCGTGTGCATGGATTCCTTCAATGTTTCCAACTGTTCTTCTGCCTCGCGTCGTAGCTTGGTTAGCTGCTCCAAAAGCTCGTCCCGAACAATGCTACCCCAGAACAACGCGGTCTCAGCGGTGATCTTGAGCGCTTCTTGTTCCAACTCGCCAAGTCTTCGATGGTGCTCTTCCGTGCTGCGACAACTTCCTTTGGCGTGGCTGGTTGGAGTGTGTGAGACAAGGTAGCATTTTCCGCCTGCAACTCGACAATGACAGCTCCCAGCTTTCGTGCTTGCTCAACTGGATCCAATGCCTCTGTCGGCTCCAGTATATGTTGACAAGCCTCGGCAACAGCCTCCTCTAGCCGCACCTTACTGCTCCATAGGGTGGTTTTCTCCACCGTTAACCAATCTTGTTCCTTCTTTAGCTTCATGATTTCCCTAGCCTTGTCAACCTGAAGCTACTCCAATGTATCCTTCAATTCATCGGCCACTTCCCAGGCCTCTATTGCCTTCCCCTTGTGTTCTTCGACTACCTTCCGCAACACTGCTTCCCCTTCTTGCAATTGCAAGAGCTAACTCTGGACGTCATCTTCCCTATCCACTAGTTCCTGACTGGAAACCACCTGCAGTTGCACCAACATCTTCGAGGACAATGCGTTGATGTTAACAGACACCGCCTCCAATTGCTACAGCAAATCCTTTAGAGCCTCATCATTACTTGTAATCGCAGTCGAGGGAATTTGGACATTCAGGGCCCATGGCTCAGTGCCAATTGTGCTGACTGGCTGCACAGTCGCTTCTGCAGTTGCCTTCTTCAAAACAATATCGCACAACGAGTCCAGGCGGGCAGTGACCACATGGAAATCTTCTTCCAGTTTTACCGTCATTGCGTGAACCACTACACTGATTGCATTATTTATAGTGAGGAGTAGTCAGCCAAGCTGCGCCTCCGACAATAGGGGGATCCCACTGATTGTCCCATGGTCATAGTGTCCTTTCATCCTGCCTTCTTCAACTTCGTGCTCGTCATCCGTAGGGGTCTGCGATGAATCTTGGTCCGACACATGCTGTTGTTGGTCCATCTCTAGGACATCTGATGGTATTCCCGTGGACTCCTCCTCCTGAACAACTGGTTCTCTCCAGTTGACCTCCTCGTCAATGTGAACAGGGATGAGGGTTGACTCGGATTCACTTGAAATCTCCACCGTATCTGGCTCACCCGGCATGCCGCACGCAATTCCCTCAATGCCAACAAATGGCACAAACGTACTCAACTCAAGAACTTGCTCAACAGACCACCACTGCACTCTGCAACACAACTCAACCTCGCACAATTCAACAATCGGGAGCTGAGCTCACTCGTTACCAACATGTGTCGTCCGACCATCCTCGTCCCGTTCTTATAGCGCCCAACCCGAGCCCTCGTAATCATGACTAAATCATGCATTAATTCGGACCAAATCTTGCCTTAATGACCCAAATCCGCCATTGATCCTGTCATCTGATCGACCGGATCGACCATTAATTCCCATCATTCGAACAAGCGCCGTTAATTAATTGTCTGAAGCTTTCGGCATTTATAGCTGATTTGACCCAGTCGCGGTCTTGCCATTTTCGCGGACCGCTCCTACTTGCGGCACAAGCCTCCCTGCTTGCGCACTCTATCCCTGTCGGTGCGCCATCCTGCCAGCAAGCATCCTATGTTTTTTTTTTTTTTCCAATGCGACTCATGCATCGCGCTGCTGCAAGCCTGACCTATAGGGGTTCAGTCTGCTACCATTGATCAACTTTGGAAGCATTGCTCCATCTAACTGCTGCAACTGTATTGCTCCTTTTGAAGTTATGAGACTGATGCGATATGGACCAAGCCAATGCATCTGCAATTTTCCTAGATGTTTCATAAACTTACTGTCATACAACAACACCAAGTCACCCTGCTGAAATAGTAAGACAATCCCATCAATCCTACTAGTTTCCTAGGTTGGATGGGAACATGTGGGATGGTAATAAGGAAGCTAATAAATGATATTTAGACATTAGAGGGGTTCAAGCATTTAATAAATATGGTGAATAAATAAATTCAAGATAAATTCTAAGTGGCAAGTGGTTTTGGAGACATATGGAGGTGGTGGGACCCACACTAGCTCGATTTTTCAATGACACATGGTAGCTCTCTCTTGCCAATTCGAATTCATGGGAAGGTGAACACTCTTGGGTGAGTTGGTAAGTCATAACACATGGCATTTAGAATCTTAGGTCGAAATGGGATGGAATAGTAACCTCCATGGGAGAGGAAGAGTCAAATTGGAGACTAGTGGACATTTGGGCTAGATTCCCTAGTTTTATGACAACAATAATGAAGCATCTATGACATTTATGAAAAAATTCAGACCTGACTTCTTACACCTGACCATTATGACATGTCAGCCTCAAAAATAGGCTCAAGGAAGGCGCTCATGGAGTTGGGGGAAGCTAAAGAGACTCAAATTCGAATTTGGGAGAAGATGGAAGGTTGGAACTAGAAGACAAGTGGCAAATGAGGAATATTTTCTAAATGGAAATTTATTGAATCTATTGAGAGGATTTCGACCCCTTGAAGGCTAATGTTGGTTATAAAATGTAGAAATCAAGTATGAGAATGGCTTTTGATGATTTGAGAAAAATTGCATTTGTGAAGAGAGAACTAGTGGATGACTAGTTTCTTGCCTTAGCCAATTTCGAGGGTGAAAGATTCCCATCCAAGTTGGTGTTTGGAAAGGCCACTCAGGTCTGTCATGGTGATTTAATGGAGTTTTATTTGCAGGTAGAAGCTACAAGAAGTTTCATGGTTTGGTTTAGTGCATCACTTTCTCTCCACCATTTCCAATTTTGAAGGCATATTCGGGCTCCTTGAGGGATTGCGCTTTGGGTGAGATCTTGCACTCATTGGGAGAGCTTCATATGATATTTTTCTGATTGTAATAGCTTCATATCCTCTATTCTTAATATTCAGAAACTCTCAGGTCGAAATACCCATTGAATGCATGCAAAATTATTGATTAATGAGCAAACAATGTCCATTTCCCCAATGCTTTGATGTATGACACTATAAGGTTGATTATTTTGAATGGATGGATGATTCTCTGATATATTTGTGATTCATATACTGCCATGGATATATTCTACAAGTTTCATGTACTGTACTTGAGCATTTGAAGCATTTTTACTCAGTTTGTTTGTATTGAGAGGTGAAATAGTGCCATTTCCCCAAGGGTCGAATTGGGGGTTTTTGATGTTGAATGTGAGAGAGTTAGAACAGTAGTAAAAATCAATTAATGGTTCATATGAGACCTTAATCACATACTTAACACATTACATACCTCTGTTCATAAATTCGTGGGATTTTTGAGGCATTTGGAAGGCCATTTGCAATGTTACCCCGGGGGATTTGATGCACAAATTACTAGTCAAAATTACATATATTGATCAGAATACAAATCAAGTTTGTAGCAGTATTTGGAGGGCCATAAAACATCCCTGAACCTAATATTCAAGTCTAAATACCATTCATACACTCCTACAGAATATTTGGGAGCATTTGGGTTGATTTGGAGGTCAAAACAGTAAAACTAGTCAAAGGTCGAAATTGGGGAAAAAGTGGAAAAATTGGCATTTTAATAAAATTTTGAAAAAGAGTCATTACAGTATACCTGTAAAAACTTCTGAATGAAATCCCTGAATGCGGCAACAACAACCCACGAGAATATCGCAGGTGCATTCTTCAATCCAAACGGCATCACTGTGTATTGAAAACAGCCCCATTCTGTCACAAAAGTTGCCTTGTGGCGGTCTTCCTTGGCAATTCGGATCTGATGATAGCCAGAGAACCCATCCATGAAATAATACATCTCCTGGCCACCCACACCTTCGAGCACTTCGTCAGTAAATGGGGTTGGAAATGGATCATGCAAACAGGCGTCATTCAACTTCCGTAAATTGACACAAATGCGCACTTCACAAGTCTTCTTGTCCTGCACTACCATAGGACCGATCCATTCTGACTCCTCGACTGGTTTAATAATGCCAGCATCCAACATGCGATCAAGTTCTACCTTAACCCTTTCCTTATGCGCGGATTCAGTCGATATGGGCACTGTCTGATTAGCTTGGCATCTGGTTTCAGCGGGATCTTCATCTCCCCTAAATCACCCAAAATACCTTTCATCTCAGAAAACTTAGTAGGAAACAAGTCTCAGAATTCATGTAGCAAGTTGGTGGCCTTCCCCATCATCTCATCGTCCCAATAGTCCCCGAAATTTACGAACTTGGGACTATCCTTTGTCCCAATATTGACCTTACGGAGTTTCAGCGGCTGACTGATCGGATCACTTGGCGCATCAGGTGCGACGATATCGTGACTTCCTTCGGATTTCGGAATATTGACGTTCCGCGGATCGTCACCATCTTCTGGCCCACCAGTGATATTATAACATTCCATCATGGAATGCATCTTGCAGTGCGTATGCGGATCCGCAGGATATGCCACTAGAACAACCTTCAAAACCACATCGCGAATGAGCTGCAAAGCATTATGAACATCGGGGTTGGCATCCGCGAAGCTGAAGGTATTAGTAAAACATACTGTCAACTCCAACCAAGTGGAAATTTCCCCACGCAATTCAGCTACAGTATACCATGAGCGCGGCATCTCGTCCAAAGTATGGACAAAGGCATCGAACCACTCATCTCTTGGTCGCGATGCCCACAATGTCTGACATTCCATTAGATGACTGCCAGGGTCATTCCGACCATCATATTTCCCTGTGTGGTAAACCTCGGTATCGCTGAAACGAACCGCCATTAATCTCCTATATTGCGACCATCCGTTAATTGATTTCTTGTGTGTCTCCCACCAGCGTGCTGGAGTAGCCTTCAGTGCTTCCTCCAATGCTAGCAGTCGTTGTGATTCTGAAACGTTTTCCTAGAACACCACCAGAAAGTCAGACAAGCCAGGCATCCCTTCGTATACTCGTACTGTAACTATTTCAGTCGCAACGCGGCACAATGACTACGTGATTAACCCACACTTGTAGAGTGACACCTCATGCAAGCGATTCTGCCAATGTTCTAAAGCGTCCTCAGAGTCGGAAGACGCAGAGCTGTCACTGCGCTATCCAAGCTCACCGTTGGCAGTCAGATGAATATAATCTTCTGAAATATTGAATGCGTGGTCCCTTCCACTGGGATATTCGTCCTTCACTGGTTCAATGTATCTGTGTCCTTCAGTCGGATCCAACAGGGCTATAACTCTGAGAACACGGTTTTCAAAAGTCATCATCCACCTCTTAAAGTTGATTACTGCTCCACTGTTATTAGCCCATCCAATCCCCAGCAACACGGGATAAGAAATCCCCCCTTCAACTACTTCAATGATGTCAAAGTCAGCATAAGTCTTCATTCCCTCAATGTCCACCACCAGGCATGGAACTCTCCCAATCGGTGTCACCTTGGCGTGATTAGCTAGCCGGAGTTGTACAGGAGACTAGCTCAATGGGGGGCTCCCCATTTTCTGCCATGCCTACTTGGTTAAGATGTTGACATCTGAACCAAGATCCAGAATAACTGAATCAACTTCATAGTCCCCAATTTGTATGTTCATGCGCATCTCCTTACCTGTCTTCCGTCGCTGTAAGGAATTTACCGCGGACTCTTGCTGTCTCCTAGCTGGTCGCTGCAACAATCCCTCAATCTTAGCAAGAGCAGCGGGATCCCTTGCCAACGATAAATAGCTCTCAAAAAAATTCTGCAAGGTTCCAGACTGCGCCGATGGACCTTCCTCTGAAGTAGCATCTAAGACAGGGTGCATGTCGCAAATAATAGCCTTACCGCGACCTTGGTCCATCGCACGATGCGGCTGAAGGAATGTATCGCACTCGGACTCAATGTCAAATGACACCTTCTGCCCTGCCAATTGAATGAGCGGGTGTGATCTATCCCCTTCGGTCGTTGTACCTCCATGAGTGATAACTGCAACAGCCGCATCTTGTGGCCTGGGCTCCGCAGAAATTGTCGCAACACTCGCACCCTAATTCTAGTTCGGCGGTGGATTCCCCGGTTGGTTCATGTTCTGTTTAGCATTCTGATTCGGACATTGGTTCTGGTTCTGTGTCGGTTGCTGCACTTGATTTTGTACTAGCTGCTGTGCCTGATTCTGATTCTGCAACTGTGGAACTTTCCCTGCTTGCCATCGTGCAATCAACTGTAGGCAGTTTTCCACTATGTGATCTGTAACAAAACAAAATGTACACTGCGTCTGCAACAGTGGGCAATATCGTTGGTAGTGTCCCCATACCACGCAGTGATAGCACTGAACAGGTCCGCGACCTCCCACTAGTAGATTTGAACCCAAAAATCGACGAGCAAATCCGATGACCTTCGACGAAATGGACTGTGTCATCGGATTTTTCTTTCAATTTTTTTATTTTTTATTTTTTAAATTTCGTGAGGTGTCCGTCGGATATCGAACGTAATTTTGAATATCCGACGAGGTCCGTAGGATAGCCAACAAATCTGTGAATATCCGATGCTTTGGGTGTCGGATAACCGACTCCATTTCTAACCCGAAGACGCCGGATATCCGATGGATTTTTCCCAACGATAACTAGATAAGAGTCGTCGGATATCCGACGTCAGTTTGACTTTTTGACTTTTAAAATTTATAAATATCCAACCATTCCGACATGTTTGCCATACCAGCGACGGTTTGAGGATTTTTTTTTGTTCGGCGAATTGTTTTTCGTTGTTTTTGTTATTCAAGTGAGCAAAGTACTGTGGAGCTTCATTTTCTAAGATCGATAATCTTTATTTAAGCTCTTTACGAGAAAATGTCAACTACGAATATTCCTAATCCAGACGAACAAAATCGACAATTGCTTGCTAGATTGTGGGAAGGAGTTGAAAGAAGGGGTGATGGTAAATGCTATTGTCCATGTAATCAATGCAGAGGCTTTAAGAGGAGAAGAGTTTTGATCACAACATCCACAAAACATTGTAGGGAGCATGGGCACGCCGAGGGGGGACATGAATACCATCCATTTGTAAGTTTTGCATTATATATGTTTTTATTTTGATTGCTTTTGTAAATTTATGTATTATTATAATATTTCTTATTTTTTACCAACAATGCAATTGGTCGTTGTTCTTTTCATCCCAACAGTACAAAATTTGTTAAATTTTTAATGTATCACATAAATTTTTACATTTTGCATTTGAAATTTTTACATTTTGCATTTGAATTTCTTATATTAACTTTTATCTATTGATTGTTTCATGTAATTATAAAGGAAAGACATCCTACAACATGTCGTCCGGATCAGCAAGTGCTTCCAAAACAAGTACCAGAGGAACATAGAGCTATGAATATTAATGGAGAACAAGTTAATGATCACATTGAAGAAGATGATCATACTGATAACATAGTTGAAGATGATGTTACAAATACTTTGATCCATGATTCATTTAATGTTGGAATGGATCATGATGATGATCATGAAAATGATGAACATTTTGATGATATTCATGATATACCTCTTCTTAATAAGGCATACGAACCCCTTTATGACAGCTCCAAGACAAATCTTCTCTCTGTTGTATTGTTGGTAATGAACTTGAAGGTTATGAATGGTCTTTCAAACATATCAGTCACACGGATGTTAAGGTATGTAATATATTCCATCACAAAATATATATGATTGTCATGTATTTTATTGTTAATTCATATATAAGTCAAATTACTACGGATGAAATTTGTTTCATTAATATTATTTATATATTATATTAACTGGATTTTAATTTTAATTTGGTGTAGCATGATAGGTGAATATTTGTTACCACCGTCAAATATTTTACCTCGCACATATCAAGATTTATCTGCCATCATGAAAGAAATTGAAATGCAGTATGAAGCAATTCATGCATGCCCTGATGATCATGTTCTTTATTACAACCAACATGAATTTGCAACAGAATGTCCTGAATGTCATATCAGTAGATATCGCACAGATCAAGTAACTAAAAAGGTGCCTCGCAAGTTTCTACGTTATATTCCCATTATTCCCCGTTTGCAACGACTGTTCAGGTGCAAAAACATAGCGCAGTTTATGGATTACCATGCACGGAACAGAAGTCAAGACGACATTATTCGGATGCCTGCAGATGGGTCTGCATTTAGAGATATGGAGGAAAAATGGCCTCACTTTAAAGACGAACCTCGTAATCTTAGGATTTCTTTGGCAGCAGATGGTGTCAATCCTTTTGCAGAGATGAGATCTGTTTACTCGGTGTGGCCTATTTTTGTTATCAACAACAACATTCATCCATGGTTGACAATAAAGAGGGAGCACATAATGTTGTTGATGATTATTCCAGGTACGAAAATTGCAGTTTTTTTTAATGCAGTGGTATATTCTCATTTGTCATTTTTTTTCTCATAATGTTATATATTTATTTAAAGTTTTTCTATTGTGAAATATGGTTTATGTATCTAAATGGTACATCTCATAATCAGAATATTTATTTTATATGTTCAAATCAATCAGGTAAGTACCAAGTCAAAGATATGAATGTATATATCGAACCTCTTATTGACGAGCTACTGAAGTTATGGAATGGCATCACTATGTATGACTTATCTAGACCAATACGACAAAGGCAATTCCAATTCCATGCAATGCTTGTATGGACAATACATGATGCCCCAGGGTTAACCCATTTATGTGGTATGTAATTATAAGTTCCACTTTAGTTGCATTTAATTTTATGAACTACTAGTTAATATAATACGCATGCATGTTTTTCTAAATAATCCAGTCATTTTTTATATAATTATAATAGACAATATTGATATTCCATCTTTTTATTTAGGTCTTCAGACAAAGGGGAAATTTGCATGTCCAGTTTGTCGTCCTAAGATCAAATCTCGTCGTTCAAAAATCTTAGGAAAGGAGGTGTTTGTAATGTCCCTTCTTAGGAATTTTATTAAAATGGCAATTTTTCACTTTTTTCCCTAGTTTGACCTTTCACTAGTTTGGATCTCTAGGTCCCAAATTTGCCCCAAATGATCTCAAATATTATGAGAAGGTATATGAATGATATTAGAACATAAATATTTGTTTCAGGGATGCCTTTGTACCTTAAAATACTTCTGCAAATCCTCTTTCAAATCTGATCAATGTAGGTAACTTTACTAGTGATTTCCCTTTGACTAGTATTGGTCTCTAGGTCTCAAATTGACTCCAAATGCCTTCAAATATTCAAGGAAGGTGTATGAATGATATTAGAAATTGAATATGATATTTATGGATGGAATATGGCCACCAAATACCTCTGCAAACTCTCTTAAGATTCTGGACCAATTATGCAATTTTACTAGTAATTTGGGGTTCAAATCCCCATGGGGTAAGTACTGAAAATGGCTTCCCAAATGCCTCCAAACCCACTCAAATTTATGAACAGAGGTATGTAAGGTGTTAATTATGTTATTAAATTCTCATATGCACCATTAATGGATTATTACAATAGTTCTCACCCTCTCCCATTCAACTGCAAAAATCCCCAATTCGACCCTTGGGGAAATGGCACTATTTCACCTCCCAATACAACTAAACTGAGTAAAAATGATTCAAATGCTCAAGTACAGTACATGAAACTTGTATAAGACATCCATGGAAGTATATTTATCACATGTATATCATAGAATAATCCATTCATTCGAAATCATCAGCATTACATTGATTCACAACAAGGTAGTGGGGAAATGGCACTGTTCTTTCATTAAAATTGATATTTATACATTTCTACTTGGAATTTCGACCTGAAAATTTTTGGAGATGAAGAACAGAGTATTTAATTCATATTACAAAATAAATTGGGCATTAAAATCTCCCCCAAAGAGTACAATAGCTCACCAAAAATGCCCTCCCTCAAGGATCAAGAATATGCCATCAAAACTGGAAATGGTTGAAGGAGTGAGCTGCAATAGAAGAAACCATGAGCTGACCTGTAGCTTACACTTGCAAATGAAGACTCCATTAAATCTCCAAATGAAAGGTCTGAATGGCCTTTCCAATTACCAACTTGGATGGGAATCTTTCACCCTCGAAATTGGCCAAGGCAAGAAACTAGTCATCCACTAGCTCTCCCTCTTCACAAATGCAATTGCAAATTCTACAAATGATCAAAAGCTGTTTTCATTCTTTGTTATTGACATTTATAAACTTCTAATGTCCTCCATGGGTTGAATTCCTTCCAAGAGACTCATGCCAACTCAAGTTGGGAAGAGATTCCAAAGAACGCCACTTGTACAACAATTCCTAGTCTCCCACTTCCACCAAATCAGATGTGGAAGCATCTTAGCTGCCCTAACACCCTTGAGTGCCCTCTTGGAGTCTATTTTTATCCCTGACATGTCATATGTCAGCCTTCAGGTCTGATTTGTGTCATAGGTGTCATAACATCTTCATCATTGTTGTCATAGAGCTAGGGAATCTAGCCCAAGTGTCTCACTAGCTCCAAATTACCTCTTCCTCTTCCATGGGAGTTACTCTTCCCCTATATTTCGACCTTGGATGATTCATGCAATGAATAATACCTTTTGGACTCCCCCAAGTATGTTACCATTCACCTTAAATTCGAATTGGTGAGAGAATGATGCCAAGTGTAGTGGGGAAATCTAGCCATATGTGGGTCCCATTTCCTCCATGTGTCTTCATGATGAAATGCCACTTTGATTTTCACTTGTATATATTTATTTATCTCCTTTATTAAATATTTATGCCATTCTAATGTTCAAACATCATTTATTATCCCCATTATTCCAAATCCCAAAGCTTCCACCCCAAACCTAGGAAACTAGTAATTTTTCTCCTTGGCAATTATTTGACCTTTAGCATCAATTTGACAAACTCTAATGAATAGGGCCAATGTGATTAGGCCATTGTGACCCAATACCAAATTTGGGACATGACAAATCCTCCCTTCCCAATATTGCTTGTCCTCAAGCAATTTTAAACATGGGTGTTGAAGAACCTGTTTTCTGTATAATTCTTTGAAGTTGCCATTGAATTGCCCAACCTTGAGTCTTTGAGTTTCCATGAATATTTTAGAGAGGAACCACCATGCTTGCTGCTGCACTACTCTGATAAAAATCACTTTATTAAGTGGGGAAATCCATCTCCCATACTGCTTGTTTCCCCCCAAAATTTGAAACCAATGAGATAAAAATTATTCCAGGGTCCCATTGCTTGTATTGAACCCCAATAATTAAGAGTGCTCTCCAACCCACACCATTAGTTAAGAGGATTCTTGGATCCCATTTTCTTGTATGCATCCGTCCAAACATCATGAGTACCAAATATATATCATCCAAGTACATAACAACATAATGAAAATGTACATCAAGGATATGCTTCATCAAAGAGTCATGAAAGTGCTTATACCTCCAAGCAAGTAGACCACCATTTTCCAAGTGCATATAAGCTTCAAGTGACCAATCAAATCTGCTCCAATGACATAGGTGAGGATCCCATGTCCTATAATGCTGCTCCAAAAAGATGTGATATGCATCAAAATATTCAACCATGTATTCTTTCATCCAAGAAGTGAATGAAGAATCTCCACTAAAATCTGAACCAAATAATGAGCAGAAAAAACAAGGAGACTTCAAATGACTCAAAGAAGTCTCACCCATACATCCCTGAATGTGAGAGTCATAAAGATATAAAAAATTATGTGTCTTGCAACAAAAATGTTCTCCAATCATAAATCTATTCACCCAAGAGTTGGATGAAGTTCCTCCAACATCAAATGAATCAAGTGTTGAGCAAGAAAAACCATGAGTCTTCGAGTGACTCAAATGCATATCAGAGGTGCATCCATGTAAATTTGCATCATTATAAAGTGAAATAATGTTGCTGCAAATGTGAATAAGAATGTGCTCCAACCATGTCATCATAAAAGGTAAATCTAGGAGTTCCATACTCCTCATGTGGCACCATAAAAAAGAACACTTTCACCCATACTTCATTGAGACTAATACTGCAAAACATCAAATTGTAGGATGTAGGAGAATGAACTAACTCACCCAAATGATCAAAAAGTGCAGAATTTTCATCATGGGAAGGATCCATGTGGGTAGTATCATGTAGCTCCTTCAAAAGTGGGAAACCTTTGTCATAGATTGGTTCCAATGTAGAGGAATCATGCTCTTCTTTAAAAATTGCATAACCTTCATCAAGAGACAATTCAAGTTCCTCTCCCACCACATCAAGTGTTTGGATCTCTTCAAGTTCATCTTCAAACACATTAAGCACATTCAAATTCCCACATTTTTCATGATCCACCATGTCATGAGAATCCTCCAAACAATCTACCATTTGACAATCTGAAACATAGGAGGAAAAATAAGTATCTTGCAACTTTTCAAGAAGTTGCTCATTTTGAATTGTGAGCTTATGAATATCCTCATTATTCTTCAAGTATGCATCATGTAACAATTCATTAAGCTCAAACAAATGGTTTCTATCAAAAAGCAAAGACATGAAATTACCTTTGATGTGGCACATTGCTCTTTGAATCTTCTCCATGTCTTCAAGGAAGGATGTTTCCTCCAATGAAGTAGCTCTCCAACAAGAATTTGACACCAATGTTTGAGTGTCATGGAGAATGCTGAGGGACTCTTGGATCTTATTTTCATTCATCTTTAAGGACCCTTCAAGAAAATGAGGCTCTTGCAAATGAACCTCCTCATCTTCTTCAATTTTGCTTGGACCAACTTCATGAAGCTCAAGTGGTGATGGGGAAGTTGATCTTGGTTCTTCTTCAACTTCTACAAGGTCTTTATTATCATGCTTAATGGAAATTAGGCTTGCAGCAACACTTTCAAAAGTGATCTCTATGTCACCAACATAGAAGTGTGAGCACCCATCAGTAGGTACTCCTTCATAGTTTAAGCATCCATCAGTAGATGCTCTTTGGTTCATGTCTAAGCTAGAAGGTGTCTCGAAATGATCTTCCATATTTTCAATAGAATCTTCTTCATGCTCTTGTGATGTCTCTTCATTTTTATCCTTCAAGAAAGATGATGCATTTTTCCCCTTGTTTTCCTTATGATCAATATCTTTGGAATCTCTTTTTGAATAATTCCAAAAAGCTCTCCTCAAGTGGGACATAATTTCATGCACACATGTATGATACTCACTCCAAGGTTCTTTACAAGAAGGGCATAAACCTTTCTTTACTAACTCCACATCTTCATTTTTGGGCCTATTTTCAAAAACATGTTCGGCAAAGTACTCAAAAGACATGGCATTTTGTGTATTTTTGCTAAAAGCAAGATATTCTTGATATTTTTGATATTGTTGGGGCAAGGTTTTATATTTTGCTCTCCAACTTTGGAACTCACTCATAGAATTATCCTTGGTTGGTGTGACAAAATCATATTCATCATATTTAAATTCATAAGAATAATCTTCATTTCTTTTGAAATTGTAAGAAGTGTTGCATGATGGCACCTCTTCCTCGTACCATTCACATTCTGTTTCATATTGCTCATAAGCATCTGCATATTCCTCATAAGAATTGTACTCATAGGATTCATCATAATAGTAAGAATGGTTGCCTATTATTCTTGAATGTATGTACCTAATACACATGTGCAAGGACCATTCTCTAATACCACTGTAATGTCCCTTCTTAGGAATTTTATTAAAATGACAATTTTTCACCTTTTTTCCCTAGTTTGACCTTTCACTAGTTTGGATCTCTAGGTCCCAAACTTGCCCCAAATGATCCCAAATCTTCTGAGAAGGTATATGAATGATATTAGAACATAAATATGTGTTTCAGATATGCCTTTGGACCTTTAAAATACTTCTGCAAATCCTCTTTCAATTCTGATCAATGTAGGTAACTTTACTAGCGATTTCCCTTTGACTAGTATTGGTCTCTAGGTCTCAAATTGACTCCAAATGCCTTCAAATATTCAAGGAAGGTGTATGAATGATATTAGAACTTGAATATGATGTTTATGGATGAAATATGGCCACCAAAAGACCTCTGTAAACTCTCTTAAGATTCTGGACCAATTATGCAATTTTACTAGTAATTTGGGGTTCAAATCCCCATGGGGTAAGTACTGAAAATGGCTTCCCAAATGCCTCCAAACCCACTAAAATTTATGAAAAGAGGTATTTAAGGTGTTAAGTATGTTATTAAATTCTCATATTCACCATTAATGGATTATTACAATTGTTCTCACCCTCTCCCATTCAACAACAAAAATCCCCAATTCGACCCTTGGGGAAATGGCACTATTTCACCTCCCAATACAACTAAACTGAGTAAAAATGCCTCAAATGCTCAAGTACAGTACATGAAACTTGTATAAGACATCCATGGAAGTATATTGATCACAATTATATCAGAGAATAATCCATTCATTCAAAATCATCAGCATTACATTGATTCACAACAAGGTAGTGGGGAAATGGCATTGTTCTTTCATTAAAATTGAGATTTATACATTTCTACTTGGAATTTCGACCTGAAAATTTTTGGAGATTAATAAAAAAGTATTTAAATCATATTACAAAATAAATGGGGCATTAAAATCTCCCCCAAAGAGTACAATAGCTCACCAAAAACGCCCTCCCTCAAGGATCAAGAATATGCCATCAAAACTGGAAATGGTTGAAGGAGTGAGCTGCAATAGAAGAAAGCATGAGCTGCCCTGTAGCTTACACCTGCAAATAAATACTCCATTAAATCTCCAAATGAAAGTTCTGAATGGCCTTTCCAATTACCAACTTGGATGGGAATCTTTCACCCTCGAAATTGGCCAAGGCAAGAAACTAGTCATCCACTAGCTCTCCCTCTTCACAAATGCAATTGAAAATTCTACAAATGATCAAAAGTTGTTTTCATTCTTTTTTATTGACATTTATAAACTTCTAATGTCCTCCATGGGTCGAATTCCTTCCAAGAGACTCATGCCAACTCAAGTTGGGAAGAGATTCCAAAGAACGCCACTTGTACAACAATTCCTAGTCTCCCACTTCCACCAAATCACATGTGGAAGCATCTTAGCTACCCTAACACACTTGAGCGCCCTCTTGGAGTCTATTTTTAGCCCTGACATGTCATATGTAAGCCTTCAGGTCTGATTTGTGTCATAGGTGTCATAACATCTTCATCATTGTTGTCATAGAGCTAGAGAATCTAGCCCAAGTGTCTCACTAGCTCCAAATTGCCTCTTCCTCTTCCATGGGAGTTACTCTTCCTCTATATTTCGACCTTGGATGATTCATGCAATGAATAATACCTTTTTGACTCCCCCAAGTATGTTACCATTCACCTTGAATTCGAATTGGTGAGAGAATGATGCCAAGTGTAATGGGGAAATCTAACCATATGTGGGTCCCATTTCCTCCATGTGTCTTCATGATGAAATGCCACTTTGATTTTCACTTGTATATATTTATTTATCTCCTTTATTAAATATTTATGCCATTCTAATGTTCAAACATCATTTATTATCCTCATTATTCCAAATCCCAAAGCTTCCACCCCAAACCTAGGAAACTAGTAATTTTCCTCCTTTACAATTATTTGACCTTTAGCATCAATTTGACAAACTCTAATGAATAGGGCCAATGTGATTAGGCCATTGTGACCCAATGCCAAATTTGGGACATGACAGTGTTTGATGAGTATAGGCACTTCCTCTCCAAGTATCACAGGTATCGAACTACCGAAAAACATCTTTTCAATGGCAAGCAAGAGACTGCATTAAAACCAAAGAGAATGACACCTCAGCTATGGAAGTTGCAATATAATAGAAATCGTCAAGGTACATATAATCAATCATTGTATATGATCATATTGTATTATATTATATTGTGTTGTTTAATGTAATTGACATTGATTTAATATTTAATTTCATCATTGTCGTTCATGTAATCATCATGAAGTCATTGATGGGCTTCCACGAGGAATGAAAAGTTATCCTAGACAATTTAGTAGGTTGCCCTACTATGAGCACCTACAAATTGCTCATCTATTTGATACAATGCATATCGGAAAGAATGTGACTGAAACATTATGGCGAATATTGGATGGAAGGAGTGACAAAGAAAAAATTGTCAAAATTTGCAAAGACATTCAAGATAACAACCATGCAATGAAAGACGTCATTCAATTTCATAGCAACGGAGAGAAAATTAATATAAACTCACTTCCATGGATGTTAACGGACCAGCAAAGTAATGTTGTAAAAGAATTCATTCGAAAAATTAAATTTCCCACCGGATTTTGTGCAACATGAAGAATATCATAACAAAGAAAGGTGATTTTGCGGGGGTGAAAACTCATGATTGGCATGTCTTCATGAAGGTAATAATTAATATGGTATGCATTTAATAATTTTTTTTTCTTTTTACAGTGAATATGGTTGGTATTGACGTTGTTTGTCTAGTACTCTTTTTTGATATACTGAAACTATTTGTATATTATTGTTACAGTATGTTCTACCTCTCTATATCCCGGACAACTTCGACAACAATGTCAAGCAAATAATATATAGTCTCGGGAAATACATGAGGTAAGTGGTGATTTTTCCATGTGCTTACTTTTTGTTTAATTCAACATAGAACTTATTCTTAATTTGATTTTCATTCTCTACTTCATGTTACGTAATATAATGACTTTTTTCTTTAATCTCTTGATTGGGTTGTCATGTCACTTGTAGATGGTTGTCATCTAAAGAATTCCATAAAGAAGACATAAAGTATTGGAGGAGAGAAATTGCTCGTCTCATGTGTGAAATGCAGAAGCATCTACCTTCAGCATTTTTCAATGCACAGGAACACTACCTCATACACCAAGTTGAGGAGATTGAACTGTGTGGACCTGTGCACTCAAGGTCCATGTGGATGGTTGAGAGGCACTTGAAATTTATGAAGGGTTTGGTCAAACAATGAGCATATGCTGAGGGTTCTATGATGGAGGGATATATGGTATACCAAAACATGTTGTAAATTAGTGAATATCTTCCTATATTGGCGTCAAAGCTCAATTTACGTCGCATTTGTGATCCAGACTCCAAAAATGATTTCGAAGGGGAGTACCTGAAGGGGAAAGGTAGATCGAGGAAGGTGAAAGGTAATATAACACATTTCACTGGTGATTTTTATGTTTATATATCATACATATTCTATTTTTTTATTTAGTATTTTGCATCATTTTATACTGTAATTATATACTTTTTTAAGTGACTAATATACATTTTCATTGAATTTTAATTTTATTGTCATCAAACAGTTGGTCGAGAGTGGGATGCGTGTTAAATTTTCAGAATTTACTTCAATCTGATCTAGGATCTTAACTGAGAGAACAACATGTACAGCATATCTACAGCATATCAATCATGGAGACAATAATGCAAGCACACAAGAGACACAAAGATTTACTTGGGGAAAACCATAAAGGTGAAAAACCCCAATAACTTCCTCAGAGATAGATAGAGCAATGATACAACCAACCAAGAGAGATAGCCATAACCTAGCAGCAGATCCTCCTCCTCCATAAGTGCGCTACTCCTCCTTGAGTGCATGTGTGAGAAGTGAGTGAGTAAATAGAGTGCCTCCCGCACTCTATTTATACTTGACTTGACTTGCCTTTTTACCTAACTCATGTAGGCTCGAACTTAACCACATAACATAATGCTGAGTGGGCTGACCCCCAATAGGGTGGTCTAATAACCCTTTGACCCACATGACTTATACAGGGCCGACCCCAAACAAGGTGGTCTAATAACCCATCAAGTATAAGTTACGACACTTACAATATAAATGACGACAATTCCTTATAGAGGAATAATACCATCTCTATAGGAATATAATATACATATATGTGAAATACATTCCGAAGTTACATATACATCAACACTCCCTCTTAACTAGGAAGGTATTTCTCAGCACAGTTCTTCTAGCACAAGTCATCTTCTCTGGATCATCGTCACTGGATAATCGCCATCGAGTCATCATCATCATCGCCACTGCTGCTGCTATCTCAATCAATCTCTGAATCTACTCGTCATAGGAAGTTCTACAGAGCCAGTCCTTTTTCATACTGGATGTAGGCCCACCACCTGCAGGTCTTCGTCATCACTGGCCATACTGTGGAATCCTCAGGACTTATTACGTGCGTCACAAAACCTCGAAAGAGCATCCCAGGATGTTACGGGTACACAACTCCGACCTGTAGGATCTCCCAGGGCGCTATTACATGTGACCCCACCACAAAACCTCGAAAGAGCATCTCAGGATGTTACGGGTACACAACTCCGACCTGAAATCTCCCAGGGCACAAATTACATGTGGTCCACCACAAAACCTCGCAAGAGCATCTCAGGATGTTACGGGTACACAACTCCTACCTGAAATCTCCCAGGGCGCTATTACATGTGGTCATGGCAAAACCTCGAAAGAGCATCTCAGGATGTTACGGGTACACAACTCCGACCTGAAATCTCCCAGGGCCCAAATTACATGCCATAGAACAAAACCTCGCAAGAGCATCTCAGGATGTTACGGGTACACAACTCCGACCTGAGATCTCCCAGGGCACAAATTACATGTCCTCCCAGAGCAATGTCTCGAAAGAGCATCCCAGGCTGTTACGGGTACACAACTCCTACCTATAGGATCTCCCAGACATGCTCATCTGCACAACCTGATCCACAGCCACAGAGTATCAACCTGATACTCATCATACATCATCCTGATGTACTCATGATCATCCTGATCATCATCACTGCAACATCCTACTGCATGTCATATGGAGCAACATCCTGAAGCTCACCATCCATGATCATCCTGATCATCATCACTGCAACGTCCTGCTGCATGTCATCTGGAGCAACATCCTGAAGCTCATCATCCATGATCATCCTGATCATCACTGCAACATCCTGCTGCATGATCCACCTGATCATCAATGCATCCACCTGATGCATACCAAGTATCTACCTGATACATATCATCATACATGATCCTCCTGATCATACAATGTATCCACCTGATACATGATACATATCACCATACATGATCCACCTGATCATACAATGTATCCACCTGATACATATACAGATACATGGTCCAAGCATCCAACATGATGCATATACAAAAATACATACACATGATCCAACTGATCATATCCAGCATCCAACATGATGCATCCATACATAAATGATCCACCTGATCATATCTAGCATCCAACATGATGCGTACATACATACATAAAAATGATCCAACTGATCATATCCAGCATCCAACATGGTGCGTACATACATAAAAATGATCCAACTGATCATATCCAGCAGAAACCAGAACATCATCCTGATGCCCATCATCCAGCGCTTACATCCACAGCCATGTGAAGGATCCTCCTTCCAACATGCTTGGAATGGCTTTAGCAAATGTGTCCATCACTTCTTTCTCGAAGTGTCCTCGATCTGAAGAACGTTGAGCCTCTCTCTGAAGTACTCGAACTTCACTCTGGATAGTGGCTTCGTCAGCACATCTGCAATCTGCTCGTCCATCGCAACATACAGGAGCTTCATAGCTCCTCTTTGCACCATATCCCTGATATAGTGATATTTGATCTCTATGTGTTTCGACCTGTCATGAAACACTGGGTTCTCGGACAGCTTCACACAACTCTGTTTATCACAGAAGATACCAGTAGCCTCCAACGGGAGATCAAATAACTCAGACAGTAGTTTCTGTAGCCATACTGCCTCACAGCTAGCCGAACAGGCTGCAACATACTCTGCCTCAGCTGTACTCAGTGCTACGCAAGACTGCTTCCTACTAAACCAAGAGATCACACCTGATCCCATACTGAAGCAACACCCAGATGTGCTCTTCCTATCTGCAGCACTTCCAGCCCAATCTGAATCAACATAACCCTACAGGTTAAACTTTTGATTCGCCTCATACCTGAGCCCATAATCCACTGTACCCTTTAGGTACCTCAGAATATGCTTTACAGCAACCAGGTGAACACTCCTCGGATCTGTCAGGAACTGGATCAATGTGTTCACAGCAAAGCAAATGTCTGGTCTCGTGTTCGTCAGGTACATCAAGGACCCAATCATCTGGCGATACATAGAGACATCAATCGGCTCAGATGAAGCATCACATAGAAGCTTCAGATTTGATGCCGTAGGAGTGGCCATGGCCTTGCAATCCATCATCCCGAATCTCTTCAGGATATCAACTGTGTACTTCCCTTGACCAAGGAAGATTCAATCTACACTCTTCCACACCTCCATGCCAAAAACAAATAGTGCATCATCCCCAAGTTCTTCATCTCGAACTCGGTAGTAAGCTTCCGCTGCGTGTCAGCAATCAATGTATCTTCACCTGTAACAAACAGGTTATCCGCATACAAAAGTAGTATCACTGGATTGCCTTCCTCAACCTTGTAGTAAAGGTTGGAATCCGCTGTATTCTTGGTAAAGCCCAAGATGGATAGAAAGCTGTCTATCCTACCATATCAAGTTCTGCACACATATATGGCTACACCATGCTGTCTTGAAATCCATCTGGTGCATCTTCTATTTCATCACTTTTGTATTTCTCAATGCTGCCATCTGCAACATGCTTGATCTGATAGTTCTATTTGGAGGTTACAACAGACTTCCCTTTAGCTCTTTGGGATCGCATCCCAAACATAATTCTTCATGATCGACGGATCATGGCATTCCATTTCTTCATCCCAGATCCTGGGAACTTCAATAACTTCAATAGATATCTTTGTTGCTGGAATAAATGTTGTAGTTCTTCTTTTGTAGGAGATGGCATACTATCTTTCCTACACAACAAGTTAAATTGCATTATTAGAAAACATCTCATAGTTTTCAGACCAAATTCTTACACATAAAGAAATATGTCATACAGTCATGCAATTATCTTATCCAATGCTTCAATACAACATTTATCCATATCCCGTAACTTTCTAGATGCCTTCCAATCTCTACCAGAACATTGTTAAGAGTGTGCACAACTCCCAACATGTCAGCAAAGAGGTTTCATTCTAGATAAGTAGCAATGGAATGTTGTACAGTGCCATAGGCCACTTACCCATGTGTATTAGTAGTATACTGTTCATTAATGCAACTATTCTAATATGCACAATACATATCCTAAGTCTAGGAACATGAGCATATACATCATTGAACAATTTTATTTAAACAAACAAATATGCAAGAAATGATGATTAAAATACTTATCTTTCTTTGTTCGTTGGGTGGACTCCCTCTGAGTCTTTGCTTCCTTGCAGGAGCTGCTGGAGTCATAATCTGAAGTAGCTTCTTCTATACCTTTCTGTTGTGGAATGTAGAGAGATGGACAACTCCCTCTGAATATCTGCATCCTTGCATAAACTACTGAAGTGTGCTCCTTTTCTTTATTGCAGGAACAACTGGAGTGTGCTCCTTTGCTTTCTGGTAGGAGCAACTGGAGTGTGCTCCCTCTTGATCTTTGCTTCCTGAATTACCTGTTCTTGAACTCATATTCATCCTTGGTCCCTATGCATGCTTATTAGTATCATGATTCATATAAAATCATACATTCATTAGTATACTATTAAAACACAATAATCTCAAGCATGTATACTCATGATCATTTCAATCAGAAATAATAAGCATTAGCATTCAAGGTTTATGTAGGATTCTTATGGTTAGTCAAATCATAAGAAGCATAACATGTCTAAACCTATAATTACTCAAACCTATGACTCTTCGCGTTAGTTGAATCATCAATTAAGATAAGAGATATAATGTGCATAAAACCTGTTATTATTCAAACCTATACCATCATGAATAATCATTATCAACAACATGATAGTATAAGATCCTAACCCAAGGTAGGAATCTAGCTTGATATAGGAAAAACATACATGGATTATCATGTTAGCTAGTTATGTCTAACATACCCGTATAATGTCTTTTGGTTCTCTTCAGTGACTTGTGCTAGTAACCTGCATGTCTCATAAGTTAACCATTATAAAACCAAGTTATACATACCTCGTGAATGGATCTTGTATGAGATCCATGACAATGGATGAATCTTTGTCCTCATGTTATCATGATCATATGTTCTTGGACCAGAACATGATCTGTCTTTCTTGGTGTACCTTTCATGTTAGTAGACAACATAAACCTCATACAACACCATAATGCATTAGTACAATCATAAGTGTCAACACCTTAACCAATGAATATCTTCTATCATGCATTCATAATTTTGTTAAGGTGATACAACAAATCTAAAATCAAAATTGTACTAACCGTAATAACATGAATACAAACATACCATAAACTTAATCATGGACAAATATCGAAACATACCTCGATGAGTCATACCTGTCGAGATCGCTTGTAATCTTCTTATGTAAGGCCTTATCCTCATCTCCCTCTGAGACAGGAACTTCTTTCACTTATGCAGGTGATCAATCCATCTTCTTCTAGGATTAACCCAATCCACTTGATTTGCAAGAACTGGACCTTGAGATGGATATGGGTTTGTCAGAGAAACCCCAAAAATTCAAACTTTGAATTTCAACCTTCCGATAGGATAGAAATATGCGTCTTGATGAACTAATCAAACTGGTATATTCAGAATTTGAAAACTGCAAAGTTTCACTCCTCAATTTTGCCTTTGAAACTTCCGGATTCACTGGACGTGACCCTGAACTGGGGTTTGATGAAGCCCACTCTTTTTCCCCATCAAAATGCTTGATCCAAAGCTCTAAGCTTCTATTTTTCTGAGGAGCTTCCAGCCGTGGTCACAGATTTCAAAAAATTCCCATTTTTACAGAAGCCCTAATTTTCCACTTTTCTGATCAAAGTCTCGAACTAGGGTCTAATCAAGCCCGGCCTTCTGCCCAACCAAAAATTCTGATCTTGGTCTCTAAATTTCTATTTTGATGAGTAGCATCCAGCCGTGGTCTCCGATTACAAAAATTCCAACTTTCTCCAAAGCCCTAAATTCCGGAAGCCATGAATGAAAGTACCAAAAAATAATTCTGTTTTGACATAAATATGTACCTGATTGTTTCTGCTGTAACTCCAAAAATTTTGATCCATAGGGTCTGAAAAAGTTTTCTGAGATAGCCTGACCTGTTATCTTTCCATCCTGATAGGTCTGACCTCAATTGGATTCTCTGAGAGAGAGTTATGCCAAATGTCGCAACGTGACCTGTTTTGGGATAAAACAGGAGAGCGAACTTGTACGGCGTGCCACGTGTCACTGTTTTAACTTCGGCATCTGAAAAAGTTTTCTGAGATAGCTCGGCCTGTTACCTTTCCATACTGGCAGGTCTGACCTCAATTGGACTCTCTGAGAGAGAGTTATGCCAAATGGCGCAACGTGACCTGTTTATGGGATAATACAGGAGAGCGAACTTGTACGGCGTTCCACGTGTCACTGGTTCAACTTCGGCCTCTGAAAAAGTTTTCTGAGATAGTGCAGACTGTGTACTACCTGTCACTTTTTACGAAATTTCATTTGGAGCTTCCTAGCCCAAGATATGACCTTTTTCCCAAGGTCACCTGATTTTGACTCGGATCTGGAAGAGGCAGAAACCCTATATTGTACAGATCATAAATCACAAAGTACAACGAATTAGAGGTTGTCCTTTGGACACAAGATACCTGGAGATCTTAGCTTCGGCTTGTAACAATTTCAGATCCGAAAACTTTGCCAAAACGGATTTATAGCGAAAGTTCTACGATGACTGGTTTTTGCTATATCAAGCCCTAGCATCGTAAGTGCAACAAGTGTCATACATGCCATATCATGCCTTCTTTCAGGCTAGCTCTGATACCATGTTAAATTTTCAGAATTTACTTCAATCTGATCTAGGATCTTAACTGAGAGAACAACATGTAAAGCATATCTACAGCATATCAATCATGGAGACAATAATGCAAGCACACAAGAGACACAAATATTTACTTGGGGAAAACCATAAAGGTGAAAAACCCCAATAACTTCCTCAGAGATAGATAGAGCAATGATACAACCAACCAAGAGAGATATCCATAACCTAGCAGCAGATCCTCCTCCTCCATAAGTGCGCTACTCCTCCTTGAGTGCATGTGTGATAAGTGAGTGAGTAAATAGAGTGCCTCCCGCACTCTATTTATACTTGACTTGACTTGCCTTTTTACCTAACTCATGTAGGCTCGAACTTAACCACATAACATAATGCTGAGTGGGACGACCCCCAATAGGGTGGTCTAATAACCCTTTGACCCACATGGCCGACCCCCAATAGGGTGGTCTAATAACCCTTTGACCCACATGACTTATACAGGGCCGACCCCAAACAAGGTGGTCTAATAACCCATCAAGTATAAGTTACGACACTTACAATATAAATGACGACACTTCCTTATAGAGGAATAATACCATCTCTATAGGAATATAATATACATATATGCGAAATACATTCCGAAGTTACATATACATCAACAATGCGATTCATTTATACATCTCAAACAATCTTGACTGGATGAAGGTATGGATCGAAAAATGTGAACAATCTGGTCATGGAATATCATGGGAAGGTGTGGCTTCATTAGTTAAAGTTGCACATCGCAATGGAGACACCAATCTAACACAAAGGTAAATCGATTTAGCAAGAGGTTTAAAAGATAAGCAGGTAAGCATATTAATCAATGGCACTATTTTTTTTAAAATATTGTCGTTGTACGTCACGCTGATTATTTTCCTTTTATGGCATTATAATAAACATGCACTACTTTATCATAAATATGGTGTCATTATGTAATCTTTTCCTAGATGGTTTGTTGTACTGGGTAAAACACCATAAGGCTATGTGGTGCAATGGATGTAGATATCGCATCAAAAAGTTGGATGAAACAAAGAAAACATCTGATTGTGGGATATCTGCAGTCTTTGAGGTGACCAATGTTTCTTCTAGAAGTGACAGACATCCAAAACTATCTGAAAATCGATACTATGGGTATCTGGAAGACATTCTTCAGTGTCACTTTAACTCCTTCAAGGTATTTCTATGCGTTGTCAAATGGTACAGGTGTCGATTGAATCAATGTTATCTCGATAAAACAATTATTGAACATGATAATGGTTTTACCATGGTAAATACAAGGTTGTTTGAGCCAGGAACGGAGCCCTATGTTCTTCCAACCCTATGTGAACAGGTATTTTACTCTGAGGTTCCAGGTAGAGCAGGTTGGTCATTTGCTGTGAGACACGATCCAAGGGGAAGGCCGGTAAAGTATAACGTAAATGAAGGTAATGAAGACATTCTTGAAGAAGAAGATGTCGTTGAAGATGATCATGATCAAAATGAGTTAGATGATACTCCTGTTCCAGAAGAAGATGTCGAAGAACTTCTTGAATCAGATCATAATGTATATTCAGACAATGTCCATGAAGATGATATCAACGATGACATGATGATTGTAACTGACATCGACGACGATGATGATATGGCCAATCCTTACAATGTTGAATCTGGATCATCGGATGATAGTACAGACGATCACTCAGATGAAGAAGATGATGAAGACCATTGAAGTTTATGACCAGGTATGCATTACTAATAATAAATTATTAACTATTTCTTAGCTAATTTCCATTTTCCTGTATGTTAAAATTAGAAACCTTTCTTGTTATTTAGTATGAATGAGAAAAGACATTTAATTTTTTTGTACATAGATTTTTTTTCGGGTTATATTGGGGAATTGAGAGTGATGAGAGGGGGGGGGGGGAGGGGCCATAAGAGCTTCCACCTTCACGTGGTTGGCCCTGTTTAGTAGAGAATATGAAATTATTCTCGAAACATAGAGAAGCTTATAATTAAGGAAATGTAGTACAATTATCATGCTACCCCAAATGGCGTACTGCTTGATCATCAATATCATCTTCATCATGATCACCATCTTCATCATGGTCACCATTCTTCGTCATCATGATCATCATCGTCATTTGAAATCTTCATCTTCATCATCGTCATCATCATAATCGTCATCGTCGTCTTCATCATCATCATCATCGTCCCCATCTTGATCATCATCATCGTCATCATCATGATCATCGTAATCTTCTTCGTCTTCATCATCATTGTCGTTGTCATCACCACCAACATCATCATCATCATCATCACCATCATCTTCATCATCGTCGTCGTCATCATCATCATCATCACATTAATCATGATCATCATCATCGTCATCATCAATCTGCATCATGATCATGTTCATCATCATGATCATCATCGTCGTCATCATCAATCTGCATCATGATCATCTTCATCATCATGATCATCTTCATCATCATGATCATCATCATCTTCGTCTTCATGATCGTCATCGTTGTCTTCATCATCATCATCGTCCCCATCTTGATCATCATCATAGTCATCATCATGATCATCGTTAATACATGTTATTTTGGTATTAGATGTTTCCATGTACATAAAAAATCATCCTTGGTGTGCCAAGACTCAAAACAATAAAGATATCTCACTCACATGTTAAAGATTCCCAATTCCATGCTTGTGTGGTGGTTTGGGGAACTTATGAACCTAATTCACATTCACAACCATAACCTATGGTTAGTGTTCCACTAACCATAGGCCATGAATCTACTAGTATCCTAAAACACTAACATAGTAGCCCTTAAATAACGATTAATGTCCCATTATAACAATTAACCCACTAGCAGGCCTAACTCCTTCCGAACCTAACCTTGTGTATGGATACAAACAATACATCTTGTTACCCATGTGACCCATATTGTAGGCATTCTTATCACATCACTAGTGCCAACATCATCATGATCATCGTAATCTTCTTTGTCTTCATCATCATCATCATCACATTCATCATGATCATCATCATCGTCATCATCAATCTGCATCATGATCATCATCATCTTCGTCTTCATAATTGTCACCATTCTTCGTCGCCATGATCATCATCGTCATTTGAAATCTTAATCTTCATCATCGTCATCGTCGTCTTCATCATCATCATCATCATCGTCCCCATCTTGATCATGATCATCGTCATGATCATCGTTAATACATGTTATTTTGGTATTAAATGTTTCCATGTACATAAAAAATCATCCTTGGTGTGCCAAGACTCAAAACAATAAAGATATCTCACTCACATGTTAAAGATTCCCAATTCCATGCTTGTGTGGTGGTTTGGGGAACTTATGAACCTAATTCACATTCACAACCATAACCTATGGTTAGTGTTCCACTAACCATAGGCCATGAATCTACTAGTATCCTAAAACACTTACAGAGTAGCCCTTAAATAACGATCAATGTCCCATTATAACAATTAACCCACTAGCGGGCCTAACTCCTTTCGAACCTAACCTTGTGCATGGATACAAATTACAATACATCCTGTTACCCATGTGACCCATATTGTAGGCATTCTTATCACATCGCTAGTGCCAAGAAGATTTTTTAGTTAGAGATACAACATAATAAAAAAAAATATAAATTCATAACTCACACACTAAATTTAACTGATGTAACTAACATATGCACCTTACCTATCATGCACATAAGTAATGTGCCTAACTAACAAAAATCATGCGTATAAGCAATGCAAATAAGAGATGCACCTAGTCCACAAATCTCATTGGTAAACATTATCCTTTTAATAAAAGGTTAGTTCATGCATTAGTCAAATGGGCAAGGCATATTCCATATGTAGCCTAGACATGATCCCCATAGGTGGTTGTATGGTTTAACATCCTAGTTTTTGACCTCAAACCATCGTATGGTTCTAAATAACCTTCCATGGCATTCTAAATAGAAAAATGGACAACATAACATACTCATAGGCCAAAGATTCCTTATGTAGTCCCATGATCCCTAGAGGCAATTGTACTTTCCTAAGACTATATTTTAACCTAGGACCATATGTCTTTTCCAAAACCTCAAAATAGATGCCCCCAATAAATGATTCTGAAAAGGGTGATGTCAAATACATCCATCATATTTACATCGAGTGATACCGATGATATTGTACTTTAAGGATGGCATGCTCTTCTGACAATGACCCGATCATGGACATGTCTTTGGAAATGGTAGGGAGGAAAGATTTCATCCTTGCCAATTGTAGTGCCCTTGGTGTAATGGACATAAGATAAGGAGATGTTGTTGTTTTTGAAGAAGAAGATGATGATGATGATAATGATGATCATCTCTATGACGAAGATGATGACCGTGATGACAACAATGATGACGATGATCTAGTTATCATCATCTTCGTCACTGATATTGTCATTGTCATCACTATTTACATTGTCATCATCATTATAACTGACTTCATCATTAAAATTTTAATTTATTTTTTTTAATAAAAAAATATTTTTAAACTTTAAACCTTATTTTTATTTTTATATTAAATCTTTTATTTTATTTTATTTTTTATATGAAAAAAATACATACATAAATATTAAAATTAATAAATAAAAATTATACAAATTAATAAATAAAAATTACAAATTAATAAATATTAAAATATATATTAAAATTAAATATATAAAATTAAAATTAAATATATAAAAATTAAAATTAATGTGTAGCAATATAAAAAATATAAAAAAAACATAACCAAAACTACAAATATAACATTAAAAAACTTTTAAAAAAAACAAAACTTACCCTACTCCTCCCGACGAGCTCGAACCTCCCGACGAGCGCGAATGTGCATTGTACACAAAACTTACCCTACTCCTCCCGACGAGCTCGAACCTCCCTACGAGCGCGAACTTGCATTGTACACCCGCGAACCATTACGGCCAGCCTAGTGTTGATAGCCAGTGTCGGTTGATAGCTCGCCTGTTGACAGCCATCCTGTTGATAGCCATTCTCTGAGTGAGGCCGCAGAGGATCAGGTCGAGGAGGTTGAGGAGCTGAAGGTGGTTGAGGAGGTCGAGGAGGTTGAGGAGCTGAGCGCTGCAATGCCTACCAAATCGGTAAGATTCGGCTCTATATCTATGTTTGTTGAGCTTTTGAGGATGCCACGAATACCCAAAATGCTAAGGGGTTTGGCCTTGGGGCCCCATGTCTATATAAATGTTGATCTTTGTATAAAATTTAAGGGTTGGGAATCCGAATGTGCTTCTGCATTTTCCTTTTTAAACGATGGATGACTGTATTGGTTGCTATTCTAATGTTTTAATGGAACGAACCGTTTTGCATTTCTATCTTATGGCGAATTGCTTTTGCACTTTGCTTTTATCACTGAAATCGTTAATGGCTGTGTAAACTTCTTATGCACGAGATGACCCTAATGCTCGGGGTTTATGAGACTCAAACCCTAGATGGAAATCGTATTTGAACAGGGTTTATGACACTCAAACCAATTTATAAAAAGTTGTTGAAAGAGGTAAATCTAGAAGCCGCCCATCCTGAAGAGCTTTTGCCATAACTTGTCCGATAAGATGGAAATAATTTATTACCTTGGAAAATTGACTTCCCTGCAAAGAATCTCCATTAGGTGGCCATGGGCGAGGAAATAACCCCTGAGGACCCTGCACAAACTCTTCAGTTTCAATTGTAGGGATTGTACTGACTTTGTTTGTATACAAAAATACTCCATGGTGTTCAACATCCTGCATCTCAACATTTTCTGCCACGACAACTTCCTTAGAACAAGAACCTGACCTCCACATTCCAAGCACTTTCTTTTGTAATTCATGGCTAAGAAGAGTATAGAACTCCAAAGTTGGACCTAGACCTGTGCCAACCTCTCCAAAGTACTCCACTCCAAGAACTGCCTTATTACTACCATACATCTCCATTACCTTCATAGTTCAATCCAGTATACGGTGCCTATAAACACAAACCTTTTGACGCTACACCCTACCAACTCGTACTTCTAGATTATTATTGAAGTTTGAAGTTTCAGCATTCTGTTGCTGCTGCAAGCGCTGTAGGGCACGAGATAACCCAAATGAAAGTGAATAAAAGTATTGCCTTCTTGTCTCAAATGGAAACAAGAATGGGCATGCTTTGGTTAATTGGTGACACTAAGAAGGAAGACCTCCACTGAATAGTGCCAGAGGATATTGCATTTGCCGTGCTAAGTTTCCATGTTCTCATCAGAAGTTTTTCCTAGTAATGTTCATAGAAATGGAACAAATGCAGAAGATTGGTTGTCTTTATATGAACCTAATTCCTATTTAGGACTGGAACAGAAGTTTCCAGGTGACAGGCCAGAAGTTGGTGCTTACTAGTCGCTTATCACTAGATAAACCCAATTCTTAGTACAAATGCTCAAATCTGTGTGAAGATTGCCAATATGTGTACTTGCATCTAAAAATCAATGAGCTGAAAACACTTCGAATACTGAAATTAATCTTTTTGAATGTAGATTTGACCAGTACCTTAAAGTATTAATAAAATGGGGTTGAAAAAAAGAGAGAAAGTTGATAAGAGGAGCAATATATTAAATCTTATCAACTCAACAACTATCATTATAACAAATGAAAGAGTACCCATGAAACTTCAATTGGCTACTAAGAGAGTATTCTTCATTAACATAGTTGTAGACAAGTACAAGGTAATTTGTAGGTAGAACAACATTACTCTAAGAGAGCTTGAGGGGATTTGTCCCAACACTACCCAAGACTCTCTTAATCCAACTATTTAGAAGTCAATACAAACCATGTCAATAGCAAGGGAGGTGATTGGAAATAGGACAACGCCCATTTTTTCTCATATATGTGAATGTTGGTAGCAACCATGTTTAAGGATTATGTTGGCATGCAATGTCTCACAACTTAACACTATCTTCATTTTCCTTTTGAGGAATTTGAGAACAAAGGTTTTAGTTCTTAATTTTACATGGCCCATCCATTGAAACGCTTGTCATTTCGTGCTCGACAGGGACTGGCCACTGCATAGCTTATCTATTTCTATTTTGTTTTCATAAATATTTTTCATATTATCAAAGAAGGTAATTAATCATGAAAAATAACCAAATTTTTAGGCATTTAAAATAAAGAGGATACACCTAATGAAGACCCCTTCCTCCTTTTCTTTTTTCCTTTTTAATCCTTCCCATGTATTTGATCTCAAGAAAATGGTAACCATAATTTAGGTATGCATAGTTATTTAGAGGTCGTCACCAGAATACCATTAGGCTTGATGGAATGGTGCAATGATACCTATGGTGGGGTGGGGGCTTATAGGTCATGGGGTCCATTCATGTGGGGGGCCTGAGCTACCCTTGATTCCTAGGGGGAATAGCAGGGTAGTATAAACAAATTTAAGAAAACATGTGATGTACCATTAATGTCATCAAACATCATCAACATCTACTTCAAGAAATTGGCAAGTGGAATTTTGTTTCGTTGTTCAATTTGGGAGATATCATTAGTAGAAGCACTAACACTAAAGGTTTTTACATTGGGTTTCAACAATCAATATCTCACTCCACAAGCCATGGAGGGATGAGTTCCATATACGACTGGAAATATATCTTAAACATCTAACATGGATATCTAATTGAATCTGATTGCTTCACTTATAGTAAAAATTATGAATAGATTTGCAACAAGAGGTCTATTACTATTAGAATCACTATTTTTCATTGTGATTTTTTACTATTATATCAAATCCACTTTTTCCATGTAAAAATAAACCATCACATTAGAATTCAATGTCAAGTTCAATCTTTCGTTACCAAGTTAGTTATGTGTCATCCACAAAACCATGGTTACAATTTAGCCACAAAAATCCCTCTTCATTGGCAATCAACAAATTGTAAACATCTTCCTTCCATACACATTATGTGGTTTTTTTGTAACATTTTTAAAATTAATAGGACCATCATTTTGTAAGGGGGATGGATTGATTTGAATCTTGGGGGGTTTATAGTCCATGTTTCAGATCCATAAGTTATCAAGACATATTTTTATTAAATATAAAAAGGAATATGACATGTTAAATGTAATTGTTCAATGTGTACTTAATCAAAGTTGACTTAGTAAACATATTACAATTATAAAATGTCAAAAAGGAAAGAGTTAAGATTTGGAAGAGAGGTCCTAAAATTTACCTCATTACCTTTAATTGTTCATCTTAATAGAATACGAGTCTACCCCATTTCTCTCGCTCTCTCTCATGTTGTCATGCTTATTTATTCTTTATCGTGCATCATCTTTAATGGTTTTCGTCATTGTTCCTTCACTTGTAAAATTGAAAGATCTTGTGATTTTTCTTTGCGTTGTATATTATATCTCCTACTTTATTCAACATTAAAGCCTTACCAGATCTCAACTCTCAAGATTCATATCAAAATATGCCTACATTACATGGGTTTTAAATTGAAATAATGTGTCCTAGCATACACGATTATTCACAATATCACAATGTCATGATTATGCTTGCTAATTAGGTTTAAACATTGTCATGCATTTTAGTCATTCGAAGTAGAAGAAAGTTATTGTTAATGGATTCATTTAATTTGAAAGAGTAGTTATAGTTTGAAAGAACTCTCTCCTTACCTTCTCTAGCATTCATTGAAAGGAAAGGCTTATTTTATTCATATGCATTTACATGGTTTGAGTTAGTCATCACACCATGAGTTTCACTTCCATCACCCGATTGAGTAATACAACCACTAAAATTTACACCCCCTAACTAAACACACCATAACCTCACTTGAGGAAAAAAAGAATTTGCTAGTTAGGTAGGACACTGGGGATAGGCATCCAAATAATTCCCCCTTGTCATTATCATATGAGACATAGTTGTTGTCCTCTAGGGTTCCAAAATCCTCTAGTATTTGTTGACACGGTCATACACTAGTTTGTGGAGGGGCCTCCTGTTGTTTCAGGGGTTAAACCGCCGCGAGATCTAGAACCGGACGGACTATGTGGAATGCCGCACTCCACTTAGCCCTAAGGCAACATCGATCATTGTCTTCCTTGTATTCTCCGGCCACCATACTGGTGATACAAGGGTGATAACATAGAAGCACCAAAAACCTTTTCCGACGTGTCATGAACGAGGTAGCTTAGTGACTTTTCTACTAGGGCTCTTTTACCCAGGATCCCTTTCGGTAGAGGGATATCCTTCAAATTCGATCTCTCACTTCATATTGTTCGACTTGGATTTCATCACCTTGCGAAGGATACGATTTGTCGAGGTCTCCAGCTCCTAGTTAGGAAGTTTGCTTGCATTTTCACCTTTTTAGAGGGGCTTTTTCTTTTTAGTGCTACTTGATGGCATTCTGGACACTTTTGTTTCAGCTCGCTTACTGTGACATCGGTCCCAGTACAGTTTTTTGAGCTTGTTTTTTTGGCCTGCGAGCCTTGTCTTTTCATAGCTCCCCTTCTGCACGCTCGGTTGCTTTAGGGTTTTTGAGTTCATACACAGTAGTTACCAATACTTATTTGATGATGTGTGATGTCCTCTTCTCCTAGGTCTTCAAGATGGTTGAGTTAGATGATCTTCTGAAAAGACTGAACACCCCTTCATGGAGCCACTAATGCTTGACCGTAGGAGTAGTCTAGAGGACCACGTAATCACATCACCTGTGTGGAATTTTCCGTTTAATGTGATGATGGTCTTTCAAGTTATATGGAACAATGGTACATTTGAGAGAGAGATGAATGGTTGTACCCCACCTTAGTCGATTGTCTTATGGTCCTTTCATTTTGTCGATAATATTTTTGTGGTACCTTTCCTTTTACCTTTTGGGTGTTTTACTGATATTGGGATATCTTGTGATTTGTACCACCTTTTATGTTTTAGGTCTTGTGGGTACTATGGTAGTTTGTCCACATTTGAGGTACACCCACTTTCTCCAAATTGTTATGAGTCTTTATACCCACTTCGTACCACCCTCCTGACCTTAGTTAGGAAGATTGCATGCTATCATACCTTTTGGTGGTACTATTTGAGTTACAAGAGGTAGTTACAAGGAGCTATTGCATTTATCAGGTAGTTACAAGGAGATATTTCATATATTGATTTGTACCTCCTTTTATGTTTTTGGTCTTGTGGTTATAACTATGGTAGTTTGTCCACGTTTGAGGTAGTGTACACCCCCTTAGTCCCAAGGGTTCTGAGTCTTTATACCCATTCTTTTTTTCTTTACTTGTACCTTACTGGTTGGTATTTGTACTGAGCCTTTTTACTGTCACTGAATTTATTTGATTGACCGTACCATAGCCCAGTCATCTCTCTCTCTCTGGTTTGTACTAGCCCTATCATAGGGTCACTTGGTTCCTAGAGTTGACTGGCCTCTAAGAGGCACAGTCATTTCTGAAAGTAACTCTTCTGAGTATATTACAGGAAACGTCTACACTAAGGTAATCAAATATGTGGTAAATAGTTTTCATTAAGTAGCCAGGACTTGTAGCATTAGAGGAGATCCTGTAACGTGTATTTGTAGTGTTTCATGTGTGTTACATGTGTGATGTAGCGTTAAATCAAATAGTAAAAAATAACTCATAAATATTGCATGACTTTCTACTCTTGAGAAAGATAAATTGGTCGTCTTCCGATCATCACATGAATGCCTACATGTTGACAAAGGGAATGAGGATCAAGTAAAATTATAATAGGTGATACACGTCAACTTTTAAGAGGCGCTATGCCTTGCGGTCGAATTTAAACTTTTTTCCAGTGGTGCAGGTAGAACCAAACAGCTATTTGTCTGATCTGTATTCCTCGAGTGAGGGGAGTTTAGGAAGGCTAGAGGAAAGTGAGACATCCAGTAGATCTAGAAGAATTGTATCAACTAGATGTCAAAAAACCAAAAGAAGATTCCATAGATGCAATGAATTTTTTCACGGTCAAGGTGGGGGGGGGGCATGTTCCTATGGTGATGAGACAAAAGACGACGAAGAGGTGCCCTTGAGGTACAGACATTTAGTGAAACAATGGGTACCGAAGGATCTTCCTCCACCGAGCACTGATTTTTGTGTGAATGAGAGGAGATATCGAATTGCACCGTCATCGATACATGGTTTCGGGTTGTTTTCCATGGATTGCATCTTGGTCAGTTACGGGACATGTACAGAATTGATGGAGTTTGTTGGACCCATATACAACTACAACGATTGGATGCGCCTTGTCCTATATACAAAAAGTATGCATAGCTATGGATTGTCAACAAACTATTTACAATTGAAAGACAAAAATCAAAATAAAGGAGGAATGTTGTACATGGACGAAAGGCCAAAGGCCACAGAGAATATTGCGGGGTTTATAAACAGTTCACAACCAGGGTCTACAATTAAGCAACCAAACTACGAATTTGAGGGGCGTGAAGGAAACCGTGTTTTTGTAGTTGTTATTAAAACAATATTTGTGGGGGACGAGTTGCTTATTAATTACCCTGTAAACCGAGTAGATACAAACAAGGTTACTATAAAACATTTTACCCAACCTTTTAGTAATAAATTAAACATCATAAGGATTTTTTGTTAGTTTATTTCATTTAAATTTCCCATATTTACTTTGCAGGCCAGTCATCGGGATAAATCCCTGCCAACAAATGGTCGGAGGAGTACTTCTTCCTCGACGGAGCAGGTATACATCTTTCTAATAGTACAAATATAATAAGAAAAAAGAGTTTTTATTTGCTTTGTTTTTCCATTATTAATAACTTGGTTTGTTTTATATAATGTTATTTATATTTGATGCAGAACGTTGATCGGGAAATACACCCGTCGAATGTTGATCAGACGACAACACCCTCGGGGCAACATGTAGACCTGATTTGAATTGTACAATTAAAATATGTCAAAATGTTTTAGCATTATATTAATGTTTCAACGAATATTTTGGTTTCGTTTACGTAATTTTCTAGTCTATGTTTTTTATGCAGGCTGGTTCCGTAAGGTTAGCCACACCAGGGTCCGTGTAACAGGTATACATCTTTGTAATATTAAAAATATAATATGAATAATAATTTTTTTGATGTGTTTTCTCATGAATAGTTTTGGAATCGTTTAGGTGACTTTCACTATGTTTTTTTATTAGGGTGTTGTTAGGGGCAGCTCCCAGATATTAGCAGATCGGGGCAAGTCGCCTATGACCATTGATCCAATGAGTGGATCGCGATCCTCGAGGTCGCAGGTATAATTCATTTCAATTGTACCAATATAATACGTAGCATAATGTTAATTTTGTTATGTATTTTTCGTGTGTATACTGGTTTTGTTATGATAATGTAAACCGTGTTGTAATTTTACGAATATATCATGATAGATATGTTACGTTAATATAAAATTTGGAATCTATCAATAGAGAACTTAGTAGTGCTTTATATATGTTTGTTGCAGCCCAATAGTGAATCGCAGTATGAATCAGCATCGCAAGATTTTCCGTTAGAACCTGAAGTGGCAGAGGTGCTTCACGATTGCGAAAAAATTGGTGAAGCCACAGACCCGCTAAAGATGGTAGAGAAATTGTTGAATAGATATAGTGCGGAAATCCTTACTCTACTAATCCAAGTTCCACAGACAAGCGCAATTACAGAAAGGATTGCATTGTTGGAACATAGATCTAATACCTTGCGAGTAAGTTGAGGAATCTTGAATCATAGAATAATTCGTTTAAATCTTTATAATGTTCTCTTTTATATGATAGTATTGAACGTATAAGACGTGGTGTGTATTTACAGAATTATAAGGGACCACACAATAGTGGTCAAGGTGGTGTTGGCCCCAGCGAGGCTCGTGGAGAGACTTTGCATCACGACCAAACGACTCCACGTAGTTCGAATCCTTCGCCATTGTTGTCGACTCAACAGCCGGCAACAAGTTTTGAAACACCACGGACCCCCGCTATGAGCGCAGCAGTCGCTACTGACCGACACACAACGGATCGTCCACAAGAAGGGGTCGACACCGAGTCCCCTACTAATTTTGATGTCCAAGAAGCTACATTTCTAGGATCTTCCCATGTCAAAAGCACGGGAACACTGGAGACAACATTTTTGGTGGACGAAGATCTCGTCCCAATAAAGATATCGAGGATTCCAGGTAATTAATCATAGTTGATCATGTTAATTAGTGTTTATAATTTCATTGTAATATACCGATAAAACATTTTTTATCAACTAATTATGATTATGGCATGATCGTTGTGCAGGAAACGATGTTTTCTATAAACATATGAATGACTTTTGCTTGGAGATATTCGGGCCCACCATCCGAACAAGGTGGGATAGACAACCGAAACATTTAAAAGATGAACTCACTAATCGGTTGGTTGGCCTGTTTGGGGACAAAACCTTCAGTCATGCCAATGTCTTGAAAAAGGCTTGTCAACATGTGAAGGTTGTCCGAGACCAATATAGGACACACCTCGAAAAAATCCAGAGGTATGAGCACCCACCAATGATTCCAGTAATGGACTGGAGAGCTCTAGTGGAAGATGGAAAGGAGAAGGCTCTGAGAAGAGAAGGCAAGCTAACACCAGGCACAGGGAGGTATGTAATACTTTCCGTAATGTAATTCTAAACCTTATTATCCTTGATTTCTATATCGAACTTGGAACATCTAACGTATTTCAACACTTGCATAGGCTATCAAACACATCAAAGGCCACAAAGGCAAGACTACAAAAAATATGTCAGCACAAGCTTGGACCTGGTGGTTATTTGAATTTGGTGGCACAGATTGTAAGTTTCGAGAAACCAACAATGAATACAAATAATAAATTGAAAATTATTTTTTGTTTTATTGCACCGTAAAATGTTAATTAATGACGATAAGCAAATATGCAGGCTAATCGATTCAATGAAGTACCCACAGAGGAAGACATGAAGCTTGGCTTCCAGGAAGGCTTTGGAGCTGTTGTTGAACGTCGAAGAAGCTTATCTAGGAAAACACAATCTTGTGGTACCAATCCATCTGGTGCACAGGTATATAGAATCTATATAGTTTAATGAAGATTTGTCGCTTGTGGAATATTTTCATTACAAATACTTGATGTAAAATATTGACTCTGTTTTTAATAGGAAAGCAATGATCCCATTAGTGTCAAGGAGGGACAACAACAAATCGATGATCAAGCTTCGAATCCTGGTAATGAATTTATTCATATGCTACAATTTTATGTATAGCATTGCAAATGGTGACCATTAATTGTAGTTCACCGTATTTCAACTGCAGATCATGTAGAGGGTGAAACTGTACAAGTTGAGACTGGACAAGAACATCAACAACATGATTTGGTCACACCAGGTAAAAAAACACCTTCATAATGAATTTTTTTAAATGAAAAACTTGTCATTACAATAGAAAAATATAACGATGTAACATTTTCACATCGTTGCAGCAAATCCGAACCCCTTGCCGCAAAATCCACGTCTAGAACAACAATCAGCTAGGATATTGCATACATCACCAAAAGCACCTACTAAAGAACCAAGAACTGGAGGAGAAAGTCCAGATGTAGATGGTCCTATTATAGATTATGTACCACTGAAGAGAAGAAAAACTTATAAAAAGAAGGACGGGAAAAATGGCGTCTAAATATTTTTGATAACAATATATCGTCCACGATTTTTGGTCTAATGAATGAATGAATGGTTTAATGAATGTTCTAATGTTTTAATGATTCAGTGTAGTAAACTGTTACCTTCATTGAATTTCAACTTTTATTGAATGAATGTGTTGACTGAATGATTAATGAATGGTTTATTGAATGTTATCTTTTATTGAATGAATGTGTTGATCGACTGAAATGATGGTTTAGTGAATGTTAGCATTTATTGAATGAATAATGGATGAAAGTTCATGATGAAATATGGATGAATTTGCACATATTTGTTTTTTTCAAGTACATGCATTGGGTATGGGGAATTGAGAGTGATGTGAGGTGGGGGGGGGGGCATAAGAGCTTCCACCTTCACATGGTTGGCCCTATTCAGTAGAGAATATGAAATTATTCTCGAAACATAGAGGAGTTCAATGAATGGCTACAATGCCAGCTTTCTACAACCCACTTGCATGTCGTCTAAATTTTGTCAATTTCTTGGAGCTTGTTGTGATTTTTGGTTGCTCCTCATAACCATTTTCGAGTTTCCACATGATGAAATATGGATGAATTTGCACATATTTGTTTTTTTCAAGTACATGCATTGGGTATGGGGAATTAAGAGTGATGTGAGGCGGGGGGGGCATAAGAGCTTCCACCTTCACGTGGTTGGCCCTGTTCAGTAGAGAATATGAAATTATTCTCGAAACAGAGAGGAGCTCAATAAATGGCTACGATGTTGGCTTTCTACAACCCACTCGCGTGTTGTCTAAATTTTGACAATTTCTTGGAGCTTGTTGTGATTTTTGGTTACTCCTCATAACCAATTTCCAGTTTCCACAACTTCAAAGGTTGAGTAAATGATGCACTGGAATCAATATCCTTAACCTTCTCTTTAATTTCCTTGGAATCAATATCCTTAACCTCATATTAAACCCTTCCAAATTGGTATATTTACCATTCAAGGCTGGCTTCTTCTGAAGCATGATATTTGCAACTAAGCTAGCATACATCGACAACAATTAGAGACATGCTGCTTGTTGTCAATGTTATCTTTTTTTTAGGAATGTAACTTGACCATAATGGCTCCTCTTATGCTAGGGAATTAAATTCAACAGAAAATTAAAGAAAACATGTAGTTTGCATCAAAAAAATAACAGGGTACGAACTGAACTGAGGAGATTTGAACCTGTGACCTATGTCTAGTCCCAAGGCTACCACCTTCAAGCTTGAAGTGCAGCTGGCAATGGGCGACCACCTTCAAGCTCGATTCATTCTGCATGCATTTCAAAATGGGAGATGGCGGGATACCACATTCAACCTTGATTCATTCTATATGCATTTCACTATGCAATCGTCTCAGATTCTCGTTGCGTTTTCTCTCTATTAGTTTATCAATTCAGTATGACCCACGCCCGCCGTCGGAGGAGTGTTTTCGCGGTCTTGAGTTCTAGCTTGACAATGGTGACAATTCATTCTATTATGTTTCCCTTAAGCTGCAATATGGCAAACTCATAGTTCACTATCAAGATTTCTCTGACCGTCACATTTGTCAGACAAACCTTCATAGTGAACTATGAGTTTGTCATTTGCAGCCGAAGGGAAACGTAATACCATGAATCGTCAACCGTTGCCAAGCTGAAACTGAAGACCGCGGAAACACTCATTGGACGGCGGACGTGGGTCATACTGAATTGATAAACTAATTGATGGAAAACGCAATGGGAATCTGAGACGCTTGCATAGTGAAATGCATGCAGAATAAATGAAGAGTGGGTGTCGAGAGAAATGGTTTTGGGACATCGTATGAGAGGAAATGGCGATGGGAATTGATTGATAAGGTCAAGCTTGAAGGTGGTATCCTTGGGACTAGACATAGGTCACAGGTTCAAATCTCGTCTAAATATTTTTTATAACAATATATCGTCCACGATTTTTGGCCTAATTAATGAATGAATGGTTTAATGAACTTTCTAATGTTTTAATGATTCAGTGTAGTAAACTATTACCTTTACTGAATTTCAGATTTTATTGAATGAATGTGTTGACTGAATGATTAATGAATGGTTTATTGAATGTTATCTTTTATTGAATGAATGTGTGGATCAACAGAAACAATGGTTTAGTGAATGTTAGCATTTATTGAATGAATAATGGATGAAAGTTCATGATAAAATATGGATGAATTTGCACATATTTGTTTTTTTCAAGTGCATGCATTGGGTATGGGGAATTGAGAGTGATGTGAGGGGGGGGAGGGGCCATAAGAGCTTCCACCTTCACGTGGTTGGCCATGTTCAATAGAGAATATGAAATTATTCTCAAAACAGAGAGGAGCTCAATGAATGGCTACGATGCTGGATTTCTACAACCCACTCGCGTGCCGTTTAAATTTTGACAATTTCTTGGAGCTTATTGTGATTTTTGGTTGCTCTTCATAACCAATTTCGAGTTTCCATAACTTCAAAGTTTGAGTAAATGATGCACTGGAATCAATATCCTTAACCTTCTCTTTAATTTCCTTGGAATCAATATCCTTAACCTCAAATAAATATAAGTAAACAAAAGAAAATGCAAGAAAGAGATTAAACTTGCAAAATATAACACTTGTATTAATAAATTCAAAAAGAGAGAGTAATGTTCATGGGCCTCTTCGAGAGGATGAGCTCCTTTGACCAAAGCTTCAATACAATACCAATCTTTGACAAAACAATATACATCCTTCTAGCGCTATAAATAGTTTCTTAATAACCAAAACCCTAACTACATGCAATCTCAAAATTAATGACTACCAACTACCTACTGGTTCTTATTTAATAAAAATGAGCCTTTTACATTCAGTAACTACCCATTAACTATCTAATGAGCCTTATTCAAAGAATATGATCTCATACATGAATATACAAACTCCTTAGTATACCAAATTAGAGAAGTTAAATAAGAGTACCTTGACACAATGGAAGCACACTACCAGCCATCTCTTTGTGACGAATATTCCACAATGTTACATAAGCATAGGGATTAGAGAACATGTATTCAATATGAAAAGTTTTATTTCAAAAATGTTATTTTTTTTAAATGTATTGGGTAGTCGCTTAACCGACGACCACAGGGTAATTTTCGACACCTTTGCCATGCTTCCGACGGCTCGAAACGTTGGATCCACCTTTTTTTGTATGGCATAGACGTCACTTAACTGACGACTTAACCGACAACCGCATGGTAATTTCCGACGCCTTTGCCATGCTTCCGACGGCTTGAAACGTCGGATCCGCCTTTTTTTTGTATGGCATAGACGTCGCTGAACCGACGACCGCAGGGTAATTTCCGATGCCTTTTCCATGCTTCCGACGGCTTGAAACGTCGGATCCGCCTTTTTTTGTATGGTATGGGGGTCGCTTAACCAATGACCGCAGGGTAATTTTCGACGCCTTTGCCATGCTTCCGACGGCTCGAAACGTCGGATCCGCCTTTTTTTGTGTGATATGGGGATCGCGTAACCAACGACTGAACCGACGCCATCAAGGAAGGGACGTCGGAATGTGCGCCGCATATTTGACAGCAAAAGGATGATATCCGACCAATATTGGAAGTTAAAGTTGTCGGTTATCAGACTACCTGTCAAGCTGGAGGAAGTCGGATCACCGACGAGGTAGGGGCGTCAAATATCCGACATCTACAACTTTATCGGATTTTAGCCGATATGCCACCGACGGTAGAAAAAGACTGGCCTTGTCGGATGAGCGACCATAGGTTGTAGCAAATTTGACTTTTTCGCCGTCGGATTTTGGGTCAAAAAAACTTAGTGTCCTCGTCCTCCTTCGCGACCAAATCCTCCACCACGTTCGCCCCGGAATCCTTCCTGCTGTTGGTACTGCGGTTGATTGAACTATTGCTGCATAGGATTCGGTTGCATGCCTTGCCCTTGTTGCACATACTGGGGTTGTTGAACGTACTGTGGCTGCTGTGGAGCCATTTGCATCGGAGCATATTGCGACATAAACTGTTGTGGTTGTTGTTGTGATACAAACTACACCTATGGTTGAGGTATCGAGTGGGCTACCTGTGGCTGCGGTTGCGGTTGTTGTACGGGATACTGGTCATCCTTCACATAGAATGCATCGTACATTCTCTCTGAAGCAACCCATATGCACAGCAATATTTGTCTTCATGTCCCACCGATTTGCAGAATGTACAATATAGATTCATCGGTTTTGTGACCATTTTCTGCATATATTGACATTCGTCATGGCGGTGCCCTTATACCTGACAGATGCGACACCACGGCATGCCACTGCCACTCAATGGATTCGGTGCTCTTGAAACCAGATAATTGCGGAAGTCTGGGCAATTATCCTTAGTATGCCCTTATCCTCGATATCGCATACACCATACTTCTTCACATTGTTCCTTTCCCTTCTTAAGATCTTGCAGCTGTATGGTCAAGTTAGCCAGCTGTGTCTGAATCTGCGACATCCCAGCTACGTTTTCCCCAATCGGCAACGCTTCTAACGGCATTGTGATTTCCAAGGCTTCACTAGGCGTTGTAATGTTTTGTTGCATCAGCGAAAATTGAATGTGTGGGAGCAATGCCACGATGAACCATTCTTGGTGTTGGACAGTGCTCATGTCGAAACTGACTCTTGCCATCAATGTTTTGAATCACTGGTCAAAATCCCACACAATTTCGTTGGGGTACTGCTTAATTTTTTTTAATTCTGTATCATACTATGCTTCAGATTCGGGTTTTTTGAACTCCGCAATTAATCCAACTCGAACTTCATCCAATGTCTTCTCTGGAGTGCCTGCAGGAACCTACACAAACTTCATGAACCAGTCTAATGCACGACCCCGAAGGGTTGTCGCCAATTGTCCTTTCTTAGCATCATCATCAGTAATCTGTTTTACGGTCCATACTGCTTCACATAAAAACCAGTACTGCTCAGGATTATTTGTTCCATTTCCGTGGAACGGCTATAACTTAGTATCCACGCCCTCCATCCTGGGGCTTCCTTCCTCCAGTCGTTGAGCTACTAGCAATTAAATGTTGTTGACTTGATGAGCACAGTGGTGTCGAAGTTGTATTTCTTACTGGTTGAGAGATAGTGAGCGGAGGTGTGGGAACGTTGTTGCTGGGGTTTGGTCCTGCCTCTATCCTGGGCGTAGCCTGGTTTTCCTTGTCTGGACTGTGAGGTCGCTTCGTCCCATGTGGTCTTCCTTCGCGTCCTTGCGGTTCGATCGCAGCAAGACCTTCTCCTGTCCTCTGCCTCTTTTCCTGTCGAAACCTTGCTCCTCCCCTTGTAAGACCACAGTCTTCCTCGGCTTCACTCACAGTCTCGTCATGACCTGCACCCATCTACCCCTTATCATTCCATGTACCGCACCCCCACTGTCGCGGTACCCACGACCTCCACCCACCAGGGTTTCTACTGATCAAGATGCATCTTCAATATGCCCTTCTCACAAATGGGCATCTTAATAGACAGCTATAGCGACGACAGAAACCTTCCCCGGGGTCCGCGAAAGAAATATCTTTCAGCTTCACTATAGGATTTGTTCGTATCAACTGCAAATTCAGTGATATAGCCTTCCAATATGCTGTCAAGCCAAACTTTGACAACCCGTGACGCTTTGTTGTTGACTTCTTGCATCTCCTGGATCAGCTCTGGGATCTAGGTCGTTGGTTCACCACCTTGGAATTTTCTCTTCTGAAAGGTCAACTTTGCCAACCACTCGAACAAGATGATTGGGAATTCGCAGAAAAAATATTCGTGCGGACCGTCGTGAATGTACCTTTCCACCCACTGATCTACTGTCAATTGAGGGTTCTGGGTTTCCTTTTTAGCGAACTCTTGCAACTTCTGGTCAAACCAGTTCTGGATTTCCAGTTGCGTCGGATGCCACAGCATATCCTCCTTTCACTCCGCACTAGGTCCCGGCAACGGAACCATTTGTTGACACAAACCCAGTCGGCAGGGGTTCCCAATGCTATCGACACCCAACCCACAGTGATCTCCCTGAGCACCGGCCCAGACAGGTTTTACCCTGTCTAGTACACCTGCGGAGAAAATGAGGTCTTACCCAAGATGTTCAAGGGAGAGTTGACGGAACCATGTTTCTGTCGATTGAAGGAGGATGTTCGCGGCTTAATTACTTAACTTATTGCAACATTTCAGGAATAGATCTATGCATTTAACTCGGACATCATTCATATTCATAGCATCATTCAACAGAACAATTCATAATTGCAACAAATATAATGGTAAAGCATTAATTGCAGCAAGTAAACATCTCATCATTCATATATTCATATCGCAACATGCATTACCACAAATGAACAGAAGAAACACAGGGATTCTGCAAAACGGCTCTGTCACATCATATTAACTCCGCAAAAACCCAGATACAAAATATTTCGCCTCAGATCAAGATCTCCAAAAAGGTTTTCAACATAAGATTAGATCCAGCCTAGATGATTCAACACCTACACACCTACATCTATTTATAGGCTTCCGCCTTTACATTGCTTGTCCACTTACTAACAACTTCCTAACCGACACTTCAAAGTAGCTGACCCAAAATCTAACTATTGTGGTCCAAATGACCCAAAAACCCTCATACCGCGGTACAATTGACAAAACATTACATAAGATATCATCATTTGCACTTCGTCTTTCCGACTTTTGCGGTATCACAGCACTCGCGGTGTTGCGATAATGACCCATCTAACCGCCTGCCAACAGAGGATGTAGATAATAAGAAAGAACCAAAGCTACAGTAGGTACAGGCAGCTACAAAGGAAGATTATGTAATGACTGAAATAATCCAAGACTATAATGACGTTGGTAACGAAGTTGTAGAAGAGGAAAATATTTCTGGTTTCGAACAAGGTATGTGTTCAAACACTCCATTGTCTGAAGCAGCAATGAAGAAAAGGCGGGAAGAAGACCTAATTTTTAGAAAACTGGATATTCCATGGTTATCAAACATGGATTCGACATTGCCTGGAGAGGTGCATATAGATTCTAAAATTGAAAATCTTAGGAAAACTATTCAACAACAGAAGTCACAAATACAATTTTTAAATGAATCTAATGACAGTCTTGTGACTACCAATAAGATGTTAAGGGAAGACCTGGAGAATATTAATGCACATTACCAAGAATTGATAGCAGTGGCAAAAGAAGCTCTAAGAAGAAAGATGGAGGTAGAAAATCAAGCTGAGGACCTAAAAAAGCAAAACAAAGTGTTATCAAGCAGTGTTAAGAGCTTGGAGACCGAGCAAGTTCGAGACAAGAAGAAATCCCATGCTTTGGAAGGTATAGCCATGCTAGTTGAGGCTGCCAAGCAGTTATGAGCCACCTAATCTCCAGCTGTCAAGTATTTCATTTTGTTATCGTATACATAGTTGTTAATAGACTGTTTTAAAGATTCGAAGTTAAGATGTAATTCCTTAATGTAAATGTTTTGAGAATAGACCTAAAGGTAGTAATGAAACTGCTTTATTTTGTAAAGGATAAAAGGAAGAAAGTTTAGACTAGATGGGTTCGATTTTTGTTTCAAGAAACAATATACAACTAGGAGAATTGGAAGCATTTCAGACTGATACAAATGACTCTTATGTAAGTTTTGAAGAATGAAATTGATTTATATAGATATAAGCCACTTTATCTTATCCATTGTTTTTGTTTCTAGTCAGTTTGACCATTCACCTTATGACTTCATTCCTTGTTTAAAGTTTTATTCATGTGAATGCTCATGTGTTGTAGACAAAACCAGTAAATATGCTTGTGAATCTGATGGTTTATGTTTATTCTTTTAATCCTTAATATTTCAGTTCTTTGATGTTTGCATGATTCAGTACTTGTATTAGTTTGATGATTAATAACTTTCTTGAAAATGAAACCTTTAAACCAATAAATTACAAAGACAAAACTTATTTTCTTTTCATTGTATTGAGATTGTACTAGCTTGTTCCCTTTATAGTCTAGGGACAATTTCTAGCACAAACATCTTTGGAGCCGTTGCTGGGGAACGAAAGTGAAGTTATATTTTCCTTGGGGTATCTATATTGTTCTGATTTTGAGGTGAACAGGATCAGAAATTTTTATTTTAGACTACATTTTAACCAAACTGTGGTTCACAGTGGCTTCAAGAAAAGTTGGAACAAGAAGGAAGCCTACTTCTCCAATACATCCAGGAGTTTTTGATCCAGAACAAATTTTGAAAGAAGCTAGGCAAATTCGAAGATCTCAGTCTTTTCCTTCTTTTCATACTCCTGACCAGTCAGAAACAATATCCTAATTAGTTTATTCAGAACTTAAATTAGAAGAAGAAGAAAAAAAACTTATTAGGGTTTTCTCCTACATCTCAGAGTGATATTCAACATTTCCCTAGTCCTTTTTCTTCTCAAAAAGTTAAAACTGAGTTTCCTGGTAAGACTCCCTTGTTTTACTTCAAGCCTTGTAAGCTTTCTTTTCAATTAAGCCAGAGTAAAGTCAATAAACCTTTTTCCTCATCAAACCAAAGTAGCTTCAAGATGGAAGGACAACAGCAACTTGACATGATGGATCGAATGGTAGCTGCTAGATATGCTCCCCTAGTTCTCCCTCGGCCCCTAAATGCTCTGCCTGGAGGATAGTATTAAGAATATCTTCCTAGGTTTAATGGCCATGGTGAAATCACTGCCGAGGAACATTGGAATGCATTTCTAAGTTATGCAGACAACCAAAATATTGAAGCCAAAGATGTGTGGATGAGAATGTTTGTACAGAGTTTAGATGGGGAAGTAAGGAAATGGTTCCGATAGTTGCTAGCTAATTCAATAACCTTAATTGAAGAACTCCAAGAAATGTTTATGAGACAATGGGGATATACTAAGGATCATACTTATTACATTACAGAATTCCCAGCTTTGAAAAGGAAAAAAGATGAAACTGTAGAAGACTTCTCTAAACATTTCAATAAGATGTATGGAAGGATCCCAGCTGAAATCAAACCTTCTGTAACCTCAGCTAAGTTAACCTATGCCAATTCCTTTGATCATGAGTTTTCCTTGCATTTAAGAGAAAGAAGGTCAGTGACTTTATTGAACATGCAAGAAGCTGCCCTGGAGGTTGAATCAAACATTCTAGCTTCGAATAGGCTTAAAGATCAGTCAGATTATCAGGTTCATGACCGGAAGGGTAAAAATGAGATGATGCCTTCAGCTTCTGCATCAAAGAAAGAAGAGAGTAAAATAGATGAGATGAATAAGTTAATTAAAATTTTGACTGCAAAAGTAAGCAAGTTGGAATTGGAAAAGAATTCAAATAAGCCTACTCAAGAAGGGGAAAGAAATCCTAATCAGTTTAGACGTCCATTTGTACCTAGATTCATCCCTCGAGAAAGAAGGAACAATGATATTCAGAGGGAAATAAGAGAGAATGAAGACCAGAGAGTTCCTCCCCCATTCCAAAATAATTGTATAGAGGAAGTTGAAGAGGTTGAAGATATGCAGTATGAAGATTCAAATCAGAACTTAAATTACTTTGGAGATTCAAATCAAGAAGAAAGTGATTATGGCCCTGAAGTTTCAGCTGGTATGTGTCAATCTGAACCTAAGATCGGGTCCAAAACAAATTGTTCATATTACCAAGAATAAAATGGTTCCTCCTGCCAAACAGTTACCTAATCAAACACAGGAAAGGAGACAAAATCATGGTGACCAAGAAAAAGCAGCAGAAATTGAAGAAACTAATAAAAATGTGCAAACTTTTAATTTTGAGAATGAACTGTGTAAGATCAAGATTCCAGTGCCATTAACTAAATTAATGAAGTCTCCTTGTTATAGAGATCCTGCATATAAGATACTGGGTGCACAGGTTAATCAAGTTCCTTCAGATACTGTAAATTTACAAGAAGAACACCCTACAATTATTCTTGGAACTACCTCATCTGATAAGCTTGAAAATGGTTCACACTTTCCTCCACCTTTTTACATTACCCTGACTGTTCATGATCAAATGATTCATAATTGCTTGTTAGATTCCAGAGGCTCTCATAACCTGATGCCTAAAGCAGTCATGGGGGCCCTTGGTTTGAGTGTCACAAAGCCATACCATGATTTATTTGCATTTGATTCCAGAGCTGTAAAGTGCCTAGGAGTGATTAAGGATTTGGTGGTAAATCTTACTCAGTTACCTATGAAGAGTGTTATTATGGATGTGGTGGTAGCTGACATCTCTCCTAAGTTTGGTATGTTACTATCAAGGTCTTGGGAGAAGAAAATAGGGGGAACTTTGCAGATGGATTTGGCATATGCAACTATTCCAGTGTTTGGGGGAGAAAATAGAAGATTGTACAGGGAACTGCAGTATGCTTTTATAGTTACAGATGACAAGAACCCAACTAATCATCCCATTTATGTAGTATAGGAGGAATTGGGATCTTGTATGCTTCATTTCAGTGATGAGAACACAACCGGAATACTACAGGTAGAAAAGGAAACATCAGTCAAACCTAGTATTGAACAGAAAGATGAGTTATGGCAGTTGTACTTTGATGGCTCCTCATCCAACGAAGGAGCAGGAGCTGGCATTGTTTTGGTTTCTCCTGGTGGAGAGGTGATCTGTTTGATTTGTAAGTTGGAATTTGTGACTACTAATAACGCAACAAAATATGAGGCGCTAATTCTTGGCTTAAGGGCTGCGAAGGACCTAGGAATTCAACAACTTTCTGTTTATGGCGACTCCGAATTAGTTTTCCAACAGGTGAAGGGAAAGTATCAGGCAAAACAGGATTTGTTGAAGGTATATAGAAATGAGGTCTGGGATATGATTGATAATTTCTACATAGTATTCAATATTTCTTTCATTCCCAGAGATCAGAATCAAACAGTTGATTCATTGGCTTTGGCAGCCACACATTTCAAAATTCCAAAACATACTCAGCTGAAATACCCAATTGAAGTCAAATATAGACCTTCAGTACCAGAAAATATTAAACAATGGAGAGTTTTTGAAGATGATGTGGAAATCAAAAAATTCTTGGAGTTAGCTGGAGAGTTTTCTGATTCACTAATTGATCAGGACCAGGATGATGAAGTTGATGATATTGCTGCATATTCAGAAAACACAATTGCTGAGTATAAGATTATAGAGTTGAAAGGAAATTTTATTCCTAAGGGTTTGGTTCCCCTTGAAAGGATATTTTCTAAAGATGATACTTTGCTAAAACCTTCCATGCAATCTTCAGAAGAGAACATTATAAGCTGTAACATTGGTACAGAAGATCAGCCCAAGATGGTGAATATTTCTAAATCTCTCTCAGTCGAGTAAAGAAACAGGTACATCAAATTATTGAAGGATTTTGTTGACATTTTTGCTTGGTGTTATGAAGATTTGAGAACCTATGACACTAGCATTATTCAGCATAAGGTTCCTTTAAAGCCAAATGTGAAACCTTTTAGACAGAAACTAAGAAGAATTAACCCAGCCTTGCTGCCAGTCATAGAAAAGGAAGTCAATAAATGATTGGATGCAAAGATAATTGTTCCACTCAGATATTCGTCATGGGTGGCAAATTTAGTTCCAGTGCGAAAGAAAAATGGAGAGATTAGGTTATGTGTTGATTTTCAAAATTTAAATAGAGCTTCACTGAAGGATAATTATCCATTGCCTAAAATTGAACAAATTTTGCAGAAAGTAGTAGGTGCCCAGAGAATTTCAATGGTTGATGGATTTTCAGGGTATAATCAAATTGCTCTGCATCCGGATGACAGGGAAAAAACAACTTTTACAACTCCTTGGGGTACATTCATGTACGATAAGATGCCGTTTGGTTTGATGAATGCTAGTGCAACATTTCAAAGAGCTATGGATATAGCCTTTGTGGGAGAAAAAGAAAAATTTGTGGTAATTTACCTGGATGACATCACTTTCTTTTCTCAGTCTGATGACGAACACTTGAAACATCTCAGACAAACATTTTTTAAGTGCAGGAAATTTGGGTTGTCATTGAACCCTAAGAAGTCACATTTTGTTGTTCAGGAGGGCAAGCTTCTAGGACATCTTGTTTCAGCAGATGGAATTAGAATAGATCTTGAGAGAGTCAAAGCAATTTTGAAGATCAGTATCCCAAGAAGTAAAAAAGATGTCCAATCTTTCATTGGGAAAATCAATTTTCTAAGATGGTTCATCCCAAATTTTGCTGAAATTATCAAACATATAACATCAATGTTGAGGAAGGATCGGGAGGTGAAGTGGACTGCAGAAGCTAGAACTTCGTTTGAGAAGATTAAACAGGATTTGACAGAGGCCCAGTGCTAGTAAGCCCGGACTTTTCAAAAGATTTCTTAACTTTTTCTTTTGCATCCCAAGACACTATTGTTGTTGTTCTACTACAAAAAAATGCAGACGGTTTAGAGCAGCATATAGATTTTTTCAGTAAGACTCTTAGAGATTCAGAATTAAAGTACAGTACACTTGAGAAGCAAGCCTATGCATTGGTCAAAGCCTTGAAGTTCTTTAGAATCTACATTCTTCATTCGAAGATTGTTGCCTGTGTACCTAATGCTGCTATTAAAGAAATTCTAACTCAACCAGATAGTGAAGGTAAGAGAGGAAGGTGGATTGCAAAAATTATGGAATATGAGATAGAGATCAAGCCTACCAAGCTAGTGAAAGGACAAGGTTTAGCAAGATTATTAGCTGATTCAAATTGTGAGGCTTTAGGTCTTCATTTGGTGGCTAGTCAGCCAACACGGGAGGAATTGCAAATGAAACAAAATGAAGAACAGACCTTGGATAAATATGCAGAATCAGAATGCTATGCTGATATAGTTCACTTTTTATTGCATTTGCAATGTCCTACTCATTTTGATAAGAAGGAATCCAGATCATTGAAATTAAAGGCCACTAAATATTGTTTGGTAAATCAGCAGTTATATTGGAAAGATCCAGGTGGAGTGTTACTCAGATGTTTGGAAAAGTCACAAGTAGAAGAGGTAATTTCAAAATTGCATGAAGGTGCTTGTGGGGGTCACAAGTATTGGAAAGCTACAGCATATAAGATTGTTAGATTTGGTTATTACTGGCCTTCTTTATTTTCAGATGTATATCAACAGGTCAGAGCTTGCGTCCAATGTCAAAAATTTGTTGGTAAGCATAAACTTATATCCCTACCATTAAAGCCTATTGCAGTTAATGCTCCTTTTCAACAATGGGGAATAGATTTCATAGGTGAAATCAATCCTGCCTCTAGTGGTCAACACAAATGGATACTAACCGATACATATTTCTTTACTAAATGGGTGGAGGCAATTCCAACACGTAATGCAACTGATAATGTCATCATGAATTTTATACAATAAAACATTTTGAGTAGATTTGGTTGTCCTCAGAAGTTGTTGACTGATAATGCTCCAGCTTTTAAGTCAAAGGCCATGGTTAATTTTTGTGAACAAAATAGAATTAACTTGAGACATTCTACACCTTATTACCCCCAAGGTAATGGATTAGCAGAGTCATCAAACAAAAACATCATCCAGAGTATAAAAAAGTTGTTAAACCAAAACAAGAGATCTTGGGATTCAATGCTAAAGTATGCATTGTGGGCAGATAGGATAACCACCAAGAAAGCAATAGGTTTGTCTCCATTTCAGTTGGTGTATGGTACAGATGCAGTTTTTCCCATTCAATTAGGTATTCCAGTAATGAAATTTTTCCAAGATAGTCAGGAAGAACCTAATGATCTTCAAAGAAGAATTTTCTCATTGATTGAATTGCAGCAAGAATGAGAAGCTCTAGCAGAAAAGGCTCAAACATACAGGAATAAGATCAAAGGGAGATTTGACAAGAAAGTAAAAGAAGACACTTTTTCTCCTGGTGACATGGTGCTCAAATGGGATGGTAGGAGAGACCAAAGGGGTCAGCATGGTAAGTTTGATAATTTGTGGCTAGGTCCATTCATAATTTTAAATATTTTGGAAAATAATACTTTCATATTGCAGACTTTGGAAGGTGAAGAATTGTCCAATCCAGTCAATGGACGATTCCTCAAACATTTTTGCAGTCATTGAAAGTGAAAGAAATTATACTCATTGTACATACCGATGAGAAATAAGACTCCAATTACCCAATGGAAGTTTGCAGAATAAAGGGAGAGTTTCAGTTTAGATTGCAGAAAGCACTGGTCTACAAGTTCTTGAAACCTCATAAGGAGGCTTTCATCCCTCAGCAAAAGCCAGATGTTAACACTGAAATTGTTCCCAATTGTTATGTGTTTCTTTTAAATTGTTTGAATTTTATTCACTTTTCATTTTATTTTATTCCGAATTTTAATGATTTTGAATGCCTTTTTATTGTACATGTTATGGTTTTTCATTTTTAATTTATTTTATCCTTAGTGGCTTATTAAGTGTTATATTTTTTTCAAAGTCTCCAAAATACTTATTTAGGTTCATTCTAATGCTTATATCCAAGATTTAACTTCTATTTTGAGTGTGTTTTCCCAATTTGTCATGTTGAGGTATTCCCACAGCGCAAAGTTCAAATTACATACATTAGCGTGTTGTAGGAATCCGACATCATGAAAGATCATGGTTCATTGATGGTGGGAAGTGGCTCGTTGCATGCTATGATGACTGGAGACCTCTAGACACCTGTTCGCCGGATGATGACACTTGTTTAACCCATCATGTTTTTTTTATTGAAGAGATCACCGACTTGAATGGCCAGTTCAAATTTGGGGATTTCAAATTCCAGAACTGGGAATACGTAATCTTGAGGTTTGTTGAAGTCTTTTACCCCTAATTTAGTTTCAAGAGAGTAAATTGGAAAAATTACAATGAAATATGGGTAAGAGTGGCAAGATTAATCGGTTTGAACCCACGGATACGAGCTGGGCCGTGGAATTTACAGAGTGTGCAGAGTTGTTTAGGGCAGTAGGGTGGTTTAGTTTTTTTTAGAAGATCATTGGTTTTAATGCTGAAGTTTCGCATTATTTTGCTCAGAATCTCATCAATGATGCTGTTAGGTTTGACACTCTCAAGATCAAGCTTACAGAAGGTTTAATAGCTAAGGCCACCGGTGTCTCGATGGATGGAGAATCTTGGTTCAAGAAGATGCCTTTTAGTTTTAACCCTAATGATTTCTTGTTACCAGGAAATGAAACCCTAGACTGGAGCAAAGGGATTCAATTAGCAAATTTCAAGCCAGAATGGAGAGAAGTAATTGGAATTATACAGAGTTATATCACATGTGATGGCAGGTTCGCATCAGCCTTTAAGTTTCATGTTAGATTTTTGATGCCCCTGAACCTACAAGCAAAAATGAATTTACCATTCTTCCTATTTAAAAGCCTCTTGAAGATGTCAAATAGAATTAAAGGACATGCTAAACATATAGAGCAGTCTCTGTTTCATCATGGATTAATAAAGCTGATCATTCTAACAATTTTGCACAAAGAAAATAGAAAATGGGATCATTTCCTATTCTCGTCAGGATTTACTGTTGAGCCAGTTGGGAATATTTTGCCAAATAAACAAGTCGGTTTTGTCAAAAGGTTTAAGAGAAGCCCAGTTGAAGATACAGCAGAAAAAGTTTTGCAAGAGGATAATTTACAAGAAAATCCTATAAAGTCTGATAGTGTAGAAAGAGAGCATTTGTCTCAAGAAGAACATCAACATGTTCCTCAGAATGAAAAAGTGGAGGACTTTACTGTTTCTAATAAAGAAGATGTTGCTAGTTCAAAGGAAGAAAAGCATAGTTGTATTTTCCAAGAAGGTGATTCAGTACAAAGTTCTCTTGTTGTGAGTATCAAAGAAGAGAACATTCATGTTCCAGATTTTGAGGCCGATGTGAAGTCTTTGCTTGAACTTGGGAAACCTAAATGGCGACCTAAAACTAGAGCCACAAATAGACTCGGATTGAATATGAGGAGGATTTTAAATCCAAAGCTAGAGAAAGAGAAAGATAAGATCACTATCATGCAGGATTCTTCAGGAGGAGAGGATGTAGATAATAAGAAAGAACCAAAGTTACAACAGGTACAAGAAGCTACAAAGGAAGATTATGTAATGACTGAAATAATCCAAGACTGTAATGAAGTTGGTAACGAGGTTGTAGAAGAGGAAAATATTTCTGGTTTCGAACAAGGTATGTGTTCAAACACTCCATTGTCTGAAGCAGCAATGAAGAAAAGGTAGGAAGAAGACCTAATTTTTAGAAAACTGGATATTCCATGGTTATCAAACATGGATTCGACATTGCCTGGAGAGGTGCATATAGATTCTGAAATTGAAAATCTTAGGAAAACTATTCAACAACAGAAGTCACAAATACAAATTTTAAATGAATCTAATGATAGGCTTGCGACTACCAATAAGATGTTTAAGGGAAGACCTGGAGAATATTAATGCACATTACCAAGAATTGATAGCAGTGGCAAAAGAAGCTCTGAGAAGAAAGATGGAGGTAGAAAATCAAGTTGAGGACCTAAAAAAGCAAAACAAAGTGTTATCAAGCAGTGCTAAGAGCTTGGAGACCGAGCAGGTTCGAGACAAGAAGAAATCCCATGCTTTGGAAGGTATAACCATGTTGGCTGAGGCTTCCAAGTAGTTATGAGCCACCTAATCTCCAGCTGTCAAGTATTTCATTTTGTTATCATATACATAGTTGTTAAAAGACTGTTTAAAAGATTCGAAGTTAAGATGTAATTCCTTAATGTAACTGTTTTGAGAATAGACCTAAAGGTAGTTATGAAACTGCTTTATTTTGTAAAGGATAAAAGGAAGAAAGTTTAGACTAGATGGGTTCGATTTTTGTTTCAAGAAACAATATACAACTAAAAGCATTGGAAGCATTTTAGTCTGATACAAATGACTCTTATGTAAGTTTTGAAGACTGAAATTGATTTATATAGATATAAGCCACTTTATCTTATCCATTGTTTTTGTTTCTGGTCAGTTTGACCATTCAGCTTATGACTTCATTCCTTGTTTAAAGTTTTATTCATGTGAATGCTCATGTGTTGTGGACAAAACCAGTAAATATGCTTGCGAATCTAATGGTTTATGTTTACTCTTTTAAGCCTTAATATTTCAGTTCTTTGATGTTATTGCATGATTCAGTACTTGTATTAGTTTGATGATTAATAACTTTCTTGAAAATGAAACCTTCAAACCAATAAATTACAAAGACAAAACTTATTTTCTTTTCATTGTGTTGAGATTGTACTAGCTTGTTCCCTTTGTAGTCTAGGGACAATTTCTAGCACAAACACACAATATACACCAAAAATGGAAATGGAGCACAACTTCCAAAATTATTATTATTATGAGTTACACAATAACTCTTTATATTAGAACTCCAAAAATATGCAAATAAATTCCAATACATTAAAATAAGTTAATGTGTGCATTGTGAAATAATGACTCTGTTCACCTCTTATATATACTAATTCTCACTCGTTTCCCATGTACACCCACTACCAGGCCGATCCACAGTTTTTACACAGGATGAAACCAAGTGATATGATTACCTTAGGTTTTCGCTCTTTTGTTGCCACTGTTGATTATCCATCCCTTGATAATTGATTCTTACCAGTGCTAGTCCTTGATAATTTGATGTTGCATAGTTTAATCCCCTTTGATTCCATACATTGTTGTAACACCGCCAATTTTTTGTAGTTTTTGGTCCTTGATAGTATCTTGTCACATAAATATTCCTCAACTTTTGATTCCATAAACACTATTGATTCGACCTTCTTATTTAGACTTGAGGATCTTGTTTTGTACTTTCTTGTAGACATTTTCCTCGTAATAAGGATGTTGACATGGTTTCACTTTTGATTGTTCTTCTTCACCTTTGACCAATATTGCATTGATCTTCCTTTTTGGCAGAATTGTCAAATCTTTTTGTTGAGTTTTCCAATTTGACTTTTACCTTATCTAGTTCAATATCTTCTTTTCAAGTATCTTCTCATGACATTCTTGTATCTCTTCTTCCTTCTCCTCTTGAAGATAAAGGGTGACAATTTAGATCAGTTTCCTCCACCACCCTTAAAAATTTTATTGCATTTTGTGAAATTTCTGCATTGGAGATTTATCTTTCAGATTTTAATGCAAAACAAAATTTTACCTCTTTGACTAGAGGTTTCCCCAGATCTTAACACTGAATTTTCAGCCTTAGGACTATTGTGAAATAGTATATAAAACAATGGAAAGAGTGCATTATTTCACTTCCAAACAGTCCAAACTTCTAGGCAATCCAGGGAGAAAAGAGACCAAACAACTTGGATAAGTTCCAACCCTCTAGGGCAACTTATCCCACATAAACAGTAACTGGAAATTCACTTTTACAGAAGTTATAACAGCAATACAATAGAAGGTATAGCAGCAGCAAAACATCCCTTTGGATTCCTCAATGATGATGTGAAATCACATAACAATTGTCCTTTTGCTTATGTCAATTCATCAAGTCATATATAGCTGTAAATAACCATAGTTACATATATCGGCTATATATTGTGTGTATCACAATATGGCAAGGGCCGCGATATATGCAACATATATGATATTTTGAAATTACGCAAAAAATGGGATATAAGGCCGCAGGTTGGGTTTTTTGGAGTCATTGTGCATTGTTGAAGAAGGGGATTGAGCTCCGAGAAGGTTTGTAACCATTTGGCATTGATAGAACAAGGGGAAACCCAGGGTTCTTGTTGCCATTAGTGAATCAATTGTGGAGCAGGGATTCACTATGTTACCGAGCAAACTAGCAGGGCTAGTTCCTAGTAATCAAATATAAGAACTGACCCAATGTCACCTCGATCATGTTTCCAACTTCTTCGAAGTGTTGGAACCTCCAAGGGGAAGGACCCTTTTGATATCCTGTAAGATACTGATGCAACAAAAAGACTATTTTCTCTATGCGATTGTTAGTTTGACCAGTGCCTTTATGGAGTCAGTGAGTGAGACAAAACCAAGAAATCTCATTTAACGAGCATGTGATATTACCAATCATTCATGTAGTAGCTAGCATTTGTAAGTATTGGCATTCATCAATCACTAACCCATTCAATGTTATTTAGACCAACAATGTTATGCATGTAGTGTAGGTAAAGTAATAATAACTCTTCACATTAGCTTCAAAGCTTATGCAACTAAAGTAGCAATGACTATCTCGGTAGATGTGACAAACAACCTTCCAACTAAGTTTATTGAGCATTCAGACCTTTCACCAATAATGTATTATATGAACTAAGTAGCATCAATTTTCAACAATAAATCAGTCCATTACCAAACCATTAGACATTTACTGATTTACCCAATCAGATTTGTTTCGAGAAGTATCATAGGTAATAAGAAAGCTAGCATCCACAATGAATATCCTAAGTGACTTCAAACTAAGATAACCACATAACTATATCCGCATAAACAATATATAAAGGATATGTGGCACTGAGAACTTGTTTATTATACTGTAATGATTAGCAGCAGTAGGTTCAAGCATATAAAATAAACACTAAAAGTCTAACAATTCACCACTCCCTTGCGACTATCAACAAAGGAAACTTATAAACTGCATGCCAAGTCACTTTGATTAGCAATTTTGCAACAACAGACATGAGAGATTAATGCACTTGATATGCTCACGATACCTCAAACTTAGCAATGAAAGCATCCAATGTTTATGGTTGTATGAAATTAATGAACTATGAATTCAGATCTTACAATAAAGTTAACTAGGACATTCAAATGCACCATGAAAAATCAACCAAATACCAACTTGCTCGTGATCTTGCGTGTAGGTGAAAAGTGACTGTCAAAGGTCGACAGCCTACAATAAAATTGCAGGTTGTGGAAAGAAGGAGTAGAGGGTTGTTTGGAGACCTTGTTACAGCCCTTGTGTCAATGTTATTGTAACTGCGAAAGATATTCACTTGTATTTTATATTGTAATTATTATTGTATTTTATTTGTACCTACGACGGAGATGTTTATTCCTCTGGTCGGGGATGTAATTATTACAGTTGGTCAGGTAAAGTCATTGAGGTAAATCCTCCATTGTAAGTCGGGGCAATAGATCCCCCTAGAGTCAAATGTAAAGGGGTTTTTAAGTCCCCTAGAGGAGTCGGCCCAGTTAGAATTAGTTGGGGTCGACATGTCAAGTGGTAAAGTTAAAGTGGCAGTGAATGTATAAATAGAGAGCTAGGATCTCTCATTTATTCATTTTCACTCACTCATACAAGTTCGCATTAGTGAGAAGGATGACAAGTTCGCACTAGTGGAGAAGAGAGAAGTTGTTGAAGACCATCTCTTTTTTGGGGGTTTACTTTTGTGACATTGTTTTGGTGATCATTCTATCTCTGAGGAAGTTGCGGGGTTTTCTCCTTTATGGTTTCCCTGAGGAAAATCTTTGTCTCTTGTGTCTCTTGTGTTTATGTTGTGCTTGTTATTCTCTCAGTAAGATCCTAGATAAGTATTGATTAAAAGTTAAAAATCTAACATGGTATCAGGGCTACCCTGAAAGAGGGCAATGTATGGCATTTACGACACTTGTTTCACTTGCGACAATTTGAAAGCTAGGGCTTTGTATATAAAAAACTAGTCATCATGGAATTTTTTCTATAAATCTGTTTTTGCAAGGGTTCGGGATCTGAAAATTCTACAGGACGAAGATAAGACATATATGTACCTTGTATCGAAACATTAGCCCCAGATTCGTTGTACTTTGTGAAATATGATCCATACAAGTTATATTTTCTGCCTCTTCTAGAATGAAGCCCTAAACAGGTGACTTAGGAAAAAAGGTCATATCTCGGGCTAGGAAGCTCCAAATGGAATTCTGTAAAACGTGACAGTTAGGGAACGGACTGTAGTTTCACAGGTCCGAATATCAGAGGCCTAAGTTGAAACAGTGACACATGGCACGCCATACAATTTCGCTATGTTGTTTCATCCCATAAACAGGTCATGTTGGGAAACTTAGCATATCTCTCTCATGGAGAATCCAATGAAGCTAAAATATGTGGGCTTGGAAAGATGATAGGTCATGCTACCACAGGCTGAAGTTTCAGACCCTGAGGATCCGAAATTGCAGAGATACATCAGAAACAATACGGCACATCTAAAATGGCTCAATGGAGGAAATCAAATAAGAGGAGGAAGAAGTTCTCACTTAGGATTTTCAGTTTTTTAGGTATGGCAGGACCTGATACAATGTTGGAGACACCTGATGCAACATTGGCAAATTTGAAAATGGATTTGGAATCCCTTCATCATAGATATTAATCTTCCATAAAAATGTTGCGGGAGGAAGGAGATTGAAAATTAGGGTTTTCGGGTTCTACAAGTAAGAAGAAACCCTAGCAAAGTTGGGAGACTCATAGGGCAGCAATGAAAGAGGTTTAAATGGCACTGGTATTCTATCATCCTAACACCATGAATCTATATAAGATGTTTACAAGTGATCTACCTTGGACAATTAGGGTTTTACCCTTATAGAGAAGACTACAAGCATGCTAATCTAGGTATGTTTTCCTATATCGAGTTAGAATCCTACTTTGTGTTAGGAACTTAGATAAGTATACGTTCATATGGTTGATAATGATTATTCCTGAAGATAGAGTTTAGCTAATCAAGGCTTTATGAATATTGTGTTTCTTAGTTTGATTAATGATATGACAAACTAGAAGAGTCCTATGGTCAAATCTGAATATGCATGAGTAAACTACGTACTCTATGAAACCTTGAATATTAACGCTCGTGAGAAATTACCTGTGTATGAAATGATTATGACCGTACGTGTTTAAGATTATTTACGAATATAATGTTTTTATCTTATTGAGATTATACTAATGAATGTGTGATTATGTATGAGATCTTGAGGATGACACAATGATGAAACTAGTGCACGCTTAAGGGTGCATAGTGCTACAGGATGGATAAAAGCTCAAAGACACAAAATCATGATATTATCATGACATGGAAGGGAAGTAGAGATCCAAAGGGAGGCAACCTACAGAAAGCAAAGATCAAGAGGGAGGCAATCTCAAGGAAGCAAAGATCCAGAGGGAGGCAATCCCAAGGAAGCAAAGATCCAGAGGGAGGAAACCCCACAAAACATAAAAAGATAAGTATTTGAATTACTTCTTGAATCTCTGAATAGTTAATGATATTAATACTTGTATGCATATTTGTATTCCTAGAATCAGGAAATGTATCATGCATAGGGTAAGCATTCATATAGAATTGAACAGTGTACTACTAATATACATATGATGGGTAAGTAGCCAATAGTGTTGGACAACATTCCATTGTTGCTTGTCTAGAATGAAACCTCTTTGCTAACAAGCTGGGAGCAGCGCACGCTCTTGATAGTATGTTCTGGTAGAGATGGAAAGCATCTAGATAGTCACTGTATGCATACGGGATATGGAAAAGTGTTGTGCCAAAGCATTTCCCAAAATAGTTGCATAACTATGTGAATCATATCAGTATGCATAAAAGGTTATTATTGAAATGATTTGATGATTATGAAGTGTTACTAATCTTGTAATTGAATTTGATTTGTAGGAAAGATCGTGTGCTATGATCTACAAGAGAAGGATGATGAACACTTGTTCCGAAGAACAAGTGATGATTGTTCAGCAAGAAGTCTTACAAATCAAACATACTACAGAGGTACAAGGCAAGGTCCGTGGCTTGTAGTTTCTCACATGAAGAGGGAATTGATGGATACACTTCGACTAGAGCTATACTCACGATAGCCACAATAATGAAATGAAAGTTACATCAGGAGAACATGAAGGCAACTTTCCTGGATGATGAAGTGGATGTGGAGCAGCCACTAATATTTGAGGCACATACATGTGTGAGGCCTTGGACAGACACCCTAGACATGGGACGACATATGGACTTGTTGCCCAGCCGATAAGGAGAATATCTTGGAAAAAATATTCTAGCTCCCAGTGACATTGGGAAAGACCAATGATATGGATAACTTCTTACAGAAGATTAAAGAAGGCTTTGTATGAGTTCAAAAGGCACCCATGTTCATTAGTTATTTGATGAGTTTGATGATCACCACGGGTGATGCAAATTTCAACCTTCGCTACAAGATTGATGATGGTTGCTATATATATAGATAGCTTGACTCTTGCAGAAGCTCAAAGATGGATGCAGAGAGTGCGGGATATCCCAATGAGATTGTAGGATGTCCCAATGCAAAGAGTGCATGATGTTAGACACAGAGGGAGGACTCCACCTTAGAGGGAGAAGATCTCAGAGTTCAAGAATCTTGGCATGATTCTTGCGATTAGACATGTGGCTGAGATCAGATAATATTTTCCTTATCCAAGGAAAATATGCAAATGAGATCCTGAAGGGATTCAGGATAATGGACAGTGGCTTCCATAGGCTACAAACAAATTATTAGTTCGTTGATGTACCTGACGAACACGAGACCAGACATATGCTTTGTTGTGAACACTTTGAGCCAGTTTCTGACGGATCCGAGACAAGTTCACCTGGTTGCTGTAAAGCATATTATGAGGTACCTGAAGGGTACAGTGGATTATGGGCTCAGATATGACGTGAATCAAAAGGTTAACCTGTAGGGTTATGTTGATTCGGATTGGGAAGGCAGTGATGTAGAGAGGAAGAGCACTTCGGGGTGCTGCTTCAGTATGGGATCAGGTGTGATCTCCTAGTTTAGAAGGAAGTAGTCCTGCATGGCACTGAGTACAGCTGAAGCAGAGTATGTTGTAGCTTGTTCGGCTAGTTGTGAGGAAGTATGGCTTAGGAAGCTACAGTCTGATTTGTTTGATCTTTAGTTAGAGGCGACTTGTATATTCTATGACAACCAGAGTTGTGTGAAGTTGTCTGAGAACCCAGTGTTCCATGACAAGTTGAAGCATATTGAGATCAAGTATCACTATATCAGGGATATGGTGCAGAGAGGAGCAGTGAATCTCCATTAGGTTGCGACGGACGAGCAGATAGCCAGTGTGTTGACCAAGCCGCTAGCCAGAGTGAAGTTTGAGTACTTCAGAGAGAAGCTTGGTGTTCTTTAGATCGAGGGTCCTTCCAAGGGTTAGTGATGAGTTTGAAAGAAGCAGATGCACATGGGCCAATCCGACATGGTGGCAGGTTGGTCCTCCCATGGCCGTTGACATAAGTGTCGAGCCAGTCCAGCATGATGGTACGTCAGTCCTCCCATGGTCATTGACATAAGTGTTGAGCCATTTTGACATGGTGGTAGGTCGATCCTCCCATGGTCGTTGATGGTTGATGTAAGTGTTGTGCCATTCCAACATGGCGATAGATTGGTCTTCCCATGGACGTTGACATAAGTGTTGAGCCATTCCGGCATGGTGGTAGGTCGGTCCTCCCATGGCCGTTGATGTAAGTGTTGTGCCATTCCGACATGGTGGTAGGTTGGTCCTCCCATGGTCGTTGATGTAAGTGTTGTGCCATTCTAACATGGTGGTAGGTTGGTCCTCCCATGGTCGTTGATGTAAGTGCTGAGCCTTTCCCGAATGGTGGTAGGTCAATCCTCCCATGTCGGTTGATGTAAGTGTTGTGTGATGTGCATCTGGGTTGTGCTCCATGTGACGATGAGATGATCTGAAGTCGATGAGGTGATAGTAAGAGACGCAAGTATTTGCAGAGGCAATGTAATGATTGGTCCTGGGTTGTACCTACTTGATGGCTTGCTCGCAGAGATGATGAAGACCTACATGAGGGCTAGGCCTACATCCAGCATGAAAAAGGGTTGGCTCTATAGAAGTTCCTATGACGAGTAGAATTGAGAGATAGCATCAATCGATGGTCAACATGACGAGGTTTGCAGCAACAGTGACGATGACAATCCAATGTTGATGATGATGTTCCAGCATTGTTGATCCAGTGACGAAGACTTGTGTCCAGATGTGTTGATGACTGTGTCAAGAGAATACCTTCCTAGCTAAGAGGGAGTGTTAATGTTATTGTAACTGTGGAAGATATTCACTTGTATTTTATATTGTAATTATTATTGTATTTTATTTGTACCTATGACGAAGATGTTTATTCCTCCGGTCGGGGATGTAATTATTACATATGGAAGGTAAAGTCATTGAGGTAAATCCTCCCTTGTAAGTCGGGGCAATAGATTGCCCTAGAGTCAGATGTAAAGGGGTTTTTAAGTCCCCTAGAGGAGTCGGCCCAGTTAGAATTAGTTGGGGCTGACATGTCAAGTGGTGAAGTTAAAGTGGAAGTGAATGTATAAATAAAGAGCCGGGATCTCTCATTTATTCATTTTCACTCACTCATACAAGTTCGCATTAGTGAGAAGGAGGACAAGTTCGCACTAGTGGAGAAGAGAGAAGTTGTTGAAGACGATCTCTATTTTTGGGGTTTACTTTTGTGGCATTGTTCTGGTGATCATTCTATCTCTGAGGAAGTTGTGAGGTTTTCTCCTTTATGGTTTCCCCGAGGAAAACTTTTGTGTCTCTTGTGTTTATGTTATGCTTGTTATTATCTCAGTAAGATCCGAAGGAAGACCGAGGCCAAGGGTGAAGCTCGAGAAGAGGATCGAGCCTTAGAAGGGAAGGATTGAGGGTTTAAGGAAAAGGATAGGGTAAAGGAAGATGAAGGAGGGAAAGAAAGGGGGATAAAAGGAGAAAGGGAGAAGAGGAATAAAAAGAAGAAAGGGAGAGAGGAAGGAGGAAGGGAAGATGAGTATGCGAAGGGCAAGGATGCCAACAGAGTGGCATCCAACCAGCTCTGCAATTTTATTGCAGACCTGTTGTAGGGATGGCAGAGAGCGAGGAAGGCTGAAAGAGAAAGGGTAAGGCGGAAATGTTAATTTTGTACCTAGGGAAGTGTTCCCCTAGTGACTTTTGCCTAAGTCACTTAGAAGGGGAGAAAAGTGACCCTCACATTAAAAGCTACTTAATGAGACTTTATAAAGTTAAAGTCACTTTTTGATAAATCTTAAGTGGCTGAGTGATTTTATTTATGTGAATTAAATAAAAGGGATTTTCACTCACATTGAATCTCATCCATCGAATTAGATTCAATATTCACCGTTGGATTAAAAACTCACTTAGGGTTTAGACAAAAAGGGTTGAGGGAGGCAAACCCATTCACTTTTACTTTTGTGATTGAAGTGAAGAGAGTTGAAGAGAGAGAGCAAGGGCACGATTTCCAAGGAGCTTGCTAGAGAGATTTTGGTGGGCACACAAATCGAGACAGTTTGCATTTATTATCAGCATGATTCCCAAGGCAAGTTCAACCATTAATTGCAGGCACATAAATCGAGGAGTGTACGGACTGCATTTATTGCAGGCACAGAAATCAAGGTGTATGGATTCCGTACCGTACGGATTTTTTGGGCACAAAAATCGAGGTCCATACAGTCATACGAACTGTACCTTTCTGCACAAATTTCGAGACAGTTCAACTGCACAGAAATCGAGGTTTTGGCACAGTTTTCGAGGTGTTGTTTTAGCACAAAAAACAAGACAGTCAGGTGCACAGATTTCGAGGTGATTTTGTTCAGTGTTTTGAGCTGCAGATTGGCACAAAAATCAAGGCAGATTTCTGGGTGTCTTTGGGTGGTTGAGATAAGTACATTATTTTTACTGTAATATTTGTACTGAGATTTTTGCTGAAGAAATAATAACTCTCTCTCTCTAACTGGTTTTCCCCGTGGGGGTTTTTCCAGGGCTTGATTTTGGCCAAAAATTTCTGAGTCTATCATTTAATGGTGTGATTGTTAAATGTGTTTTTCAGCCTGTTAAAAGCACTTTACTGGGTGTTTAATTGTTACAGTAATTTTTTATAAGTAACTTATAGCCAATGCATAACCGGCTGTAAGTGAAAACCACAAATGTTGACATAAACCAACAAACAGTAAAGTGCAGAAAATTCTGCAGGAAAAGGAGAAGGAGGAGATTAAAAGGAGAGGAGAACGGGCTTGAGAAAGGGAAGGCCGAGGGTAATAGAAGGGGCCCGAAGGTAGATAACGAGGGCCGAGCTATGAAGGAGGAGAATAAGAGGGTTTAGGAGAGAGGACAAAGACAGAAGGAGGCAACCGAAGGTGGAAAAGAGGAAGAGGAAAGGAGGATGAGGTAGGGAAGAGAAAGGTTTGGATCAAGAGAGGAAAACCCTAGCAAAACCCTACCACGACCTAGGGCATCTAAGGAGTGATAAAACCAAGCTCTAGAGAAGCCTAATCTACGTTTTACGACTTGACCTTAAAGCCTTAAGGTTCTAACCCTAGAAGGAACCCTGAAATGACGTACTTCTACAACAAAAGTGACTAAGATTTGACAAAGACCTAGCCAAGACAAAATGTAACCTTAATGGCCACCATTTAATCCATATACATACATCATTCATCAACAATTAACAAAGAGAGATAAAAGAAGAAACCTAGATACCTCCTCGTGCAGTGTTTAACAAGCATCACCTTTGCAAGAGCATTGAACCAAAGAAACTTCAAGCATTTGTCATCAAAACCCAGAAAAATACTTCCTCAAGAGTGGTGCGTCACTTCAAAGAGCCCTAGTTGGGTAGAATAAATGCATAGTGTTTTATCCCATAAGTTGTTTAAAATGAAGTGAGGAGAAGTGTATTTATACTTTTCTCACTCACTTTACAAAAATAAAAATATCCAGGCCGACATGCCTTTTAAAATGTCAATTTGAAATTATAAATGTCAACTTAAAATTAAAACAATAATAATATAAAATAATCAAATCTGTGGGTAATTTGGGGCATTTTCCCCAGAATTTACCCACGTGACTAAAATAGCTAAAAATGAGCATATCGGTTCGTTCTGAAGGCCAGACCACGAAAGGGGGGGGTTGTCATGCCCCATCTAACCCCAACAGTAGTGTAAATACATCAATGCCCTCCCCCCCTAATCAAGCACTGCAACCTGGCCTGGAGGATGACGTCATCATCAAGAGGATCCCAAGGAGAGAGGGCGCTTGTGAGCTGGAAGGCCAGGAGGGTGTGGGAGGTGACCTAGAGGAGAGACATATGCCTTAGTACTGAAAGATCTGTCATCGGAATGATGAATCAAGGTCGAGATCATGTGACCTAGTGATCCACCTCTAGAAGCTCCGGACACCAACCTCAGGGCTTCAAGCCCTATCATGAGGCAGTCAGCAATGCCACTACGCCATAGTACTTCCAAAGGAGAAACCAAAAGGTCTAGCCATAACCCCTACTCAGAAAAAGCTGGCTAAACACCCCTCCTGGTCAGAAAAATGACCCCCTCTCCCTGGGACACCTCTGCGGGTGTACTGGCACTGGTACCACGTAACACACTACAATCCATCTTCTCCATTTTTTTGGGTATGTATTAGATTTTATGCTCGAAATTTATTTTTTATTTTTTTTTTTTTTTTTTTTTTTTTTTTTTTGTTCTGTAAAAGAATACATATATTATTTTTAGATTATAAGCTTCTATATATTAAATACCATATTTAATTGTCACTCCACAGAGATTAATATTTAACATTTAAAGTCCTTTGAGAGCCACATGGTCTATGCAATTGCATCAAAATTTAATAAAAAAACTGATCAAGAACACCATGCCTAGGTAAGTCCATTTATTGACTCAAAACATAGAATACAAATATTATTTTCTACAAGCTCTTGCCGGGTTCCCTTCTAGTGAAAATTGATGCGTAATTCTGTCAATAAATATAATCTGCATTATGTTCATGACCTGAAGAAATCCTCTCATTATAACTGTATCGTTAACAAAATTCTGCTAGTAAAGCCATTAATACACCCCAAATTTAATACGTTATATGTGAACAGTACTACTAGTCACTTAGACTATTCAATTATTACTTTACAATAAAAATAGCTATATTATTTCTAACTATTTTATGAATATTTCGCAGGGAGCAGCAAACATAAGAAGATTTGAAGGCCTACACAGACCAAACTTGGAAATCATGTTTAGGTTAGGGATTGTTTATGCATCAATCCAGGTATTTGAATCATTTTAAAGTTGCCTCAAGCTCACTTGCTATATAATAATCTCAGATAACAACCAACATAATTCAGTCAAACTTTTGTGTACAAAAGAATACAGAATTTCCTTAAATTGAATGTACATGCTGAACTCTATATATCTACATTCCAGCTTGTAAACGTTGTTCTGAAAAAATAGGCACCAGCTACAATGCTGTTTCAATCGTGGAATTTAATGAGCTTATAAATTATTTAAAAATCAAGTAGGAACTGCCGGAGGTCTTTGAGCAAGTAAATTACATATTAGGACAGACTGAATTTCTGTTACAAAATACAATAACTATACATTAATCTAACAAATGCTTGAGAAGCATCTTTCTCTATAATGCATTAATTGCATGATATTACAGGACAGCTTTGTTGGTTTCCGGCTTTCTCCTTGATGTCATTGCCTATTGGAACCCTCGCCCATTTTGTACTTTTGGGTTCTCTAGGGTTCAACAGTATATGTTTCGACACTCTTCTTGTGCTCGTTCAGTTCTTTAACAACTCTCTTGTATATGCTTTTGCACTCCCAATGCTTACTCATATTTGTACTTTAATATTTTAATTAAATTAAATTAACCCCTTCTAAAATCAGAGAGAAATTGGGCTCGTTACAACACAAAAACACAATACAACATACTATTTATCCTTTTCAACAGATGTATGTTGAAGCTCTTGCTGCACACGCTGAAGACAGACTCCTAATGCTTTGTATTCTTCTGAACCAGAAAAATTCTCTGCCTGAAATACACAAAATTTAAATATTAATAATATAGGCCACGCAATTAATATCCTAACAATACATTCAATACATTATCTGCCCAGCTAAACTTGTTAAAATCTTATACTGATATCAATGTTTTTAAAATCCTTATGAATATCAATGTTTTTCTCTACCTAAATATATTTCGTTTATCTTCATAGAAGATGCTGTACATCATACAGAAGTTATCAAGACTGGAACAAAACTGGTCTACCAAATAATACGTAAAAGATTCAAATCTCCATTAAAAATATATATTTTTTCCACAAGAAAAGGAAATATACTTGCTATTCATATTTGAATCAAAGTATACAATCACTGTTCATGCTTACAGCTTAACCATCATCATATATACCAGACCAAAAGTCTCACCAGCCCAGATACAACCTCTACATACCCATACTGCCAAAAGTACTATAGAGCAGTTTCACAAAAACTACAGAAATCCTCTTTTCCTCCAAAAACTAGAGACAGAAACAATTACATCAAACCATAAAGCATACTAACCTAAAAGACTTTCAACCGACCTTCCGATCCCTGTTACCAACTTTTTGTACCATAGTTGGATTATCTGAAGAGCCGCCATTTGACAAACATGATGAATGTTTGTACTCCAGTGTATCAAATGATCCATCAGTTGTGCCTAGCCAATTTTGGCTAGTCAGTTTTGTTTTTCAATCGACATGACCATAGCCCCACGGGGTTTGTAATAAAGTGTGCTAGTAGGATTCTGAGTGGCTCGGTTCCCCATGACTTGATTAAGCAACTAAGGTATTCCAGGGAGTTTTTTCCCTTGTCAATTATACTTTGCCTATAGCCGAGCTATAATCGATGAGGTTTTCTCTTGCTTCCTCCAAAGCTGGAATGCTCGATTTTGAAAATTTTAGCCATGGGGTGTTATTAGAGTCCAACTGATGTATATAATCCTACTAGACACTATTAGAATAGGTTTTGGTCATGTCCTAGGTCTCTAGGACCCTCAGAAAAAATTTCGAAATTTTTTTACCGAAGGCATCGGATTTGGGTTTTTAATTATTTTTTAAATTTTAATAAATTTTTCCATAGTTTGAATGGAAAATTTTCAATTTGTAATATGTTAGTCATCCGGGAAACGAATTAAGTGATTGAAGGCTCCAACCTTAAGCCAAAAATCATTCATGATCCCCAGGCCAGTTTACCCTAAGTTTCGGATGTCAATTCAGCCTCATAATTAATAATTTCTCAAAAAAGTCATTTACCGAGAAATTATTAATTAAAATATTAAAAATTGAATATTTGGAGATAATCCAAATCTCTCCAAAATAATCCAAAAGGATTAAAATAAAAGGCTAATTGACATGGCACTGGCATTAATGAAGGTTCCAGACATCTCCAATCAACTTCAATGAAGTATCCAGTCAACACAAGTGATTAACTCCAAGAGAATTTGCCCTCCATGCATGCAAAACTCGAATTGGTGATGTGGAGAGGTTATTAAATGAGATTTGGTTGGTGTTGAGTTACATTAAATGGGGGTGGGGGCGCCTTGCCTAGGTGGAGGCCACCTCCCACTCTCAACTACCAAGATTGCAATCAAGTTTTGGTTAAACTCCAAGCCACCTACCAAATCCTCACGCTATCTCCAAGCTTGCTCACGTCAATCTCTATGGGAGCTCAAATTTACCACATGGCACATGTTTATTTGATGGGAGATACTTCCAATGTGGAGATGAGGGGCGCCTTGCCTAGGTGGAGGCCACCTCCTCATCTCATTCAATGCAACTCGAGCTTGTTGGTGGAGTTACCACTCCAATGCTTGGCTTTACTTGGATTTGATTGGGGATGTTAATTAGGAATTCGACTTGTGTTAGGTGCTATTGGCTTCCATCATGCCAATTCGAATTAGGGTAGCTTAGTGCTTGTCTTTTGTATATAATGAAGGCTTTTCTCCTCATTCCTCATGGATCTTTTAGCAAAGAAACTCTGGAGGATTTGTAACCTGTTAATTATTGAATAAAGTTGTGACTTTGGAGGTCAAATTGTGGAGGCTCTTGGTGGTCATACTTCATCTTGTAGCAAGGTGATATTGTGTATTTGCTTATGTACTTAGGATTTTTAAGCATAAGATTTATATTTCAAGAGGGCTAACAATCTAGCACAAGTAACTATAAATCTATGTTTTTCGCTTGAGTACATTGGTTTTGCAGGTATCTTCAAAATACAAGGTTTTTTGTAGGTTCATCTTCACTCTGCATATGGCCAAAGAATCTCCAGCTTTATAAGTTCAAGAAACAAGGAGTCCTTGCTTCCTCCATCAAACTTTCAACAAATTTCTAAAACAGTTACTAGATCTACCTATCCAAACTGTGGAACTCCAAAGCTATTCCTTTCTCCAAGTTTGAGATCTTTGTCTAAGTTTGCCTTTGGTTTTCGGCTTGCTTGACTTTTGCCTTCTCGTTTGCCTCTTCTACACATCTTTTTCTTTCTCCTTCTAGCTCTCGTCCCACTTGTTCTTTTCTTCCATCCTAGCCTCCTTCCTCTCTATTTTTCTCTCGCCCTTCCTCATTCCAAAGCTCTCTACCTTGCTCTCGTCCTCCTCTTCTTTTTCTCCCTTCTCCCATTCGCTCCTCTTATCCCTTCTCCCATTTGCTCCTCCTCTCCTCTCGTCTTTCCTCTTCTTTCCCTTCTTTCTCCTCTCGTCATCTTCTTCTTTCTCTTCTCATTGCCTTCGTTCCTCCTCTCCATCCCTTCTCATCTTGTCTTCCCCTTCTTCCCTTCGCCCACCTACAAAAACACAAGTAAAAAACAAAGAGTAAGCTTGTTTAGTGTTAGGATTATTTCATGATTTAGATCTTACATTTTTGCTATAGTTAAAATCTCATTTCAAGATCTAAGTTTTGCATTTGTTTATCAAAGTTTATAGTTTAGATCTTTAAAGAAGATTCTAGATTTGAAAAGTAGCATTAGGGTAGCTTAGATCTCATTTTATAAATCTCAAAAGCTTGCATTGAAAAGTTTCTCTTGCATATAGATTAGATTTTAGTCTTTTACATCTAGTTTCAAAGTTTGTTTTTCACTAACATCTAATGGGTGCATTGTTGAGATGGGTTAAGCTTGGGTAGATCTTTCGAAGGAGAAGAAAGTTTAGTGAGAACAATACTCAAAGAAGAGCAAAGTTATATTCAAGGAGAAGACTTAAACCAAATCAAAAAACCAAAACCACTCTCCTTTTGTATTAGCCATTAAGGGCTTTCAAGTTTTTGTTTAAATAAGTTGTTTCACTTCTCTCAAAAAGACCTTTCAAGGGTTTAATTCCCAAAGGCAATTGTAAATTGATTAATAAAAAGGCTAGGTGGGATAGGGCCTTCCACACATTGCATCTCCTTCCCCATTTGGGGAAGATTGTTTCATGCATGCTTAGTTAGTTTTACTTCAAGTTTTCTAGATTAAAGTTTATTTCTGTACTTAGATTAAACTCTCTTCCAAGTCTTGACTTGAGATAATAATCTTGGGATTTCATCCCAAGTGCCACATAGTTTTGTGGCTACTTCTCTTTCCCCGTTAGCATCCTTGCGGACATCCAACTAGCTGCAAGGTTTTCGGGACTAACGGTTCTAGTGATCACCTTGTTTGGAGGTTGATCCCACCTTGTTGTTTATTTCATGGTTAGTTGTTAATTTTGGCCTTAGAAAGTGTGTACTTTTTACTTCTTTCAATTATTTGTTTACTTTAGAAAGTGTTTTTTCCTTTATATGCAAGCTGTCTCTATTCTAACAATGAGCAAAGCCTCTTGAACTTGAAATAACCCAAGTCAAGAGCACTCTCTATCAGAAAGCATTTTAAGTTTGCATTTTCCCTTGCATTAGGCATATAGATTAAATAAGTCTCTTGAACCTTGTCATAAGACAAAGCCAAGAGCACTCTCTGTCGGAAAGCTAAAACTGTGTGCTTAAATAATCCTAAAACATTTCAACTCACATCCCCATAATAATTTATCTTGGTTGCTATCTAACACCCGTATGCTCTGCCAACCTGAAAAGATTGGGCTAGTACTCAGAAAGGTATTAGATTTGATAAACTTCTATAACATAATAAAATTTTCACCCCACAACCAACGAACCGGCGTTGCCTTCGATAAATACTTAAAGTGCTATTCTGGGAGGTGGAGCCAGAGTGTCGTTGTTCAGACTTCGAGGGTGGTTTAAACATTGGACACTTATCCTCTTGATAACTGGACGGTCCGTCAGATCACCGTGAATAGCCACTGAAAGTATAACTTTCCGGTCTCTTTGCTTGCCTTGTTGATCTTATCCTAATAATCAAGACCACTAAAACTTTTAATTTACCAAGATAATTTGCACAACGATCTCACAAACAGCTACTATTGAGACTTACATTTCAGCATCCCCAAGCACTATATTTGTTTGACTCCATAAGGCACTGGTTTTCAAAACTTATATGTATTACCTTAATTCGAACTGTTGATTAGTATATCTTGAATCATATTGTGGATGCTTTTTAAAATTTCCAAGTCTTCATATTCTGTTGTGATCTATATCTTGCAACGTAGATTGCGTTATCTTGTGTCTTTTTCAAAGTGTTATTGTGTCTCTCATCTTCAAAACTCCTAAACAACACCCATCCGCATCACCACACATTAAAAATATTAAAAAACACATTGAGCCATAGTTAAAACTCTTTGTAGGGACTACCCCCCTTGGCTTCGTTAGGAGTTAGCCTAAACGGAGGAGCTGGGATTCAGGCGACAGTACCTGGCTCATTGCTTGCCCCCAAGGCCACACCTTCCCCACTTGTAGTGAGGGAACAACTTTCGGAAGATTTCTGCTGCTGGTGTGCATCTCGGCGGACAACAATACCAAAGTACCATTCAAAAGATCCTTATAAATAAAAAAAGCCTCCAAAACGGAAAGAACCTCCTTAGATAAAGCATCAGCAACAACATTAAATTCCCTATAAATATCCGCAAAAGACGGATCTCTAAAAGAATCCTGTAAAATCCTCACCTTCTGCTTCCACCAATTGAGAGCTAATACTTCCAATCTGGACTTTTTCAAAGCCCACTCTACAATAACTTTGGAATCACCAAAAACTTTAAGACTGTTTATATTATGCAGATTTGCAAAGAAATAGAGACCCCAAGACCAAGTAATTCTGCTCTCAAATTTGTCCCTACTCCTCCACCCAATTTTAATTCATAAACATGTGACTAATACAACTTTAGAACCATTCCTGCACCACAAATACCGCTATGCCCCTGGCATGCTCCATCAAAATAACCAACATGACCCTGCCAATCATTCAAAGGAGGCCAAACATTCCAAACAGAGGAAACTTGAAGACCATTAGATTTATCCTTGTATGCCCCCAAAACCTTTCTAATAACCAAATTTACCTCCACAGGCCTATTTTCAAATATCACCAAATTCCTGTGAAGCCAAATTCCCCTAGTAATATATATAACAAGGAAGCTCTTTATGATTAGAAGCTAAAATAGCTTCCATCCACCTGGAAAGACTAAACTCAGAAGTCATAGAAACCCAAGAAACATAAATCTTCAACACAGTTTTCAGTGTTCACTTCCCTCTAAACATGCTTTGAAAAAGGACAATTAACAGTCTCTTCATCAGAATAACAAAGCAAACACACATTGGGTCCACACCCTCCCTTTTTTAGATAATTGTCCCATGTTAACACCCTATTTTCTAACACCAACCACATAAAACATTTAACTTTTAACTGGCAATTCCATTTCCAGATAACTGAATACCACCACCTGTAATCTCCATCCAACTGAGAATAGAGGATGGACTCATATGCCAGCTTGGCTGTAACCTGCCCTGTAGAATCATTCCATGTCCACACAAAAATATCTTCCTCATCAACAAGAAAAATACCACAACGCTATACATTGTATATAGTTCTTCCATTCCTCCACCAGCGCATCAACTAATTGCAAATACCCAGCTTGAAGCCACATCTGACCACCCACCAAATCATTCCTATGAACCCCAACCTGATCTAGAGACCTTATTCCCTTGTTCCTCAAAACTTCTAAGAGTGTACCAGATAATTTAAACTAATCCCACCACCCAACCACGGAACTTCACCAATAAGTAGCTTTGAACCATTCCCTATCTTCCAGGCTAAACAACGTCCCACCACAGGAAAGGCCGAACAAAGAGCATTCCAAGAATTTGACATTCGAGTCTGTATCTTTGCTGCATCCCTAACCCACTCATCCACTGAACTGCCTTTTAAATATTTATCCCTTATTACAGAGCCCCACAACCCCTTGTCAAACAATGCTCTCCATAAGCTCTTATCAGCCAATGCTTTGCCATACCAAAAAATATTCTTAAAACCCCATCCTCCTTTTTTTGGCCTCGCAATCAAACTCCATTTCACCAAATGAAATTTTATTTTCTTCTTACTTCCTGACCAAAGAAAATTAAAACATTTCTGTCTAATCTTTTCAAGAATACCTTTTGGAATTTTGGCAAGTGAAAGCCAATACACAGGAATGCATTCAAGTACAGCCTTGATCAGAACAACTATGCCTCCTAAAGACAGCCATCTAAAACAGCACAAATATATTCTCATCTCAATCTTTTCTTAACAAGGCAAATCCAGTCAACACTTGCATAATTATTAGGTTTCAGGAAATAGCCCAGATATTTAATACCAGAGTCCAGAAGATCCATTTTAAAAGGGAAAATGCCTTTAACTTGCTCCAAAAGATCTTTAGATATCTCATTATGAAGAAAGTGAGACTTGTCCACACTAACTTCCATACCCGAAGCATCACAAAAAATCCTTAATATGCTCTCATACTGACTCCATTCTTCCAACTTCCCAACACCAAATAAGAAACATCATCGACAAATAAAAGATAAAGAGTATGTTTACCGGAAGCTTGAACACCTTTAAGAGACCCATCTTCCTTTGACTGGATAATCAGCCTGCTCAAACCTTCTACCACCAATAAAAACAACAAGGGAGATAATGGACAACCCTGCCTCAATCCATGAGAAATCTTAAAAAAATCTTAAGGCTGACCATTTACCAGCATCGCAAAGTTTGCTAAGGACACACAACCCATCACCCAATTTGTTGCTTCCAGACTCAAACCTATCTGCGGAAGTACAAGCCTTAGACAAGACCAGTTAACCTTATCATAAGCCTTAACTAGATCCAGCTTTAAAAACAGGGCTTCCATCTTTTTTATCTTCATAGAGTGCAAACCCTCCTGTGTCATTCCCATGGCATCCAAAATCTATCTATTGCTTAAAAAACCAAATTGTTCCTTTGACATACATTCAGACAACTTTTTCTTTAATCTGGAAGCAATAATCTTTGCAATTAGTTTGTACACCAAATTACACAACGAGATTGGCCTAAAATCCTTGAAGGGGGAAGGATTGGAATTTTTTGCAATAAGAGCAATAAATGTATCATTTAATGCTCATCAAACCTTACCCTAAACTCTAGACTCCTCAACCACCTTCACCAAATCCTGGCCAACAACTTCAAAAAAATCTAGAAAGAATTCCACGGACCATCCATCCGGTTCTGAACTTTTCAATTTTGCAATTTTTTTTAACAAGATCTTCTTTACCTCCTCCAACGTGACTGGATCTACAATCTTCATCTATGTTGTTGGGAGCGTGGAGCAGGAGCGGGAGCAAAGCGAAATGCGAAATTTTCAAAAGCTCTCGTTTTGGGAGCGTTTCGTGAGCGTTTTTTATATAGTATATATTTTAATAAATTTTGATGGATTTATATTTAAAAAGCATGTAGGATGTTCAATTAGTTAAAGAAAACATGGATTAAACCATATAACATCAATCATCTAGTAGTTATAACTTATAACATTATCATCAAATGATCAACCATAACAACTTTTATCGGAGCTTGGCAAAGAAGGGAGGCACCATGAGATTGTCATTAGATGATCAACCTAGTAAAGGAGCTTTTAGTATAGGAGAGTTAGGGAGCGCCTCGAGAGCGCCTTGGGAGTGTGCTCCCAAAACTGGGAGCGTTTTGGGAGTGAGCTTCCGAAGGAAGTGAGCTTCGGGAGCGGGAGTGAGGGGGTAGGGGGCGCTCCCACGCAGCAGAGGTTTAAACACAGTTTTGTCTAACAAGGGCAGTAATTGAAGAAAGAGCATAGTGCAGCAATCAGGAGGCGGACAATAGTAGAAGCAGATTTACAGCCAGATTGTACAGTACAGTAAGATTGTACAGTACAGTATATACAGCAGGACGTACAGCAGATCTGTGTAGCCCAACAAATTGGTACAGCAACAGGTTGTACCACGATGTTGTTCCTCGATTTTTTTGTGCAGGTAGAAATTCCTGAGGAGGCTGTGAACCTCATGTTTGAGGAGAATTTGTTTACAGTACACCTATTGGTTTTTAGCAGCTGTGGAGGTTTTTCTTGTAAGCTTTGATTAAGTTAATGATAAGCTTATTTGAAGGAGAAAATCCCTGTGCATGTGTGAAATTGTTTATACTTCTGCTATTTACTTTCCAACTATATGTGTGATTGCTGCTATGTGAAGAATTTAAATAACAGTCTTGTTTAGTTCAGACAATAAGGACACCAATCGCCTACGGTTCAAACTTCAGAATTTTCACATAGCCAACTAACATTGGCTTTTATCCAACTGGTGAGTCAATGATCAAATAGCAGAATGGTGACACAGATTGTACTTTATCAACCTTGTCGAATGGAGTTCACTTCCAGTTGCTATTTTTAAGATCTTATCTTGTGGACTGCAAACATCTTGCTTGTCCAAAGCTTGTCTTTTTGTATTTTGAAGCAGAATGTAAAATGACCATTATGGGTGAGTTTCGAGATAATGGTCATATTTAGAATTTTAGGACTTAGATGAATAATAAATGCTCCTTAATAAGGTGAGTGTTGGAGATAATGGTCATATTTAGAGCTTTAGGACTTAGATGAATAATAAATGCTCTTTAATAAAGCGATTCAATAATGGGCATTTGTCATTAATAAAGTTGTTAATAGTGAAGTATTTAGGAGTTACATAGTGTACTCGTCCTCTCTCCTACAATGTAATGAGACATGGCATCATCTAATGAATTAAACCACTTCCTCATTAATGTGTATTCAGGTCCACGCTCGTGTTTGAAAATTTCACAGCTACAAGACATAATTAAATAAGTTGCAAATTTTGTAAATTGCCTGGTTGTTCTTATTTTTAGAAATCTATCTTTCCAATAATTAGGTCATTTGATATAACTCTCTTAAACATTTTTCTAGTTGCTTCTCAATTTCACAAAAATGGCAATTTTCCTTAACTAAAATTAGAGATTTTTTTTCTTTTTTACTAGTTATAGTAAATAAATGTTTCAGGTCTTTAAGTGATTATTGTAAATAGATTTTGATCTTTTCCCAGTCTTATAGACTCAAATTCCTACAGAATATAAAGAAGAAGAAAGTGTTATGAAATCATAATGAGAAATTAAACCATTATAGGTTTCGACCCTACTACTTGACAATAAGAAGTTTGAAAACGAAGAGACCTGCAGTGTCGCTTGGTATCTTGACTGCCCTGTTATTATTGCCAACTCTACACTGTAGATCAAAACTGTTAAAGTTAAAGCAGCTGCGAGAGCCATTCTCTGGGAAGATGGCACCCTAGTCAATCAACTAGGGTTCCTGGTCAGTTAACCAGGCAGTGTAAGACTGTAAGTCCCTAGCAGGTATCTAGGGCCCCTAGTAGTTATCTAGGGATCTTGGTCTAGGACCAAGCAGTATGAGCCATGGCAAAAGCCCCTAGTTGATCACTAGGGCCTCCTGGTCAGTTACACTACAGAGATTCTTGGTCTGGGACCAAGCAGTTATCTAGGGGACTTGCTCTAGGATCAATTCAGATAAGCCCCTACCAGTTATCTAGGGCCCCTAGCTGATCCCTAGGGTACCTGATCAGTTAACCAGGTGGATCTTGGTCAGTAAACCAAGATGATGATGTGTGATTCCCTCGTCTCCTAGGTCTTCGAGATGGTTGAGCTAGGTTGTTTCCTCAAGGGACTGGCCACCCCTTGATGGAGTCACTGGCATTTGACCTTAGGAGCAATCAGGAGGATCAAAGGATCACATCATCCAGTTTGGACATTCCTTATATAGTGATGATAAAACTTCCAGTTATTATGGGGCACTTGTGGACCACATGAATTGAGAGAGAGAGATAAAAGGGTTGTTTACCCCTCCTTGTTGTTTCACCTCTTGTTGACTTATGGTTAGCCTTGTGATTGTCTAAGTCTTGTGTTGACCCCTCTTTGTTGGTCCTATGTTCTAGCGCCCCCTCTTAGGTGTGTCTTACTACCCTTCGTCATGGTCTGTTTACCCTTTCCTAAGACGTCCTAATAATAAATTACATTTTTAATGTGTGGGGAACCTTTTTAAAAGGTAGGACGTTTTTAACCTTGTTTGAGTAATCCTAAAGTCAATAAAGAAATAGAAGGAAGAACCTTCTAGAAGTCATTAAAGGTTATAAATAGAAGTTCAAGACCTCATTACGAAATCATCTTGAAGATGAAATCTGAGATCTGATTGTTGATGACTGATCTAGAGTTTTGTTGCAATGGTTTGGATGACGTCAAGGGTTTCAAGGTCTGATTTTGGGCAGCGCTCTCTCTCCTTGCTTAGCATTGAGTGTTGTGAGGTTGTTGTCTGTCTTATTGAGGTCTGTTTGGGGATGAGTCAACCTTCTGAGGCTGCTACTGGGTATTGAAGTCTGTTCTGTGGGTACCATCTGCTGATAGGGTCTGTTTTGAGGGTGCTGTTTGCTATCCTGAGGCTGCCGTCCAGTACTGAGGTCCCCTTGAAGGCTGCCGCTGCTTGTCAAGGTCTGTTCTGAGGGTGCCGCTTGATGTTTTGAGGCTGTCAATGCTTGCTGAGGTCTGCTGTGAGGTTGCTGTCCACCGTTAGGGTCTTCTTTGAGGCTGCCAAGGCCTGTGTACAGCTGGTTGGAGCTGCCGTCCACTGCTGTGAGGGTTTTGGGAGCTGCCGTCTACTCCTGTGAGGGTTTTGAGGCTACCTTCCACTGTTGTGAAGGTTTTGCGGCTGCCATTCATTGCTGGGCACTTGTTGACTGTATTGGTTAATGTCTTAGGGTTGATCTTGGATGTACTGTACCCTCAGTAACCTACTGTACCTTCTACTGTAACTTTATGCTCCTATTCTTCAGCACTTTATCTCTCTCTCTCTCTCTCTCAGGTATGTGCATATTCTCAGGTAAGGGTCAGTTATTTGTTCCATTTGTTGACTTGCCTCTGAGAGGCAAGATCTGATCTGAAAGTCAAATCTGAGTATAAGGAAGGTCCTCCTCATCAGATAAGTTATCAGATCTATCTTGTTTTGTTAATTAGATTTTGTTATTTACTGGTGCTATCATATTGTTTATAATTTTACCTCAGTAGTACTGTTTTACTGTTTATGATTTTACTGTATACTTCTGCATTATTTAATTTTTTGTTAAAAACCCTAATCTTTAACAAAAACCGCATACAAAAAGCCAGATTGTAGTAAGAGATGATCCACAGGCTTATTAGCCATTGAGTTAATCCCATAAGGAATAGAACTAGAAGCAAAAGTAGACCAATTAGACGTAGCTGCGTCTTCAAGAAGCCAAGAACTAGAGCCGTTGGAAAGCATGCATGGCATGCATACGTGATTTCAATCCCTTATGGATGATCATGTATTGCAGAATTTTCTTGCTGGTCACTGTCAGAACGCTAAATGATATTTCATAATATGCAGACTCTAAAAGAATAAACCTTACAACTGCAAAGTCCAAACATCCCATGCAATTTGATTCTATGACAAGATAATAATTATAATTGTAACCCTGATGAATTCAAATATATTTCATAGAAAAACATAAGAGATATAGGTTTTCCATTATCGCATGTGTCAGGATTGTAGAGTCCTTGCTCTGAATGCTTTCATCTCAATCAAATGTTAAATTTAAGAGCACAATGCACATGGATGTGAGATGGAATCTATAAACGAGTTGTGTTATTTCCAAATACCAATTCTTGTTGATTTCTCTGTGGTTTAACAGAATGATCATAGCAAGTAGCCACATTTAACACAGATAAAAGAATGGCACTATAGTCATTTCTAGAAACTTAGATAAAGACAAATGCAAAAAGTCTAAGGATAAGTAACAGTATTCTCACAAGTGTAGCTGAAGCATTGCACAGATCCTTAATGCATGATACCATAACTCAATTATTCAATACAACGCTTTTATTTGTGCATGTAATGTAAAACAATTATCTTCCTCTAAAATAAAATTAACCAAGTCTGCAAAAGAATACCTGTTTAATGGCATTCCTTAGATGCATTTGGGCTGTGCTAAGTTCACGCTTGCTACCAGTGGAAGATGCAATGTCAATATATTGCTCACAAAGCTGCACTGAAGCACGAGCAAACTTCTTAAAGCGCTCTTCATTGTGACTCAGATCAGATCCCTGTTTTTGCAATCAAATGAACATAAGATAAAGCTGATCTGCTAATGTAATGGATGCTACAGATAATGGTCATATTTTGAACTTAGAAATGATAATTAGGACTTAGTTGTATGATAAAGTCTCATTAATATAGTGATGTAATGATGAGGCATTTAATGTAGTGCTTAGTGGAGTAGTTATGTAACATACTTTTCTTCTCTTACTATGTAATGAGACACTATAGCATCTAATAACATATTGATCAATCCACTCTTTGTCATTCTGATCTGTATTCATGTCCATGCTTGTGTGTGTAAAACTCACATGGTATCAAAGCCACAGTAAGGAGACACCTAGGAAGCAGGTGAAGAAGCCGAAGGACTGCTAATTGCACACAAGTGAGAAAGAGGAGCAATTCAATCAATTGTAATAATGGCAATTGAAACAATGAGAGAATCCAAAATAGATTTCCCACACAGGAGAATGACTGCAATTTGAGGCCATTACAGCTTGTGGGTCCATTACCAGAATGAAACCACAAAAAAGATAAAGCCATTGATCCATGGATTAAAAAGTGAAGCCAATCAGAGAAAGAAATGACATCACTCGGAGAAATGGCAAATTGACGAAGGAACCCATAAAGTAGACCGATGTCAGCCATCAAGGATAAAGAGATTTGGCCACTGAGTAAGAGCCGCCAGAGAAAGGGAAGCTGACAACACTCATCCCAATTAAAGAGAGAAGAGCCCTACAAAAATGTATAGACAAACCCACGATTTGATGGTAAAAGATTGTTAGAGATATAGTGGGACTTGTTATCCACTAAATTGCACTTAGTGGATTCCGAGTGAACCGTTGAAGACTTGAACAATCAAATTGTTCATCATCAGTGTTCCGAGATCCATCAGGCCAAATTTTTTTTGGCCCTTCGTAAAATTTGCATGTCCAAACCCCCTTGGGGGAATTGTAATAAGTTGGTCTAAGCGTGATACTTTTGTAAAAGACTTGGCCTACCTTAGGGTTTGCCGTCAAGGGGATATTCTAGAGTGTTTTTTCCTTAGGAATTATGCATTGCGCTTCAGTGGTGTGTATAATTCCTGAGTTTCCCACTCATACCTCCAAAGCTGGAGTATTTTCCATGGTGGTCGATCTTAGGGAGGTTATTAAAGCCTATGTGTCTATGTATTTTTTACATGCTAGCCATCAGTAATAAGTCGTATGGACATACACTAGGTCCCGTAGGAGTTTGAGTCGATTCCGGCAAAAATAAAATTTTCCGTAAATTAGACCATTTTTAATGGTTTAAATGGAAAATTTCAAAATGTAATAAAAGAGTGGTCTGGAGGCGGATTTTGACGTGGGGAGGCTCGTTTTGATGCTCTGAGCGTCCTCTTTACCTTAGAGACCCACTTTCTCCAAGTTCCGGGCGATTACGTCACCTCTGGGAGCACTTTTCATTAAAAATGCGACACAATGGCATTTTAATGTTAAAAAACCCAAAGTGCACAAATGGACAAAATCACAAAAGACAAAAAATGATTAAATAAATGTTTTGGAAAGGTGGCATTATAGTTTAATGAGGTAGGCAAATACATCTCAATGCCAAAGTGTCACTTTAGAAGTGAATCAAAGTCAAAGTTTGAATATTATATTGAGGAAAGCGCCCCTCCTCCTTCACGTGGGCGGCTCACCATTCATGTTCACGAGTGGGATGGGCGGATACTCCAAAGCATTGGGTGAGAGTTACAATGGAGAGGGGCACCCCTCTCATGAGGTGGCAGCCACCTCACCCATCACACCAACCACCCACTCCAAGTTCAACGTTCATTTTGCATCAATCTCTCCATCGTTTAAGGGATTGACTCCCTCATTCTCCACCAATTCGCATGCCCTCATGAGTTCAACTTCCCTCTTGGAGGCTATAAAAGCGAGTTCAAGCTCCATCTTTTGCCATGGATGCATTGAACCTCTGCTATTTTGTACACTGCTGATATTTAGCAATATATGGAAAGACTTTGGAGGTCCATCAGGTGCATCTTGTGTTGGAGCTTTGTTCATGAGGTGATATTGTTGCTTTGCATTGCTATTTCATGCTCTCATTATTGTACATCTTATCTATTGGGTATAGAAGCAAACATTTACGGTTGATAAGTTGTTTGTTTGTGCTTAGATATTAGGAGATTTGAATGTAATCAACTGTATTCGGTTATACTTGGATTCATTTGATTTCAGTTTATTCTAACACACTAAGTCTCATATTTTGTATTGCAAGTTTTGGTGTTGTTTAGCTGCAGATCTAAAGCTCAAGGGGATTAGGAATTTGGTTGTTCTTCCTCTTCTTGGGCAACCATATTTTATCTAACATAAGTGTATTGCAGAGATCTCTCAAAGGCATTTGCAAGAGACAAGAGCATTGGGATCTAAAAGCCTCATCTATCTCCATTTCTACAATTTTCTCTCCTTTGAATTTTTGTTTCATGCTTAGAAGATTAGATCTAGAGCTATCAGTTTACCATTCATTTTCAGATCTGATATTTGTAGGCATTCTTAGCAGATCTAGACATTCACATTCATAAAGCACACTCATTAATAGATCTAGATCTGATTTTTTGTACTTGCATGCTTAAAAAAATTCCAAATTTTTTCTAAGTACAAAAAATTTTCCATTTTTTTTATTTGTTTAAATTCATTTCCATCAAATTCTAATAAAATTTGTTTGCTGGTTTTTAGCAGGTCCAAAAGAAAAGAGGAAGAAACTCTGGTCATTTTTCACCAGAAAACACCAAAAAGGGCTTTCCAAGGACCTCTTTCTTCTAGTTTCTCAATTCCATGATTGTAAGCCCTTAGATCCAAGTCTAAAAGGACTAAGAGGCATTTTCGATTCAGCAAATTGTAAAAATATTAAATGAGAGCAGTGGGATACTCAGCGCCCACACCCCATCCCCCCTAGGGAGGATTCGCATTTTGTCAAAATTTTTAGAATGATTTTTTCTAACTCCACAACTTTCACACACTCACTTTGAAAGTGCAGCGTGTATACTTTAATTTCCAATTTAGTAATTTTTATTTTATTTTTTCATCTTTTTTTGCAAAAGTAAACTTAGAAATAAAAACTAGTTTCGTCGCCACGAAGTATGCTCTCACCACCACCTAAAGGCATCGCCGATTAGTGGTGGTTGATCAGAAAGTGACGCATAAACTTGGTGAGTTATATCTTTCAGTTTTGCATTTTACTTTCCACAATACAATTGTTAAATAAAAGGAATCCAAAGTCTCTTGAACCTCGTTGAAAAGAAGGTCAAGAGCACTCTCTATCAAAGAGCACAATGGTCATCTTTCTTCAATTGGAATAAATCATTTGCCTACACTACGTATGCTCTACCCACCAGCAGTTCGTCTGATCTGAGGGATATCAAAAGCAGTTGGAAGCACTACTTAACTTTTCACACTTAACTTAATACTCATTAATAAAATCAACCTCCCTTTTAAGATAAGTGAAAATACGGCACTTCGATTAGATTTCGTGTGGGGAAATTCTGCCTGGGGATGCAGGAACCACTAGGAAGAGACCTCAGAGCACCAGTTAGACTACATCCTTGTTGGTGTAGTGTTGAACATCGCTCTCGAGACTCTATTCCAGCCCATGTGTCCTTGTACGGAGCCACCGATTTCTAAATTTCCGGACATTCCCCCCTCTACCTCACGGTACCTCGGCAGTTCCCCTTTTTCCCTAATAAAGATTCATTCCATAATAATCTAAAAGCAGAGTTACCGGATTTGGCCACCTAGGGTCCGAATCCGTATCAGAATCTTCAGGGAAACGCGGATTCGGGGATCTGGATCGGATTCTTGAAGATTCGGTATGTTTTTGTGTAGGATCCGTATCCGTTTTTGGATCCGTTTCCTCTGACCTGGGATCCGTTTCCATTGACCAGGGGATCCGTTATCAACCTTTTTCCTATATCTGTTTTCAATACATTGGCATAGTACTTTATTAAAAAAGAGATTTGTACGTCCTTATACCATCTAGAGATAGCTATCCATCCAACAACAAAGCACTTTCAAGTGAACCCTAGTTGTTTTGACAACATGGGCATGCTCCCATCTACTTGTACAGGGCTCTTCCTTGGGCTAAAGTAACCCTGGTAGCGTACTGATCAACCCATATCTAAAGAAGGTTTGGTCCTAAAGGTCAATTCTTCCAATGTAAGGTCTTAATAGTCTTGAAATTTTGATGAATGCTTCTCGTACTGGACCAAATTTATTTTGATCATCTAACATTATGGTATCAATTGTGAAATGAGGCATAGTATAGACAAAAAGGTACAAGTAGATTTTCATGTCTATTTATGTTTAACTGAACTAAATGTGGATTCCGACGGGATCTTGAATTACTATTGCTAATGATTTGCTATTTAGTATTGTCATGAGGAATCCCCCCCAAAAAAAAAATTGCCATAGGCTAAATGAAATCGGAAACGTAATGCCCTATAACTTAAAACTTATTGTTACTGTATATACTATGAAATGCAATTTGATTTGAAATCTGAAAATTACATGTATGAAATTGAGTCTATGATGTTAAATGTATCAGTATGACAATATGATGAATGTAGGATGTAAAATTGTAAATGTTACATGTATGATCAATATCATTGATCATTGATGAATCATTATGATTCATGATATGATTTTAAATTTGTGAATTTTAATTTTTTATAAATTTATAATTTTAATTTTAATTTTTAAATATATATATCTATATATATATATATAATAAAAAAATTAGGGTTAGGGTTCCGAATCCCCGATTCCTAATTTTGGAGATTGCCGAATCCCGTATCGGATTCTTCAGCCGATTCCGATCGCACCCACGATTTGTGTAACCTTGTCTAAAAGTAACCAAGAGACATTTGCACAACATTTCACTTTCATTTAGCACTATTATACTGTTATATTGATTCCATAAGGCACTGGTCCATTACACTTTCCATCTGCTTAGTACCATATCGAACATTGTGCATCTATTTGGAAGTTATTTTAATTCATGCTGGTGAAAGTATTTCTTTAATTCATTGCAAAGCTACATTGGTTTACTTTTGAACATCAACACCCTAATAAACTCCTAAAAACATAAAACACCTTTTAACCATTTCACTAGAAGCTCTAACAACCCTAGAAACATTCCTTAGGGACTACCCCCCTTGGCTTCGTTGGGAGTTTTGCCTAAACGGAGAAGTCAAGATCAGGTGACAGCCTTGACTTGAGACTTGCCCCCAAGGGCACACCGAGCAGCAGCATAGATTTCTGCTGCATTAACCAGGTGTGTTGATTCGGCGGCAACAGGACTGACAGATCAGGTCATGGGAAATTGCTGCCATGTTAAATATTTATTGATGTCAGTGATGTTGTGAAGAAGATTTGTGTTTGAGAACTATTGTGGATAAAACCCCTAATCGTGACCGTGACATTGCGTAGAGGAATTTTTATTTATAAAACAACAAAAATAGAAGGTGAAGTCACATCATGGAGTATATTGTCACAATCAATAGAAAAGCCACGGGGATTACGAATTAAAGAGATAATCAAGAATCAACACACGTGTTGAGATATTGACTGTGTCAAGAGACCTGTGACACCACCATGTGAAGAGATAAGTTGTTGTATGTGGGAAGAACTAACATGTGTCTACTATCACTCACATGAGAATTGTCAATGTTCTGTGAGTAAATTGTGAGAGATTACCAAGAGAATTGGGATGGATAGAATCATCAATTGTTGTGTGAATTACGGAGAGCTACCACTGTAAGATATAGGTATGGTACCTGTAATTTCAAAATAAAAATGAAAAAAATGGTTTGAATTCTGTAGCATTTTCAAAACATAGTTTTTGGGGGGGGGCATAGAAATATTTTCTTTAGAATAAAAATCATTTCAGGAAGTTAATTGATGCAATAGACAAGTGATTGTGCGCGTTAATTGTCGATATAAGTTTCATTGGGAAAATTTTGGTTGAAGTTGTGTTGTTTATAAAATTGGGGCAGTGGTAAGAACTACAAATTTTTGAGTTGTAATAATGAATTCAAATTTGTGTGGTGTATTTAAATCCAAGAAAAATGGTCAATTTATCCTATATAATGTTGGATGGAAACGAAAAGTTTAATGGTCAGAATTTTTAATCATGGAAACAGAAGATGCTTGCCATATTTGGATACAAATTCTTGGACAGACTTGTATTGGGAAAAGAAGTGCGGAGTTAGACTGATGGGGATGCCCAAGTGACATATAGTGCGAAGAATTGAGAGGCTATAATGCTAATCAAGCACTTTGTAATGAATGAAATGCTTCCCAATATTCAAAATGGAAATGATAGATTTGCCATGTGGGGAAATCTATTGAAGATGCATGAAACCTCATAAAAATGTAGAGCATTTTTCTTTAAAAATGCCATTCTCAATTCAAATGGAGGAATTTGACTCCTTGACAGATCATTTGCTAATAATCAAGTATATTCGAAAATCCATTGAAATCAGTTCACAGGACAATGGAAGAAGATATGGTGGTTATAACTATGAAAACTTCTCCTTGTCCCTATGCAAGTTCTATTGAGGCTTTGAAAAATACTAGTATTGATAATGATCTAACATTTGAGCAGTTGAGCACTAAGCTCTTGCATTAAGACAGATGGAAAAGCAGTTTGGGAATAGCAGTGTCAATGAGGCTATTGAGCTAGCACTTGCAGCGAAGTTTAAGAGCAACGGTAGCAAACAAAGGGAAGAGAATGATGGAGATAACTCTTCTAAGTCAAGTACAAGTAGAAAAGCAATTAATTGTTTTTAATGTGGAAAATTGGGACATAGAAGTAGAATTTGCAAGACGCAGTTGTGGGATAAAAAGCACAGCAAAGAGCTTTATTTTGATGATCAATCTAGAAAGAAATAAGCTAATGTGGCTGAAGTTGAACACAGGGAGGAGGAAGATTTCTACGTTTTCATGGATAGAAACAAGGAGTCAAAGAGTGCCAAGGTTTATTGTTACATTGATTCAGAAGCAGCTAGACATCTCACTAACATTATTGATTGTTATGCTGATTTTGCGGAGGATAAATCCCAATTTAATTTTGTTCTATTGAGTGGCAAAGAAGAATACAAGGTTAGAGGAAAGAGAATGTTGAAAAAGATAACTCTGGATCCTCCCTCATATTTTTAACTCTGGATCCTCCCTCATATTTTTGGTGTGGGTGTGATGAGGGGGACCTGAAAATTTTGTTCCTTGTGTACATTTATGTAAAAAGTGACTTTTATATAAGTAAAGTTATGTTTTGTACTTTATAAAGTGGGTCATATTTAAAGTGATGTATTTAATAATTAATGAGTTTAATTATTAAAAAGTGAATTAAATGTAGACCCTTGATGTTGTAATTAGATCTCCACCCAAGATTGGGTAGTTAATGAAGTAGTTACAAATTTGAAGTATAAAACAAAGTGAAAGGGACAAATGAAAGACACTCACCATCAAAGAGAGAGGAAGAGGGAAATTAAAGAGAAAGAAGAGTTCCCAAGCAAAGAAGGGCACAATTTCCAAGAGAAGAACAGCAACACAATTCCCAATGCAGTCTGAACAGGCCATACTGCAGCATTAAAGACAGACACACATGTGGGCTCGATTTCCTAGAAGACTGGCTCGAATCCCAAGGAAGTTGGCTGAGTAATCAATGCAGACCGTACAGCAATAAATGCAGGCACGTGAGGGCACAGAAATCAAGGCATAAAAGTACAGTTCCGTACAGCAGTTTTTTGGCATGATTTCGAGGTTGGCACAGATTTCAATGTTGGGTCTGATTTCTGAGTTGGCTCTATCCCCTTCCAGACACCCATAAGTGATGTTCTTGAGTTGAATAATGTTTTGTATGTTCCTAGGTTGAAGAAGAATCTTCTTTCAATATCATGTATGGCAGATCTCCATTGTATCGACAAGTTTGATGCTTAGGAGGTCGTCTTTATAAAGACAAAACCAAGTTGTTGCAAAAGGGGTTTGTTCTGGATGTCTTTACAAGTTGCAAGCATATCTGGTGAAGCATGGAGCTTTGGTGCACGACAACAACAAGTTGTGTAAGTTATGGCATAAACATCTTGGTCACTCGCATTAAGGAGCACCTCCTATCTTAAAGAAGCTAGTACAAGGATTGCCAAACTTCAAGATAGAGAACGAACATGTATGCAAAGGATGTGTTCTTGGCAAGCAACTCAAAACTAATTCTCTTAGTGGTGAACATAGATCAAGAGGAAGTCTTATCTAATCCATTCAAATATAAAATGGAAAGTTGCTTTTGATGGGTAGTAGTGCACCATCAATGATTGTCACAGCCACAGAGTCTCAAAATCGGCAAAAAAATGGTGAGGCAAAAGAGCAAAGAGTTTGAATCGGACCGGGAAAAAATCAAGAAAAAATCGGCGAATACAAAGAGATAAAGAAATACACATATCCATCGGTGGATGGCCTTAAATTGATTACTTTGTCCTCATATAGCACTGTCGGTCACTGTTTTTCCCTTGGCATAGAGGAAACTAGGTCAAATAGATAGGAAAAAAAGATTGAAAACCCACACAAATTGCTTTTTAAAGGCAAACTAGGCCCAATCCGATTCAAACCACGAGTTAAAGGTTGTGATTAGAGTTCAAATCGCAAGCTTGACTCGGTTGACTGAGTAAAAATTGGTCAATGCGAGTTTGACTCGTCACTCGAGAAGGTTGAATCAGCTCATTTGAGGGTCGATCTGAGTCAAAATGGCGATTTTTAAGTTTAAATCGCGATTCTTGTTACGAGGATGATTGTAGACTAGCTAGTTCAAGGCTGTGTTGCAGGAAACACTGGCCCAAGTGTCGTTCCGATACCGGAAACCCGCCGAAACGCGGGTACTAGTACGAAACGTCGTTGAAACGTCATCGTCCGTACCGTACAGCGTTTCATGATTTGGAAACATCGTACGAGACGGCCGCCAGTGTTTCGGCTGCTTTCCGTGCTGTACGGCGCGTTTCTAATTTTTTTTGGCTCGATAGGGTCCAAAAAGCAGTTTTTTTTTTTTTAAATTAATTTTTAATTTACCTAATTCCTATCTAGAAACATCTAAAAACCTAATCTAAACTCTATATAAGCACGTTGCTCTCTTAAAATATTCACCACCATTTTGAAAACAACGTCCTTCGAAAGTGACTGAGTTTCCATTGTTTTTTTAATTGTTAAGTGTCTTGTCTTTATCTTGTAGCCGTACAGCAGGGTTTTCATACAGCAGCCGTACAACGGGGGCTCGAACAGCAGCCGTACAGCAGAGACGCAGCCAGCAGTCATACAACAGAGAAGCAGTCGTACAGCAGAGAAGTCGTACAGCCAACCGCCAAATTTGACAAGGTTTCGTACAGGCAGAAGGTACATTTTTGAATTTTTCCAGCAGTTGCTTGCTTATTGTTTGTAACTTTGTACAATTGTTGGCCATCTTGAGCTGATTTGCTTGTTTTTTTGCAGGTTTCATGGCTTCTGAAAGACAAAATATGCCTCCTCCAAGCCCAAGAGAAACTCAAACAACGAAGCAACAAGAGTACTATCCTCTTTGGAAGTATGTCACCATGATCAAGCAACTTCCTGGAGGGGGTTCATGGGAATGGAGGTGCAACCTGTGCAACAATGGAAAGATCTACAAGGGCTCATACACAAGAGTCAAGGCTCACATCTTGCATGAAGGGTAAAGGGGGTTAATGTTTGTGGCCACCAAAAATCCAGAAGCAAGGGCCAGATTCAATAGAGAGCATAATAATGCTATAAGGTTGAAAGAACAAAGAAGCAAGATTGGAAAGAGTGACATTGGCAACACTCGCTTGGCTGCTACGAGTAAGCCACGTATTGTCCATGAAGCAGGGAAGAGGAGGCCAGCACAACTTGAAGATGAGATGGGGAGCTCTACATTAGGAGCTAACGGTAGCAGATTGTTGAAAATGTTCAACAATCAAGAGAGAGATGAAGCAGAGTCCAAAGTAGCAAGGGCGCTATACGCATGTGGCATCCCATTTAATGTGGTCCGGTGCCCTTATTGGAAGGATATGGTGCGGGCAATTAACATAGCCCCTCAAGGTTTCAAAGGGCCAAACTATGAAAAACTTAGAACAGTTCTACTCAAGAAAGAGAGGTTGCTTATTGAGGATGTTTTAAGACCTATCCGAAACTCATGGACCAACTCAAGGGTGTCCATTATTTTTTATGGATGGACTGATATAAGGTGTAGGGCATTGATCAACATCATTGCATCCTCTCCTGCAGGAGCAATGTTTTTTAGAGCAGAAGATTGTTCTGGTGAGTTAAAAGACTCCCACTTTATAGCTGATGTTTTAATTTCTGTTATTGAGCAAGTTGGACCAAATAAAGTGGTGCAAGTTATCACAGATAATGCACCAGTTTGCAAGGCTGCAAGATTGATTGTTGAGAGCAAATACAATCATATTTTTTGGACTCCTTGCATTGTCCATAACATAAATCTGATTTTAGAAGAGATTGAGCATAAAACTATATGGATTAAGGAGATCACAAGGCAATCAAGAGAGATCATAAAATTCATCACCAACCATCACTTATCTCAAGAAATATATCGAGAATATTCCAAATTGGAGTTGCTCAAAGTTGTTGAGACTAGATATGCCTCAAACTTTGTCATGTTGCGTCGACTTGTTGAGGTAAAAAATGCACTGATGAGTATGGTGGTAGGCCCAACTTGGGCTGAATGGAGACAGGCAGATTCAGAGAGGGGAAGTTTGGTGCGCAGGTTGTTGATTGATGAGGATTGGTGGAGCAAGATAGACTTCTTGCTCAAGTTCACATTGCCTGCATTTGAGCTTCTTCGAGAAGCAGACACAGATAGACCTTTCCTAGGAGAGGTTTATGATGGCATGGATAGCATGGTTGAAAAAACCGTGGAAATTACTACGCAGGAAGCTCCCTGTTAGTTTTGTACCTAGGGATGTGTTCCCCTAGTGATTTTAGCCTAAGTCACTAAGAAGGGGGAAGAGTGACCCTCACATTAAAAACACATTTAATGAGACTTTATGTTTTTAAAGTCACTTTTTGCTAAAGTTAAAGTGGGTGAGCAAATAAATTATTTAAGTGATTTAATTAATGTGATTTTTGCTCTCATCTAATCCTAGCCATTGGATTGAGTGAATATCCACCGTTGGATTAGATGCCCATCTAGGGATTAAACAAAAAGGTTGAGGGAGGCTAAAATCTAATTCATTGTTATGTGAATGAAAGAGAGAGAGGTTGAGAAGCTACAGCCAGGGTTCCTGCACGAATTTCGAGACTACCATTTTCCCATTGGCACGAGGTTCAAGGCACGAGTTCAGCACCAGATATTGGCTCAGACTTCAAGGCTTGTATACTGGCATTTATTATCAGCACAGTGAATAGTGAGATCAGCTGTCATCTCAAGCACAAAAACCGTGGTGATACCGTACAGCAGTACTACTCATAGCACGCAGTTCGAGGATGATTCAGGGATTAGATTTCGAGGCTGCTTCATACTGTTGAGGCACAGATATTGAGATATCAAACCCAGGCACTAATCCCGAGTTCAACTGTCATGCTGTTAGAAGATATCAGTCTGCACGGTTTTATAAGTAGTGACTGGTACAGTGGTCCATACTGCAGTCACTTTTAGTCACGGTTTTGAGGTTGGCAAATGCACAAATTCGAGTAACAGCAGCAGCAGTAAGTTCAGGGTGTTTTGCACTGAAGTCGAGGAGGGTACAGCAGAAATATCAGTCCATTATTTGCACAGAAACCGAGAAGCTTCAGCATGGATTTCTAGACAGTTGTATTGCACAGAAATCGAGGCAGTCTGGGGTTGCATTTAATGTGGAGATAAGTTGTATTTTTCTTGTACTGCTGTTACATCACTTTGCTGAAGAAATAATAAATATCTCTCTCTCAACTGGTTTTCCCCGTGGGGGTTTTTCCAGGGCTCGATTTGGCCAAAAATCTCTGAGTCAAATTTTTATGCGTGATTGTTAAATATGTTTACAGCCTGTTAGTAGCATTATTTTGTGTGTTTGACTGTTACAGAGAAATTTATAAGTAACCTACAGCCAATGCAAAACCGGCTGTAGGTGAAATTCACAAATTGTTAACACAAACCAGCAGACAATTTAGTGCAGCAAAATTCTACACTCCCACTCTTCCTTTTGCTGATGCTAATTTTGCAGAGCAGGTGAGGAGCATCATCGTTACCAGGTGGAATGGATTTAACACTCCATTACACACTTTGGCACATGCTCTTATGCCACGCTTTTATGATATTGACCTCATTGCTCAAAGCAATGGGAAGAGGAAGGCCCCGCATCAGGACAAGGAGGTGGCAATTGGGGTGAAGAAAGCCTTCCAGAGGTTGTTTCTGGCATCTTTACAAACTAAAGTGAGGGAAGAATTTGCTTGTTTGGATTCTGGATTGGAGGATTTCAAAGACATTTCAGCTTTGGATGAGAGGGGCAGTATGAACCCAATTAAATGGTGGACTTGTCATGGGGCAAATGGTGTGCATTTGCAAAGCCTTGCCACTCATATCCTATCACAGGTGGCAAGCTCTTCAACAGCAGAAAGGAATTGGAGCACTTATGGTTTTATCCATTCTGTGAAACGAAACAGGTTGGGATCACAAAAGGCTGAGGATCTTGTATATTTGCTTTCAAACCTGCGCCTTGTGTCTTGTAGGGGTGAAGAATATACAAGTGGCCCTCATAAAGAATGGGATGTTGAGGCAGAAAACCCAGACTTGGATCTTTCTCTTGCTGCTCTTGATATTAATGATGGTACTGGTGGTGCAAGCGGAAGTGGAATTGGCTCTTGTTCAACTCCATGCTCTACTGTTGCAGGACAAGCATCTTGTTCTATTTTTGACAATGATGATGAGGATTATATGTAATTGATTATGTCTTTACCTTATGTTTTATTTCATTTCTAGCACATGTAGCCTCATGTGTAACTTATAAAGGCTAATTTTGGATGTAAAGCCTCATTTATAAAGGCTATTTTTGGATGTAAAGCCTCATCTAATAAAGGCTGAGTTCATAAATATGTGTTTTTCCTTCTAAATTATTGTTTATTTGTCTCATTCTTATTTTTTTACAAAACAACGAGGTATTTTAAAATTATATATATATATTGTATTTTATATATATGACGTTTCCCCCGGCGTACCCATTTTGGGGGGGTCACATTTCTAGGCGTCCCCGTTTCGGAAACTCGGAAACTTTTTCACGTTTCGTGCAACTTAGGTTCAAGGACAGCTTGGAACAACATTGAAACATTTCCAAGCTGTATTGAGAAAACTGAAATTCTTTCAAGCCGTAACCAAGATATTTCCAGCTTTTTGAGCATGATCTTGAAACATTTCCTGATTTTTTGAAACATTTCGACTGCTACATGGCAAGTTTCCAAACAGCGAAAAAAGTGACTTTTAAACATTTTTTGAAACATTTCAGTGGCCACAATGCGAGTTTCCATATAAGACAAAAGGTGACTTTTAAACATGAAAAAAGTATAAATAACACTAAAGCCAAATTATGAAACCCTCACCCTCAATTGACCCTCAAAGTTTAAGTTTTCAACTACCTAGCTTTAGGGTTTAATTCTCTGAGAGCAGAATCTGTCTACCATGATCTGAGAATCTTCACAGTTTCTCTCGGGTCCTAGTGAACTGTTACTGTTTTACCTCAGCGATTTATTCTTTGAAGCAAGAATGGTAACTTTAATCCAGTGGAATAAGGGAAATGGCTTTCTTCTAGTACCTTGTTGCATGAGAATATATTTCTTAGTTTTTGGAAAAATGTAATACCTGGTAAGCTCTAACTTGCTTCAAGAGAGCTTCTGTGCACATAATTGAGTTACCCTTGAATTTCTGCCATCGAGCATACAAGCCCCAGACTTCTCCCCCACCTTCACCACTTCGCACCAGCTGTAACCATACCAACAAATCACCTGGAATGTTAGGATCATCTGCTAAGTTACCTCTAGAGTCTATCACTTTAGAACAGGACATGTCTATATCCACAGTATGCCTGTAAATTACAAGTGTGCAGGTTTGAACAAAGATTGCATAGTACCTGCTGTAATATACTTCCACATAAATCCACTAATTGTTGTGTCTCAAAACTATACTTGACACCGTCAATACTCTGACTGTGGACTAAACCTGTGTCCACAGTTTTGTTTGGTTTGTCTGCACATTGGCTCGTATTTGTTTTACTAAGACCATTCTCAAACAAACTATTGCTGAATTCAAGCTTCTGACCAGTACCATCAATCCGAATAATAGGACATCCAGATGATATCTTTCTGGATTCCATCTCTTCTACCAACTTTGAAAGCAAATTCAAATCTCCTCTTTTGTTTTTAGTCAGATCTAGTACCATTTTTATTGCTTCCAATGCCTGCAAAAATACAATGTTTCATTATAAGATATAAAACTTCATCATAACTTTGAAAAGCACTTCAACGTAAGAATCCTTAGGACCATACTAATTATAAAAATTAAGTTAGCAATCTCAAACGTAAGCTTTCAATAGAGAGATATGTTGCTACAAATCACTATATCAGTCAAGAATGAAAACCATAATTATATCCACATTGTTCAACATTATGATGAAAAAGACTTAAGTTAACTACATTAGTCAGATGAACGGAAAGCATCAATTCCATAAATACTAGTCTAGGTACATCTCAACCCAAATATATTAAGTGCCTGGAGCGATAAAAAAAACTTGAGATGTGTACCTCTTGTCAGTTAATACATATGGGATTAAGATGTATCTATGATAGTGTTAAATGAAGACACATACGAAGCAATGGACATCTCCCCCTACCTGGGCTGTAGAGCACCTCATTTCTCTCAGGACAACTATTATGCTGAAGTAGTTTAGTGTGAGAAATGTATGTAAAATCACAAGTTGCATTCATTGGCTTGAGCCACACCCTAAACATGAGATCAACTTGCCCCCAAATAATCATAAGAGACATTCCTATTTATAAATTTTATAATCACATAATCAACATTTAATTTCGGAACTCACCTGACCAAAATTACCTATGTCCATTGCTACTTGACTATAGTTCTCCCACATCTGCCAGCTATTACGCCTGCAAAAACAGGAACATGATCTTTTACAGGGAACTGTCATCGGCCACCAGTTTGTCTCCTATAACATATAATGTCCATAAACCAATCAAGTCAAGAGAAAGTAAACCTGAACTTCAGTGCTTCTTTGAAAGCAATAAAGGCCTCCTTGTTCCTCTTCTTCATCATATGACTGCAGCAAAAACCATTGTTTGTTTACAACTTTGAAAAATATTCTATTGAGATGTACTGTATTAAAAATCTTATTCAGCAATAGTCAGTGTGTAAGAAATGCAGTACATTGTTTATAAAACAAACTGCCATTTTATTGATAATATCAAACTGTGAAAAAATTCACAATTGATGAATCTGATATAAGAAATGCATAAGCATAATTTGAACATCAAATTTAAATCCTCAAATCTTTCCTCAATAAAACCTTTTTTATTGAATCAAGTCAATAAAAGGACAGTTGTTAGAAACCTGTGCAAGAGGATCATACATGTCAACCAATTACCAATAATGAAAATCCAGTAATAATTGTTAAGGCCCATACAAATCCACCATACTTGCTAGTCCATGATAGCATGCATAACGACTCGAAGAATATTGTTCCTATTGTCATTAAAAGTTGACGCACTACAGACTTGTGTCATACATAAAAACATACTAAAATATAAATTCTATAATGAATATTTCTTTTACATCTTCTACTGTTTTAAATTTTGTGTTTAACTTCTATTGCATTAGATCTATTTCTTGACCAATCTAGTTTGTTAACTTGTTGATTTAACAGATCGTATAAGAACCATATATGCTTTGCTATGTAAAAAGTGGTATTAGAGCCAAAGGATGGTTCAATGGAGCAATCTCATATTTGAGGGTGACAGTGAGAGATCTTGTTGCAGCAACACCAGATCTATTAAGATATTTGAAAGTTGTGATTTAGTGGGAATAAATTCAGTAGTCGTCAAGTCGACCATGTGTCACCTGTTAATTTTTCTTAGCAGTTAGATGTTTTAAACTTTTTATAACTTATCTATCACATAGATATAAACTGCATGCATATAAAGGATCACTGAAAGAAACACATTCACACTAGACTCAATGTTTACTCTGGGAAAACCCTCTCACGGGAAAAACCCAGCAACTTCTCTAGATAAGATTCTTCAACAAGATACAATGTCAAACCTAGTGCCCAGCACTAGTAACACAAACAGAATAATGATATACAAGAAAGATACAGAATAACCTCTGAGTAGCTGAAGCCTGAGCCCTTATGAGAGCGAAGAAGAGAGAGAAAGATAGTAAACCCCAAAAGATGTCTTCACAATGCTTCTTGAACCCTTGACTATGCTTCATTGGATCTACACACTTCTCTCCTTGCTTGAGTGAATTGGGTTGTGTCAAATCAGGCACTTTCACTTCTATTTATACTGAAGGAGTCACTTTTCCTTACTAGGCCGACTTGACCTTTTTGACTAGGTCATTTCCACTTTAACTGGGCCTACTTGTTCTTGGGCTGGTTATTATTCTTTCTTCTGGAGCCGACATAAGAATATCTTCCGATGCTACTAGAAACATCAACACTCCCTCTTAACGAGGAAGGTATTCTTCTGGCACATTCTTCAGCACTGGCTTCTTGTTGACTTTTGGAATCTTCTACGGTCTAGAGAAGTTCTCTGTGAGCTTTCCATCCTCTATGATGTTCTCCAAGGCCTGACCACTTCCAAAGTGGCTTCTTTCTTCTTTACTGACCCATTGTACCCCACAAGCCAAGTATATGGCTATCTGACCTCTCCAAGAGGTTTGACTGCTCCCCAGCAGTCCTAACTATAAGTCACTCGAGTATCTGATAGTCGCAGAGACCTTGACTATTATCTGATAGTGATTTGAGGTCTTGACTATATCTTTGCTCATGTGGGTGCACTCCACAAGAGATACTGCAGCCCTTGGCTGTCTGATTCATGTACCATGACTACCTGGTATCTAAGCCATGTACCACTACATGACTTACCAGTGTCTGAGTCAAGTATTACTACATGACTAATCGGTGTCTGAGCCATGTACCACTGCATTGCTTACCGATGGGGACAATGACTGAGTCATGTACCACATGACAAACTAGTGGGGGAAAGACTACCTGCTGCTGCCCATGGAGAAACATCAACACTCCCTCTCAGCGAGGGAAGTCATTCCGTACTACACCAAGCTTGTCTTGGAAGTACCCAAACTTTACTTTAGACAGAGGCTTAGAAAGTATATTGTCAATCTGCTCATCTGTGGATATGTACTGGAGCTTCACTGCTCCCCTTTGCACCATGTCTCGGATATATTGGTATTTGATCTCTATATGCTTCGACTTCTCATGAAATATTGGATTGTATGAAAGCTTCACACAACTTTGGTTGTCCCAGTAGATCTAAGTCGTCTCTATCTCTTGATCAAATAACCCTGCAAGTAACTTTCGAAGCCACACTGCTTCGCAACTGGCAGCATTAGCTGCTACATACTCTACCTCTACAATACTGAGTACAATGGATGTCTGCTTCCTACTGAACCATGAGATCATGGTTGATCCCAAGCTGAAGCAACATACTGATGTGCTTTTTCTGTGCATTGCACTTCCTACCCAATCAGAGTCTACATACCCTTGCAATTTCCCTTCATTGTCCGAGACATAACTGAGTCCATATCCAACTATACCCTTTAGGTATCTGAACACATGCTTTGCTGCTATCAAATGTACATGGCTGGGCTCAACCATGTACTGACTCAAGGTGTTGATTGCAAAGCATATATCTGGTTTGGTGTTAACTAGATACATCAAGGATCCGATCATCTGTATGTACATAGTGGGAACCACTAGATCTGAAGAAGAGTCACTCAACAACTTCAAATTCGTCACCATTGGTGTGGCCATGGACTTACATTCCATCATCCCGAATCTCTTCAGGATCTATACTGTGTATTTTCCTTCACTGAGGAAAATCTCATCTGACCTCTGCCACACTTCTAATCCCAAGAAGTAATGCATCATTCCTAGATCCTTCATTTCAAATTCTTCTACAAGCTCCCTCTTGCAATCATCTATGAGCTTCTCGTCCCCTCTAAGAAACAGTTCATCTACATACAGTAGTAATATCACTGGCTGGCCATGCAAAACCTTGCAGTAAAGGTTGGGATCTGCTTCACTTTTGCTAAACCCAAGCTCATAATAAATCCATCTATCTTGGCATACCATGCCCTAGGTGCTTGCTTAAGCCCATACAAAGCTTTCTTCAATTTACACAAATGTGATTCTCTGTCATGAGTCTCAAATCCTAGAGGTTGCTCGATATACACTTCTTCAATTACACCATTCAAGAAGGCACTCTTGACTCTTGACATCCATGTAATTTCCATCCCATCACGGAAGCTATGGAGATAATAGCTTTAATAGAAGTGTGTCTGGCCACTGGAGCAAACGTCTCGTCATAATCTACTACCGCTTTCTAAGAGAATCCTCAAGCCACAAATCTTGCTTTGTATTTCTCTATGTTGCCATCTACAACATGTTTGATCTTGTAGATCCACTTGGAAGTTACTACTGACTTCCCTTCGGATCTCGGAACCACCTCCCATACATCATTATTCATGATGGACTGGTACTCCTCCATCATGGCTTCCTTCCATACTTGCTGATCTATAGCTTCTTCATAACTGGAAGGTTCTGTATCGATGATGTCACTCATCAGTGCCATGTAGCTGGAATACTGGCGAGGTCTTTTGTTTTCTCTGAAAGACCCATGAGAGCACCATACTTCGCTGCATCTTGGATCATGCTCAGGAACCATGTTGGTCTCTTCTTAGAGACTATCATCTCTCTGGGTGGATCTACCAGTGCTTCTGGCTCTACTATCTCATCATGATCTTCTGGAATATGTCCTGTCGGAGTAGAGTCTTCTACACTTGTTTTCTTTGGAGCTCTAGGGTCCTCACAGTCCTCATTCACGTGAGACTTCCTGAACTTGTTGAAGGTTGTATCTTCGTCAAATGTCACATCCATGTTGATCTCGATCCATTCCTTGTCCTGGGATGTGAATTTTGTACGCTTTTGAAGTTTCACTATAACCGACAAAGATGCCCTTTCTTCCTAAGGGGTCTAACTTTGTTCTCTTATCATTGGGAACATGTATATACACTGGACAGCCAAATATCCTCAAGTAGCCGACTTTTGGCTTCCTTCCGGTAAATGCTTCTTCTGGTGTCTTGTTTCCCAATATTCGATGAGGACTCCTATTCTGCACATAAACAGTTGTCTTGGCTGCCCCTGCCCATAAATGCATGGGTAAATCTTGGTCACGAACCAATGCCTTTGTTGCTTCCACGATGGTTCGATTCTTTCTTTCCACGACTCCATTCTGTTGGGGATTGTAGGGAGTAGTCAGCTCCCTCCTAATCCCTTCTTCCTTGTAGAAATCATTGAAGTCATTTGAGGTGAATACTCCTCCATTATCTGACCTCAAAATTTTAATCTTTATTCCGGAAAGATTTTCGACGAGAGCTTTGAATTCCTTGAATTTATTGAAGACTTCATCTTTTGTTTTTAACAAATATATCCATGTTTTTCGTGAGAAATCATCAATAAAAGTTACATAGTACAAATAGTTACCGAGGGATGGTGTTGAGATTTGTCTGCATACATCTGAATGTACTATGTCCAAGATTCCTTTTGCTCTACTGCCACTGCTTCAAAACGTTCCTTTAACATTCTTGCCAAGTGTACATCCTCTGCACACGCCTTCATGTTCCACCTGGATGTTTGGTAGTTCAATAACAATCTTGCTAACAATTGGTAAAGCTCTATAGTGAAGATGACCGAATCTTCTATGCCATAGCTCCCTTGAGCTAACATTTTCATGCACCAAGGCTTGAGTTGGGTGTCCCTTCAATTTGTATAAGCCTCCCTCTTGAACATCGATCATAGTAGCTGAATCAATACTTGAATCTTTTGACCACATACGAACTTGGCCATTTATAAATGCTACTCTAAAGCCTCGATATTCTAAAGCAGATATAGAGAGAAGATTCTTCTTTAAACCTGGTACAAATAGTACATCTTTCATCTTTATGTCTCTCCCTGATTCCAACTGATAAGAAGTTTCTCCTACTCATTTAATTGCATACTTGGAGTTATCTCCAAGTTCCACTTGATATGCTAAACCTTTTGGAGCAATTTTGTGCGTGAATCTTTGTAACCGGTTATGTGCTTAGATGCATCACTATCTACTAACCAGATAGCATTTCCATGAGTAACAGTACATGTTCGTGCTAAGATGAGTACAAGTTCATCATTTGATGCTTCTCTTGATTTCTTGTGAGAAGTAGGCTCATCATTATCCACCATATGAGCATGATGCTTCCTTTTTCCCTTTTTGTTCTCTTGAGTGCAATTTCTTGCATAGTGTCCCAACTTGTTACATTTGTAACACCTGATCTTGGACATTTCCTTCTTATTTTCTGATACTGATCTTCTATCGGTATTCTTGGTAAACTTTCTACCTTTTCCTTTTCTTGCATGAGCTGCAAGTGCTTGATTTTCTTCATCATCCGTCTTCTACATTTTGGAGATCAACCTTGCCACTTCTTAAGTGCAATCTGTCCATAGCTTATCAAACTTGGGTAGCATTTCCTTGCACAGTTACCTTGAACAAACACATCCCGAGAAGAGGGAAAACCGTTCAATGTTGTCAACATGAGCTCTTTCTCTTCTACAGTATCTCCAATAGCTGCTCGTTGATCCTTGATCTAAGAAACCCTTGTAAGGTAGGAGGACAATGTCTCTGAGTTGTTCAACATCACATTCCTTAACGGATGCTTTAACAATAACTTTATGCTGGTATTCTTGGTTTCATATAATCTTGTCAAGGCCTCAAACATTTCCTCAATAGTCTTCAATTCTGACAGGTGAGGGATCAAGTGGTCCTTGATTGAATCAAATAGAATTCTTTTTGCTTTGATCATATTCTTATTGTACTTTGCTTCAACCTCCTCTTCTGGTTCTAGGGTGTCTTCTTTGACATAATCTAAAAGAGCATTCTCTTCTATAATGAGAAGTATCTTATGCTTCCAAGATCTAAAGTTATCTGCTCCATCCAATCTATCCTCAACCCTTAGATTGGTTGCAATTTTGTCAACACTGAGATTTGACCTAGAAACCCTAGTAGAGGGTAGGTAAAAAAAAGAAGTTTGCCAAAAATGAGATCTGACTCCACAGATAGATGCGCCTTCCTAGGGTGAGTTCAAAGATGCTAAGATCGAACCTGATTTGTGGATGGAAGAGCTTCAAACTGGAAGCCCTAGTTCTTGACTCCTGGTGGAAATTAGGTCAAAAATGAAATTACTCGGATCTGAGATCTGTTTCCATAGATAGATGCGCCCTCCTAGGTTGAATTCCAAAACCCCACTTTTCAGTCCAATCCATGGTTGGAAGTGCTTGAAACTGGAAACCCTGGTTTCCAACTTACGATTGTTATGGCTATTGCAATGGCTTCTTTCAACACTGCTCTAATACCATGTTGATTTTTCTTACCAGTTAGATGTTTTTAACTTTTTATAACTTATCTATCACATAAACAAAAACTGCATGCATATAAAGGATCATTGAAAGAAACACATTTACAGTAGACATAGTGTTTACCCTGGGCAACCCCTCCCACGGGAAAAACCCAACAACTTCTCTAGATAAGATTCTTCAACAAGATACAATGTCAAACCTAGTGCCCAGCACTAGTTACACAAACAGAATAATGATATACAAGAAAGATATAGAATAACCTCTAAGTAGTTGATCCCTTATGAGAATGAAGAAGAGAGAGAAAGATAGTAAACCCTAAAAGATGTCTTCACAATGTTTCTTGAACCCTTGACTATGCTTCCTTGGATCTACGCACTTCTCTCCTTGCTTGAGCAAATTGGTGTGTGTCAAATGAGGCACTTTCACCTCTATTTATACTGAAGGAGTCACTTTTCCTTACTGGGCCGGCTTGACCTTTTCGACTGGGTCATTTCCACTTTAACTGGGCTGACTTGTTCTTGGGCTGGTTATTATTCTTTCTTGTGGAGCCGACATAAGAATGTCTTCCAATGCTACTAGAAACATCAACATCACCCACATCAGATGCAAAGGAGATTGAGAAGATTGATGGCAAAGAATTTTCATCAAAGCAGTAGTTAAAATTTGTACTTCAGACCATTCCTTGTACAATTAAACCAGACTGACCCTACTCAACATGACAATGGACAATCAGCAGCTTGACAAGTAAATCCAACATTCAACACTTGGAAAACATCATTAACACTGATGACCAACTCAGAGTCTGACATTTGACTAAGGCACAACAACAACCATTACCACCTGACTTGTGTTTGACACCTACTCAACTGATGTAATGCAGTAATTGTCTTCATATATATAAATATGCCTTGTAAGACCATATAGTTTTGGTTTTATGGGGCTTCTTAGGCTCTTTCAACTCATTTAAACTTAGCTACTCCTTGCTCTCCATTAAGGAACAAAATGGATTTTTTAGTTGGATATGCCTTTTAAAATGACAGTTAATGTTGTCCTCGCACACTGACTGCACATTCACCAGCTGGACTATAGTCTTATAGAGTATCTCTACTGTTTGTTAGTGTTTGGGGTTACTCCGAAAGTGTTTACACCATGCTTGGGGGTGCTTCATGTGATGTGGGGTGCATGGTGTGTTGACTACCCCTGGTTGTCCTGTTATGGGCATACAGATAGGAGATAGCTTGCTCATGGAGTGATATGCCTTGACTTGATGCTTATGTGGTGCATTTCCTTAAAAGGTTCAAGACCTATGTAGTGTGGTGACTTTCTTCATGAGGTGTCTTAATGCTTGATTTAGCACTTGGGTGGTATTACCCCCCTGTTTGCATAGAGTGTTCAACTTTTTTGTGTTCAACTTATTTTTCCAGAGGAATGCTAGGATGATTCTTAGGTCTTCTGAGCATGAAGAGGGGAAAGTGTCAGCATCCTGAGCATTTTCTGGGCACTTTTCAGACCTCAATAAGCAATAGATAATGTGAATTCTCAGATCTGGGCAAGTCTTAGGGTCAAAATAGCCCTAGAACAACACTTACTCCTAATTCTGGGTTGACTGTTGGCAAAGACAGCATAAGAGAAGCAGATCTGGGCGGTTTTGAGGAAGTTTAGAGACTAAAACAGCCGTAAATCACAAATCTGAGCCATGAATAGCAGCAAAAACCAAATCTGGGTGAATTTCAAACCCTAAAAAGCAAATCTGGGTTGAATCTGGGCTTGTTCTGGCCAAGTTTGTGGGCAAACATAAGCAAATCCAAGTTCTGGTGCATTTTGGGCATGAGTTGAGGCTGTTCAAACTCTCATACAGCAGTTCTGGAGCAAACCTGTGCCTGTTGTGACCCTTTGCAGCAGTCAAAAGTCATGAAAATCACCTTAAAATAAATGGTGGACAGTACTGTGGATGAAAGCAGCCCTAAACAGCAAGTCTGGGTGCTCTTTGGCCTTCAAACTGCAGCCCTAAAACCTCATCAAACCTGTAGCAACAGCCTTGGAACCCAGTTTCAGTTTAAGGAATTGAGCCCAAAGAGGGCGATGTCCTGTAGTTTGAAGTACTTTATACCTTGTTTCAGCTAGCTATCATCCCAGGTAAGGATGCGTCCTGCCTTCTAAAAAAAATCTAAATGATTCTATGCCTCAATATATATCTTTTAAGTGGAAGGTTGAATGGACACACTAAATTGTTTTAGTTTCATTATGGGCATTGGTTGGTGAAGGGGTTGATTGACATGTGGACATAATGCTTTGAAGTCTTGCTTTGAAGAAGCTCTTGGAAGACTTCTAGACTTGGATTAGTGCTTATGTGGACATCCTTGAGGAGTGCACCCTTTGGAAGGGGCTTTGGAGATTGCTTTGAGGACACATTTGGTTGGTTAGGTTTCCTTGTGGACATCTCTTGGGGCTTCGTTGGCTATAGGCATCCCGCTTGTTTGGGGCTTTATGAAACTTGTGTATTGTACAAGTGGTGTTGACCACCTTTTTCTTATGTAATTTGTTAGGAGTTTGTCAAAAGTTAGTGGGGTTTTTGTATATATTAATGCCACCCTAGACTAAATCTAAGAAAATAATGATATTTTATTGTAATGGAAGTTTCAGTTCCTCCTATATAAAGAGAGCTAGTTCCTCATTTGAACTCGTGGTTAGATTTTGAGAGCCCTCTCTCTTTTGGAGCCTAATTGACATATCTTTCATGGAGCATTTTTGAAGTTTAAGAGTTTTCTTCTCTTGGGTTTTCTTGATGGCTGACTATTGAGGTAACATGTATCTTTTGGCATTGTAATATTTTTAAGCTGGTTCACTAAGAGAGTAAATTTGCTCAGGTGGATTAAATAGGGATCTATTTCCTTGTTTACTTTATATTTTAGCCTTGTGGTTTCTTTTGTGATTTGGCTATCTTCAGAGGGGTTACGAATCAAGCTTGCATAAGCTAGGGTATAAGCTAGAGTTATAGATTGAAGGAGTGTGCTAAGGCCACCCTTGCTAAATTTTGCATGAAGCTTCAAGAGTTTTGAGGTAGGAATTTCTCTTGCTTTGCAAAGGTTATGTTCAAACACATACAAACAAGACCAGAGGGGGATCATCTTGAGACTCCATATGCCTTGGGCATTATCATTAGACTTCATAACCGTCCCATCACCTATACTACAAAGAAGACCTCAAGTTTTGCTGAGGCTAAATCTTCAAATCACCTTAGGCCTCATTGCCACAACCTAGCAATCCTATCCTAGGGAAGCCCCCCTCGAGTTGGAGAAGAGCCAACCTGAAATGCAGAGAGGTGTTTAACGAGGTGATAGTGTGTAACACCTTTAAGTTATAGTTGGGCTAGTTGTGTTCTTTGGGGCTTTAACTATACCTACTAGTTCAAGTTGTTACATGAAGGAAAAGTCCCAATTCACGAATGTTATCAAGGAGCAACTTCGGAAGAAAGCACCATTGTCACCCCAATGCTAACTTCCCTCACTTTTGACCAATTCTTGCGGTCAAGGGGGGTTTCTCTAGGGTTTATTCGGTAAATTATGGAGAGAGCTAAGGGAGAAATGACTATAACTTAGTTATAATAGTGCAAGTGAATTACCAAGCTAATTTCCCAAAGAGTGTTTGATCATGAGAGATTATTAAGTTGCTAAACAAGCCAAGCACTTGAAAAGGAAATACTCAAGGATACAAGATATCAATTTGAACAATGCAAAACCATGAATATTAAGATCAACAATTCTAAAATTTAAGGGATCTTTTGTAGAAAATAGCTTACAATAAATCAATCCCCCCAAGGAGGGTGCCAAGGGACACGATCACTCCCTTCGGGATCGACTGAGAGGATCACGACAGATGGAAAGAGTATAGATTGACAGTAGGGGAGTTAAATGACATTAGGGTGACAGTTGTGGATAGTACAGAGGAAAGGACGGACGAGGCAAGTGAGCATAATTGCTCCTCCACCATAGCAAATTCACCCCCCACGACTGTGCAAATTAGGACAGAGAGATCCTTTGGTTATTATGTTGAACTGAGATCTGGATATGGAAGTCTTTTGTCATTCAATGAGTGATATGTGTTGATTTTAAGTGCAGCTGCGAGACCCATTCTCAGAGAGAATGGTACCCTAGTCAATTGACTAGCGTTCCTGGTCAAGTTAACTAGGCAGAATATGAGTAAGACCCTAGAAGGTAGCCTAGGGCCCCAAGCTGTCTCCTGGGGTTCTTGGTCGAGGAACAAGCAGGTTGATGTCATGGCAAAGTCCCTAGCATGTGGCTAGGGCCTCTATTTGTCTCTAGGGTATTCTGGTCTAGTACCAGACAGTTTCTTGGTCACGAGGACCAAACAGATCCTGCAGGTTGAGACAGAGACATCCTAGGTCCTGCAGATGGTTGATCAACATTCAATCTAGGACTGAATGCTCAGCATAAGGCTGAGGACCATTCCCTGGGAGAATGGAGAACCTGGTCATGGACCATATGGTTGATCAACATGTCCCAGTCTAGGACTGAGGCTCAGCCTTGGGCTGAGAAGCCATTCCTTGAGAATGGAGGCACTTGGTCAGTTACCAAGATTATAATGTGTGATGTCCTCTTCTCCTAGGTCTTCGAGATGGATGAGTTAGTTGGTCTTCTCAAGGGATTGGCCACCCCTTGTGGAAGCCACTAACATTTGACCTAAGGAGAAGTTTGGAGGACCACATGATCACATCATCTGTGTGAACCCTTCCTTATACAGTGATGACGAACTTTCAGATAGTTAATGGAACATTTGTACATTTTAGAGAGATGACTGGTTGTACCTTTACCCCATCCTGGTTGATTTACTTTTGGGTCATTTTTTGTTTTTTGGTCTTGTGGTACCTTGTACTTGACTTGTGGTCATTAGGGTCATTTACCCACCTTAAGTATTTCTTTATCTTATTGAGTTTTGGTCTTATGGGTACTATGGTTGTTAGCCCATAGTTGTGGTACACCTTTTAGTACTAAGGGCTATGGGCCATAACACCCATTCTTGTTTAAATGGGTTTTTTTTATCTTGTACCACTTTATTTTTATAGTACCATTACCTATTTAGACTTGACCCTAATACCCACCTAAATCAATTTACTTTTAATTAATTAATTATGTGACTTTATTATTTTTTAATACACAACCATATCACTTTATTTTTCATTTTTTATTATTATTATTTTATGATTTTTATTAAAGTGTTACCATCGTAATTAGTTGGAACTACCTTGGACGATTCTTACTAATTTCACTTTTTTATTATTATATTTTTTTATTAAAGTGATACCATCCTAATTAGTTGGAACTACCTTGGACCATTCTAACTAATTAATTTAACCTTTGACCATTCTAACGGATGATTGCTTCTATTTATTTGAAGACTTATCCTATCCTTAACCATATTCGCATATAATTCACAGAGCTTGCTAATTCACGGATGGTTCTTCATCATTTTTCTTTTACATTTTTATTTATTCTTTTTGGGTCTGCTCTCTCAAGGAAAACCTCCTTACGTAACAGCTACCTTCACGAGTTAGCTGCAGCTCCATGTTCTTATTGCTCGGTTCTGCAGCTCCATGTTCTTATTGCTCGGTTCTGCAGCTCCACGTCTTCCCTTCACGAGTCTGCAACTCCAGGTTTGCTCCACGCAGCATCCTCTGCGAATTTTGCTCCACGCAGCCCCTGATCATGTGTTCACTCTCTCGGATATGCTCCTTCACGGGTAAATCTCTACGAGTCAGTATATTCACGGGTCTGCTCCTCTACTCATACAGGGATGCTCTCTTCATCATTTACGGGTCTGATTCTCTTCATCATTCACGGGTCTGCTCCTCTGGACATCTTTTATCCTTTACGTAACTTTGAAGTCTGTTATGTGGACTTTTAGACAATGTTTTGTGAAAACCCTATGTGCTGAAGCTGAACTCTGTTCTACTACTAAGTCCTTATTAAGGTCTAGTTTATTATGTTGAGATTTTGTATAAGTGCAGAGATCTTGCCTAAGTCTGTTTTATTTGTTGAGACTTTAATTATTTGTGATCAGACCTTCCTGTACTGAGTCTTGTTTGACTGACTCTGTGTTCTGAATGTTTATTGACCATCTCTGTTGCACCCTATCACCTCTCTTTCTCAGTTTTGTACTGACTCTTTAATAGAGTCCCTTTGGTTCCTAGAGTTGACTGGCCTCTCTGAGGCACAGTCTTTTCTGAAAGTATTACTTCTGAGTATTTTACAGGAAGGGTTTCACACCCAGGTAAGTATCTTCAATTATTATGTGATCAATTTGTTTATTTACATTACATGTTGCTGAAGATTAATTCAACACAGTGATCTAACTGGTAGTGTTAAAATCACCTTAACACAATGACCGACCTGATGGTGCTAAAAGTGTGAAATTGAAAGAGATGAAAATTATGTTATGTTAGAGTTTACTACTGCACTATTTCAAATTCAATGTTTCTAAATGTTTATTTTTATTTTTTATTTTTAAAGTATATTGAATTGTTATTCTTCTGCATTTAACCCTAACTTGTTGAAAAAATTTCACAATATGGACCATCATTATTAGAGCAAGGACATCTCGAAGGAGCCAAGCTCGTTAGATATAAACCTGAACAATAGTCTCCTTGGTTATGCATTTTACAGTCTAGTTTAGGGGGATCCTCCTCTGTACAATCTCCATTCATTCATCGTGGCAGAGGCTCCTACATGGAGGGTGTTACTAAGTAAGCAGTGTGGGGGCTTTGGTATGGCCACCAGAGGCAGAAGATGGGGGAAGCAACCCACTGCAGAAATAGTGGAACGAACTGTCACTGCAAACATGAGGCACATTGTTCAGTCTACTTAGATTTACAAGCAGCTAATCCCTAAGGACGTTAGGAGGGAGATCGATCGAGCATAAGAGGAAGCAGAGGTTGAGCGTCGTTTCATTTCGGATGCAGAAGTTTTAGAAGAGTTTGTTGGTTGGGAGGGAGACTCGGGAAACACCCACTCGAGGATGGTATAATTCCATAAAACAATAGACATGTATTGGGTTTTCAAGACGGTTATGGGGAAGATTCCGATTGAGCGAGGTCAAGCAAACAGTGAAATTCTCCTCCAACGAGACGAGATTCAGGCGAATATTGTCAAGTTGAGTCGTCAAGTGAATCACAAGCTCGACGATATAGCACAGCACCTGGGTATGGACTTCAAGTTGAAACCGCCTTCTGGTTCAACCGACTGCACCCCAACGGTCATACCCTTCGACGATGACACAGTATAGTTTTCTTATTATGGTTACCAAGTTTCCCTATATGTCGTTTACTCATGCTTATTATGATAGAACTCATATAGTGGTTTTTTGTAAGCACATAACTGGACAAATATTCCTCGTTTTGACTGATGTTTTGCTTACCCAAACATTGTTTTACAGTCTGGTTTCCCCTCAAGGCAAGCTGGTGATTTTTTTAATTATATTGTGTAGACAGCGAAAGACAGGCCTAGTTTCCTAATAGGCAAGCCTGTCCCAACTTAATGTACTGATTATTTTCCTATTAATAGTGTTAGATTTTTTAATGATATAGCAGTTTAGCCTGGGAAAACCCAAACTCGGGAAAAAACCCAACAATCTTTTCTTATTCAGAGATTCAGGACATAATACAAGTACATCCAGATATAGAAGTGATCTTGAACAAGATTGATCACAAACAGAGAAGATACAAAAGTAAGAGCCCCAGAAATTAGTCTTCTACAACCTAGAGCGAACTTCTTCTTGCTTCTTGTCTTCTTCACTTGTCCTCCTAGAGAAGTGCGAACCACTTTAGAGAGAGAGATGAACTTGTTGTAATAATGAAGTGTGAAAGCACTTTATTTATATTCTTCTTTTCACTATAAGTTTCCTCAATTAGGTCGGCTTGACTTTTATTTATTTATTTATTTATCTTTTATTTTATCTTTCAAACCGACTTTTATTTTTATCTTCTAGGGTTATTTTACCCATTTTATTGGGGTAATCGTGCTCTTCATTTCTTCAACTTTATCTAGGACTTCTTAAGAATATATTTCGATGCTACATAAACATCAACACTCCCTCTTAGCGAGGATTGTATTCTTCTTGCATGATCTTCAACATTGTTCGTCTTCTGGAGGTTCTTCTTCAACATTCTTTAGGACTTCTTCAATGGATTGTCTTGACTTCTTTGGATATCGAAAAGTTCTCATTGTTGATGTCTCATCACATGCGGTCACATTCTTACCCAAGAGCTCTAATGTTGATTTGACCATACTCTAAGAAGCCCCCGACACTTCTAGTGCCAATTGTCAACTTCAACATTAAACTAGGCTTTGTTTAATATACAAGGAGATAAAATATCCTTGTAACATAGATAAGTCATGATACTCTATAAAGAATACATCACTCTTGTTAAGGAGCACTCCACATACTGAGTACGCAATGTGACATCTAGCCTACCATCACTCTAGTCCACATGACTGGACTAGGCTAAGCATCCGATCCCTCTGCTAATTAGTCTGCATGGCTAATCAGAGCTGGAACTCATAAAAACATCAACACTCCCTCTTAGCTAGGGAGGTATCATCACTCTAGAACACATCTGGATAGCATCTGATTGTCATGGCTTGTCTCGTACATCTCATCATCATAAGAAAGGTCTCTTCTAATCAAGTCCTTATGACCGGAACAACTGTTCCCACTAGAACCTTGTTCCTCACTGGAACCACATCATCTTTCCAAAGATGATATATGATCCATCTGATCAGCCTGGTCAACCTAGACCACAGAGGAACACATACTCATGCTTTATTAGTCTAAAACTGAAAGGAGGTTGCACTCCTCAGGAAGACACCTCTTCCAAGCACTTTATCGATCTCAAATCGAAGGGAGGCTCCACATCCCCGGGAAGACTCTTCTTCCAATTTACCAATCATTACAACTGGAAGGTGGTGATGACTGCAGCTAGTCCACCCCTCTAGGCCCAAGCTCTATACAAGAGCACTCTCCCCACTGAAGAACATCCCACACAGGGATCCACTCCACAAAGGAGTCCTCTCCACACAAGCAAACGTTCCACACAGGAACCATCACACACAGGGATCCATTCCACAAAGGAGTCCTCTCCACACCAGAGAACGTTCCACACAGTAACCATCCCACACACGGACACACTCCACTAAGGAGTCAAGCACAAGTCTCGGCTTTTGCCTCATCAACAGCCATATTGGTTATCAATCCCCTTCCTAAGGAAGGGAATCTCTACCACCCCAAGCCTTTCATGGAATATCTGCAATATGCTCATCTGTGGAGATATACTGGAGCTTCACTACTCCCTTCTAGCTGAGATGTACTCTGCCTCTGTTATACTAAGTGCCACAGAAGACTATTTCTTGTTGAACCAAGAAACCATAGCTGAGGTGCTCTTTCTGTGAACAACACTGCCAACCCAATCTAAATTTGTGAAGCCCACCAGCTTTACTTCATTATCTGAGGTATATCTCAATCCATAACCAATTGTACCGCGAAGATATCTCAGCACATGCTTAGCTACTGTCTAATGTACTTGTCTTGGCTCGACCATGTGCCGACTCAATGCGTTCACTATATAACAGATATCTGGCATGGTATTAACCAGGTACAACAAGGCATCAATCAACTGGTGGTACATGGTGGGATCCACTAAATCTGAAGATATGGCAGCATCATGTAACTTCTTCAGATTTGCTTTCATGGGTGTAGCCATGGACTTATAGTCCATCGTCCCAAATCTCTTCAAGACATCAATAGTATACTTCCACTGACTCAGGAAGATCTCATCGTGTCTCTGCCACACCTCTAATCCCAAGAATTAATGTATTATGCCAAGGTTCTTCATCTCAAACTCAAAGGCTAGCTCCCTCTGCATATGTCAATGAATCTCTCTGTCTCAGTGGGAACATCACGATCAAGGAAACATTATCAACAATCTATGCCATCTGCACATGCTAAATCCTAAGCCACTGCTCTAACTGAACAAATCTGAACATTCAGGCAAAAGTAATGCTCTAACCAATTTTAGAGTCTGCCATGATACAAACTCAAAGCCAACTGCTCTTCATGTGATCCCCACATCTCAGGTAACATGTTGAAGTAACTAAGGAACTTCAGAGAACTCATCAGCTGCTACTAACTGCAATTCCTCTTGATCACCGGAAGGATGAATATTTGTAGTAGAGAGAGACCAAAAATCGTTGGAGGCTCCTGCTTCCGACCATCAATCCTTATATGAGATCCTTTGGACCTATAGGTTATATGATTGAATGTACTAGGTCCACACTTGATCCACATTCCACACTGGACGAGGAGTTCACACGAAACTCATCTCGGTTCACATAGAACCACAGTCCACAAAGGACAAGGGATTCACACAGAGCTCAAGAGAATCAACTCCATCTCCCTCTCAAGGAGGGACACATTATTCTCCCAGTCTTGGGGAGAATCTCACATCGATGTTGCAACCATCAGTCTTCAAGCACCCTACACCCTCTGCTTCTGTGCATCCTACTCCTCCTCAAATATTGAGTATCAACATGATCTTTAGATCCACACTTGTCCTCTTGCTGAACAACTCTCACTTGTTCTTTGGAACAAGTCTCTTGTAGGTCACAGCACATGATCTTTCCTACAAGTCAAGTTCAGCCAATTAGTTACCAACATTGCACAATCATGAAATTCAATCAAATCATATTGACATTTCAATGCAATAGTTCACACAGTTATGTAAGCATCTTAGCCAATGCTTCAGCACAACATGCATCCATATCCCAAACACAGGTGACTATCTAGATGCCTTCCATCTCCACCAGAACATACTAACAAGAGCGTGCACTGCTCAAAACTAAAAAATTCTCAGATCTGAGATCTGCTTCCCCAGATAGGTTCGCCCTCCTAAGGCGAGTTGGAGAAAGCTAAGGTCGAGCCCAATCAGTGATCAGAAGGGCTTAAAACAAGATGCCCTAGTTTCTTGACCTCGGCAGAAATTAGGTCAAACTTGCAAAATCTGCAAACTGGAATTTGCCTCCACAGAAAAGTGCGCCCTCCTAGAGCAAGTTTGCCAAGTGCTCTTTTCAAGACAATCTATGGAGAGAAGAGTTCAAACTAGGATGCCTTAGTTTCCAGCAATTGCACAGCAGAAGCGTGGTGTGGGCACATAACCTGTTAGATTTTTTAATGCTATCGCATTATAATTTTCATTTCTTTCAACTTTAACTACACAATCATGCACAGAAACACAAGAGACACAATAGTTTACCCTAGGAAAATCCAAATTTCTAGGATTCCTCAGAAATTTCTAGGATTTAATTAGTAAAGAACAAATATTTAAACTTTGAAAACTGGAAATTTCAAGATGCAAGACGCCCATAAAAATTCCAGAATTAAGTTCAATATGCTGATATGAATTTCCAGAATTAATTAGGATGAATTATAAGCCATATAACTACTTAAATCAGCCTTAAAAATTAAATGAAAAACCTAGAAAGTTAATGTGATTATTCTAGCATGAAATACTAACTTAAGAAAATATAATTTTTGGAGTTATTAGGGTTGTTCTAATTCTGTGTTTTTGTTGTTAGGAAATGAAGAAAAGATAGAAATAAAACTAAAGGAATCAAGTCTAAAAATAATGCTAAAGCATGAGAATGTACCTTGGCTTCATGGAAGAGGAAATATGAAATTTATTGCAGCCTTGAAGAAACCAGATTTCACCCCAAAAATATGAAAAGAAAATGTTTAAGTTTAGTGGTTGATGAGATGGAGTGTTGGACTAGTGCCTTTAATCCTTGGGAAAATGGAGAGTTGATAATTGTAGCTCAAACAGGTACTTCTGCATAGGCCAGGTGTCAAGCATGCAGAAGTCATCCAAGATCACCTCTCTAGGAGTTTGTTTGAGAGAGCAAGAGACTTTTGTATCTCATTCCTAAGTCTAACTTAGGAAAAGCTTATTATTAACTTAATGTTGGCTAATGACTAAAAAGTGAACTTAGGATTAAGTCACGGCTGTTGATCTTAAGTGAGGCTTCAGATCTAGTCTTAGCCAATGATCACTTTGAAGATCTAGGGTTAGGGTTTTGGTCATTAAGAAGATATAAAAGGAAGCCTAAGAAGAGGATTAGACACACTATAGTCGCACAGAGTGAGTGGGATCCCACTGATTGGTTGGAGACGGACTTTCAACCAAATGTGCAGGTGCAGGGGCATGGTCAGAGGAAAGGTGCAACAGGGCAGTAAGGGAAATAGCAGCCAACCAGCAATATCAAAGGATTGATCTTAAGGTTTGGTAGCTAGGCTATTTATTGTTTTGTAATTCCTCAATGGGCCATTTTCCCAATAAGGGAGCCCATGATTTTTATCTTAATAATAATCATCTGTCGCTGGTTTTTCCCTAGTTGGGGTTTTCCAGGGTAAATCTCAGTGTCAAATGTGTGTAATTTCCTGATTATTTCTGTTGTGTAATTCGTTAGAACTCGGTGTATTTTTTGTTAATAAGTGCAAGTAAATTATTTGAGACATTAAATGATCTGGGTTCAAGTAAAATTTAACATGGAGTCCTAGAAATAGTTCTCCTTGGGCCTTGTTTGCGGTTACTTGGCTGGAACACCTACAAAACATGACAAATTCTCTCCAAGCCTTTGGAGTTTCATGCAAATCCTTCCAAGGAAGGTTCACCCTAGAACATACACCTTCAATATCTAGATCCTAACAAAGACCCTAGCCTAGGCAAATTTAAGTTGCAACCCTCCTAAGATTACATCACAAGCAAGCTACAAGACTAGAACATGAAATTAATTACAATTACACCTTTCCAACAACTCAATGGCTTATCTAACTTTTACTCATCCAGTCTAACATTGGTGTGACCCTTTTTAAATCCTTATTACATATGAAAGTTCTATGTCAAGGTGCATAGCCTAGATAAGTCAAGGTGCATAGCCTAGACTCCTAAGGTAAGTGAAGGTACATGAAGTGAATGTGTACTTAGGGAAAGAAATGGGTCTTTGCAAATTAACCAGCATAGCAACCGATAGTGATAAGTCTACCCTTAACTTTCAAGAGTTTTGTTTAAGATATTTCTCCAACATGTGTGCATTAGAAGGAAGTGCTATCATGGATCACCCATCCTTGGGCCTCTTTTTTGTGATCCCTTTTTACTTTATTTTTTCATTTATTTGCATTTCTTTAGCCTTTTCATTGGCTTAGTCCCTTTACTTTAGATTTGGCTTTGATAACCTGAGATAGAGGGAACCTTGATTTTTTGCAAAGGGGGATATCTCCCATATATTTCCAATTTAATTTAGCAACATTGACCTCAGAGTACTAGACTCTTTTAGATTTATTCAGGCATTCATACATGGGAATAGTTATGATAATAATAATAAAAGTCAATTAGATATTAGAGTTAAGTATTAGTATAGTCACTTCAAACTTTATGTTATTTTGCACTTGTATGTTTTATTTCATTTGATTGTGCTTCTCGATCTATCCCACATTGATAACCTGGATTAACTCGACCTCATTATAACCCGATATAAGAAAGCTTTCACTTTCTCATCTATGCAATACACCAGCATAGATCCATCTTAAACCCGTATCTATCAAGCACCGAGAGGGATCCAATTTCTTGAGGTGTATTTCTTTTTTTAAATTTAAACTCGAGAAATTTGATATCTCTTGATTGATAGACCCGGGTTTAAGTTTTAAGTTTTTATTTTATAAACGAACATCGATTTTTTAATTACTTTTAATAATATTTTATTTTATCAGCCAACATAGATTTTTTCTAAATACTTTCATTAATTTTTTATTTTATGAGCTGACATGAATTTAGTAATGGCCGACATAATATAATTTATTACTTTTTACTCTTTTTTTACTCGTGTAACGTTACTGGACAAACGTTACAACATCTCCCTCATACTCGTGTTAATGGACGACATAATATAATTTGTTACTTTTTACTATTTTTTTTACTTGTGTAACGTTACTGGACAAACGTTACAACATCTCCCTCATACTCGTGTGTAACGTTACATCCACACACGTTACAACATCTCCCCCATACTGGGCTGTAGAGCACCTCGTTTCACTCAGTGCAATTACGATAACTCTTTCAAATTAGCCTTGGTTTCTTTGTGTTCGATTTTTGTGACATGGTATCTAAGCTAGGGACTGCTCCCAACAAAGACCTAGGGACTGCTCCCAACAGAAACAAATCAAGGGATCGCTAGTGTAGCACATTGAAGAGCCAAAGGGTTTTCACCGAAACTAGGTACTATTTCGATTTTTTTAATTTTGAAGCACTGTATAACAAATAAATAAAAAATTAAGTGGAACTCTATCGCTCAAGGTTCCATAAGTCAAAGTCAGATTTGGAGGAGAATCATACGAAGCAGCCGTATGACTGTATAGTCATTGACTGCTAGTTGTCATATGAATCAGCCCTTTTATGGACACAGCGACTAATAATTTGACAATTGTACAGATTTGTTAATTGTACAAATCGAGACGACCATCGTATGGACTCGGATCACTGAATATAATTGTATGGCCACCACTAGAAATTCGTACAAATCAACCACCAGTACGGAATTGAGCCTCCATTAGATCGTACAATTCATATGCACCTTCAAAATTTTGACTATACATATCAACAAACATAGTAGCTTTCATTTTTGTATTGATGGCTTCTTTGGTGTAAATCCAAACTTGAATAAGATGTGGTGTTCAGGGATGTTGAAACTATCCTGCCACATGGTTTTTGGTTTTCTATCATTGGTGATCATTGCTAATAGGTATATTCGTTTTGGGGGGTCCTCATGCACTCCCAAGAGGAGCACATGTCCCATGGTTGGAGCCAGATGTTACCCCCCATTTTACATGGGTGTCCACATGTGATTTTGTCAACATTTAACAATGGTTACAAGTTGGTGGAGCTATGGATAGCTTAGGTTCCTTGATGCTATATTTTTTCTTCATGTTATGATGATGCCCTAACATATGGATGTTCAAGATACATCTGTCTACGGGAATTGTACTTTGATTTTCTTGATGTAGTGGCTATTGATGAGGTTATGTGATGACTTCATAATTGGTGACTACTCTTCCATGGAGGGCTCTCTCTCTAACACTTGTTTGATGGCTTGGGCCCTCATTTGATAGAGCATTCTATCCTATTGGCGTTATTTCATGGTTATATATGGTCAAATATCCTTCATGCACATTTTTCTAGGGCGCATTTGTTCTCTTGCCCATGGTTTTGGTATGAGTTCACATGATTGATCCACCACTAGGATATCCCTAGAAACATTAAGGATTTTTATAATTCACGGAACTCAAGAGTCAAGACGATTGACAAAGTTTAAATAGCAAGATTGAATAGTTACAAGAGTTTGATTGATCTAGGCATTGCAGCTTGCCCTTCTGAAACCTTTCTATCAAGTGCAAAAAAACTGTTTTTGAATAAAGTTTAAACCAAGAAAACATTTTCTAGTCACACAAGGATCAAGATAAATTCTATGAAAGGACATACAGGCAAGCAATGTTGTTCCACACTTCCCCGTTATCTGGATCAAGCTGCACAGCATGAGTAAACCCATCTATGGCTTTATCAAAGTCTCTAGCCTGCAAGATGCAGAATAAAGGCATGAAAATAAATCTCTAACACCCGTGAACATTAGTTAGTAAAATTGGACAAAAAACATATTCTCTGTTTGTGCTTCATCTCACTGTAATTGATCATGTGCATCTTTCAACAATTCGAATTACAGTAAAATAGAAAAAATGGTAAAGAGAATGGTTAATTGACCTTTAAAGCTGCTGAACCAAGTGCAAACCATCCATCTGGATGGAGGGAATTTAATGCAAGTGCAGCTTCCCTGCATTAGCCCATGAGTTCAACACCAGACTAGAAATATATCAAAAGTAGCTTTATTGGGCATAAAGATAATTTAAAAATGATTTGAACAACCAATCTTTTCACATAACACCAAAGGTAAAACAAAAATACATAAAGGGTGGATAGATTCAAAATACAAACCAGTGACTTTGAGACTTTTTGTACGCCCCTCTATTATATGCGCTTCGTGCCAAGGATCGCTGTCAATAGATATGCATAATTTTGATAAGCATATTTAAGTATTAAAATATGGAATCTTCAATCAATCATTTAAATGCATTCAAATATCAAACTTCAAAGAAAAGCCCCAATGAGGTCTAAATCAAACCTCGGCACGAGCAAATCGGTTGCCAGAAACTTCCAAAGCTTTGATGTAATTATCATCATTAAGTGTAACATCTCCCAGCGAGCACCTTAAACAGAGAAAAGTTATAAGAATAAAACGCCCAATGCAAATACCAAGAAATTCATAATAACAATGGCCACATTTTACAGATACAACACACTACACATGGTTTAGAGATGTTCACATTAAAGGTGACCCAAAAGAGAAATACTATCAACCTATCAGATTATCAGAACAGGCATGCATTCAAATGTAGATACCAATCATTTTTATTTTCTGTTTATTCAAAATTCTCTATATCTTCATTAAATTGAATCTAAACATGAACTGGAGCACAATCAAGTCAAACACCAAAGATATTTTGAATCCAGAAGGCCATCAAAACCCAAAAGTGAAATAACATGGAAATATCAGTAACAATCTTTAAATCGCTCTTCCTTATCTGAATCTCCTTAATCTGGTAGATTATGGAGAATAGAATCCTTGAAAAGTTACAAGTCAGATAGATGTGAACATTTGTGTTAGTTGTTTACACTCCTAGGCCAGCTAGATCATGATCTTTGGACTGATTTATCTGGGGTTGCATCCTTATGTGTGGGGATCACACCCCCTGCATTCCCTATGTCCTTGAGGATATGGATTCTAAGAATGACTCAAAAATGGGTGCAGACTACCCTAAGTACTGGGGATGTTTAAGGGGAATCCCTGGTGCAGTCAAGGGATGTCACCGCACTCCAGGAACACTCAGTTATCTCTAAGTCAACTGCAATCTGTAGACTTTTGACACTAGGAAATGTCAAACTAACCCTCCTAACCATATGGTCTCTGTATAAGACAGCATGTGTTTGTCGTTAGTTGGCTTATTCATTGACCATATATACTGTTAAGCATAATTGACATACTAAATATTTCAGCTATTTAAAAATGACCAGCAATATTTTTATTACTATCTCCATCCCCCAAAATTTTGGGGTTATCGTTATCCTCTCTTTTCCCTGAAATTTATCCCCTTGTTCCTGAACCTCATCCCCTCGTCTTGGAATGCTGGGGTAACACAGGTTTAGAACCATCATATTTTTCTGACAGATATCTCCAATTATCAAGTGCTTACCCATTAAAAGAATTGGACAGGTTACAACAACAATAATGAGAATAGAACCCTAGCCAACATGCAGAAAACGTTTGGCTAGGACAAAAAGAGTCCCAATAGCTACGTTAACAAGCCTAATAAAAATAATGTTGGTTGTAAATGTAGCACAAAGCAAAGGCAGGGAAAAAAGATGGAAATTACATGTTTCAGAATTACCTGTCTGTGTGTGTGTGTGTGTGTATATATATATATATATATATATATATCCCGTCGAAAATATAAACCAAAAACATAGAAAAAATGAAAATTGAAAATTCAGATCTCCAAATATATATGTGTATACTGTCAAAAAATTAAACCAGAAACATAGAAAATTCAGATATCCAAATATACTTTGCTCCAAATCACTCCCACAAACTCACAAATGCAGACTACTATGAAAACCTCAGATTTGTGTTGTTTGCAACTGGGGCAATAGGGCAATTTTATAGGCAGAAGTTAGGATACCAGGGCCCCACACTTTACCATTTTTCTGCGTATTTTTATATATGGTCTTCTTTTCAAAAAAAATGACAGCTTGATGTTTCTGGCAGGCCAGTAATGGATACTGAGCTGATCTGTGATTGATCCTGATCCATGGAAATGCAGATCCTGGATCCTCCATATGCAGATCTGATAGCATTAATTTGAAATGTTCACAAATTACCAACAAACTTTCACAGTACATTAATCTGCAGAATAATTCACTGCTTTTAGACATCCTCACAACCACCATTAGAAGTTAAACAATCGGATTTCTAATTGCATAGCCTATCACAGCAAAAATGCCATATAGATTATTTTGTAATGTACCTGGACATGTTAACAACCATGCGCGTGTCACAGGCATATATACGCTGGATTTTAAAGTACAGCAATATAGAAAAGCATGCAGTGGGAACCTAGTTGAGTAGAGTTCTTCTATATGTATTATGAACACAAGTAGATGATCAAGCACCTGTCATGAGTCATAACCATATAAAAGTCATTTGACCCCTTTGTTTTGACAAATCGAATCCCAGCTAAAATTTCCACATGTCTGAGATATGATATAGTCAATAGACAAAGAAGAGCGGAATATTCTGCCGCACAGACAGCTGCATAGGGAAAGATACCAGCAGTTGTAGCACAAGACTATCACCCAAGAGCTAAGTAAATATCTGAAAGTAGAAACATGCATTCCAAAATGGACCAACCATGCTGAGTGTGACTAGTGTTTCTTTCCTAATAAGGGGTGCTGGTAATAAACAAATACTCTACCTACCAACTCCCATGACATGAAAAGTATCCAATTATGTGCATGTTCTATTGAACAGATGAATGTCAAATCTGAATAATCTCATAAAGACAAGACATAGAATTCAGTGTAGAAGTGAACTCAAAAACCTTACAAGTACCAAAACAACATACCACAGTCTTGGATCTTCCGGGCTATGTTGCAAACGCTCTTTAATAAGATCTGTCGCTGCTGGCTTTTTTCCTAGCAAACTGCGCATATCAAAGCAACAGTAAATCAACCTCAATACTAAATAATACTTTAGCAGCGTACAAATGACAATACAGGCAGGCACTTCTCCTGGGTAAAATGCAATGGACTCTCATAAGATGGAATAAAACGCCCAGATTGAAAATTCACATACCAATAGCAATAAATAAGATTATCCCACAGCTCAAGATCCTCAAATATTTTCAGAGCATCTCCAATAATACCACAGCTTACCATAAGCTCGGCATGTTCCCTGAGGTATGAACAGAGACAAGATTAAACCAAAAGAGATAAAATCAAAGATGTATCATACCAAACATTCATTTGGCATAGGAATCCCACAGATATATATATATAGATATGGATGTGTACTACATATTTGATATAATTCTCTATATTTTATAATATATATTCACTGTGATAAGAAATTTAAAAAAGAAAGTGCTCATTTACTTGAGAAGTGCTGAGACAGTAGGGAAACAGACACAATAAGCGTAGTGCATGCGGTCTGCAACACCAGTTGAACCTCCACAGACTTCTTGGACCTGCGTCGCAGTGGAGTAGTAAGCTTATACTAAGATTATAAGGTAATCATAATGTTTATGCAAATCAACGAATTGCATACTACAATTATTCCCTTTAAATTGCTAACACAGAGAATTATTTTCCATGAACCTTACGTATACTACAGTTTTATCTAGACATCTTTTTTGTGCAATTTTCTTTTCCATGAACCTCGTGTATGCTAGAGCTACATCTAAATATCATTTTGCTTCTTGAAAAATTGATACATAGTATAAATGTTTACTTTCTATTTGACAGATTCAAAGCAAAGACAATCCTGTTAATAATTGTGATTAAACAAATAGAGTCAGATAGACTGAAGAAACTTATTCGTTCTCCTTTACATTTTTCTACAGTCTTGCTAGTTCTTAATTATCCAACTAAAACAAATATTTTATCTTTAAAATTTCAGGCATTCTTCCATTTCTAGCAAAACAATGCAACATTATACCGATAGAAAACACTCTACAAAATGGAAATTCCAGATATATTCTATGCCGTCATAACAGAAATACAGTTTTTATGATACAAGAGTATCACACCTAACTACAATTTTTATGATATGTGAGTTTATTTGTATGTGTGCAATGAGATATATCATCATATAAACCAGTGAAGCATGACTCGGCTGAGACTCGCGGGTACTCGCGAGTCTCAACGAGTCAACCCTAGCCCCGAGTAACCGCTTCGTACTCGCCCACAAACTCGGCCAAGAGTTGAAACTCGCCTCCAGTCACAAAACCAGCGCACTCGGGTCAAACTCGGGCCATACTCGGTCGGACTCGCCATGACAGGAAAGAAAAAAACCCACGGAAATTTGCTGGACGTGAAGTCATTATGCTCGCTGGTTGAGCATTAGAGCCAGCGAACATATATTTTGAGGGAAATGAGCTTGCGGGGACACAGTTGTGGTTGTGGTTTTCATCGTTTTCTCTGGGCTGCGAGTCATGGTCACCGATCCGCATAGTTAATTTTGCAGCGGAGTTTATTTTTTTTTAAATTAATAAAATTTAAAGTTTTAATTTTATGCTATAGTTTAAATTTCTCCCATTATCCTTAAACGAGTTCGCAGATGCAGAAAAACATTATGACTTGTTGGTTCCATCTCTCCAGCAACGCATAATGCTGATTGGGCCAAATCCACTGCAGCGAGTCGCGACCACTTTGCACCAGATACTGACTGGGCAAACGGTAAGTTTCATTTGGAAGTAGGACGGAAAACAGTCTTGTTACACAAAACGACAAAATCGCCCCGTGATCCTCATTTGTGATGGGAATATAATACCCAACGTTTCATTAAAATTTTAATAATTTATAATAAAAACATTAAAAAAATGTTATAGTTTAAAACCTTCAACTTTAAAGTTTAAGGTTTTAAACTCTAGCATTTTTTAATGTTTTTATTATAAATTATTAAAATTTCAATTTTAAAGTTTAAAGTTTTAAACTATAGCATTTTGTAAAAAATTGTTGTTATAATTGCAATTTTAATTTTTTTAAATTTTTAATATAGTAACTATAAAATGCAAATCTTTCTTTTTGATTATAAATTTAGAATGCAATACTTATTTATTTATTTTATTATAAATTATTAAATTATAGTTTTTTAAATTGTTTTTGTTATAATTAATAAAATTAAAGTTGAAGGTTTTAAACTATAGTATTTTTTAATGTTTTTATTATAAATTATTAAAATTTCAATTTTAAAGTTTAAAGTTTTAAACTATAGCATTTTGTAAAAAATTGTTGTTATAATTGCAATTTTAATTTTTTTTAAATTTTTAATATAGTAACTATAAAATGCAAATCTTTCTTTTTGATTATAAATTTAGAATGCAATACTTATTTATTTATTTTATTATAAATTATTAAATTATAGTTTTTTAAATTGTTTTTGTTATAATTAATAAAATGTACAATATTTTTATTTTTTTTCCTATTTGCCGAGTCTTGCCGAGTTTGTCCCGAGTCTTTCCCGAGTTTTTCCCGAGTCTACGAGTCATATGCCAGCCGAGTCTTTGCCGAGTCCGAGTCATGCAACATTGATATAAACCACATTGTTCTATATCTCAGCAACTGCCTTATCAAACAAACCAGGTGTTTCTATGCCTCAATCACTGTGGCAAAACAAACTAAAGTGCAAACTGCAAACTAAGTGCCTACAGGAAAACAAAAGAGAGTCGAACTAAACCAGCTCATCCATCTTCATTATTGCACGCTGTTTGGTGCGGCTCCTCTTACGCTCCCAATGAATCCGAAGAATCTGGCAAAAGCACCTTACCTTGACAGAACAAATGAAAAGTAAGTCCAAATGAAACCATAGAAAAGAAATCTAAAACACTCGCAAGTGCAGATATACCAGTTTCAGATTTAATAAAGTCACAAAGCATTATATCTACAAAACATGCAAGATGTTTAGCATATACAAACAGAACACATAAAAATGCAATCTGCATTAGCATAAAAAAGTTAAACAAAAGTAGTTCCTAAGGCCTCTTTTGACCCTCACTCCATTGAAGAAGCATCATTTACACATCAAAATACAGTGGCAAAGCATAATTGCAACAAGAAAATCAGTCCAAATTAGCATAAAAAATATAAGTAGCTTCAAAGGACTCTTACTCCATTTAAGAAGCATCATTTGCAAATTAACAATACAGTGGCAAAGCATAATTGCGACAGTAAAAATCTAGTAATTGCTGCAACTGGATTAATATCCTTACCAAAGTTGAAACAAAATGGCCATCTTATTTGAGAGTTAAAGTGGAATGCAAGGAAATAGGATGAAAAGCTACTCCTTGGAAGCATCCCAAGACCCATCGAAATACCTTCCAAAGAATAAGAAAGATAAGTTCACTGAAGATGAAGTTTTGATCATTGTAGAGGATAAAGTAGAATGGGAAACATGAAGACCAATGTTACAAGAATACAATGGTTCATTTGTTTAGTTTGAATGGATTTGAGATGGACAGCCGGTCAGTAGTTTAGGCTTTCATCTCCCCTTGGAATGAAGCTATCCTTACTGTCCAGGAATGTACGTGGGATGACACTTCCCAATCACAAGATGTTTGTGCACTGTGTGTTGCAGCGTGTCCGACCAGATGTGATCTTCCTAAAGGAGGTTAAGACCTCTGGTTTTGAGCTTTGTAATAGGATGAACTATTGTTGGAATGGCCCTTTTTGGACTTCAGAGCATTCTCAAGGGAGTGAAGGTGTGGGGATTTCTCTCTCTTCCTCTTTGCAGAGTTTTGTCATTGTGTCTGGTTCGGACCCGAGTGATCAAAGTGTATGGGTCACCCTTTTGATTTACGATCAGGTAGTTGTTTTCTTTGTGGTTTATGCTCCTAGCCTCGGCTCGAAGTGATGTATGCTTTCGTATTGGATGGCTTCATCTCATCCTGTTGTGGAGTGGATTGCTGGGGGGAATTTCAATATGGTGGAATGAAAGGAGGATAGATGTGGGCGTGCAGGGTCAATGGTTAGTGGTTTGGAGAAGCAGACTTGGTGTTGTTACAGATTGATTCTATGTGCCCCATAAGGATTTGACTTTCTCTTGGCGGCTTCATCCTATTGATGTGCTTTTAGATATGAATGGTTTGGATCATTTGCCAATTCAAACTATGATTTCCTTGAAACAATTTCTTGATTCACCCCCTTCTTCACTATTCAAGCTAAATGTTTCTAAGTTGGAGTTGAAGGACTTCCAGGACCTTGTTCATAGAGTGTGGAATGTAATGAACATATATATACATATATATATATATATAAAGCATCAACAACAACAACAACAACAATAATAATAAATAATTAACTACGTGTCACATAGGAGGACTCAAGGTCTGCGACGGTAGGGGGTCTGCGGTGGCGAAGGTAGGTGGCGTAGCAGAAGGGTATTTCCGCTGCGAAAGTAATGTATGAGATCAGCTAAGATGGGGTTAGCCCCTCCAACTCTTAACCTTACGGTTCTATATTAATTGAGCTCTAGCAATATGGATGAGTAGGTGGACAGTGAGGGCTGGTCAAGCCCCACCGCGATCTTCCATACTGATGAGGAGGTACGTGCATTGTAGAGACAAGGCAAGGGTCAGTCACTTGACGATAGCATAAGATCGCGCAAATCCGGGGAGTATCTGAGGTAGTCACTCACGAGTTTTTCCTTATCGTTCGAGAGGTACGAGGCAATTTACCAGAGGGATTTCACACGGGGACCTCTGCTTCGAAGACCAATTTGATCCTTCTCAACCTGATGCCAAAGTTGTTGAGGGGAGTCTGAAAGAAAATTTGCAAGGGGAAACCCTAGATTTGAAGTGTGGAAAGAAGAAGTGTATCAGAGCTAAGAAGGAGAGGGTCAAAATGGGTCTCGATTTGGACCTAAAAATGTCTGAAGTTCCAATTTTTAAAGATGTGGCTTTGATAGGAAGATTTTGCAGAAAGTTTGTCTCTCCGACTTCTTTGCAAAATAAGCTGAAGGCCTCCTGGATGCCGGTTTTAAACTATATCCTGACTTTTTATGTCCTGGTAAACAGATGGATTTCTTTTACTTTTCGGTCTAAAGACGATGCAAGCTATATTCTTAAAAAAGATTGGAGATAGGGGCCGTCTGGTTTAATTTTAAAATTGTGGGATGTTGGTTTTGATGCCCAACGGGAACCAACATATATTCAAAAAGTCTGGGTTATTCTTTTGAGGCTACCATCTTTCTTATGGAGAATGGAGATTCTGGAAAAAATTGGAAATTTGATTGGTCGTTTTGTCTATTTAGAAGATGGGTGGGAGTCTAAAGAATATCGTCGATGTGCCTGGCTTCTAGTGGAAATAGATCTTAGGGAAGGTCTGCTTGTTCATTTGGAAGTGGTGGTAGGGGAGAAGTCTATTGTACAATCCATTGATGTTATGGTTGTCACGAAGTGGGCCATTTAGTATCTCTGTGTCCTATGAAAATAGGTTTTCTAGATGCAAGAAGAAAAATTTGGGTAAAGAAAAAGACGGAAGTGGTGTCGACAGCATTGGAGGAGTCGAAAGGAAGGTTGTGGGCTTTTGAAGAAGACAAGAAGAAAGGTTATCAGGAAATTGACAGGAGCACGCTCCCATTGGATTCCACACTGGAACAAGATCAAACAACCAAAGGTACGTTGTTTCCCTCTTCCCCTTCTTTAATTGGTAAAGAGGGGGGATATTTGAGACATGCTTGAGGAGGCCCTTGAAAAGAGTGGGATTCCTTTGGGTGAATCATTGGCAGATATTAGATCCAAGGTTCCCGGATTTTCTCCTATAAAAGCATTTTCTCCTATATTTATAGAAGAGAAATCTCATTCAAAAGGAGAAAAGGAACCGAAGGTTCAAAGGAAAGTTGTTTCTCCTTCCGGCTCGGCAACGTCATATGGCTTATCAAATTTTGGACGTGCGAAGGATTTGTTGAAGTAGTTCAAACCTAGATATGATCTTAGATCCAGGGTCGAAATGAAAAACAATGTCGGGTGGGAGGTTTAGCTGTAGACAAAATGATGGGAGTATGAGCAGGAAGGAGATCTTTTTTGGATTTGGCCCAACAACAAGCCCAAAAGGAACTGCGGGATGGAAAACAAGTTACTATCGATAGGACCCTTAGAGCAGGGAAGCCCCTCAGAAAGATCCCCCAATGATTATCCTATCCTTTAACGCAAGAGGGGTCGGGGTGCCCACAAACAGTTAGCCCTCAAAAGACGCTTTAGGGTCGTTAATCCAGATATCATTTTACTCCAAGAAACGATGTGTGTAGGTAAGAAAGTTGTGTATTTTCTTTCCTCGTGTTTAAGAGATTGGGTTTTTATGGCAATGGATGCAATGGGTTTATCTGGCAGTCTGGTTACAGGTTGGAAGTCTAAGTTTGTTGTGAAACACTCTGAGTCCTCTTTAGCTAGTATTAGTGTTGATATGAAAATCAAGGAAGTGGAGAAAACTTTAAGATTTCATAATATATATGGGCCTTATTCAGAAAGGTGCACCTTTTGACAGATCCTTTCTTCCTCAGGATTCCTCAATGGGTGCAATCTCATCATAGGAGGAAAATTAAATTAACTACTTCATCGAGAAAAATCTAGGGCGAATCTGGTAAACAAGATCCATCGGGAGATTTTTTCATTCACTATTTTTAGGGGAATCATCTAGTGGATTTGGAACCTTTAAAGTTAGCTCCTACATGGAGAAATACTAGAAGCGGAAAGGAGGCGATTTCAAAGCAGTTGGACAAGTTCTTGTTTTCGGAAGCCTTCATTGACGGGGAACTAGGTTTCAAGGCTTGGATTGGTTTTGCGGGGTTTTTGGATCACTTGTCAATTGTGTTACAAATTGATAGAGGGAAGAAGAATTCTAGTCCCTTTAAATTCAACCATGGTTGGCATTTGGAGGAATATTTTATCAATCTGCTCAAAACAAATTGGCACCAAACCCTTTCTTCAGATGGCGTTTCAGCCATGCAACAATTTGCTAAGAACCTACAATCTATTAAGAAAGTTATTAAATCATGGGTGAAAGATTACAAAGAGAAAATGCATTCGGATTTAAAAACTGTGGAAGAACAAATTAAGGTTCTCTATCTCCCAAAGGAAGTTTTTTTGGAATCAAATTTAATATCTTTAAAATCCTTAACAGGAGGAACTCCTATGGAGACTTAAAAGCAGAGTGATCTAGATTAATTAAGGCGATAACAATACTAGGTTTTTTCATAACTACGCCAACCATTGTAGGAGAATCAACACAATATGGGATATCCACTCACAAGATGGCTCGATGGCAAAATCTTTTAAGGAAAAAGCGTTGGCAAGAAAAAATTATTTTAGCACCCTTTTTAAGAAACCTGAAGGAAGTAATATAAGAGAACTAATGGAAATTTTAAGACCGGTTCCAACATTGATAAACGATGACATCAATGAATCTTTGATGGCAGATGTTACGAATGAAGAGGCTTTTTTTGTTTTGTGCTCGTTTTAAAGCGGAAGGACCTGGTTCCGGATGGCCTATTGGTGGAGTTTTATTTGGGATTCTATGATTTCATCAAGGAAGATCTTTTAAAAATAGTCCAAGAATCTAAGAGGGCGGGGAAGGTTTTAGGAGTTCTAAACTCCTAAAACCTGTGTGACAATACCTTCTAGGGAGCAATTTTTTTATATGTACTAATCACAATAGTCTTCAATATCTTTTACAACAAAATACATTGTCAACATAACAACAGAAATGGATAGAAAAAATTGCCACGTTTGATATGGACAAAATACATAAGAAGGGGAAGGACAATGTAGTGGTTGATGCTCTTGCACGAAAGGATGAAGAGGTAATGTCATATGTAGCTTCTATTATAATTCCTAAATTGCTAAATGAAATCCAAAGTGAGTACGCCAAGGACCCTAAAACATGTGCCATAATCAATAATCCAAGTCAAAATCCCAAATTTGAATAGAAGAATGATATCCATTCGTATAAAGGAAGAATTTATCTAAGCTCGACTTCAAAATTTAGGCCCAAGGTTTTAAAGGAGCCCCATGACTTACCCGCTGTGAGGCATGTAGACTTTTTCAAAACTTACTATAACGCAAGACAAACATTCTTTTGGAAAGGGATGAATAGGGATATTCAACAATATGTAGTTGAATGTGACAAATGCCAAAGAAACAAAAGTGAGAATGTTGCAACTCCAGGGTTACTCCATCCTCTCCAAATTCCAATTCAAAAGTGGGAAGAAATTCCCATGGATTTTATTGAAGGCTTACCTATGTCAGATGGGAAAGATAAAATCTTGGTAGTTTTTTATCAATTAACTAAGATGCACATTTTATGGGTGTGAAGAAAACCAATTCAGCAAAACAAATCGTCAAAGTATTCTGCAAAAGTATCTGCAAGTTACATGGCTTTCCGAAGATCATCGTTAGTGATAGGGATGCAAATTATAAAGGTAATTTCTGGAAGGACTTTTGTAAACAAATTGGGACTAACATGAGTTCAACTTACCACCCCCAAATAGACAGACAAACAGACATTGTCAATAAATGCTTGGAAGCCTACCTTCATTGCTTTGTAATTGATAAGCAAAATAAGTGGCTCCAGTGGTTGCACCTTGCAAAATGGTGGTATAACTCTAGATACCACACATCAACTAAAATGACTCCCTTCCAAGCCTTGTATGGGTATGAACCTCCCAAATGGAAGGAATTTGCTTTAAGTGATACTAAGTTTCCAGCAGTACGAAATCAACTTGAGGAAAATTAGAAGGTAATCCAAATACTTAAGGATAATTTAACAGTTGCACAAAATCGTATGAACCAGCAAACATACCATCATAGAACAAAGAGAGGGTTTGGAGTTGGAGATTGGGTGTTCGTGAGATTACAACCATACAATAGTTATCTCTGAAGCAATACGGAAAAAACAAATTAGTTCCAAAGTTTTATGGACCATACCAAATTAATAGGAAGATTAGTCAAGTAGCATATGGGTTGGACCTACCAGACAAAGGTCGTATCCATAACGTTTTCCATGTGCTATGTCTAAAGAAAATGTTGGGGTAGTGGCAGTCAACGCAAACGAAACTTCCTATAGTGGATGATGAAGGAAAGATTGTCTTAGAACTAGAAGAAATCATTGATACTAGAGAAAAGAGACTACATTCTAGAAATATCAAGGAGTACCTCATTAAGTGGAAAAACCTTCCAGAAGAAGATGCATCGTGGGAGACAGAGAAGTTTCAACAACAACATCCCTCATTACCCCTTTGCTTTGAGGACAAAGCATCTCAAAAAGGGGAGGACAATGTTATAGACAGAAAAGGATAGGAATAAATAATAAACTATAATATAATAATAAAAGTAAAAGACAAATAATAATAATAATAATAAAACATAAAGACAAATAATAAATAATATCCGTGAGATGTAGAACAGTCGGTGGTGGGTGATGGTTAAGACACCCCTAAGCGGAAAGGTCGCCGGTTCGAAACCCCGCGGATACTAAAATCCAACCATGTTAAGGGTTGGTGCGGTCCAAGCCGGGTGCGATCCCCGGTTGATTTTGACGGCTTAGATGCCCCTGGTTCGTGGTCTGTCAGCCAATGGCAAACCCTGCTAGTCAGGGGGTACTACCACTTGCCAAAAAAAAAAGACAAATAATAAATAATAAGAATTGCTAAACAAATATTAAATATATATTAACTTAAAGAAGAGGGTATATATATAGTGACACAAGCCTTCGAAGAAGAGACATGAGCTTCTTGAGAATATATTTATACCAAATGTTATTCTTGTAAAGATCATCATACTCATTTTTTTTACTACTTTCTATAAAGTTATATTTTTCTAAGTTATTATTTTATTGGCAAACGGTGTATTCGTGGCTTGTATGCCTATAGGATAACCCTTCCTTTGAATAAATTTGCATCAAACCCCAAAGGCTTGGGGTGGAATTGTCATGTTATTGCAGCTATTCCAGCTCCATGTAACATCAAACTAAGCCCAAGGAGGACTATATTCAAGACTCCATGAGCCCAAGGATTCAAGGCACTAGCCATCCTTAATCACACCAACCATAAAAATAAAACATCCTTTTCTTTATTTTCTTTTTATTAGCTAAGAAATCATTTTTAAGCTTGTTTTAGTTAGATTTATTTATGTTCTGCATAACTTTCTTAACAAGTAAACAGAACTAAATCTGCCCCTAATGCTCTATTAAATCACATCCTTTGGTTAGGATTTGGTGTTAGATTAATCACATAAATTCTGGATTATTTTATTAAGTCTTTAGGCAGATTTGTGGTGATTATTTTGCTCATTTTGGTTTCAATATAATTCTGTAAATTTACTGTGATGTATCCTAAATAATCTGGAATCCTTATGGGCTGCTAGCACTCCTTTATTTTCAGATTTCATAATATAATTTTCTGTTTAAGTATTTCATGGTGAATTCTGGTTTTTTTAGGTTATCTTGTTCTCTTACATAACCTAATTTATTTTTTGAAAGCAATCTACTTTAGCTAAGTGATTCATTAATTTTGATCCCTCTGGAAATTACTTGTGCAATTTCACATATTTCTAATACTTTTCTTTTGCACAATCTTGGGATGCTATTTCATATACGCCGATAATTTAATCATGGATCAATGGATTGATGTTGTTTAAACTTTTACTGAAGCATTGGTTATAAATTGTTGGATCAAATCCACATTTGGAGAAGTGATTCTCATCACTTCAAGAAGTCTGGAATCTCAACTTCACTAATCTAATATCCTTGAGTGACATCTTGCTTCAGAATTCTTCTCAAGTAAGGTCTCACCTTGGGCCATAGTTTTGTGCTTTAAAACATTCATTGGACAACTTGTTTTGCACATTTTTCAATTTTGGATATGTTTTACATTGCAACAAATAAACCCACTCATTGACCACATTAAGTGTGAAATCATTGTGAGTTTACTCTTGCAATTTCCTTTAAATTTTCAGATTTGATAATCATTGATGTTGATGGAATTTTATTGTTCAAGTTAATATCTTTTATTATTTTGAGTATTTCGTTTCAAGTGTTTGTTTCATTTGGAATTTTAACAATATCACACATTCAAGCACTCTTTGGAGAATCAACTTTGCAAGTCACCTACACACATTTAATTGAGTTACAAACTTACAATCAATCCCCTCTATAAGCTCTCTCCATAGAAACCATCTAATCAACCCTAGGAAAGCCCCCTTTGACCTTGAGAGATGTTCAAAAGTGAGGGATGTTAGAACTGAGATGATAGCGGTGCTTTCTTCCGAAGTTGCTCCTTGTTAGTACTAGTGGGTTGGGACTTTTCCACTCAAGTGCTAAATCAAGTTGTAACAACGGGTATTATCACAAATATTAAAATCAGCTTCAACAATGCTTACAAATGGAAATGTGAGAGACAAGACAAGTAAACAATTGAGAAAATAACTGAAATATTTTGGAAATTCCATAGAACAAACAAGTTTCCACGAAGAAAAATAACCAAATATATATAAAAAGTCAGAAGGTTTAAATAATTATAGCTTAAAGTATGTATACCATGAAGTGAGAGAACTTCTGAGCATCAACAGCTTCTATATATGGGGCCATCTGCCAATCTGTAAGACAAACCAGAATAACATAAGCATGCACAAAGCTTAGAATTTGCAATTGCAATAATGCAGTAAATTTATACATTCCAATTCTAACTTCTTTGTGTATCAATGCTAGGCAGCAATCATGTTACCAAAAAGTCGGCATGAAATTACTTTTAATGAAGAAAAATCAACAAAGAATTCAAAGAGTTAGAACAAAACTCTCTCTCACACACACAAATACACATAGGAGAACCAAAAGATACTATATGAGCAAACAGATCAGTACCCTAATACAAAATAATATTTTGGTGCTACAAATTTACTTGAGGTAAGCAAATTTGAAGACCTCTAGTTAACCAAAGAAGCAAATCAAAGATAGCAATGGAAAGCAGACTAGGAATTATGCACCTAGCACCACATAGTTAAGAAAATTATCTGGTGCAGACAAGATTGTTCTAGTGGACCTCTACCACATGATTGCAGAAAGCTTTTTATTTAAAATGCAGATGCATGGAGAAGGCTCTGTAGGGATTGGATATGGAGGAATGGGAAGCCCATTTAGATCTATAAGACGAGAAACCTTTATGTGTTGATTAGGTACTCCTCTAACATCGGCACCTGCGTAAAGTTGCGGGCTTGGTGATCCAATGGAGTGATGGATGAGGCAGTGTCCGAGCATTTGGAAAGCTCATGCTTCTTTCAAACATAAACTTTGGGGATGATTGTTGCTCCATCATGGTTTGGTTGTCAAAAGCAGGCTTCACAAAGTTGGCATTACTAATTCATCTTGTCTGTTGTTTTGTAAGGATGGGATAGTTCAGCATGCTTTTTGAAGGCCTCAAACTGTGAGGGTTTTCTGGGCATGGTTTCTAGCTGAATTTCACTCCCTTTTTGTAGGTCCTCTCTGCTGGGAGGGGCACTTACTAGGGGATACATGGATGGTTTGGGATGGTTGCAAATTGCTTTAGGACACAGTTAGATTTGCTGCAATTGGTTTTCAGTGGAAACATCAATGTAAGGTTACTTTCAATGAGATTCCTCGTCCCCTTACTTTAAGGGAATCGAGGAGCTTTAAGCAAGAGTTGGTATTTCTCCTAAGGGTTAACTCGATGCATTTTGTCATGATATTGAATTCCTAGTTATGGGGGACAGGGCTCATTTGCTAGCCTTTTTAGCCTATGCAGACCAGAACTTTCCTAGTACTTTTGTTGTGTGAGTGGTGTAATCACTTTGAACCTTGATGTATTATTTATTTGTTATCTAAAGTAATATATGAAGCATTTCCAACAAAAAACTGAACGGGAAAAAAAAATAGGTGGCTCTTTAACTCAAATTCTGATATAAGAAGACAAACTTTAAATATAAGATAAGATAATTTTATTGATGTCCATGAATAACCAAAAGGGTAGGTCAATAGGACTCAAAAGTTCAACCCAATAGCATCACACTATTCCTATAAGCTAAAAGGTGAAGCATAAAATAAAAGAAGCTAATCTAACGTATGAGAAAAGCAACCAAAAGCATAACCCTAGGTACAACAATAAAAAATATTACATATCATCAAAAGTAGGTGTTGAATAAGAAGGGTAGGAGGAACCCACTACACCATCAAAAATAGACAATGGACATAGAAATAGAAGTGGAAGAAAAGGAGGAAGAGAAGGAAGTCATCCCTAGTGAACCATCAACCACAAAGAAGAATATAATACACTATATGGTGATGTCCACGACATCGGGGAGTCTAGGTCTTAGAAGTTGGACTCTAAAACATTGGATGGAAGTTGAGAACAATCCGATGAGACTCTCTTAACACTTCAGGCTGCTGAAAAGAATTTGGGGATATCAGATTGGTGTCCCAAAGTGGGGCAACAAGCAAGCTTCCTTTCGTCGAGATCGAATATCAAAAACTAGAACTCCTCAAAAGCCTCATGGGGGCAAGGATACCAACCAAAGATCAAGAGAAAGCTTGTAATCTCACTGATCTAGTGTCCTAGCTCTCTACATTTTGCTTGTTGCAACCAATAGACTGTACTAAAGGAAAGAAAAAAGGTGATCCTCTTGATGGACCATGTCCAACAAGGTCCTTGCAAGTTCTACGACCCATGCCCCAATACCTCTCTCATAAAAAGGGGAAGAAAGTAGAGAGAGAACCCACTGAGTCCTAGTGAAGGCAATGGAACCCCACTCCGATCTCACAATAAATGGTACATCTAAAGATGAGTTGCTCCTCCAACTCAACCCCTTCATGTGACATAGTTGAAAAATACTCTTTGACCATAGAATGTGAAGATTTGTCTCAAACAGATGTTGGTAAGAACATTCTTTAAATTGTCCAAGAGGTACCCTAAAGCTATGCATCCAATGTCTCCACATATATGCGGGCTTGATAAAAATGCCATCCCTCGACTACATGAAGTGCCCCATGTTGAAAGCCATCTTTGGGCTGAGAGGCCTTTTTGGAGGTGATCCAAGTGTGCCAAATGTACTTTTGTAAATATCCTCTCCCATCATCTTGTTCAGACTTGCTTGGGAGGCAAAAGATGATTAGGGGTGTCCAAGTATTATCTAAGGGCGCAGGCGAACAATAAATAAGCCAACATAATGGAGTAACAACTAGGCCTCACATAACCAACTTAACTTTTGTCCCAAGGTACCTACAGAAGTAATGTCCTCCCAAAAGAGAACAAACAAGAAAGGGTGCATCTCCCTCCTTAGCGCAAAGTCTCCTAGAGTCCAAATCCTATGGAAGGAGGAGACAAGTCTGAAAATAGTCTTGAGGCATAAAGGATGGGCCCCAAACTCTACCCTAAAGAATATTTGCCATCACAATTGTAGCAAATACCCTTCAATTGTAATTCCACAATTTTAGCCACAGTTAACTTCTGGACATTAAGGGTTGTAGTAAACTACTAAGGGGCCACTACAATTGGGCATGGGCATGGACCAAAGCTGGGGCATTTGGACTGGGCATTAGACACATCTTGAGCATGATGAGTGAGCTGAGTGGCCTTCAACTAGGTGGTAGGGTGATTCATCTCTATATGAGCTTTAATGTGTCGATGATTATAGCTCGGAAAAGATTTTTTGCATAGGCTAGGTGTCAAGCAAGCAGAAGTTGTCCATTTACTCTCTAGGTACTTGCTTAATTATTGAGTATGTGACTTTTATATCTCTTTCCTAAGTTTAACTAAGGAAAGGCACATTATTAACTTAATGTTGGCTAATGACTAAAAAGTGAACTTAAGATTAAGTCACAGTCGTTGATCTTAAGTGAGGCCCACGATCTAACTTGGCCATCCATCACTTTGGAAATTGAGGGTTACAGTTTTGGTCATTGAGATGATACAAAAGAAAGCCTAAGGAGAGGAGTAAGACACACAAGATCACAAGATCATTTTCAAAGAGAGATTTTCTGAAGAGAAGAGTGAGAGACTCAGTGGCTAAAGGGAAGAGAGCAAAGATTTTGTAGGGAGAGAAGATTCAGGCACGAGAGAGAGAGAGAGAGACAGACAGAGAGAAAGAGACCGATCTCAATGAGGGCCAATCCGTAGGCTGACGCAGAGGGTCAAAAGGTTGATGTTGGTCAAAAGGCTGATGTTGGGCACTGTATAGCTGACGCAGTCGCACAGGTGAGTGATGTTGGGGCCAAGCAAGGTGACGCAGGCTCCACGTGTGACATTGAAGTGACGCAAAGGGCCGAATGGGTGACGTGAGGCTGACACGGGGTCGTACGGATGACGCAACTAGTCGTACAAGGTGACGCAGGGTCGATTTGCTATGTGTGAGATTTCTTTAGTGTGTCGATTTTCTCAGGGGCTAAGTTACAAGCTCCTCATTGTAATTTCTCATTTTCTCTGTGAGCTAATAAAAGAAGAAGAACATTGAATGTTCATTTTATCATCGTTGACCAAGTATAACTACTATGTGATCTTCATAGATGATTTCTCTAGGAGGATGTAGAGGAAGATCATAGTTTTGAGAACAGATAATGGAGGTTAGTATACAGGCAACAATTTCAAGGAATTCTACAAGGAGGCGGGAATTAAGAAGGAACTGACATTACCTTACAACCCGCATCAGAGTGGGGCTACAGGAGGAAGAACAAGGCTATCATTGGAGCTACCAAGGCAATGATCTAGGATCAGAATTTGCCCATGTTTCTCTGGGCAGAAGCATGCAACACTACAGTTTACATTCAGAACATGAGTCCTCATAAGGTTCTTGAGGACAAGACTCCTGAGGAGGCATTCACGGGAGTGAGACCAGACATTGGTCACTTTCATATTTTGGGTTGTCCGGTGTACGTGCATGTACCATCGAAGAAGAGGACGAAGTTGGAACCTTCAGAAGAGAGGGGAATTTTTTTGTTGGATATCATTATGTTGTACCAGTACCTGCTCACTTTCAGATTTCTGCCCAAGTAGAGGGGTTTTTTTTTTTCAGGACCAAGATGGGGGTAGTTATATGCACCTTTTAAGGGATGGTTATGGTCGAACCCCTTGATTCTTCCTTTAGGAGTACTATGGCTTAGTGGCATTGTTGATTGCCTCATTTTAGGGCTTGTAGCCCTAAGGTTGGTGTTCGAGACTCCTAGGGGCAGGTCATTGGGTCACAGGACCCCCCAACTTGATCTCCGCACAGGTGACATTGTTCTACTCAGAGGTACTTGCCTCCTCTTCCAGTCACCCTAGGCACCCCTCCTGGCCTCCTTTTAGCACAACGCCCTCTCTCCTTGGGCCCAACACTATGATGACTTCATCCAAGCTACCAAGCCTTCAGTCATGATTTGAGGGGGGGCGTTGAGGGTTTTTCAGCATATTTGGGATTAGAGGGGGCATGACGTTCCCCCCCTGCTCACTCTCTTCAGAGTGGAGCCATTTGTTCAGTTTTAGCTATTTTCATCAGTTTTGGTAAACTATGGGGAAAATACCCCAAGTTACCAATGTATTAGAATATTTTAAAGTTACTTTTGTTTTAATTTCAAATTGACATGTAGGCTTGGATAAATTAAAAGTCTTGTGATAAGATGGGTATAAATAGACCATCTTAATTCATTTGTAAATCACAAGACTTGGGATCAAATATGATACTTCTTCTTTTTCTCTTGTTATATGGGTTTATGATGTGATGCACACCTCTTGGAGAGTCTCTTCTTTGGCTTCTGAAGTGAAATCTGGATGAATGCTAGGGTTTTCTTTTACACATACATGTTGATGCTAGAATGCTTGGATGGAACTCATCCACAAAGGTGATCTATGGTTTTTCTTTGTTCATCTTTGTTGAATCTTGGTAAGAATATCTATATCTCTGTTGAATGGTGCTATGCTAGTGCATTCTCTTTGTTTATTAGGACTTAATTACCAAGATTTTGTCAATTGTGTATGGTTAGAAGACGTACTCTTGAAAAAGTCTTCTTTGCAAAGGGCCTTGGATCTCTACTTTGCTATTTGTTAGGCTCTCCCAACGAACCCTAGGGGTTGTTGGTGGATGACCTAATTTTGCAAGCCTAGAGGAACTCTTCTTGTAGGGACGTTGATCATCGTTCCCCTATGCCCTGGGATTGAGACAAAATCATATCTCTTCTCTTGTCACCTTTTTGTTCAAAATTTCATGCATTTTCATGTGTAAATAGTGCATTTTCATGGTAGGATTAGGTTAAATTTTAGCTCTGCAATTTTATATCAAAAAGCCCTAAAAATATAACAAAATCAGAAAAATAAAAAATAATAATTTTTTTTAATTTCAGGACCTCTCTAAAATCTCGGTCCTAAAATTTTGGCCCTAAAATCTCACCCCTAAAATTTCGGCCCTAAAATATCGCCCCTAAAATTTGAACCCTAAAGTCCGGCCCTAAATTCTCGCGGCCCTAAAATTTTGGGCATGAAATCTTCGGCCTGTCTTTTTAACCCTAAACAGACCTGCAAAACGGCCAAAACTACTATGCAAGCACCATCCTAACTCTCTCTATTACTTTGTGTTTGACTCCATTAGAGGCACTGATCTATGCTTTAAGGTGTTTGGAAGGAATTTGGCATCTACTTGGCAGGAACATTAAAGGGCTCTCCCCTTGGGACAACATTGGATCCTGAAGAAGTTAGGAGATTGGACAAAGGTGACAGTAGTCCAAGTCTCTTTTGTGACTTCCTTTCACTAGCATGCTTAGCCTGCTAGTTTGAACGGTAACATTTTTGGCACCGTTGCCGCGGACATTTCAAGTTGATTTGAAGTGTTGAATTCAAGTCCTTGGCAAAAACGACATTTCGTAAGCCTAGAGCTAAGTCTGTGCTTGATATCATTACATTTTTCTTTCAAGACTAATCTTGCAGGTTTGCTTGACTCTGATTAAAGATACCTCCTCCATTATTCAAGGTACGTTCTTGTTTTGTATTTGGTGAGATTTGTTTAGTCCAACTTGACAGGTCTCTCCCGGCAACTCCCGCTGAAGAAAATCAAAAGAAGTGCTCTACAAGAACAAGACCAAGAGGTAAGCTTTGCTTTCATAATTTTTTGTTAAAGGCTAACCTTGCAGGCAACTCCATTGAAGAAAAGATAAAGAATTTCAAAGAAAGCAATCTCAAGCAGAAGATATGGGGATTCTCGATCAGTTTGACTTCTCAAACATTCCAAGATACCCGAATAAGTTTGATAAACATCGTTGTCTAAAATCTATACCAATGTTCCACAAGGGTGAAGATACCGTTACAGCACATGTTACGAAGTTCAAAGAAGTTATGGTGGCATGGGATATCACAGACGAGGACACCATTATGCAGCTATTCAAAATGTCCTTCGAATTAGGAGGTGATCAAGATATGGATGCTTGGTATGATGGACTCCCTCTTAAGGGGAGATGAAAGACTTAGATCTTATGCACTACTTTCTTGACCTTGAGATTGGCAAAGAAAAGATGAGATATTTCTTTCTCAAGGGAAGTACACTGTTGATATATTGCGCAGGTTTGGTATGATGGATTGCAAATCCATGAGTACTCTAATGGTTTCCAATTTGAGGAAACTACATGAGTCAGATTCTGGATCGGATCCAGTGGACCCCACTTTGTATAAACAGCTTATTGGTCTGTTGATGTACTTGATACACTTGAGACCAGATTGATGTTATGTTGTGAGTATTTTGAGTCGTTTTTGTCTAATCCGAGACCCAGACATTGGGTTGTTGTAAGCATGTGCTTATGTACCTTTGAGGTACGATTGCTTATGGACTCAAATAATGTTGAAAGTTAACCAAAAAAGTTGTTCTTCAGGATGCATGCAAAGTTTTGCATGCACACCAGTTAATTAAAAGGCATGCAAAAAGTGATTTTTTGCATGCACTCATTTTAGGGTTTTGGTAACCCTGATTGGCCAGTGAGATGTTATAAGAAGGCAGGTCACCAGCAGACACACTGAGAAGACAGATCAAAGAGAGATCAGGTTGAAGAGTTGGGCGAATTTTCTCATAGAGAGGCCGCACTTCCTGAGGAGAGGAGGACATTCTGAGATCAGGTCAAGGATTGAGCAATTGAGATTTATGGAGCAAGTCTTCTTCAGTGATTGGGAAGAAAAGTGACGATCAGAGCTCAGATCGACTGAGATCTAACTGAGTGCGAAATTCCGACAGTTGAAGGGCGCACTTTTCCATGCAGAGAGAGGGGCGCATTATTCAGATCTAAACAGCAGGCCTTCTTCTTTGGAAGAGCAGATCAGGGTTGTGGAGTGAGAGAGGTCGTACAGACAAAGATTGACTTGCAGAGGGATCCAGATCCCTATTGACAATTAGGGCACATTTCCCAAGTGCATGCATCAATCTTTTGCATGCAGATCTAGAGCTTTCATACCCGTCAGGTTCGGTTGTTTCATCTGAAGTATTTGTATGTATTTATCTTCTACTTGCTTTGCTCTGGGCTCGAGATAGAAGAAAGCCCCACAGATAGTTGGTATTCCCCCGTTGGGGGTTTCCAGGGTACATATTGAGTTATTGTGTGATTGTTGTGTATTTCCTTGTGGAAGTGTTAAGAGATCTATAGTATTTGTATCTTAAGTCATTATTGTATTTCTGATTTATAGAGACTCAAATCGCTTGAGATCTCAAGGAATCCAGAGGGAGTAGTGATCTCTAGATTTTTAACAAATATGCCTCCAGTGGAGGGGTGTTGTTACTTGGTTATACTGACTCTGATTGGTGTGGTAGCATTGTGGACCGAAAGAGTACATCCAGCTATTGTTTTAGTTTGAGTTCTGCTATGATCTCTTGGTCCAGCAGGAAGCAGGGCTCTGTAGCCCAGAGTACTACAGAAGCAAAGTATATTGTTGCTAGTACTGCCTGCCGAGAAGCAGTGTGGCTTAGGAAGCTACTTGTTGGTTTGTTCGATGAGAAGCTTGAGTCTACAGTCATTCGATGTGACAATCAAAGCTACATCAAGCTTTTCGAAAACCATGTGTTTCATGACAAGTCGAAGCACATTGAAATGAAGTATCACTTCATCGAAGACATGGTCCAAAAAGGTACAATGAAACTTCAGTACATTGCTACTGATGAGCAGATTGCAGATGTGTTAACAAAGCCTCTATCAGTGACGAAGTTCAGATACTTCTGAGACAAGCTTGGTATGGCAGAGAATGCCTCCCTCGCTGAGGAGTGTTAAATGTACAGCATCACGAGTCATTCTCCAAGCCAATCTTGTGCAGCCAGGATTGGGCCTCATGTGTTGAGGTAGAGAGCCTAAGTTGGACTCAGGAACTTGGAGTAGATTCTTGAATCGGACTCAAGAATGACTAAGCCTTCAGTTGTAAAAGGTTATTCCTCATGTGTTCAGGTGAATGCTTTGATGTATCAAAGTGATGATGTTGTAAATTCTTGTTGGACAAAGCTCAGGACTTATGTGTCAAGTCAGATTCTCTTGTCGACCTCCAGTTATAGTGGGTACCCATGGGGTGGACCTCCAGTTATAGAGGTAGATGCTTTGCATGTTGAAGCATTAATGTTGTGTTATGTATTACTAACCATGGTCATCGATTGCTATTAAAGTCTCCTTTATAGACTGGCCACCTCTAGAGTGAATTAGTTTAGCATATGATCATTTGGTCCGAGAGTAATATAATATGATCACAGCATCTAACAAATCTTCTGAGTATAATCTGATATGATAGATAATTAAAGTTAGCATATACTGCCATGCAGTAAAGATAAGAGATAAAGATAAATGCATATAGAAAAAGAGAATTTGAATTGCTCATGAGATGACTAAGTCAACTCAAATTGTTAAGTTGCAGTTAAAGCCACAATGTATGCCTCAGTCAATTAGAGAACTCGAATTGATCACTACAATGATGTTAACAAGAAAGAATCAGTTAAAGAGAGTTAACTAAGTGATAACGAAGAAGATCTAGTTAACTAAGTGTTATTGCATGACGACACTTATGTTAAACTAAAAGACGACATTTGAGTTGCGACACTTGCATGACGACACTTAAGTTAGCCACCTAACTAAGTGAGCAAGCTTTCAGTTAAAGGGCAAGTTGATCCCAAGACTCAGTTAAGTGAGTTAATGCACTGCATGAGAAGTAGGGCGCTCTTCTTCATGCAAGATTGATTCATCCAGATGGAGGGCGAGTTCATCATGAAGTCAAAAGATAAAAATAGAAGCCAATGCATGTGAAGAATATATAAATATGTTATACAGGATTGATGAATTGAATGTGAATTGAATTCTCTACTCTCTTGAAGGCAAGGTGCTTCTCTTTGTGCAGGATATTATTCCGAGTCTCTCGTCTTTATCATTCTCTCTTATCTAGCACCTAGGGTGCTGAAAGCAATCTGCTATTTTGTAAAAGACATTCTCTATTATCTATCATAATTATACTCTGAAGATTTGTTGGGGGTTTTCATCCTCACTGTTCTGAGGGTTTTCCCCAAGGTACATCTTGTGTTATGGTTGAATGGTTCATTGATTCAAGTATTTAGTATTTCCCCACTTAAAGTTTTAAAGTTCAAAACTCATCATATTTGCTCAAAAATTAACAATTTTATTCATCGAAAGGATGTCTTGAATTAGAGGTTTCATTGGTTCATTCAGATGTCAACCCAAGGCTTTATTGAGCTTATGAGACACAAGTACTATGTATGCAAAGCAATTTGCTTAAGCTTTGACTGGTTTACTGATGGCTACAACTAATCTAATTCTCGTATTCAAAGCTTATGCTTGAGACTATAGTTGGTTCATTATTTTATGTTCTTATTTTTAGCATATATATAATGTTCAAACATATAATATGAATATAGATGTACTTCGATAGAAAGATGTGTAGCAAGTTACAATACTAAGTAATTCCTAATTGAATATAAAATAGAGTGATATATACTGCAACAAATTATCTACCTAAAATGAAAGAAAATGTTAAATCTTATGGAAAAAATACTATATATATAACAGAATATTCTATAGTAAGTTGAGAACTGTTGTTGATACTACCAAATATAAACTAAAACAGAATTATTAATCTAAACTACAAGAAAATTGCACATACTATAATCGTTGATCAAACTAATGGCATCTCATAGAGTTTCATTAGATGTAACTCATAGCTCTGAAGTAAGATCAATTCATACAGTAGGAAACTAGACTAAAGTGCGTCTACAGGCAGTAAAAAGAAAAGAATTAGTTGCATATTACTGGAAACAACTAATATTCAGACCGGTCATACTACAGGAAATCAAACTATACTCCAAAGTCCAATGAAATCAAGCATCTGCGGATTATACTATACTGTTATTCACACCGATGGCACTTCTTAGAGTCTCCATGCACAAGCATACAACCACTCAGCTCTGTAGTATGATTGACCAACTAGTGTGTAATCTCATAGTTTGCATCAAATTCATAAGAATGAAAGGAAATACAAAACAACAGGTATAAACACTATGAACAGAATCACAAATTGATCTGACTCTCAGAGCGGGCCCCCCCTCCAAGAGATGGTCTATTTCACCAAATGAACTGGAACAGAGTATATATTGTATGCTCGTAAACAGAGTTAGGAAATCAACAGTACCAAAACAATCATCCCTCTCCAGTGATAGAGAGCACCTATATATAATGTTTTAAGAGCATCTCTCATTATGGATGTCTTAAATGAAATAGTTCTAGATACCAACGATTAGTTACATAATTTAATTACACATAATATTCTTCCAGCTACACCTGAACAGGGAAGGGTCATCGTGAAGATAACGACACTTTAAAAAGGAAATAACTTGCTGCCTATATTCCCGGTGTAGAGTTACAGAAGACCGTGACTCTTTCTGCCAAGAATCTTCGTTCCCTGACCCAGGTGACTCTATCGTTCTGTATCCACATCATCTTGTGCCAGGTATATCCTTAACTTTTGACGAGACGACCTGAAATCTCATGCTCATACTACATGTAACAATAATATCGGTACTATAAACCTAAATTTATCATATAAATAAGAACTATGATGAAAACTCAGTTAAGATACCTAGGGATGTTATTGAGCAAAATTGGGAGTTTTAGAAAGGTCATAAAGATAAAAAAAAAAAAGATGCAGTAAACGAATGTTTAAAATAACTAGTAAATGGGCAAAAAGATATCAATTTCAGAGCCCATCATTACCTGAAACCTAAAACCTAAGTATGACCTAATCATCAATTATCATTTTATTTACCTAAGTCACTGCTAAACCATGACTTTAGCACATCGCTTAAATATTATATTCTAACACCCCTTCTTAATGCTTCTATTCGACAAACAGTTCTTAGACAAAATAGAGCTTCATCAAGCAGCTTCACAACCCTCGTAAAGGTGTAGCTCCTGACCCAAATTCCCGAGTTCCTGGATTACACCTCCCCAAACTCTCAAATCACAGATCTCTTGAACTATCTAGGCAACAATCCACGCGGAGCATCACCTACACTTTATACCTTGTCTGCTAAGTGTGGACCTCTTTAAATCATGAAAACATCAACTATTTTTATTGTCCTCTGTTTTGAACAGGCAAAGAGGTAATGACTTCTCTACTACATCAAAAATGTAAGATTGAAGCAGCAAATATCCCTATGGAAATATCTCCATCTACCAAGTCACTGTGGAACCTTGCCAGAGTACTCGACTAGTTCACTAGGAAGATATTTTGGATACAGGGTTTATCTGTTCCAAACATACAATGGCTGGAAATTATACTGAAAACCCTAATTGTTGAAAAGTAATCATGCGGAAAAAAAAAATGGAATAAACCTTAAGAAAATCATTGCTAAATATTAAAAAGATGGAAACATTAATATATGTTTAACTTACGATTTCCCCCCTCTGAATCTGAAAATACTACCTTAGGCAAGTTTTTTTTCTATAGATGGCTCTATGTTTCTTATCGATATGCTGAAAATTATGTTTGTGCAGAATATTTCAAAATAAATAATACCTTTGCAAATCACTTTTGCTTGACAAAATATTCCTTTGATCCCATTGTTCTCTACATTGTTCTCCTAGTACATTTTTCTGCTGTATCGGCTCTCTGTGTACTTATCTCCTAAGTCACATGGTTCGAATTCGAATTCGAGTTTGACAACCATTTGATTCGATTCGAATTCGAATTTCTCGATGAGGTTCGTTTGAGATTCGTCCTTAGATTCGAATATATATATATATATATATATATATATATATATATATATATCTGAAATATAGTACAAACTAATAAAAATTTACATCAACAATTTACTTGTGGAACTAGAAATGCACGACTTGGGGTTTGTTTCAATTTTCAACTCATCTACTTAGATAAATTTAAACTCGATAGCGATTATCTTCAGTCTTCAACGACAGCACAGCAGAATCACGGGTCTATGATTGCAGTTGCACTTGTAGATTATAGTGTGTAACTCAAATGGTGAGTTGGTGATTGTGAGCAGTAGCAGTGATTCGTGAACACTAAGATCGAAACTCATGGAGTCATGAGCTCTAGCACTAGCATGGGGTTTTCTTTGCTAAGCGGTGGCAAGGAGAGAGGAAAAACTTTGCTCGCAAGTTGGGAGTCGAGACTGAGGTAGGTAGACCGTGGTGTGTTAGGACTAAGGTTAAGGTTAAGAAACCAACTCAATTTTATTTATTTTTTATTAAATTTGCCTTAAAATTCGCCTTTAGATTCAAACCAGCTTGAGATTCGGCAAAATTCGAACCTCAAGGTTCAAATTCGCCGAATCTTGTGACTTAGCTTATCTCTTCTGGATTGGCTCTCCATCTTTGGAGTTTGCTCTTTTTGGTTTTAGGTTAGAGTCTTACCTCTTGCTTTATATAGGAGACACCTTAGCGCTCCCACTTTGTATTGACATCACGGTACCACACAGTCCCATTGACCTACTTTTGTGGTCATTTGTTGTACATTAATAAAATTATCTTATTTTATTATCTTATCTATGTTTAAATTGATGGGTTGGCGGCTCCTTTTTACTCAATAAATAACAGCATTTGATATGACTGTTGCAATGTTTTGTGGCAGCACTTCTTTAAAACCCTTCAATTGATATTGATGTGGCAGTTCCCTTCAACTGATATACCCAACGGCTGCTCCGGTTGCATTCAATTGATATACCCAATGGTTGCTCTATCTTTGATCACAATCTCAAATAAGCAACAAATCGACCTTCCTTCAAATCTGGCGGCAACGGGCTTGTATTCTTCAACCTTGGCAACTCCGCTTTAACAATAGACAACAACTCTCTCCCTTCAGTGAATTCTTTAATGATGGTTAGTGGTTGTCTTCTCTATCGCTAGTGGCTCGATTCTAGTCTCTTAGCAATGGCAGCTCCACTTACTTCAAATTTGATATCTTTGGCAGCACCTTAACCTTTGACTTGCAGTTTGTAAATATAAAAACATGTAGAGACTCTTGTCACAGATTGGTTGGCTCTTGCGTCCTCTATCGAACACGCAACATCAAACTATGAAGATTCGTAGCCTCTATGCATTCTAAAGCACATGCTCAAGATTCAAGAGAGCATAGGTTCAAGATTCAAGAAAGCATGTTCTTCCATCAACCACAACGGCTTCCTCTTTCCTATTAGCCCTCCGCTACATCACTCTCTTAAAACCTTTTCTTTGAAACCCTTTACGATTCTACTTCCCCCATTATTGTCAAGAAAGCTCCTGCATTGATACCATGTTACAATAAGTATGAGGCATCATTTCGTGAATACTTCAGCAATGCACAATCATGAAAAAAACCCTAGGTATATGATGAATAGGAAGAACAATGAAGCATGGACAAAACACTAGGTAGAGATTCCTAACAAAGATGGACTCAAAAATGATATTCTTTATTATCTTCAAGTCAATGAATAGAATAGCAATGAGTCTCTTTTATAGAGATCATGTTACCTAAAACCTAATTATGGCCTAATCATTAATTATCATTTAATTGACCTAAGTCACTTATAAACCATAACTTTACTACATCATGTAAATCTTATACTCTTAACACTTGAGACCACTAATAAAGCATTGCTTAAAATTTTCATCAGTAACTAATTTTGTTCAGATGGCCAAACACTCAAAAGAATCAAAATGTTCTTCAACCATGCCTATTTGATGCAATTTGGTAAGATAGCCCAAAAAATTAGTGTCTCAGATAAAGCAGGCAAACCGAACTTTCACAAACTACTACCATGTAATGAACCCTAGAAAGGTTTTCTTATGCCATTGCCACCATTGCCAATATTCCCTATCCAGATATAGAACATTGATTTAGAGTTTTAATCTATGTTGCCTGGGTACCCGTACCGGGGGGTCGGGTACACGAACCCGTACCGGGTACTTGGGTACTTCAATGGTACATTCCCAGCCGTACCCAAATTCAATCTCGCGTACCGGGTACTTCACTTATGAAAACAGGGTACTTGCATGGATTTTGGTACGCCGTACCGCATGTTTGGGTACGCGGGAGGTACGGCCGTTGGGAAATTTACCTTAGCTCACCGATCGAGGGGGGTCGATTTGCAATGTTTGAAGTTTAAAATTTTAAAAATTAAAAATTAAAACACTGAAACACATGTTATGTGGGCACTTACCCCTTACCTAAACTTGCGCGGCACTCCATTTCTCACTGCTAGTGCTTCGTGCTCACTACTCCAGCGATGCCTATCTAGAGAGCTTGCTGACAGAGGACCTTAGTTATGTTGATGACATTGATCCTAAGGACGCTGATGACATGGCTTGAGGAAGCCAAATCAGCTATCTTGTTCATTGTTCAATGTTTATTGTTTTGAACTTTCTTTTTCATGTCTGGAAATGCCATTCAGTGTTCCAGTCTTCCACTTGATATCTACTATGAGTATATGTCATATGATTTATCAAATTTATTATTTTATGTTCCAAATTTTCAATGTGAATGTTCATATGAATCATTGAATTTAGAAATATCAAATATACATGTATGATGTGATTGTGACATGTTTTATTTTTATAAATTTTAATATATATATTACCCCCGACGTACCCAAGTACCCTGTTTCAAAAAGTGGCGTCCCCGTCCCCATCCCCGTACCCATGTTTCTTGGCAACTTAGGTTTTAATAGGTCATCCATTATGGTATGGAGAGAGAATCAATGTTACATTTGGTCAAACCAACCTACTAGCTCTAACCCATCAAGCTTCAAATCAACATTAGCTAATGGAGGCATCAAATTTTGGGAATAGTTAGAAAAGGAGTGGTCATTATTATAACCTTCTTCCTCATAAGCATGCTTGCCCTTATTATAGCCTCTATTGATGAAATGGCCACCACCCTCATGCTCATCCTCCAACTTCTCAATCTCATCCACAGAAAGGTCAACATACAAATTGAGGGTAGTCGTGTTGGTCTCAATTGTGTTCATTGACTAGGTGAAAGACTAGACTATTTGCTTGAGATCATGCATGGCTGACATTTTGCAGGTGTGGGTCATGGGACCACGAGGTCCACGTAAGAGATTATTCAAGAGCTAACCCAACATGTTCAGTGGCACAAGTGAAACTTGTGGAGATGGATCACATGCAATTGCTCAAGTGGGTCCACAAAAAAACAATTACTAGAGAACTACACCATTACGATCAACATCACATAAGGAGTCTTCTAAACTAGGTCTCATATAATGATATGGGCAAGCCCCAAACTTTCTTTTTAAATTCGATAGGAGTATTACTCCTATCTAAGTATTATTGCACTGATGGAATTCTCAAATTCCTAATATTGCAAATTATGTAGGAATTTTGCTACCTATGCTAAAGAACCTAGGGTTTGCAAGGGTCATGAGGACAAAGGGGTGTCAAGTGGCATAGCAACATAGCTCTTTAATATGCCTGAGAGTTTCCAACAATATTACTTGATCAAATCTTTCACAACACTAAGGTGGATAAACCATACCATTAGTCGTACTACCTGATTCCTTAGTACATGAGAGTGATCTCCCCAAGTGTTGTTCTCAAGGTATTATATCAACAAAATGCTCAAGAGGCTTAGGTAAGGTTGGTTTCAAGTGCACCTATGGGGCTTCCAATATACCCGAGGGTATGTGGAAGACAAAAATGTATACACATGTTGTCTAATATGCTACTACTCGAAATAGTACCAACAAAGGTTACAAGGGTGTCCAAGCAAGCCACACCCACTTGTATTTTATGTCGCTTGCATGTATTCTTCCCAAACCACAAGTTGACTCGTTGAACGACAGATATTTATGTTATTTAAAGATGCCAAAGCATGTCTCTAGCCTAAAAAGAAAAAATTCTAGAATTTGAGGGTGTTGGCATAGGTAAGTACTCTAATACCACTTCTGGTGTTGCTTGATGGCTGAAACAAAATACTTAGAGCAAGATAGACAAAAATATAAAGGTGGAAAGAAAATAAATAGAACCAAAGTGTGGAAATATCAACAATAAGCAAACCTTTATTGATTTTCAGAATTGGGATCAATGTTCATTGGCCTCTTCGAGGAGGCAAGCTCAATCTAAGCATAGCTCCAAATACAATAATATTCACTTAGAAACCAATTACATAGCTTCTACTACTATATATAGTTTATAACTGACCAAAAACCTAACCACATAGTGGACCTCCATCAACCACTAACTAGTGGACCTTCTTTGATGAGGCCAACTTACATTTATTGATTTCACACTCTACTACCTCATGGACCTTATTTAGTAGAGATGGCCCCAATATATTAAGTAATTGTTACAGCTTGAACTAGCATGTATAGTTAAAGCCCCAAAGAACACAGCTAGCCCAACTATAATTTAGAGTTGTTACCCACCGTCACCTTGATGACCACCTCTCTGCACTTCCAGTTGGTTCTTCTCCAACTTGAGGGGAGCTTCCCTAGATAGGATTGCTAGGCTATAGCAATGAGGGCACAAGGTGATTTGAAGAGTTAACCTTAGCAAAACTTGAGGTCTTTTTTTGTAGTATAGGTGATAGGAGGACCATGAAGACCGATGCCAATCCCTAGAATGGAGTCTCAAGATAATCCACCCCTTGGGCCTTGTTTGTATATGTTTGATTGGAACCCCTGCAAAACACATGCCCAATTTCTACCCCAAACAACTGAAGCTTCTTGCAAATTTCACCAAGGAAGAGTAGCCTTACGCATACACATTCAACCTATCTATCTTGCTCTCCCTTAGCATATGCAAAATTGATGAGTACCTCTCCTACGGATGCCAAATACTTCAATCAACTTACAAAGCTAAAGTATGATAAACCAATAAAGAAAACCCAAGAGAAGAAACCCTTTACACTTCAGAATGCTCCATATAAGATTTGTCAAATAGGCTCCAAAACTAAGTTGCGCGATACTTGGAAACATTTCCAAGTTTCCAAAACGAGAACTTCTAGAAACGTGACCCCCCCAAAATGGGTACGTCTTGGGAAACACAATATATAAAAAATACAAAAAATATAGATATATAGTTTTTTTTAAATAGCATATCATCTTGCAAGAAAATAAGCAACAAAAATAAGAATGATACACATAAATGACACTTTAGAAGGAGATGAATACATGATGCAAAATCCTATAGCTCGGTGGTCTTGACTAATGCCAATCCCATACCCTCATACATGATAGAATCCAATGGAAATGCTACAATACTACCAATCCTGAAATCTTGAAAACTATTAAGTCTATTGAATTCTTAATGGGATATGAAATTCTACTTTCTCCATATGAAGTCTAATCATGTTGGAACCACTCTCAAACATCCTGAAGCAATTAATAGTAATGTTAAAAATTTAAATAAATTTCATATTGACCTTAAATACAAGGTGAAAAACTCCTCAGATGAACAAGATTAACAAGACGATATTTTTCTAAAAGTCCCACATCCCTCATGGGCACTTGGTTGGCCCCAGAAACTTCCAAAACATGAAGCAGGGACAAGGAAATCTAATACCAGTATTTCGTATCGATCAATCACATATAAATAGATCCTTTCCCTGAGCTAGTTACCGCTAGAGTATATAATTATGCTTTCTTCTTTCTCTTTGGGAAGGAAGGCCAGTCAGACCTCGCCTCATCACCTTGTTTACAAAGGATAGATTGATTCGACCGAAAACATTACAACACTTGGGCTCGAGCTAAGAGATTCCAACCATGCCTTTGCTTTGCGCTTGCGCCCACACTTGCTTGCTTAACTCCCAAAACATCGTTGAAAATGGCCGAAACACCTTGGAAACATCCTTGGTCATACCATACGATGTTTCCAGATTTGGAAACGTTGTACGATACGGCCAAGGACATTTTCAAGGCATTTCATACCCGTTTTGCATTTCTAGGCATTTGGGGGACTAGTACGCCACCATTCGAAGCGTTTCCTGCAACATAGCTCCAAAAGAGAGAGAGCTCTCAAAATCCAACCATGAGTTCTGTTGCCGCCTGAAACAAACCTGGGGGGATGCAGCAGAAATCTTCAAGTTGCTAGGTGTGTCCTTGGGGGAAAGTCTCGAGTCAGGAGTTGTCACTTGATCCTAAATCCTCCGTTTAGGCGAACTCCTAACGAAGCCAAGGGGGGTAGACCCTAAAAAAAGAATTTCTAAGGCTCTTAAGTTGTTTTTGGTTGTTAAGGATGGATTTAGGAGTTTTGAAATGAAACACTGAAGCAAGATTATTGCAAAAATATGAAATAGTTCGACAACATATAAAGATATAACATCAAAATATAAAGATTTAAACAACAATAACGAACCGATATTAAGCAAAAGAAATGTATTGTTGCAACTTGGAGATCAGTGCCGATGGAGTCAAATAAAATAGTGCTGCCGAAATGTAAAGTGTTTTGCAATGTACTTGGTCAATTTTAAATTATTAAGATGATGACTTGATTAAGGGAAAAAGGGGATTCCTGATATACCGTGAGGTAATATGTCAGGATTTCACCTTATGTGGTTCCGCACAAGGACATGTGGGATAGATGGAGTCACGGGGAGATGTCCAACACTACACCAAATGAGGGTATAGCCTGACAGGGCCCCGCGGTCACTTTCTAGTGGTTCCCGCTTCCTTTGCAAAATTTGCCCACAACAAAGTAATTTCGAATTTTAACACCGAATTTCCGTTATGTTTGGGGGAAGTTGCTTTTATTAAAGATGAGTTTTTAGTTAGATGTGAAACAATTACTGAAGCACACTTCTACTTTTGGTTATCCCAAAGCTCAGGGCGAACCTGCGATGGGAAAGAGCATACATGGAATGGCGACTGGTAAATTCCAATTTTAATGTTGCGAATAAGTTATTAGCAGCACAAATCTCTTTTCTGCACATTGTTGTATCGGGCAAGCCCTTGCACAGCATGGTACTTCGGGAAATCAACTGTCGATTAATGTTTGAAATTGTAAAATAGTAATGAAAAGCTTGTAAAATAGCCGTTGCACAAAAATGTGAAGTAACAAAAATACAAGACTGAAACAAATTATTTAATTACTACACTGTGAATCTCTTTTCCTTTCGGTACTTCGGGAGAGCACAGTGGGTAAGTATTTATTTTTCCCAAAAAATGCAAAGCGAAGGAACGAAATCAAATCTAGATCTATTTACAAAAAGTAAAAGCTAATCTAATCTAGCAAATAAACTAACTGAAGCACAGAAAGAAAAAAAGAGGCAAAAACGGGCCTTCCCCGGATGGGCAAAAAGGGGTGTGGGCGTTGTGTAGCCCACTTGATTTTCTTAAGTTTATTACAATGTACAAAAATGTAAAATAATACCTTTGATCTTTATAACTTAGATCAGGGAGGTTTACAATATTTTGGAGAAAGAAGAAGAATTAAAATACACGATCTTCGGAGCCCTGATTGGCTAGATCTGGAGGGATTTGGGCAAAATCCCTCCTCTTTCTTCCGTGAGACCTAAAAAACCAGCAAACTAAATCAAAATGATTAGTGGATTAGTACATAGAAATACATTAAAAAATTACAATCTAGTACTTGGAAAATATTCAGTAAAAATTATTACACAAGTACTAAGCATGAAATAGATCTATATCTATGATAAAAACTTGAGATTTTTAGATCTATCTACGATGCAAATAGATTTAAAATGGAACTCTTTTAAATCTGATCTACTTGCTTTTATATAACAAAAGGGAAAGAAAAAGGGGTTGATTGATTTTGAAGGGATGAAAGAGATGGAAGCAAGCCTCAGCTTGAGGGGATGAAGACCGTGAGTGCCTGCAAAACAAGAATGTTAACCAAATGCTGAAACCATGTATTGAAAAAGGAAGAAGATGCAACAGAGCTCTACTTCCTTGTTCAACCTTTTATCCTGCACAATCTCAATACACACTTACACGAAAAGGGGGATCAAATCTAGTAAATAAGTTAGAAAAAATACGAAAAGAGCATTAGTAAAACTGAATACGCTTGCTACTTCTTAACCTTTAACTAACCTATGAATGTTTAGTTCTATGGGCTCAAAGGCCTTCTAAGCAAGATTGATCCACAATTCGAATGTAAAAGCAAAAGAGATTATACCAGATTATACCTCAACAAAGCACGCATGCATCAAAAGGACAGATCTTGCAAGCACATGGACCTCCAAAGCCTTTCACTGATTATATTACTTGAGAAACCTTCACGAAATACAATAGCATAGGTTCAATGCAAATCCATCTTGAATAATGGAGCAAGGCCTTGCTTAAATAGATGAAGAGAGAAGAGGGGGGCGAATTCTAGATCTAGGGTTGAGAGGGGCACATTCCTTGATAGATGGAGAGATCAATGCCATAATATATGCCTTGATTTGGGCGTTGATGAGGTGAGGTGGCTGCCACCTCACAAGAGGGGCACCCCTCCCTCATTGTAATCTCCTTCAATCAATAAAAACGAGCCAACAAAGAGAAGTCGCCCACATAAAGAAGGAGGGCGCATCCCTTGATGAAGATACACTCACCCTCCTCCGATTTGATTGGTAATCACATGGATCATGATTGATTCTATCTCTGATGTTGATTGCCAACATAATTGGGCCTTTATTTAGACAAAATTCCTCAAATTTAGGAATTTTGATTTTCCCCATATCTTTATTTTTTTAATTCTCTTTAATCATTTTCAAGAGAATTTTTATTTAAGTGATTAATAATCACTCGAAACTTAGGAAAAGTGGGTTTTGGGGTATTATGGGTGCTCTGGGTTAGAAAACGAGCACCCCAATGGAAAATTCCCCCTCTAGACCACACTTTTATGACTTTTTTGAGTTTTTAATTAAAACATTAAAAATTGACCCGTTTTATGGAAAATTTTATTTTTGCAAACTGAATAAAAATCCTAGGGGACCTAGTACATGTTCATAATGACTCAAATTAATGTCTGGCATGCTCATAAACATTGACACATGAACTTTAATAACCCCCTAAGGCCTAACCACCAAGACGACCATTCCAACTTTGGAGGAGCAGGTGAAAAACTCGAAAATTATACATTGTTTATTCAGCATTGCATAATTAACAAGGGAAAAAACACCATGGAATGATCGGATTGATGTTTAATCCTAGGAAGCCAAGTTCTTTACAAAAGACTGTCATGCTAGTACATTTTTTACAATATCCCCAAGGGGTATGAACCTAAAAAAAGGCCAAAATTGGCCTTGAAAAGACTTATGAACTTCTGAGCACTGATAATGAACCACTGGATTGTTCACAACTTTGGCAGCTCACAGGAAATCCACCTAGGTGCAACTTGGTGGATAACAAGTTCAAATGAGAAAGTGGCTCTCTTTATATAGGAGGAGCTAAACTTCATTTACAATAAAATATCATTATTTCCTTAGATCTAGCCTAGGGTGGAGTAAAACACACAAAAACCCCCACAAACTTCTAACAAACTCCTAACAAAGCAATAAATTAAAGTGGTCAAAGCCACATGTATAATACAAGAGATACATGAGGCCATATAAACAAAAGGGGGTGCCTCCATCAAGCAAAAAAGATCAAATGCCAAATGATGATGCAACATGGCCTCCAAAGGCCCTTCAAAAAGACTTCTTCAACAAGCAACATCCACATGGAAGTTGAACCAATCACACCATGTCCACAAGTCAACCATTTTTTGACTTCCCAGAAGGGTTCTTCAACAAAAATGTCCACAATACAACAAATTAGACCTTAAGGCCCCTGCAATCTGAAATGCCTCCATAAAGTGATAATGAATGTTCACAAAACATATCCCAAGCAACCCTCAAGGCCTAGTGCTCCAAGGGATAAATCTCCAAGTGATAAGGAATGCCCCTCAAAAGTGTAGACCTCCTCTAAATGTGGACATCTCAACAAACCATCAAGAATTGGGTGCAAGGAACCCCTTCAAAGGGTGGGCAAGTCTCCAAACGATAGGGAGGAGATGTCTACAATGCAATCCTTAAGATCCTATAAGCCCTCTAAGTGGATCGTTCCATCAAATCATCATGAACAAGTGCACAAGAGTGGAACGCTTCTCCAAACAAGCAATGAAACTCCATGTAGAGTGCTCTCAAGGTGGATGTTAGCTCCAATATATCCACAAATTCTTCAATCCAAGCAAACCTCTAATGAAATGATGTATAAAAGGGTGTAAGCATGCTTCAAATGATGATTTTATCCATTGATATGCTGTGTTACCAACTTATTTGTACCATAGTTGGATTATCTGAAGAGCTGCCATATGACAAACATGATCAGTGTTTGTGTTCCAGTGTATCAGATGATCCATCCTTTGTGCCTAGCCAGTTTTGGCTAGTCAGTTTGTTGTTTGTCTTGAAATGACCATGCCCCACGGGGTTTTTGTAATAAAAGTGTGCTAGTAAGGTTTGAGTGACTCGGTCACCCATGACTGGTTTATCAACTAAGGTATTCCAGGGAGTTTTTTCCCCTGACCAATTATACTTTGCCTTCAGCCGAGATATAATTGACAAGGTTTTCTCCCGCTTCCTCCAAAGCTGGAACGCCCGATTTTGAAATTCTGGCCATGGGGGGTTATTAGAGTCCAACTGATGAATATGAACCTACTAGACACTATGAGTCGAGTCAGTGGACATTTCCTAGGTCTGTAGAGGTTTTTAAACGTTGTCCGAAAAAAATTTACCAGACGCGTTGGACAGTTAATTATTTTATTTTTAATAATTAATTTTTCCATAGTTTAAATGGAAAAATTCAATTTGTAATATGTCAGTCGTTCGGGGGTGTTTTTCAGTGATTGGAGGCTTAATTCCTAAGCCAAAACTCATACTTAGACCCTGGGCACCTTTATCCTAAGTTCCAAATCGTCATTTGGCCAATTAATTAATAAATCCTCAAAAAATCAATAAAAGAGGATTATTAATTAATTAAATCAAAAAATTAATAATTGGAGAAAATCCAATTCTCTCCAAAATAATCCAAATTGGATTATTTCAATGGCTAAATGACATGGCACCAGGCATTAAAGAATATTCCAGTCAACTCCAATCAAATCCAGTTAACTATCCAGTCAGCACATGAGATCTCCTTCAAGCAAATTCGCCCTCCTGCATGCAATTTACGAATTGGTTATGTGGCAGTGGTTTTGTGGATGGTTGAGTTAGCATTAAATAAAAGGTGGGCGCCTTCCTCAATTGGTGGCCACCTCATAGCTTGGCTTTCAATACCACTATACGTGATCCCTACATCAACTCATGCATTAACTCAAGAAGGATCACGCATATCTCTTGGAGAGCTCACGTATATCTCCCTTGGTTCACGAATCTTACACTTGGCATAGCACATATGGGTGGTGAAGCTTCCAAGAAAGGATGGGGGCGCCTTGCCTAGGTGGAGGCCACCTCCCGACCCTCAACCACCACTAACTCGAGTTCATGTGATAGATTGGAACTCCAAGCCAAGATTTGATTGGATTTTGATGAGGAATTCGAATTTGTCAAGTGCGATTGGCTCTCTCCTTGAAGCCAAATCGAATTAGGTTATTGGTCTCTTGTTTTTGTATATAAGGAAGGCATTGCCTCCTCTTTTCTCATGGAGATTTTGGGCAAGAACACTCTGCCAAAATTATTGTAATATTTGTTTAAGCTTTGGAATAAAGAAGTGACTTTGGAGGTCCATGCCAGAGCTCTCTGTATTGTGGTTTCGCTTTGTTTGGTGATATCTCTCTCACCCTATCTCTCTATTTTGCAAATCATTTTTCAATATATGCTTAGGAAGACTATCAATCTAGTACGCAAGCATTTGATCGGGTTTGTTTGATTAAGACTAAGTGTTTTGCAGGGATCACTAAGGTGGAGAATAGCTTGGGATTAAGCTTATCTTCATTACACAAGGATTTTTATCATTTAACACATTCCTTTTGCAGGTTCTTCAAATTGCTTCTCCATCCAAGGGAAGAAACATAGCTATCAGGGGCTAGCCTTCATCCATCAACACATTTCAAATCAATTTTCGGTTACTTGGGTTACTAGCTCTTTCTTCAAGGTTGTGGATCAGCCATTCACTTCATTCTCCAAACCTTGAAACCTCTGTTCAAGCTTCTTTCTTTGTTTTCAACAAGCTTGACTCCATTGCTAGCCTTTTCCCCTCCTTCAAAGCATTCTCTAGCTCTCGTCTCCCTCCTTCAAACCCTTGCCTCTTCACCCTTTCGTCCACCTTTCATCCTCTTCCTCTAGCCTCCTTCTTTCCTAGTCTTTTGCTTCCCTTCACTTTTGTTTTCTTCTCTTCCAAAAAGCCTTCCTAATCTTGCTCTCATCCCACCTTACTTTCTAGTTGCCTTCGTCCCTCTCTCCTTTCGTTTCCCTTACTTGCTGCAAAAAAGACATAAGAAACAAACAAGTAACTTGTTAATTAGTTAGATCACTTTCATCATTACTTACATTGCATTAGTAGATCTCCTTTTTGTGGTAGAGTTAGTAGTTTTGTTTTAGATCTCATATTTCATTTCAAAACAAAAAGCTTGCATATAGTTCTCTTGTTAAGTTGGCTTTTCATTGTTAGTTTACTTTCATCTTATATCTCATTTTGATTAGTTTGTTAGCTTGTATCTCATCTTAGATCTAGGATTTGCATCATATTTTTTTTGTAAAAGCTTGAATTACATTAGTGAAAGGTTAGCTAGTTTCCATTTTTGTTTCTAGATTTTAGTTTCTTTTGATTTTTGCTAATGCTAATGGGTCCTTGAAGTTGATCTATTGAGATAGGTACATTTGAAGAAGAACCAAGAAGAGGAAGAAGAGCAAAACAAGAGATAAACAAGAAGATCCAAAACCAAGGAGAAGACAAAACTAAGATTGCAAAACCAAGAAGATGTCAACCATGAAGACTTAAACTCACTCTCCTTTTGTAAAAGCTCTTAAGAGCTTCATATTATTCTTCTAGTTGTTCATTTCAAAGTCCTTCAAGGGTTAAATTCCCAAGGCACTTGTACTTGATTAATAAAATAAGGCTAAGTGGGATAAGGCCTCCCAATATTTGTGTTTCTTCCCCATTTGGGGAGGAGTGTCTTGTGTGTTCATAGCTTAGATTTGCTTTAGGTACTTAGAATAGTCTCTTTTGTGCTTAGAACTTTAATTGTTAAATTTAGTTTTGTCTTGAGAAGTAGCTTGGGATTCAATCCCACGTGCCGCATTGACCTTGCGTGCTACTTCTCTTTCCCCACTGTGTACTGCGTATTTCCAGCTAACTGGAAGTTTCATGAACAGTGTGAAGAAGTCATTTTTGACTCATTTTTGCAAGTAGCTTAGTTTCATTTTTGTTGTAGAATACTAATTGCTAGTTAGTTCAAATTTTCATTACTTAGCATCATATCTTGTTAGATCTCATTTTTCATTATTTGTTGAGCTATCATTTGGTTTCTCTGCTTACAATCTGCTTGTCTTTTAAAAAGAACCAAAGACTCTTGAACTTGCCATAACACAAGTCAATAGCACTCTATGTCGAAGAGCATAAGCACTGCATTTCCCTTGCATTCAGCATATAGATTAGTTAAAGTCTCTTGAACTTCTGTTATAAGACGAAGTCAAGAGCACTCTCTGTCGGAGAGGTTCATCTATGTGCTCTTAATAAAAACTTACAACTCACATCCCCCTTTCTAAAATTTACTTCGTTGCTTTCCATCACTAAGTATGCTCTGCCGACCCTAAAAAGTTGGATTCGTACTCAGAACGATGATTGGATTTGTTAATCTTACAAGTGATAACCATAATAAAATCTTCACCCCCATAACCAACGCACCGGCGTTATCACAATAAATACTCAGGTAGTGGGCAAATTCCAAGTGTGGGCGCCGGGCAACCCAATCTGGACACTCGCTGGTTAAATTCTCTGAACACCTAGCTTGTGATTCCAGACAGGTCCGTCATGTCTTCGAACGGAGCCATTGAAGGTATATTTTTCCGATTGGACTTCATCCTTGCTTTCTAAACCCTAATAATCGAGATCACTAAAACTTTCTAAAATAAACCAAGAACAATTGCAAAACGATCCAACAAACAATCATCTTGAGACTTGTATTATCAGCATCCCTCAACACTTCACACATTTGACTCCATTTGGCACTGGTCTTTTACACTTTCATATGTTAACTTAATTTGGGCCATTTGTCCATTGGAATTTGTCTAAGTTATTTATATGTGGATGCCTTTTTATTACAAGTCTTCATTATATTGTTGATCTATAATCTTGTATCGCAACGTGGATTGCTTTATCTTGTGTTTATTTTACTCTTACAATAACTGTGATCTCATTAAAAAACTCCTAAACAACACCCATCCGCATCCGCAACGCCTTAAAACATTTAAAAACATAGAGCCATAGACAACTCTTTGTAGGGACTACCCCCCTTGGCTTCGTTAGGAGTTTGCCTAAACGGAGGAGTTAGGATTCAGGTGACAGTACCTGGCTCATTGCTTTCCCCAAGGCCACACCTCTCCCACTCGTAGTGAGGAGACAGCTTTCAAAAGATTTATGTTGCTGGTGTGCATCTCGGCGGACAACATGCTGAACGCCGGTGTTACAAATATCGTGTCGGCAAATATATCGCCGAGGGTCCAAAAAGAAATTATCAAATTTATCGGCGAAAATGTTGGCAAACATCGGCAATATATCGGCAAACTTAAAAAATACAAAAATATTCGGTTTTTTTTCAATTTTATAAACACTAAAGCAACAAGATCATCAAATAAACACTTTGCCACACGAATATGAAAAGAAAACTGATATATAAGATGCATAAGACGTCTAGTGATACATCACACATAAAAAAAGAATTGTGTCCTGAATCCTGAGTCCCCGGCTCATGAATCACCAAAAAATACAATCAATGTATCTCATATACAATGAAATCAAGTAAATAAACTATTGATTCCCTTTATCTCTTTTACGGAAAAAGGTAATCACTTTGGTAATGGCTCTGGCTCTAGGGCTAGAAGGCCCTAGCGGTCGTGGGGGTCATCATGGACTCTATGTATATTTTAAATCACTATGTATGTATATTTATATTTTAGATTAATAAATTAGCAAGGACATTTAAAAAGATGAATGTGAAACATAAATCATAAATCATACGTGTCAATGAATCATTGCCTATATGGGATCCTATTCATCAATAACACCCTATGCCTCCCTCCTCCAAGCTCTAGTCCTTGCCTCTACCTCAAATCTCAAAGTTGGGCCTCCAAGGACATTAGTCAACGACTCAACACCTTACAATTTTGATGAAACTTCCTAATCCAATCGTTAAAATAAGGTAGAAAAACTTCCCATGCTTAATAAGTGATTTTGCTTGAGTGAAGAGTACATTTTTATTAAGGTCATGACAGAGGATTCCAACAATCAACACGACCAACATCAATGTACATAGAGGGGTTGATGTGCTTGATTAAATGCCAATCCCATACCCTCATACATAATAGAATTCAGTAGAAACTTTGTAATCCTGAAATCCTGAAAACTGTTAAGTCTGTTGAATTTTGAATGGGATCTAAAGTTCTACTTTTTGCATATGAAGTCCGATGAGGTTGGAACCACTCTCAAACACCCTGAAACAATTAATGGTAATATTAAAAATTTAAGTAAAAGGATAGAAAATGAAAGATAAGGAGAATGTAACTTTTAATATTACCATTAATTGTACCAATTACAACTAAACAAGGCGACCTTTTTCTATGGGAACAACGAAATTATTTTCCAAACTGTGGCATATGAGCAAAAAGAGGGCAATAAATCACGATATTTACAAAAAAATCGCCAAAAAATCGTGATAATATCGAGTAAAAATCGCCAAAAAATTGGGGAATATATCGGTCGATATATTTCCAATATATCGCCGAGGGGTTAGCATCGCGATGTTGCCGATATATCGGCGATTTTTCTAACACTGCTGAACGCTACCCTCAAGCAGGTGGGCAAACCTCCTAGACATGTACAGAGAGCTGGACATCACCCTTTATGGCTCAATTCTCTCATCAAAACTGGGTTCTAAGATAGCTGTGGCTGCTACTGCCTCTTGTGCACAGGTTTGAACTTTGGAGATCTTTTAAGGCTGTTTACCTCTGAGATTATGCTCAGGTCTGCATCTAGGTCTGATTGTCATGCCCTTTACATGGTCAAACCTGCTGTTTATTGACTAAAAACCGCCCAAATTGCTGTTTTTAGGGCCGATTTGTCACCGCTGGGTGCTACTATCATACTTCAGATACTGTTACAACAGGCTGAATGCATGGTTAATGTGCTGAAAGTCCTTAGATCCAATTTCTTCACAATATTGGGCTGATTTAGGGCCACACTCCATGCCAATGACTTCCAAACATGGTGATTTAGGGCTGTGAACATGACCAGATCTGAAACGCAGCCTGACCACTCCTGTTATAAGGGTGGAAAGGGTCCCAAAAACTGCCCAGAATCAACCACAATGCTGCTCCACACAAAAAAAATGCAGGGAATCATGCTCGGAATCAAAGATTGGGGCTATTTAGGGCTGGTTAAGGAAATAACAAGCAGTTAAATGTGCCCAGAACTATTTAAATTTGAGAAATGTTGCTGTTTGATGGTTGTAACACTGCCCGATTCACCCAGAACTGCCTCATCAAACCCAGAAGTGTTGTACAAGGCTGGTTGGAGATGGGAGAAGAACCCAGAATTACTCCAGCATGCCCAGAATTACTTGAAACAGGCCCAGACTCACTAAACCAACTTGCTTCTTGCTGATATCTGTCCACAATCAGCCCAGAATACTCAGATTTAACCCATACTTGCCTCAGAATGTGACCACATGTAGATTTAGGGCCATTTGCAACCTCCAGAACTCCTAAAACTCCCTTAGGGCATCATCATCATGAACATGTCACCCCTCTTAAGAGTGTGATCAAAATCACACGTGGACACCCATACAAAATGGGGGGTAACACAACCCATGCAAATAAGGGGGGTAACAGTAACAACCTATTCTCTTAACTGGAGGAGTTAGGGTGGGACCCGAACACCATCCCTCAACTACATGAAGTGCCCAACATAAAAAGCCATCTTAGGGATGAGGCCTTTGTAGGGGTGACCCAAGTGGCCCATATGTACTCTCTGTAAATATCCCTCTAATTATTTTGTTCGAACCTGCTCAGGATGCATAAGGTGACCACTGGTGTCCAAGGATTATCTAAAGGGGCAAGCAGACAAAAGATATGACAACATACTGGAGTAACAAGGAGGCCTCACATAACCAGCATCGCCTTTGTCTGAGATATCTAGAGAAGCAATGTCCTCCTAAGAGCAAAGTGACATGAAAGGGTGCCTCTCCCTCCTTGGCACTGAGTTTCCCAGAGTCTGAATCCTATGGAAGAAGGAGACAGGCCTGAGAATCCAGAATAGTCTTGAGGCATAAAGGATGGGCCCCAAATTATACCTAGATGAAGGTATGAAGCACTGCCATTTGCAAAGGATTGTAAGTTGTAACAGGAGAGACTAGACTCTCTCATCCCTATCTCAATGAGATAACAGCAAGTTAGGTCCCAACACCTCAAAACCAAAAAGAATAGTAGGTCCTTTATAAAAGAATTATATTTTAAATGCTACAGTAAAAAAATTTGTTATATTAGAATTTTGTGTATGAAATGTATTCGTGGCAGTTGAATTTGGTAAAATTTAACCACTACTTGAGATTCCGAGAATTTCTATTTTTTTTGCCCCGGGTCTTAAAAGTAAAGTCAAAATAATAAATTTGTGGGCATTATGTAGAAACAAGTCAATAAATGAGTAGGTGAAGGCATAAGGTTAGAAAAGCATCGATCAAAGGTTCCAAGACTCCTCGAGTATTATATTGATTTTATTTGGTGATTATTGCCTATGTTAAAGGTTTATTAACTTCAAGAAAGCACTATGCTTGCTTTATTGCAATTCTTTTCTACAAGCATATATTTTGTCATATGGTATCCATTTTTGGAAATTTTTATTTGAAATTGCTCAGAATTTGGAAGCTTTCGTTTATAGGTCTAGTTCGTAGAGATTATGTTGTTTAAGGGTCAAAATTATAGAGTAACAAAAGTAAGTTCCAGATGAGTTGGTTTATGTAATTCTACTACTTCTGGCAAGTCTGTTGATTGTTTTGCTCAAATGATGGCTAGAAAAAAAAATGAGAGAATCACATGCTTCCTTAACAGAAGATAATGCAAAGTTGCAAAAAGGAATTGGCTGGAAAGGATGATATGAAGTGAAAATGCATATTAAAATTGAGTGGTATCAGCAAACAATGATTGATGGTGATTTGACCAACAAATTTAAAAAATACATGTTATTTGTGGACATTAAAATTACATCACACTTTCTTGTTTGCATATATTCAGTATTTAAAACATTTCAAGTCTGGTGTGAACAGATGTGAACAAGAAAGTGGCATAGTTGGTAGTTTTGAGAAACATACTAAAGGTATTATTTCAAAAATTTGCAAAAGATGGATGACAAAGGAGGACTTGAAATGAATGAGAAAGGTATAACAACTTTGATCGGGGTCGAAATAAGATAAATGTATACAAGTCTCGTTTAAGAAGTAGACAATGTGCCAGGTAACAGGAAAGACAAGCCAGCAGCAGGAACGGAGCACTAATGAAGTTTGAATGTTCCAAAACAGTTGAAGAGAGGTATCACCTAGCAAGGTATGAGTCAACGGAATTGAAATTGAAATTTCTATGAGTGCCCTTGGAAGACCAACCCATTTGATCAAGGTTGAAATGAGGCTAATGTATATAAGTCTTGGTTAAAATGTAGACAATGTGCCAGGTACATGGAAGAACAAAGGCAAGAAGCAGGAAGGAAGTCACAATGAAATTGAATATTCCAAAACAGCTGAAGAGAGGTCTAGTCTACCAAGGTATGAATCAAAGGAATTGAAATTGAAATTTCTATAAATATCCTCAGAAGATCAAACCAGGTCAAAGGGACTAGAAAGTACAAGAAGCATATATAACCTGTTAGATTTTATAACTCGGGAGGCCTTCAACATAGGCTTGATGTCTAGGCATTTAGAAAGGACCTAAGTGACTTTTCCTAACATTAACTTTATTAAATAAAGTTAAAGTGACTTTTTAATTTTTGAGTGAGAGAAAATGATTTTTAAATTCATTTAGTGAATTTGACTCATCCTTTGACCGGGAAATGAAAAGACAAAGTCACTTGGAAAATGAAGAGACAAAGTCATTTCTCATTCAATAAAAATGAGATCTAGGGGAAGTTCAGACACATTGAGTGGAGAAGTTTTGGAGAGCTGAAGAAAAGAAGAGGAGCATCAAGGAGGGGCGCATTTCTCAAGGAGAGAAGAGGCACGCATCCCAAGAAAACAGTACAACATTTATTGCAGACTGTACAACACATTTATTGTAGGCCATACAGCTGATTTCCTGGCACAGAAATCGAGAGGCCATACAGCTGGAAGTGGGCACAAATTCCTAGGAATTGTACAGCTGAATTTGGGCACAAATTCGAGACACTGTACAGCAGGTTTATGGGCACGTTTTCCAAGGCAGCATTGCTGTTTGGAGGGCCATACAGTCCATACATGCCATACAGCAGTCTGGGCACAATTTCCAAGGAGCTGGGCACAATTTTCCAAAAAAGTTAAATTGCATTTAATGCTGGTTTTACTGCTGTTGTACTCAGAAATTTTCTGTTGGCTCATTAATAAAATTTCGCTCTCAATTGGACTGGTTTTCCCTTCGGGATTTTTCCAGGGGCATTGCCCAGAAATCCTGTGTCAGATGTGTGTTTAAATGTGGTTGTTTACTGTTTATGTTTCCACTGCATATAAGTTATATTCCAGTGTATTTGCAATTATCATTTTCAGCAGTTAATGGTGAATGTATTTAATTGTTGAGGGTAAATGATTGATATTGTAGATCAGACCTGGGGTGAGAAAACTAACATAGCCAACTAAAGAAGGGTGCAGAAAGGCACCTAAAAGGAGACAAAATTGAGTTACAAAAAGCAATATGAAATTACATGAAGTATATAAGTGGGTTATTCAACTAGTAGCTAAAATGTAAACCCTAAAATGTGAAGAAGAAGCATAGTCTTCAGAGCAGAATGCACATACCATCAAAATTAAGAAAGAAAGAAAGCTTCTAATAATTGTGGTTAGAAAGTTAGTGATTCAAGAAAATGTTGGAATGTACACCCATGTGAATATTGTGGCAAAACTAATCATTCTGTGGAAAAGCATTGGAAAAACAAAATGTGATTCGTTATTGCTTAATGGAAAGAGTAATGCCAACAAACAAAGATCAAGCAAGGAATATGCTTAAGGAAAAACCAAAAGAAAATGAGAAATATTATGACATCAACTAGATTATTAAAGATCAAATTGCTACCCTAGAACAGAAATCTAAATATATTGGGATACAGTGGAAAGAGAAAACCAATGGATTGTCAATTGAAGAGAAGAAGGCAGGTGTGTATTGTAGGAGGTATAACCATAATTCTGAAAATTGTCAGTACCAGCAGATCGTGTGGACAAAAGTTTTTGTAAAGTCAGAGGTTGCTAATACGGATGTCAAAAACATTATTTTCTTCAAAAATTCAAAACACTATTTTGCTTCACTATTCCACTAAAATGATTTTTTCTTTAACAGGTTAAATAATGCTGTGGTCAAATGATTGTAGTTATTTACAGTGTTACCAACCGCGGCCAATTTATCGCAATATGGCGATAAATCGCGATTTTTCTCCAGTCCCGATTTTTTAACAAAAAATCCCTCTAAAAATCAGCCCGATTTTTCGCCAATTTATCCCGAGTCGACCGATTTTTTGACAGGGCGTGTTAGTGGCCAGAAAAGGGGTTTTAAAGGCCGCGGATTCACTTTGTTTTGGTTGATTTGGACGCTACAGCCAAGGAGAGGAGAGCTTCTATTTTGCCCAAGGAGGATTTTATTCATCATTTCACTCGCAATCAATGATCAGATTTGAAGATTGGAGCTTTGCGTTTGGAGTTTTTTCCAAATTTATCACATTTGTTATATTTTTGATGATTCAGTATTCAGGAGTAGGACGCGATCCATTTTGATGTGTGATGTATCTCTAGACATCTTATATATCTTATATATCGGTTTTCTTTCCATATTAATGTGGCAATGTGTTTATTTGATGTTATTGTTGCTTTAGATGTTTAAAAAATTGAAAAAAATGAATATTTTGTATTTTTTAAGTTTTCCGATGTGCTGCCGAGATATCCCGAAACGATGTTTCCTGGACCCTGCCGATTTTTTTGCCGCGCCGATATTTGTAACATTGGTTATTTGCGAACGAATGATAATACCCTGCTAAGCCTAAAAATCCTCTCAATTTGGATATGTTTTTGGGCTTGGGCCACTCCGTGATTGCCTTGACCTTGTTCAAATCCACTTACTATGACCAAGGTATTCTACTTCATCCTTACCAAACTGCACTTTGACATTTTTGTATAAAATTGATTTTCCTCTCAAAGTGATATTACCTAATCTAGGTGCTTGAGATGATCCTTCCATGTCTTGTTGTATACAAGAATGTCATCAAAAAACTAATACACATTTCCTTCAGTAGGGTTGGAAAAGTTCGTTCAATTTTTCTTGAAAAGTGGCAGGAGCATTAATTAACCCAAAAGGCATGACCTTGAATTCAGTGTCCTTCATGAGCCAAAAACATGGATTTAGCAACATCTTCCAGTTTTACACGGATTTGATAATATCTTGATCTCAAATCAAATTTGAAAAGTACTTGGCCCCATGAAGTTTGTCTAACATTTCATCTATGACCGGAATTTGTTCTTGATGGTTATTGTTATCACTCCAGGAAGCTCTCTTAGGTTGTATTCAGAGATGCCTGGTAACTTAAACTTATCTCAAATGATGGGGTTTGTTTGGATCAAATTGGATGACTGAGATCATAACTCACACACTCAGAACACACATAGGGACGCTCAGGGAGACAAGGCTTTGACTACTGCTGTTCAGAGGGTTGCTAAAAGGTTAATGGGAGTGAATCCTTATCGTGTCAGCAGACTCATACACAGAAATTTGTATATAAATGGCTAATCACAACAAAATAAATAACATGTATGTTCAGTTCTCCAATGCCAAAACAGGATAACAGCTATCTAGCATAGACAAGTGAGCATACAGGAAATAAACCATCCACTGTAAATACAGAAACATAAGAAAGAGAAATCTGAAAGCAAATAGTAAAAGAGGCTTATATTATCTGAGAAGTCACTGAAATCTGAAAATACAAATATAGATCAGTCTCTCCAAAATCGAACCCTTGTTCTACATGAGTTCTGGGCTTTATAGCCATTACAAAGTTTTTCAGATCCCAAAGATGGATCAAATATGCTAAGAATAACAACTGAAACAGTTAATGAAAGTGTGACGGCATCTTATGATTAGAATAACTGTTTCCTGCTGATACACCTGCACTTGACAGTTGAACGAGCCTCTGGGGGTTGGAGGACGAGTTTGAAACTGCTGTTCTGCAAAAACCTGTAGGCGTCCTTTTCTAAAAATAGACAGAAATATTCGACCGTTCAGCTTGCAGGCGCCCTCAGTCTGGGACCAAAGGTGATCATGAGGCAATTGAACACTTATGGATTCCCTGGAAAACGCCTTTAAGATGCTCGGGCTAACAAAAAGGGGGGTTGATGTCTACAGACGTACCTCTACGTTTTCTATGTTTTCAGTGGTTGACAAAACTGGGCTTGGAGGTGATAAGCAGTCGAAAGCTTGATATCCGGTGGTTAATGAATTAGATTTACGTTTCACTTAAACCACCGAATCGCTTCAACGTGCTGGAAAACCTTTATCTCTTTTCGGTATCCGGGAGGACTCTGCTTGTACGTAGTAAACCACCAAAACGGGATTCGGCAGCTAATGAACGGCTCCTGTGTTCGCCCAAGCTGCTGAAAACAATGTATGATCCAGACTGCAAAAATTTGGCAAAACTGTGTTTCTGTCCCCTTGCTACCTGGATTTTTTCTTCCTCCTGGGCCAAAGCCGGAGGGTCGGCAAAGTTGATTGCAGCTGCTGCTAAGGTCTCCAGGTCCGAATGTACCATGGGCCGGGGACTCTAAGTTTTTTCCTCACCCTCCAAAGCTTCAACCTTCCTCCTCAGCTTGATGTTTTCCCTGATCAGCCTGATGTTTCTGCCTCTCATTTTGCCATGTTTCTTGGTCAATCCATGAAAAGACACATAAAGCTTGTTATACCTTTCGGTCAGCCTTTCATTTTTTTTTCTTAATGAGCCTCTGGAGTATCTCGCGTTCATAAGCCTGCTAGAGGAGTCGGTTGATTTTCTGTGAGGCAGAAATCTTTGCGTTATGAATTGGTCCCTCAGCCACCTACTGACTTTGTTCTTCCACAGGTGTAGGGGAGGGTAAATTTACACAGCCGAATCCCTGCTCTTCCACAGGTGTAGGTGAAGGCAAATTGACATAGTCATTCTCCTATTCCATCATGGATGGGGCTGCTTCCTGGGGTTTATGTTCTGTTTCTACCTCCTCATTTTCTGCTCCAGCTTCCTGCAATTCATCCTCCTCAGAATCAGTGTATGGGAGGTTTAAAAGATTTGTACTCTTTGAAGGGGTTTCTTCTGAAACAACACCCTCATCCCCAACCTTATCTCTAAATGCTAGTTTCCTTTTGGCTTTCTTCGCCTTTGGATCTGAGGAGAGGGGTTCGGTTTGAATTAAGGGAATAGCCCTCCTCTTCCTTTTCCCACTTCTGGGGGTGGAAGACTTCTTTCCATCCTCCGGCTGTAATTCTGTTTCGAAACCACTCCAGAACAGGAAGAAGGCCCAGCTCGTGCTTTTCCTCTGCAATAACTCTGAGACCAAGAGTTTGATCAAGCCATGGTGGTACAATCTGCCTGCAATTTTGGTGGGCTGGGCTTTAACTTGATGTGCCATCTTGGTGAGGCTCTTGTGGAGGTAGAAAGGGAGATTTAAAGAGCTCTTGCCAGTGAAGTGATCCAGCAGCCTAAAATGGTAAATTAGTACCCTGTTATACCTGCCCTCACAGGTTATATAGACCAAAATGGACTTCAATAAAAGCTGCCATTTATCCTCTAGATATGACATGGGAATGTCTTTTTTCCAAACCAGGTTCCTATGCTCCGATTTTAGGTATGATTGAAATTCGAAATCCTTTTTGACAGTGGTCTTAAACCAGTTTTCTCCGGTTGTTGGAATTTCTGTCACCTAGGCTATAAGGGCCTCGTCCACCTGGAATTCTTCCTTGCCTATCACAGCCTTATTGCCGTCAAACGTGAGGGCAAATGCTTCGGCCACCTGTTGATGAGAACCCTGTAGCTTTTTGCAGAAATTAAAGCAGCTGACATTCTTGAACAATTGACATACCTCGAGGTGTCCCTCCAGGTAGCAGATGTCACTCAATTCCTTTCTCAGGACCGCTCCTCCTCCTTTCTTCATCGGTAACCTGCTTGCTGGCGCCTGCTGCTCAAATCGGGACTGAGGGGGAGACGGGGAAACAGGGAGGAAAAGAGCTCAATCGACGTGGTGAGGGCGAAAACAGAAAGGTGGTGTGGCTTTTCAGGAGCTGACTCCAAGGGTATGAAAAGGTGGATAATCATGAGGGCATAATGATGGCCACTGCAGCATGATTGCACTGGGGGAACGAATTTTTAGAAATGTTGTTATGTGGATGGGAAACAATGTCCGTCTGGTCAAAGTTATGGCGATGGCGTCCGGCCTTTCCTCGGGGTAAGTCGTGTTTTCGCTGAAATGACCCTTTCGGCGGCTAAGCCATGATGGGTTCCCTGTATTATGACCCAAACCACTGATTTGAGTGCCTGCCGATCAACGCCAACTCCTTTTCGGCAGCCGATAATCCACCGTTGACATCACATGCCACTGGAAAACGGTCTTAACCAGTGCTCTTTGCTTTCGGTGGCTGTAAACGACCCAACCTTTGGATGATGAGCTACGAAAAGCATCCGCCCTTTCGGTGGCTAATGAACACCATCGTGTTCGCCCAAACCCCCGAAATGGCCTCATGGATTTGTGGAAACAACTTTGCTTTTCGGTAGCTAAGGAAGGTTCTAAACTTGCACCGCGAACTGCAGAAAACATTTACCTTTCGGTGGCTAATGAACACCATCGTGTTCACCCAAGCCACCAAAAACTGCCCCTCAACTTATGCTGTAATTTTGCCCTTTCGATAGCTGGAGCGTATTTTCTTCCACACGATAAACCACCGAAAACAGGGTTTTCGGTAGCTAACGAACCATTGCCAGGCCCGCCTAAGCTACCGAAACCTGAAATTTGCCTTTTGAAGGAGAGTTAGCTTTAAACAGTTATTTCAGACTTAGTTACGTTCTTCAACCTATCAGACCGGACCTTAAACACACGTAAAAGAAGAAAAATTAAAGACTTCCTATCACCTAGACACCATGACTAGTCTATGTTTATTGAGGAGATAACAGTTATCTTATCTAATCCTCGATAATCTATACACAACCTAAAGTATCCATCCTTTTTTCATACTAAAACCACTGCCGCTGCAAAAGGACTTCTGCTTTTTGTAATAACATATCTCAGTAGATCCTAAATTAATATTGCTATTTATATTATATGGTGATGCGGGTATCTATATGGCTTAACATTGACAAGGGCTGAATCTAGTTTTACTTCAATCATGTGTTCAATTCTTCTTTCTGGTGAAATCTCCATGGGTAGCTCTAGGAATACTGTTTTATGTTTTTGGATTAGTTCTTGAATCTCTGGATGCCTAGATTAAATTATTTGTGAGGCTAGCATCTCCATTTAATGGCATTGTGCTATATATGTAGAGGCTTCCTTACGAAATGGTTTATCCTTGTGATGTGAGGGTATGAATGGGTGCATGCATTTTGGAACCTATATAACTTATATTTTTCCCCTTGCCATTTGAATTTAATAAAGTGCTTTTGGTGGTTTGCAGCATAGGAACCTAATGTTTGTAGCCATTGAACCCCTAAGACTACATCTACTCCCGCCAAGGGTATGGTGTAGAATTCAAATTCTAAGTTATAAATTATAATCTTGTATTTGTAAATTTACCTTGTGGCATTTTCCCACACCCTCGATTTATTTTCAATCTGCAACCTTTCCCTTCAAGTCTGGGACCAGATACAGAAAGATTTAATCTCCTTCCGACATTGATGTCGAAAAAATTATGGATACTCCTTGTATCTAGTATAGTTGTAATGTTGTTCTTTTCTATATGCACTTCTAATTTTAATGTTTGTGGTTGGTAATACCGGTTATGGCTGCTAACAATATTTTTGGTGGATTTTCGTCGTTTGATTATGAAATGACACTTTGAGGGTTGCATGAATCTTCTTCATCTGTTTTTTCAATTTCAATATCTGAGTCATCTTCTTTCTTTACCTCACAATTATATAATATTTTTGAGTTATCTACTTTATAGCACCAATGCTTAGGATCCCATTTCCCTCCACATTTCATACATTTGCTTGCCTTCGAGTTTGAGCTTCAAAACTATGTTTATTTCCTTTTGTAGATGCGGTGGAAAATACTTTCATTTGTCAGTGTTTGTAGTTTGGGGAAACTTTCATCTTGAATAAAACTTGTAATATTTTTGGAATGACCTATTTAGTTTAATTTTTGTGATATTTGCCTTATGTCTGACCTTTTCCAACGTTTTTATAATGTGCATTTCTAATTTGTTCTTTATGTATAGCTTTAGTCCAAACACATCAGTTTGGAGTAGTTGATTTTGCAATAGACTAGACACTCACATTGCCATTGCTTCTCATTCATGCATATATTCATCTACATTGCCTTGTTGTATTCTGGTGTTTTTTGCAAAGTATTTTTCTGCTATACTTTGGAATCTCCTAAAGAAATCATTTTTTAACGTATCCCAATTATATGAATGTAGCATTATCAAGGTCTTCCACCAAAATGTACCAATTCTATGCAATGCCCTCAAGCTGCATGGAGACATACTTGACAATTTTGTCACAGTGTTAAACATTATGTAGTTCGACATATTCTTCTACTTTGTTAATCCATACAATACTTTGTTGTTCATTTCCATCAAATTTTGATAACTCCAGTACTCTCATCGAATACCTTTATATTGGTTGACTTGTATAGGATGATGGCCAAAGAGTGCCCAGTAAGTAATTCACGGATATGATCAGTTGTGGACAAGTTATGCCTCCCAAGTGAGTTTGGTGGAGTAACATTGGCCGACGGCTCTTTGACGAGTGCTATTAGCACCTCTTGGCTTTGCTTAATCTGCTCCTTCAGCGCATCCTTGCTTTTAGTGATATTTTTTGCTATTTCTATTATTGTATGTTTTAATACATCATTGTTCTATACAATTTCCTGCCTCAGATTATCGTGGTTCTGTTGAAAATCCTTCTTAAGTTCTGCCTGCTCTTCAATAACCTGTTTGTAATAGCCCTCGTTTTCCCAAAATGGTATTAATAGCTGCATTCATTCTCCTTGTTTTCAGAGGAGAAATTTTAATTTTGGTTGATTAATTGTTGGTGGCTAGGTGATGGAATAGTGTGAGCGAACAGACATCAATTCCAGGTGTACATATAAATTACCGTTGTATGGACGGATTGGCGGTTGTACTGCACTCAAATTTTCTGCTGATATATCCAATTGAACGTAGGATTGTATGGAGTTCGCACACAAATGGAATGGCGACTGGCATATGGCGGTTGTTGTGTAAGATGGATTGCGTATCAACTGCTGTGTGCAATATGCGAAACAGACGGTTACAGACAGTACGGTAGCAATATGAATGGTGGTGATGAGAGTGGCAGCTAAGTATGAGCACATGTAGGGATGAAAATTTGGCTGCAGGAGCATACAGTGATTTGAACCAATGTCAACAACTTGACTCTGATACCACTGAAGTGTATAAAACAGAGGTTTAAATGTGAAGTTCCAAATTGGAATATATATATATATATATATAATTGATGATGTACAATGAGGGTTCACCCACAAGTATAAGATACTTCAAATGGGTGCCTTTACGAATAGTCACAATCTTTGTGTCCTAATTGTTTATAAATGTTTTTATTAACTTATATTAGTCTTTATTTATTTATTATTGGCATTTTCTTATGATCTATTTATTATATCTATCTTAATGATATATGAGACATGTATATAACAGAAACCCAAAAATATATGCTATTCAAAAAACACAACTTCGGCAGCAATATAACTTCTCTAACTAAAGAAAACTTAGTGCTTCAAACAGCATTATCGAAAGCATACCCTGCATTTCATCATCCGGTGTGCTCTTCTTTATATCAAGACATTGAGCCAATATCACTGCCTGCTTGATGGTATCAAGTATCTTTGGGTTGCCTCCATCAACATTGTCAACGGTTGTTGCAATTCCTCCATCTTTCATTTCTTCAATTAACTTTGGAGCCAACAGTATATCACTGTCTCCATAACTATCAGGAAAAAGTCCATTTCTATCACAATCCTGAGGAATTTTACTACTATCATCTACCAGAGAATTTCCCATCTGAACGTTGTCATCCAAGGAAGCTGCTACAAGAACCATCTGGGCCTTTGCTTCTGTCTGCAGGAAAAGGACAAAATGACTAAATCAACAAAATTTACCAGCAAAAGTAATTTAAACAAAATTGTAATTATGACAACGTGATGAGCTTGAATACCTGATGAACTGTCCGGAATCCAAGTGCACCAGTAACAGAAAGTTTCAGTGCACATGCTGTTTCTGCATATTTGAAGAACTGCCTGAAATAGTAAACTAAAAATCATTCAGTGAACCAACCACAAGAATTTCGAGCAGACTTGGAAATATAGTAGAAAATAAAATAAAAAAATCACAACGAGAATCAAAAAATTGATAGAGGAATTGTTATTTAGTACTGAAATCCTGTCAGAATTCGTTGAATAAGCTTTATCCACAAGAGGTAATTAAGACATTCCCTAAATATTCAAGGAATCAAAACAAAGACTAGGAACAGACAGAAGGAAAAAAAATCATATTATATTCACAAATGAACAAAAGTAGTTAATGGGACTGAACTCTAATATTGTGTGTAATACACCAACAGAGTCCATAAACACCTTTTGCCAAGTCTGCATAACTATAAAACAAAAATAATCTAGAATGCAACTGTGGGGCAATGCACAGATTTAGGAGATCAAGGGACTGGATCCATCCTCCTGAATAAGCTTTAAAAGCTTGTACGATATAATACGTCAGCCAAAGTAATTACCTACAAATATTCAACACAAGTTAAACCTAAAAGGTAGTCATACACAATGTGTCATGTTACCCCCTAACATGTAGGGGTGACTTGATGATCGATGCCTTTGTGATTTTTATCACATCCATCAGTTCCACAAATGAGAGCTATGGTTCACCCAGGGATATTTGCCAGAGACACTTCCAGCTTGCCAAATCACCACTCTTGTGCCAAAGATTTTTGAGGCCTTTTCCAGTTGATGCCAATGTTGTGATGAATGTCATACATATTGACACATGGGGATTGCCTTCTTGTATATGGGATATGTACATGAGGGGTCAAATGGTGTTACCCTATAGTGACTCACGTACTTTTAATTGTTGTTTTATAGCTAAAGATGTATCATAGTGTGGTCATAATTCCCTTAGATAAGTGTATCACCTTGTGAGTCAAGTGTATCCCTAGGAATTTAAGTAGGCGTAGCATTTATTTCATACCATTTCACACCATTTACCTAGACATTTTCATTCCATGTCATTCCACTAGCCATTTCATTCATCTTCATCATGTCCCCTTTCGCAATAGACTTATCAAATGTTATGTTCTAAAGTCTCTATAATATTCCCATGTATGAATGTCTAAATCAAATTAAAAGAGTCAAAGTACTCTAAGGTCAATGCAGCTAAATTATAAATGTTATATATGTGAGCAATGCCCCCCTTGCAAAAAAGTCAAGTTCCCTATGTCTCGGGTTTATCAAAGCTAAATCTAAAGTAAAGGGACTAAGCCAATGAAAATTCTATGAATTAAATAAATAAAACATAAAATAAAGGGATCGCAAAAAAAAGGCGCAAGGAAAGGGTAACTCAAGAAAAGCACTCCCTTCCAAGGGACACATGTGGAAGAAAAGTCTATAAACCCTAGCCCTTGAAAGCTAAGGGGTAGACCTAACACTTATATGTTACGTTTTTACTTTGTTTAGCATAATAACATTAAACAATAGGATCACTGAAAGAAAGACAAGCACAACAACACAAAGAACACAAAATTTCTCTCGGGGAAACCACAAGGGAGACAACCCCAGCAAAACTTCCTCAATATAGAATTCACCAATACAAGATAAAGCCCCAAGACAAAAACAGCTACTTCTTCTCTCTAGCGAGCTTCACTCTCTCTCTTATGAGAACTTGCTCAAGTGAGTGAGTGATGAAAATGACAAACTCAGCCTCTCTATTTATATTGTTCAGTTGGGTGACTTTTTACCCTAACTGGGTCGACCTCTCCTAGTTTACTGGGCTGACCTATCAATTACATAATGAATATCTTTTTCTGGATTCTTCTAGGGTTTACATTGACTCTTTCAATGACTCTTACATGACCAATTACATCAATGACATCTCCTGAAGGAGGAATAATAATAATACAATAAACAAATACAATTAGAATATCTTCCGCAGTTACATTTCTTTAACACTCCCTCTTAACTAGGAAGGTATTCCACAAACATCAACATCAACATCAACAGCTGTACAACTGACTGGTGAAACTCTATATGTCATAGGAAGTCTTGGAACATCATCATATGTCTGGGGCATCATCATCGTCATCGTCATCATCATCAGCAAGGAATTGCTGGAACATCATCAACATCATCATCAACAAGGAATTGTTGGAACACCATCAACATCATCGTCAGCAAGGAACTGCTGGAACATCATCAACATCATCGTCAGCAAGGAACTGCTGGAACATCATCAACATCATCGTCAGTATGGAGATACTGGAATAACAACATCATCATCTGTACAACAATATCATCATCAGTATGTAAATACTGGAGCAACAACAATATCATCAATCATCAGTATGTAAATACTGCAACAACAACAACATCATCAATCATCAGTATGTAAATACTGGAACAACAACATCACCAATCATCAGTATGTAAATACTAGAACAACAACAACAGCATCAATCATCAGTATGTAAATACTGAAACAACAGCAACATCATCATCAGTATATAACTACTGGAACAACAACAACATCATCATCAATATATAACTACTGGAACAACATCATAATCATCAGTATATAACTACTGGAACAACATCAGCAGCAACAGCATGTGAATGCTGGAACAACATCATCATCAGCAGCATGTAAATGCTGGGACAACATCATCATCAGCAGCATGTGAATGCTGGAACAACATCATCAGCAGCAGCATGTAAATATGCACTATGATGGGCACTCTGGTAGATGATGCTGACTTACTAATCCTTTTGGACCAAACAAGCCTAGTTAGACATACCAATCTATCTGGGGCCCAACAGGCCTTGTCTGGCTTACTAATCCTTTCGGACCAAACAAGCCTAGCCAGACATACCAATCCCCCTAGGATCTAGCCATACTGACATACCAATCCTTTCGGATCAACCAAGGCTTGTCAGACTGACGTACCAATCCTAGACTGAGCTGCCACACCAAGGCTCCAGGAAACTACTCCCTCTTTCGAGGAAGGTCCTTTCAGACCCATCATCATCACTCCTTCCTTCGAAGGAGGTCCTTTCGAACTCATCATTATCACTCCTTCTTTCGAAGGAGGTCTTTTCGTACTCATCATCATCACTCCTTCTTTCGAAGGAGGTCCTTTCGGACTCATCATCATCACTCCCTCTTTCGAGGGAGGTCCTTGCAGACCCATCATCATCACTCCCTCTTTCGAGGGAGGTCCCTTTGGACCACACCAAGCTTGTCTCGAAAGTATTCAAACTTTACACAAGACAGAGGCTTAGTCAACACATCAGCAACTTGTTCCTCTGTAGGAACATACCTGAGCTTTACAGCTCCCGTCTGCACCACATCTCGGATGTAGTGATACTTGATTTTGATATGCTTCGATCTATCATGAAACACCGGGTTCTTTGACATCTTGATACAACTCTGATTATCGCAAAGGATATCAGTCACATCTATCTCTACATCAAACAATCTTGCCAACATCTTGCAAAGCCAAACTGCTTCGCTACAAGCCGAACATGCAGCGATGTATTCAGCTTTTGCCGTACTGAGCGCAATATTGCTCTTCTTTCTACTGAGCCATGAGATCATACCTGATCCCAAACAACATCCTGAAGTGCTCCTTCTGTCTTCAGCACTTCCCGCCCAATCTGAGTCTGTATAACCGTGCAATCGGAACTCACTGTCTGATACATATCTAATGCACCCTTTAGGTATCTCATCACATGTTTTGCTACAACCAAGTGAACATGTCTAGACTCAAGGTGTTCACAGCAAAACATATATCTGGTCTTGTATTTGTTAAATGATCTGTTTGTAACATCCATTATCTCTGATGAAGCATCATTTAAGAGCTTCAAGTTTGTCGCCATCAGTGTAGTCATAGCCTTACAGTCCAACATCCCAAATCTCTTTAGGATCTCAACAGCATATTGTCCATGATTTAGGAAAATCTCATTTGGGAACTGCCACACCTCAAGACCTAGAAAGTAATGCATTATTCCAAGGTCTTTCACCTTAAATTATGCCGCAAGCTTCTTCTTCGCGAGGGGAGACATTCGATATCACTCTGAGCATATTCCTGAGATACTGAGGCAGACAACCTTCTCCATCTATGTTGTAGTCACTCCCTCTGAAGCGGAGCTTCCCTGCTCCCTCTCTAACTAAGCACTATCTTCCCTCTGCATCTTGTATTCTCTACATCGAGACATTCTGCATTGGAGTGACTAGTAGCCTTCTCTTCTGTTAATCTTTTGGGTATCCATCTATGTCATCTCTCTAGGTCACTGGATACCTAGATCTCGAACTTTGTTGCAAGTTCTCTCTTGCACCCATCCATGAGCTCCTCATCTTCAACCTTGTAGCAAAGGCTAATATCCCATCACTCTAAATGATCCTCCTATCCCATGGGTGCCTTCCAAGCCCGTACAAAGTCTTCTTCAATCTGCACACATGTGGTTCTCTTTAGAGAGTCCCGGGTCCTAGAGGTTGCTCAATATCTTCTTCTACTTTGATTACACCATCTATCTAGTGTAATATCCACCACTTAGTAAGTGTGTTTGCCATTTGGCCATTGGAGCAACGTCTTGTCATAGTTGCCTCCCTCTTTCAGAGAGAACCCTCGCTTGTACTTTTGTAGTATGCTTGATTTAGTAAATCTTTTTGAATGTTATCATCGTCACTTATTTTACGGAACAAGTTTCATCATTCTTCATTTGTAGGTGATAGTACATGATCTTTCCTACAAATCAAATTAAGTTGCATGGTTAGAAACATTTCATAGTTTCCAAGACATATTGATAATGATAAATTCTTATGCATACAGACATAGGTCACACAGTCATGCAACTATCTTAGCCAATGCTACAACATTCATCCATATCCCGCATTCATACGGCAACTTTCTCGATGCCTTCCATCTCTACCATAACATTATTAAGAGCGTGCACTACTCCCAATATGTTAGCAAAGAGGTTTCATTCTAGATAAGTAGCAATGGAATGTTATACAGCACCATAGGCCACTTACCCATCGCGTGCATATTAGTAGTATATTGTTCATCAATGCAATCACTCTAACATGCATAATGCACTTCCTAAATCTAGGAACATAAATATGTACACAATTGAACAATATCATTTAAGTAATTTGATATACAAAAAATGACTATTCAAATACTTATATTTGTTTGTTTGGCAGGATCTCTCTTGATCCTTGTCTTCTTGTAGAAATTACTGGAATCTTTGATAGTGTGCTCTACTCCATCTTCTGATTCTGAAGACCTGATCCTTTCTTGCTTATGACAATGTTGAACAAGTTTTCTATACCACAACTCACAAGGACTCATGGTCCTAGCTATTAGGGTTGAGTATGCATGTCCCTTCAATTTGTAGAGTCCTCCTTCTTCCATTCCAATCACAACTGCATCCCTTCTTATCCAATGCTGAGATAGATAAGAGGTTCTTCTATATTCCTGGTTTGGATTGAGGTACATATTCCTCATCATTGGAGGAATCTTCTTTGGCCTTCCTTTCATCATCATGTTCATCTTCTTCAACTGCATGGGCATGAAATCCTTTATTCTGCTTCTTGAATTGTTCAGCTCTAAGTGGACAATTTCTTGCAATTTGTCCCATCTTGTGACAAGTAAAACATTCAAAGGAGGAGAAGTCTTTCTTGATCCTTTCGTTCCTTTGAAATATTTGAGATCTTCTAGGAGAGTGGTCTTGAGAATGTTCATGATTCTTCCTTTTGTTCCTTCCTTTGACATGGGCTGCCAAAGCTTGATCTTCATTATCATTAAATTCTCTTCTCTTACTGCTATCCTTTCTTCTTCTTGCACACACTCTTCCCATAGTTGTCTGAACTTGATCAATTTCTTCCTAGAGCATATGCCACGAACGAAAGGTTTCCGATCACTTGGGAGACCATTCAAGGTGGTCAGGACTTCAGTCAGAAGAAACCTTTTCTGAGAACATTCTTACGCTTCTGGATGGAGTCTCAAGGTTTCATAAAACTTTGGATGCCTTTACATTGGCCATGCAATTTTGGCTTTACTGTGTTGCAGAACTCTGTCTTCAATGTAGCCTTCGAATAGCATTGGATGCTAACCTAATGCTCTTAATGCTTAATGTATAACTTGCACAGCTTCAATGGTATACTTTATACATATGCTAACCCCATAGTTCATCTGTTAAGACCAACATGAAATACAGAGAACAACAATAACCCAGGTGCAACACAGAGATAGAATCTCACCACATTTTACTGTGCTATTAGAGTAGATCTTCAAGGGATTAAAAGATCATTGTAGCCCGGGAATTCAAGGAATGATCATGCCTCATCACATTTTTCTCTGTTGTTTATGCTGGCTTGCAAGTCTTCAGGAGTGTAACGCTGGGTTTATCTGTGCAGGAGGAGGTGTCCTTGGATGCCCTAGCAGCACAACAGTAACTCTGATATCCTTCAAGCCTTGTCAAACTCCATCACTCTTCATAACTCAGATGCCCTAACAGAAAATCAGACTTCATCTGATTTTTACATCGGCTGCCTCAGAGACCCGAAATTCAGAGATAATGACTCCTGTAGCTGCAAAAATGATAGACACGATTCCAAACAAATGTTGGCAGTTTGGTGTATTAGAAAGAAGATATAGAACTCATAAAAGGAACAGTCCACGAATTTTCTGAGAGAAATATCAGTCCTAAACCGAATTCAACAGAGCTCCAACTCCACCAAAAAACAAGTATCTTATTGCCGCTGCTTCAGCTGTATACCCGAGAATCTTAGAGCATAAACTTCCACAAAAACATCACAAATTTTCTGAGTCACCGAAATTTGAAAGAAGTGCTTCAAATAGGTCAAAATTTTCAGAGCTCTACTACTCCACGAATTGATTGAGCAAGGGTTCTATTTATATGTTTAATACTAAGTCGTTTGGGTATAAGAGAGGGCTAGCCGACCTGTTTTTAGGGGCCCCCTTTTTTTTACTTTGACTGGGTCGACTTCCAACCTATGAAAAGATCAATTAAAATTTATTAAATATAATTAATAGCTTCTCCTTTTAGCAGGCTGACCTTGCATTGATTTGTTTCAAAATAAACATTAAAATTGCTTCATGTCAAGAGTTGGGGGCTGACCTACAAATATATACTTGTTTTAATTATTTTTCATTCTTACACAGATTTTGCTTATGTAGGGCTGCCATGTCGTCTTTTCCAGGGAGTTTGTCAAGTGCTTCATCATTCATGCAATGACATTATGACCGCAAAGAATGTCCAAGGAATGCATATCATCATCATGAGCTCCAAAAGATCCACAATGTGTGTGTGGGCTCCAAGTCTCCATTTCATACCTAAGAGTAAGGGCTTCAATGAGCTTCTTCAAGGATGAGTGCCATCACTATGTCTTTGATAGCCATGGGTATCAAAGACCTCAAAGTGATATTACCAACCACCATTAAGCATGTGGGCTTAAAGACCATCTTGTGGGTTCAAGGGACTCTTCAAAAGCTTCTTCATCATACCTCCATGCCAGATCATAGCCATCCATCACAATCAAAGACTTTCAGGGTTTAATCAATTAAGCATGGGCACTCCATGGGCATCATCAAATAAGTAGTGGCTCCAAAGACTATTGAACCACATATGTGAGTTCCAAGACCAAGGTACCACATGTGAGGGTACTGGTACCATGCAACCATCATGCTAACACCTGTGAATGCTATCATCCAGTTGGCCACTATGTGTGGGAAGAGGACTCCAACTTGAGTTAAGTACCCCACAAGAGATACCATGAATATGTGCAGGTATCCATTATTAAGTCCATACCTATCCATCAAGCTTGTCCACTGTAGGGGATCTTGGTGGCATCAATGACTACAGAAAGGGCCACTGCATGTCCATGTTGGCATCAATGACAACTCAATCAACATTTCTTGATCCTTTAGTTCCTTTGAAATATTTGAGATCTTCTAGGAGAGTGGTCATGAGAATGTTCACGATTCTTCCTTTTGTTCCTTCCTTTGGCATGGGCTGCCAAAGCTTGATCTTCATTATCATTTAACTTCTCCTTTTACTGTTATCCTTTCTTCTTCTTGCACACACTCTTCCCATAGTTGTCTGAACTTGATCAATTTCTTCCTAGAGCATATGCCATGAACGAAAGGTTCCCAATCACTTGGGAGACCATTCAAGGTGGTCATCACAACCTCTGCTTCTTCTATCATGTCTCCAATGGCTTCTAATTGTTCTTTGACCTAAGATACTCTAGTGAAGTATGACTGCATGGTCTCTGAATTTTGAATCTTCACACCCTTGAGTTAATTTCTCAAGGTCATCTTTCTATTGATGTTCTTTCCTTCAAATAGATTAGACAATGCATCGAACATTTCCTTTGGGGTCTTCTTTGAAGACACTTGAGGAATCAAGTGATCTTTGATAGAGTCAGCAATGATCCTCTTGGCCTTGATCATATCCTTCTTGTACTTTGCTTTGGCCTCATCTCCCTCTGGTTCTTTAACTTCTTCTTTTATGAAGCCTTCTAGGCCATGTTCTTCAGGAATGAGCATGACCCTATATTTCCATTGCCCTGAAGTTCGCAGCTCCCTCAAGCTTCTCATCAAGCTTGGTAGCCCTGAAGTTCGCAGCTCCCTCAAGCTTCTCATCAAGCTTGGTAGTGTTTGTCATTTTGATAATATGAGAACCTCAAATGGAAATAGAATGGAGATAGTACTTACTTGTGAAACTGCTTCTCCAAGAACTGCTTCTGGCTTGACCTAGGGTTTGACAGAGAAACCCTAATTTTTTCAACTTTGAGATCTTGAGAAACTGATTGGAGGAAAAGATGTGCCTCCCCAAGGCGAGTTAGGCAAAGTACTCCTTTTCCCAAATCTATGGACAGGACTGCAAAATATTTGATGCCCTAGTTTCTTCAATTTCTACTACAGATTTGTCCGGTCTTAATTTTGATATATCTCAGAAATTTCTGCTCCTCAAGGTCTGAAACTTCGTTCTGTGATAGTCTGATCTGTCCTCTATCCAACCCCACAGGTTAGAGTAGGATTGGATTCACCAAGTGCAACTTATGCTAAGTTTCCCAAGGTGACCTATTTAAGGACTGTTTCAGTATAGCGAACTTGTACGGACTGCCACGTGTCACTGTTTCATCTTCGAGTTCTGAAACTCACACCAACGAAACTACAGTCCATGCACTTTCTAGAACGTCTTACAAAATTCGATTTGGATCTTCCTAGCCCAAGATATAGCAATTCTCCCTAGGTTACCTGTTTAAAACTGAATTCTGGAGGAGGCTGGAACCCTGATTTGCATGGATCATATCTCCTAAAGTACAGCGAATATGGGGCTAAAACTCGCACACAAGGTACATCAACATTTCATCTTCGGCTTTCCGAGTTTCAGATCATGAACCTTCACCAAACGTGATTTATAGCAAAAATGCCAAGATGACTAGTTTCCGGAAATGGAAACCCTTGGCAGCAGCTGCACAATGTTCTCTTTCAGGCCTGCTCCGATACCATAGTAGCATAATTCGAGTACAAATACGGATACGAATACGATTCGATACGGAAAAAATACGTAACGAAAATATCTAGTACGAATAAAATACGGAAGTAGCTTGCTTATATATAATATTTTTAATCAGATGTTCACAAATATACCATAAATATACATAGACATTTATAACAATACAATTTAACATATATTTAAAAACAAAAATATAAAATCTCAAAAACCTCCGATATGGAAGTGTGAGAGACGCCAACTACTTATTTATAGTTATTTTAATAAGAAAACATGAAATTGAATGGTATTTTTGTTTTATAGTGTTTAAATAATTAATGTTTTTTTTTCTTTCTTTAAATTGGTTTTCAAAATTTAATTCTCCACTAATAATCCGTATCCGTATTACACTTACACCGAATGTTCGACGAATTCGAATTTATTCCGAATTTCTGTACAGGAAGTACCAATATGGCCGAATTATGCTACTATGTCTGATACCATGTTAAGTTTTTACTTTGTTTAGCATAATAACATTAAACAATAGGATCACTGAAAGAAAGACAAGCACAGCAACACAAAGAACACAAAATTTCTCTCGGGGAAACCACAAGGGAGAAAACCCCAGCAAAACTTCCTCAATATAGAATTCACCAATACAAGATAAAGCCCCAAGACAAAAACAGCTACTTCTTCTCTCCAGCGAGCTTCTCTCTCTCTTATGAGAACTTGCTCAAGTGAGTGAGTGATGTAAATGACAAACTCGACCTCTCTATTTATATTCTTCAGTTGGGTGACTTTTTACCCTAACTGGGCCGACCTCTCCTAGTTTACTGGGTCGACCTATCAATTACATAATAAAACATATTTTTATGGATTCTTCTAGGCCAACACAACTTCTAGGGTTTACATTGACTCTTTCAATGACTCTTACATGAACAATTACATCAATGACATCTCCCGAAGGAGGAATAATAATTGCACCGAGTGAAACGAGGTGCTCTACAACCCAGTATGGGGGAGATGTTCTAACGTGTATGTAGCGTTACATCTAATAAAACGTAAAAAGTAATTTTTTTAATTAAAAAAATTCATGTCGGCTCATAAAATAAAAAATTATGGAAAGTATTTAAAAAAAATCTATGTTGGTTCATAAAATAAAATATTATGAAAAGTAATTAAAAAAGAGATGTTCGTTTATAAAAATAAAAACTTAAAACTTAAACCCGGATCTATAAATCAAGAGAGATGAAATTTCTTGAGTTTAAATTTAAAAAAAGAAATACACCTCAAGAAATTGGATCCCTCTCGGTGCTTGATAGATACGGGTTTAAGATGGATCTATGCTGGTAATACAATAAACAAATACAATTAGAATATCTTCCGCAGTTACATTTCTTTAACATTATACATATTTCTATAATGGCCAATTCGCAAACACCTTTCCCCTAGTACCACATTCACTCCATCACTCTCACCTCACTTAGAAACTTATGAAATACATCTTGTCTTAGGGGTATAACAGGTAATAGGGGTTTAATTATGGTCACACCATAGTGAATCTAAGGTTGATGGAATTATTGATTAAAGGAACATTGGGTTGTTAGAAAAGTGCACTTGCTAACCTTTTTATGTGTTATTTCTTAAGTATCTGATGGTATTTCTCCTAGGTGTAACTGTATATCATCGAGGCTTCCTAGAGCTAACGCCCTAGACATGATGCATGGTCTAACACTTGGATTGAGTTGTTTTGATGATGACTAAGCCACACTTGAGGAGTGCCCTCCTTCACATATTTGGAGGCACTTTGGACAATTATGGCACTTTTATATGGGATATCCCACTCCTTTTCCTCTCACATGCCACATTTAATGAAGATTGATTGCATTATTGATGGAGCATTCTAGGATTTGGGCCTCCTTTGACACTTGGCACTTGATTTGAGTTGAGTGCCCCACCTTTTGAGGCCTCTTGTATCACGGTTTGACTATTTTTTATGGAGTGCTTTTATTTGCCACACATGCCACTTCTAGAGGAGCGTTCACTCTTTTCGATCACTTTGCTAGAGGATGGTCCATTGGTGATGATTTGGCACACTTCTTCATGCATTTACTTGAGGTCGTTGCACTTGGGAGCATTTTGAGGGACAAAACCCTAGGGTTTTGGACCACTTACTAATGTATTGATTAAATCTATTGGAGTGCTCCATCTATTGGGAGTATTTTTGTATTATTCATGGATTATTTCATGTGCACCCTCATTCTCTTGGGCAAGTAGTTAGGGTTTTGGTATTTCAACCATGTCATGAGGAGGATTTTATTATTTTCTATTGAGGAGTTTGTTAGTCTCTCTTCCTATATATAGAGAGCCTCCTCCATTGTAAAACTTGTTAGAAACTTGTAGAGAAGACTCTTTCGGCATTTGCTTAGCTTTTGTGGTGAATGCTTATGGATGTTGATAACTTGATCCTAGCACTATGATGTGGATGTCTTGTAAATGCTATGGTGTACTCTTGGATCAACAATTGTTATATCTTGGGATGATTTGCAAGTAAGCTCTTTACTTTGTAAGGTTAAGTTTGTTTGGTTTGTGGTTGAATAGGTGGTATATTTTCAACTCTTGATTGTATGCCCTAGGATTCCATGCTTGATGAATATTATGCCCAAGGTAGTTTGAAGATACCAGTTAGGTTATTCCCTTGTAGATCCTAGGATAGGGGCTGGCACTCAAAGCCTAGCTTTCCTTGAATACTAGTTAGCTCTTCTTCACTAGCCTTGATTGACCCCATAAGCCCAACTTCAACCCTAGGCACTAGTCCTATGTTTCTAGCCACTCCAAATTGAAATTAAATCTCTTGTTTCCTTTTTATAAGGCATTAAAAGATTTCTGCAAAGACCCTATAAAATTGCATATTTAGGAACCCCCTTTAGGGCTTCGTTTAATTCTTATTTAGGCCATACCCTTAGGGCTGCAGCATGCACTTTTAAATCTGATTTTTTAAAGCAGTTTAAGGCTGTTTTGCTTACTGGTTTTACACAGAAAATTAGGGTGAATTTAATTCTAGGATTGCATCTGAAATTTACCCCTGATTGTGTTCTTGTCATCTATTAATAGCTGGGTTAAATTTATGGACTGTTTAATAGTGTGTTCCTAGTCCAAAATACATCATAAACATCTAAAACAATCTCTCAGTTAGGTTCAGACCTGGTAGAATTTTCTAGGTTAATTGCATGCTATTTGGAGTGTTTAAAATCTCATTTTCTCTTGCATCATTGACTCTCCATTATAGATCTGCAATCCACCCTCATTGTCAACCTAACTATTATCATAAAATATGTCATGTTGATGGTGAAAGCAAGTAACTAGTTGATCATTAAAATCTTTAAGATTTATACAGCCGGTTGCTTGTCCTTTCTAGCCTAATTTGCATTTTCTTGCAAACATTTTAGGGGTTGGAATTGTCTGCTGTTAAATACATTCACTGCTGGTTGAAATCTGCATTTTATAACAGCAAGCTAATCTCACTGTGATCTGGAAACTTAGCGTAGCAATTAACATTTCAAAGATAAGAATTATAACCCTAAATCAACATTGCCTAAGCCATAATCCAGATCAGAAATTATTCCAACTTGGTTTCACAATAAAACATCATCCTTTGAAACTTAGTTGTGTTTAGGGAATCCCCCCTAGTGCTAGGTCCTTGTCCTATGCACTGAAGTGAAGAAAGTTGTTGTCGAGGTGACAGTGGCAAGTTGGAAACACTTCTAGAAGTTTATCTCAGCAATACACTTGTAAGAACCTTGCACTTTTGGGGTGCTAGTTTGTGTGGTAAGTTGGTAACACTGAACACGTCCATAACTAGATAGGATGGAAGGTGATCTACTAGGACTTTGAGGATTTGAGGTTTTTGAATGGTATTGGCAAGCATTATCTGCCTTTACTGTTGCCCTACATCATATGATCTAGATCTATCCTGCATTTAGTTCCTTGTTGGTACTGTGGGCCTTTCCTGCAAAGGAGGCAGGGGGGTCATAATGGCCAAAGTTCCCACTGCCGCACAAGAACAATGGCATCCAAGAAGGCTCGCAAGCTTGAATTGAAAGTGCTCCACAATGGAACTTTCCTAACCTTCATGTTAAATCCTTTGAAGATCCTATTATGATTGTTGATATTGAGTATGAAGATGCTTGTCAAGAATATAGTGTGCATGCCCTTGTTGAATACTTTGTTGAACATATCCCATCAACAACCAATGTGTACACTTCTTCACCAGATGGAACAGTTGCACATAATTCATCCACTTCAATTGGTGTATCATCTGCAATTTCTTCTGTCTACACAAACTCCTAAGGTTTATGGTCAGAATGAATAATTGTCTCCTTACCCAAGATGTAATGTCATCATTGTTTCATACCCTGAATGATCAAATAGAGCTCGCAGGCATAAGCTAATCATTGAATAATTCATAGTGATATGCAACTCGGTGTCTGTGCTGAAGAAGAACAACTTCAAGCTCATACTCTCAGTGTCAAACTAAATCTTGCTGATAAAAAGCAAGTGCAAGGCTAGCATTGTGCACAATTTGCACTTAAGTTCTTTGAATGTTTCTTGGTGGTTCGCGCAAGAGTGCACAAAGAAGGTGCACAACATGAGAGAAGCCCAAGACAAGCTAGCTATAAATATTTGTCACCCCAAGAAAGCTTCATAGCTCACTGATGCTGATTCGGATCAGCCAGTCTTTAATGACTTGCACCTTCTCTAGATCACCCATCTAATCAATGATGAAACACAGGTACCTAATGCATTTCAGGGTAAATGTACATTTCTCCAAGTTGGCATAAAGCTTGTGGTAATGTCAGGTTTTCAGAACCAAAGTTCGTATAAGGCTTGTGGTCATGTAAGGTTTTCAGAACCAAAGTGATGTCCTGGTGAAAATAAGAACATCATCAACATGAACTACAACGAATTTACCGATGTACAAATGCAAATCACAGTTCACAAAGCAAAAGTTGTTGGCAGATTGGTTAAGCAGAATGACATCACCAACCACTCATACAACCCATCCTTAGCAATTTAAGCATGCAATTGTCTGATATGTGTGTAAGGCATTTGAAGGATGTGTATAAAATGACATGATCTGGAACTAGTTGCCACATATAACAAGCCAACTGAAATAATGGCAAGATAAAGGCATTGGTTGCAAGCATGAATCATCATTGCAAAATGTTGGTTACTAATTTTCTGTGCGAACATTGATTTAAAACAAATGGTTCTCGGACTTGAGCTGAACACTGCAAAACCATCTATACTCTTTAGAGTGACTCTCAAACTTTTCTGGAATGCACATACGTTGGAACAAATTACCCACCAGCCATGAACAGATTATCCATAGGTCACCAACGAATCCAACAAATCACTTGTCAATCACCAACAAAGAATTGTTTATTAATGATACAGCAAAATCTGTTAGCCCATAAGCATCATAGATCATGTTCAATGATTCATAAAGAATTTCAGATACTTCTACAAATGTTTATCTTGCAAAGTGGACCAACTAGTTGCAAATCAATTTGCTTGTCCTCTAAGAGATTTTTCCCATTAACAATGTGAAAGCCAAGGTAGTTGTCGTTTCCAGAAAGGAAAGTTTACTTGTGAGAAATAAACAGGAGTAGCTTCTTCTAGTTGACATATAGAAGCTATTAGTCATATTTTCCTCTTTATAATATATTCTCTCCTGCCTTTGCAAGGTATCCAATGAGAGTGATTCAAAGATAGAAAGGAGACTTTGATTCAGTGCTAGAAAATATCCTATACATTTGAAACAAAGCTGAAGGAGACTATTGAAGTATGTGTACAAGCCTCAAGGAATGGGAATGGATAACTCCTTGACAAGGCACTGCTTAAGACCCTAAGTTCTTAAAAGTAGGTAAATCTTAAGCGTGTCTGTCTGAAGCCAATCAAGCATTGATTCTTATCATAGTTTAATAGAAAGTATCATTGACCATTTCAAATTGAAGAACGCACCTGTTCAAAAGACATAGAAGGCCAACATAATTGTAAGTTTGAGTCCCTATTACCTAAGGCAATAGAGATATTGAAGAAGAAGAACATTGGGACTCGTGCTTTCCTCTTGACACATGATGTCTTGCCATTTTCACCTTCATACACTCAGGTCGTCACTCATTGGAACATCATTTCCTTCTTAATTGCGTATACATCCCATAAATCAAACATTTCTTTGCACCATAACCCATCTCAACTGACCACAGTTCTTGCAGACCATCCTTCACCAGGCAAGTTAAGAGCAAAGTTTGGGTTAAATTTCAGCCTCCAAAGTTTATGAGCCTGAACACAGGCATACATAAGTGGGTGTTGATCTGGGTGTCAGCATCGAGAGAGAGAGAGAGAGAGAGAGAGAGAGAGAGAGAGAGGAAATATCTTCTCCACTACAAAAGGCATAATAATTCATTTTTACACTGATAAAAATGACTAATATAAAATGTCAATAAATTAAAAGAAAGCAGAAGTAAGCACTCATGTTAGAACAAGACTTTTTCTCATTTGTTAGAAAGTAGCATGACTGATGTACCTCAGTAAGTTGTGTTTAAAAACAGAAATACACATGCTACGGATGCCATTGAATGAACAATGGTCACTATAAGGTTTACAGATGACATGAAGCTACAAGCCAGGGGCATTCAAACCAAGTAACAAACTGTTCTCAAACATTATCCAACCTAAGTCAAGCAGATTCTGAAGTTGAGAAAAAAAAATACCTGGCATCACATTTTCATTTGGAACAAAACAAATTAGACTCCCTTTTCTTGAACCAAAAGAATAAGAATGCGGTTTCTGTAGTTAATCAAATGATATGCCTCCAAAAAGCTTACCTTGCACGGTCAATATAACCATATGCATGCTCTTTAATGCCTGCTTCTAGGTTAGCTGCTGCTACTATATCTGAAGCCTCCCTCTCAGTTAACCTGTTCTCCCAATATTCAATTACATTGGTTGATTGACCAAAATGCTTCAGAGTCTCTCCCATTGCCACTTGAAGTTGTTCATACAAAGAACGAGACCTTTCATCCAGGATTTTTTGTTGAACCAGTATCAGGCGAGATACCCACCATGAAATGCTTCTGAGCAAATCCTTATAGATATTACTATACTCGGATGTTTTCCATCTTGTCTTGATCAACAGCATTTTTGCAAGAATAAAATACTGCAAATACAAGAAAAAAACTTTTAAAACCATGGTTTGCAAATTTTGCATAGACAGAGATAAAAAACAACAAAAGGCAGAAAGAAGACAGAACAATGATAACTCTGTTCATGCTTTAGGTAAAACTGTAAGTCATATACCATCATTGGGTTATGAACGTCTTCCAAGCATGGATTATAAAAGAAAAAAGAAAGCCTTCAGAGAAATTGCAATGTGATATTCATCAAGCTGAAATTGAATTATGATGTCGAACCAGAAAAATAAATTATCATTGGAATAGAGTATAGATTTGATGTGAAAATTAAGCCTGACTGGTATATTGTGATATACCAAGAAAATGGGATAGCTCAAATCAAGTGAAAAATTGCTGCATTAGCAAAAGTAAAATTCTGAACAATCCAATATAAGCAGAAAGGATGAAATAAATTCCCATCGATCTGCCAATTGGATGTGGGTTCACTGGTGGGGTTGATGGAGTATTATGCAGTCCACCAGGGTTCCATTCACACTGTGGCCTGCCCCACCCATCAGTTTCAAAGGGATGATGCCAGGCCCTGGTCATGGGCAATATCTGTGGAATAATTACCCCTCAAACCTGGCATCTCAGCTAAAAGAAGTCGCTCTATGCAGTGCAGCCCCAAAGCATGTTTCTCAAAGAACTTCCATTAGAAAAAACTTCGAAAAAGAAAAAATGTGCATCCATGAAAAAGCACATTTAACATAAAAACCCATCAGTTTCAAAGGGATGATGCCAGGCCCTGGTCATGGGCAATATCTGTGGAATAATTACCCCTCAAACCTGGCATCTCAGCTAAAAGAAGTCGCTCTATGCAGTGCAGCCCCAAAGCATGTTTCTCAAAGAACTTCCATTAGAAAAAACTTCAAAAAAGAAAAAATGTGCATCCATGAAAAAGCACATTTAACAAAAATTAGCAACTACATTCCACCTTCGGAAAGATACACTTAACAGTGATCTTGAAAACATTGAATAAACTGCATCGAAAAAAGAAAAAGAAAAACAAGTGAAATACTTTATGCTGGCAAAGTACTCAGTAAGATTTTGCCCTAGACTCTGCTCGGAAAAACAAAAAAACCATTTTAACATCCACAAATAACCAAGTGATGTCACCAAGATGCGTAACATGCCCTAAGGGTTAACCCAAGTGATCAAGATAAACTGCCTGTAAATGTCATGTATGATGATCTTGTTCAGCTCCTATCTGATAGGTAGGAGATGGCCAGGTGCGTCCAAGGAATATCTAAATGGACGGAATCGGTCAATCTGAATGCACACGGACTCCAAAAGATCCAAGACCCGGGCAAACCAACTGCAAGATCGGCCCGGAGGGCTAGATGAGGCAATAGTCTCTGAAGAACAATAGGCCAAGTACAATTAACAGTCCCACCCTTTCGTCTAGTCAATGATGCTCAGGATGCGATGGAGAAAAGAGACTAGACTGAACATCATCTCAAGTTTGAAGGGTCGGAAACCAAACCCTGCTAGAATGATGTGCGAAGGGACCCTTTACGCACATCCAATGATGCGCTGAAGGAGAAGGGTCTAGACTCTCTTGACTGAGGCCTAATCAGACTCGAGCAAACAAGGCCCCAAAATATCTAAGCCACAGAGAATAGTGAGCCAAATAAGGGAGTCCATTGAGGGACATTGACGAGAAGTTCATTACAGACACAACCATACCAATTTTGTGAAACAAAGAGTTATTCTTCAGCAACTAAATCTTTATATGAAAAAAGAAGAAGAAAAAGACATGATAGTATGAACAATAGAGAGATTATATTTTTCGTACATGTGTAAAGTTCAAACTCATGACATGAAGAAATATTCGGTCAGAAATTATAAAATGCAATAGTTTAAATACACTCTTCCAAAAACCCTGCAAGAAGCACTCTTAATTCACCCTAAATTTTGTTTTTAAAGAGATTTAGAAGAAGATGAATCAAATGAGGAAGAAGATCATTACCTCCAAATGTCTCAAAGAGAGTGTTATCCACCTAAGTTGCATTTAGTTGGATTTCAAGTGAGCTGGCAAAGATTGAACCAGTGTACTTGTTCATATTCAGAAGATCAGAAGTCCTTGCAGGCCAACTTGGCCCATTTTTTAATTTTTTTTACATGTTCATACCCTGCAGGGAGTTGTAATAAGTTGACGTAGCATGATGTCATTTGTAAAAGACTTGGCTTTCCTAGGATTTAGACATCAATGCAGTACTCTAGAGTGTTTTTTCCTTGTTAATTATGCGTTCTTCTTCAGCAATGTATAATTTTCGAGTTTTTCACTCACACCTCCAAAGCTGGAGTATCCGCCTTAGTGGCTAAACCTTAGGAGGTTATTAAAGTCTAGGTGTCTATGTATATTACCATGCTAGTCATCAATTTTGAGTCATACAAACATGTACTAGGTCCCCCTAGGTTTTTTTTTTTCCACAAATAAAATATTTTCCTGTAAAACGGGTCATTTTTTTAATGTTTTAATTATAAAAATCAAAAAAGTCATAAAATAGTGGTTAGGAGGTGAAATTTGCCATGGGGGTGCTCGTTTTCTAACCCGAAGCACCCACTATACCCCTAAACCCACTTTGAGAGTGACATTTGTAATTTTTAATTACTTCGTGTCATTTCTCTCGAAAAAGTGAATAAAAATGCCAAAAAATAGAAAATAAAGGCAAAAATCAACCCCCTTGATTTTTGAAAACTTGTCCCAGACATGTTTCAGTCAGGATCTCAGTGGTGGCACAGTTAACTAGCAATCAATCTTAGTTAACTGGAGGTTCAAATCAATCAAATCATGGAAGGTTGAGTTAGCTCCATGTTGAGGAGGGCGCATCTCTCTTGATGGGGGTGCAATTCTGAGTGGGCAGCCATCTATTGGTTGGAAGATTATTTCTTGAAGAGGTGGTGCATCCCCTTGGGATCCCCACCCAACACATCCCCTATTTCTCTCAAGGAGCTCGCTTTCACTCCCTCTCAACCTCAATTAACTCTCAGTCATGGTCCACCCCCCTCTTGGCTAGTTTTGGGCTATAAAAGCAAGTGTCAGGCTCCTCATTTCTCATGGTCAGAGGACCGAAGGGCTGCTCTAGTTTGTATTGCATTGTATTATCATTTGGAATAAAGAAGGCTTTGGAGGAAAATCTCTGGTGTATGGCTCATTGTGTGTGGATGAATATTGCATGGCTTATGAGGTAATCTATATTTATTTGTTTTGTGTATCTCTTTGGTTGAGTGTTGGCCTTTGAAGGGGAGCTATCTCCCAGTAGGTAAGAGAATTTCTTGTTTGACTATTCTCTTTGCTTATCTGCTTTAGATCTCTTGGATGGGCATGTGCATTCTTGTTTGATTTCTATGCTTTCTAAGTTTCCATTGTAGGTAGCACCAATGCTTGTTTTAACCATTTGTGTGCAAGAAGTTATAAGTGGATGCAGGTATCTAGCTTGAAGGGATGGTTGATCTTGTTTGACTCCTCCAACTTTCAAGCACTTTCAAAGAGCATAGTATTTCCGCTTTCCACCGGCAGACTCCACAGTCCAAAAGTTCTCGGGATTCCAGCATTCTTTCTATCTCTCTCTCCTTCACTTTTAATTTAACTATCTTTTGGTTACGGTTACTTTCGTACATGCTTAAGTAAATTAGTTTGCTTTTTTAAAGAATATTTAAGAGCTGATTTACCTAAGTATGTTGCTAGATCTAGTTGTTCATGCTTCATTTTGAGTGGATCTAGCTTTGTTAAGTACTTAGGTTTATTTTCCATCTTTCAAGTACTTAATATTTTATGTTTTAAACGCGCTTTATTTGCCACATTTGGTGCATTTCAGGTGGCTGTTTTTTCATTTTTAACGACCAGATAGGATGAGGTGCTGCCGAAAATTTTCAAGATCCAGGCCACCCAGGACCCCCCCGGAGCACCATACTTCGATCATGTATCTGTAAAACCTTGTAAGCCTTTGGATCCAAATTTATAAGGACCAAAGGCATCCACCTTTTAAGAAGTTGTAAGTTAATAATAAGCAAGTGGGCTACCCAGCACCCACACCTCATCCCCCCTGGGTGTCTTGCATCATTTTCATGGTGTGACTGTTTTACATCTTTTTTGTTTTATTTGTTGTTTGGATCTACTGACCATTAGCTTAGATTCATTTGTGTGGATTGCTTAGCTTAGTTTCTTTTCAGTTTGCAACAAAGAGTAACGAACCCAGCTTTGCTTTCCCGAAGTATGGTATCACTGAAAAGGCTTGCCTCGAGTAGGTGGTACTCAGAAAAGAGATTCTTAGCCTGTAGTAATTAGCAGAACATCTTATTGTTTTTTGCAAGTTCTTTTACTTTTAAAGCTAATTGAAATAAATATTTTGCACAATCTCTACATATGCTCTTGTCCATCGCAGGCTGGTCTGAGCTTTGGAACAACCAAAAACAAGATTCGTTGCACTCAATAAAACTCAACATCTAATTAAAAACTCACATTAAATCGAAATTAATCCCCTTAAAGGACGAAAATATGGCGTCCCACCTTTGTCTCGTGTGGGCAAATTTCACGAAGAAAAGGGAACAACTAGGTAGTGACCACAGGGACCCGTCAGGATACACCCTTGTTTGGTGTCAGTGTTGGACATCCCCCTGCGATTTCGATCTAGCCCTTCTTGTGTGGAACCACATTCGGCAAATCCAGACTTGTTTCGCGTACCTTAGTGTATATCGGAACTCCCCTTCCCATAATCCACTCATCATCAATAATTAAAACTGTCAAGAAGCATTTGCACAACATTTTCATTTCAACAACAATCACTTAACTATTTTGGCACTGGTCTACTTCACAATCATTTTTTACTTAAACCAATTATGTGCCATGGATTAAACCGTCTCATATGTTGCTATCTCAATTCATCTGTGGTTACTTTCTTGTTTCAATAATCATTTCAAACTCCTAGAATTAATTCCATTTTCATAACTTCGCGTAAAAGCCATAGTTTCTTTTCTTAAGGACCACCTCCCTTGGCTTCACTAGGAGTTGGCCTAGACGGAGGAGTCAAGTATCAGGTGACAGCACTTGACTCGAGACTTGCCCCCAAGGTCGCACCCAGTGGCTTGAAGATTTCTGCCACGCTAACCTTCCCGAGGTGCGTATCCGGCAACAACAGAGAGTATCTTTTTTAAACATCTCAGATTTCTAGTCGAGTACATGAATTTGATTACTCCACCTATCAAGGTGAACTACTTCATTAATAAGAGATAGCAAGATGTTGCTTAGGTGGATTCCTGCTTCAGTAAGAAGAGATGGCAAGATGATTGCTTAGGTGGCTTCCTGCTTCCATAAGAAGAGATAGCGAGATGATTTTACATTTGATAATAAAGTTCATATTTAACATCCTCGTGCATTGTATATTCAATTTTTGAACACATTCCACATTTTCTACATAGGAACAAAGTGAAAGAGTAAGGGGTCAATCCTCCACAAAAAGCTTGCCCATTTGCACCATTTGAAATGGGAGGTGTCTAATCCTAACCTAAAGCAATATGAATGGAAGAACAAGAGCAAGTCATTACGGTGATAAAATTTTATCCACCTTAGGCCTCCAAATGTAGACCTCATTTTCTCATTTTTCTCTTTTTGTTTCATTTCCATTGTCTCTCTAGTGTTCTTCATTACTCCAATCAGGTAATTCTATCCATTTATTGGTTTAGTGCTAGCCTAGAATTGTCTATATAGTCAAAAATTTAGGTTACCATAACTTTTAATAACAACTTTGTGAGGTTGAAATTTAGTTAGACCAAGGGTGACCTAACCTCCTAAGGCCTACAGATTATAAAGAAAGAGAGTTCATAAAACCTTTATAAGATCAAGAAAATTCTAGTTAGTTGCTAGCTAACTTCCCCACAGAAACAAGTCAAACAATATTTTAATAAGATTTCTATGTATAGACAACTCAGTTTATTGATCAACACTTAACAATGAGACATGGTTAGAAAATAGAGGTGTTTCATAACCCCACCAAGGTTCAAATTCCCTAGAAATATGTTTGGCACCTAGTGGGTCGTCTTTCCTACGCAAGTGGGCCACTTCAAGCAATTGGGGCTGAGGACAAGTCACGCATGTGACATAGTAATAATAGGAAGCATGTTGTCAAAAAACAAAGAAAGGATCTCTAGGCGCGACACAAATGGCCAATCACCCTTCTAGCTTTAGCAATTTTGGCCTCTTCGAGACCAAATCAACTCATAATGCAACAATATGGTGTGTGTTGTGAATTTTACATGTCAAATGAGCTTTAGAAACCTTCTAGTGCTTTAAAACTAGCAAAAAAGACCACAAACCATGTCCATATAGTGCCTATGATCTGCTCCTAATGCAAAAGTCAACCTTAAGTGGGCATAACTCTCCTTGGACAACTCCCAATATTTATTTATGCACATTTGGGTACTTAACCACCCCCGTAAGTTGACTAACTCTACTAAGACCAAAATAAACATGTTTGCCACACATCAATAACTAATTGAGCCTATGGAGTCCTAATGCCCACCTTTTAGTTGATTTTAGGAAGAGTGGTTGTTGTGATTAACAGGATCTTAAATATAGTCCCTTTTTGCCTAGATTTTTAATGTGTTATATAGGTTCAGCCCAAACTTAACATTTTTAATGCCAACTAGAAATGAAAATTGGAGAAACAACTATGTCATTAATTATTACTACAAAAACTCTCATAACTTGCTTGAGGATGCCATTTGGGGAAGGCTTCCACTTCCAAGAATCTTGAATCATAGAAACGTGATATTGACACACAGCAACAATGCAAAGATACACGCAAGGGAAAAGATGTGCAAATATGAGAAGGAGATTGTCATAGTACAAGTGTACGTTTTAAACTCATTTGTATTATCTATATATAGGAGTACAAATTTGTGGGAGAGTTATCATGTTTAACAAAGTCTCCAATAAAATAGGTGAGTGATCAATTTGGACCCAAACGTAGAAACAGTAAAGTACTAAAGCACATCTATATTACATCTTGACCCATGTTCACTAGACCAAGTTCCATCACTTCCTCCCTACTTAGAGGAAATCGTCCCCGATTTCAATTGTAGGTGGGAGTAACCTTTTCCAACAGAGTACGAAAAAAATTAAAATCCTAGGGCTTTGTGTGTAGTGGGGGTCTTGGTATGGACCCATGTCCCTGCTAAAAGTGGAAATGCTCGAACCAATGGTAGAATGCTTCGTCAAAGAAAAGAGGCTCAAAAGTCATGTGTCCTCCCCTACTTCCAAACAAAACTAGTAGAAGCATACCAAAAGTCGGGAAGGAAAAGGACTAATGCAGAAGACACCACATTTGTTGTAAAAGGACCATGAACAAGAGGAATTAGACAAGTAATGTTGTACTCAAAAGAGTTGAACTCGTTTGCTTCATAGTGGAGGCAAATCAAAGCAAGGAGTTGAGTGAAGCTTTGTCCAAAGCAAGATGAGGATATGGAGGATTTTATGGTGCAGGGGTTCTTTCGTGATTAAGTAAGGAAGTTCTTGTGAGTTGTCTAAAACACAGTTGAGGTAGTATAAGAGTGTGAGAATAACTCCAGACAAACAAAGAGAGAGGTCTACTGAAAACAAGAAGCCATGAGATGATGACATGGAGATGAATTTTAGATGATTCTTCCACCACATAGACCTACCACATAGTGGAGTTGAAATAGTTTGATGCACTAGTTGAAATAGTTTGATACATAGACCTACCTAGTATGTTCTTAGAAAATAGTACACACACGAATGGACTACAACAAAAGTTGCCTTGGCTCATGAGATTCTTCATACACATTGACCTCTGGAATGGGATAGTAAGACAAGACATAACGTGTTGGGACATGACGATGAGCATGGACATATGCAAGAGGTGTGGACATGGCTACAAGAGGACAGGAAAAAAATGTCAAAGGGATCGAAGCCTCTTGATTTTAGACTTGTGGTTGATGGAGAATCTAATGTATGGCCTTCAACATGGCCATAATTCATTCCCTCATTTTGATCTGAAACTCTTGTGGCTGTGCAAGAGTTTCCATGAAGAGATAGTTCTATCCTTGTTGATCTGCTAAGAGTTGAGGAATGTTCAGAGCTTAGAAGCCAATAGAATCTATGGAAGAATTGCACAGAGCCATAGTGTGGGTTCGGTTGAATAGTTTATGTCATTTCAAGCCAAAAACAATTATCCACAAGTTGCATGCATAGAATGGGCACCAACACACAACAATGCAAGTGTTGGACCATTATGTGGGTTTTAATTAGTATAATGGATAGATATCGATGGAATGAACAAAAAACTAGGGAAATGGGCAAAACTAGGCCAATGATTCCACCAATCACGAACAAGAATCCATGATTGCGGCAAATTTGCAAAAAAAACTTTAAAATATGTAGAGATGCAGAAACTTTTTGAGAGAATCCCAAGTGATAATGAGTTAGATGCATGTTGATGACCTAAAATCAAGAGAGGCAAGTATCAATGCACTTGTAAATGTATTGACCCACTTAGAGTTGAGAGCTCAAGGAGAATCTTAGGTAGGGGAAAATCCAAAGTAGACCAGAACTATAGAGGTCCTAAATTCTAATATTAAGGCTCTTATACTAACCGATATGGGCACATAACAAAAAATGCAAAAAATACTCACACAAGAGAATGTTAAAATTATAGGTTATGTACGTTTTATCGCATATAAAAACCTTGATACAAGAACATGTAAACAATTGTACTGCTTAATTTAAATTTGAACTGATTTAAAACATAAATAACATAATTTTCATCTCTTTCAACTTAATGCTCCATTTAATCACTGCATTAATGTTGGTCCTCGAGAATCATCAAATGCTAAGTTCAGAAAAATAAAATAAATGAATTACAGTAAAATAAACATGTATTGCATTAAAGAATTAAAACAAACATTTGGATCCAACTTATACTCAGATAGTTCTGAGTTTGATCTTGTCACTGAAAGGACAAGTCAAACTGGTTAAACCATATACGTACCTTAAGAGAGAGAGAGAAGGTTCAGGTAGAATAAAATAGACCTCAAGTTCTTCAATTAATAAGAAAATGACAGTAGTAAGAAAGACACACAGGTGCTGCAGACTACGAAGGTCAAGCACGTAAGCAAACACTCACTCATATGAATTCACACAGAGTTCAATTACAGTGATGAGAATTCAACTTGTGAGGGAGCTGACTGTGGACAAAACGTGAATCAGCAAACATGAGTAAGAAACCCACGAGGTAAATTAGCACAAGAGATGAACCCGTGAAAGAAAAAATAGCACATGAGAGAATGCTGAGATAAACTCGTGAGATAGAGAAACCGTGAGACTGCTAAATGCTGAAACCGTGAGACAGCCAGATACTGAGATAAACTCGTGAAATGCTAAATCCGTGAGACAGGGAAATGCTAAATCGGTGAGACAGCGAAATGCTAAAGCCAGTGCTGAGATAAAAAAACGTGGAGCAGAAATGCTAAGTCAAATGCTGAGATAAAATAGTGGAGCAGAAATGCCAAAGTGCTGAGATAAAATCGTGGAGCAGAAATGCTAAGTCAAATGCTGAGATAAAATAGTGGAGCAGAAATGCTAAGCCAAAGTGTTGAGATAAAATCGTGGAGCAGAAATGCTAAGTTCGTGAGATCCGAAGCAAACCGAGAATAATAAAGGAGGAGAAGTAGACGTGAAGAGTAAGCTCACGGTGAGTTTTTACGATTTGAATTAGAGCTTAAAATTATATATGGTTTTAGAATTATAAAACTTAGGATTAGAATAATAATAAAAATTTAGGATAAAACAAAGGAATAAAATAATAAAAAAAGATAAAATAAAATAAATAAATAAAAGAATAAGATAAATAAATAAAATAAAATAAAAAAAGTAAAAAGATAAAGTACCAAAGGTCCAATGGTCTTTATTAAAATAATAAAAACATAAAGTCTTTATTAATAAAAAATTAATAAGACAAAAAATATTAATTTAATAAATTTACCATAAAGTGAAGGTCCAAAAGGTCCAATGAAAAGTAAAAGATCAAAAACCATAAGTGGGACAAAACATAAGATAACTATAATAATACATGGTCCTTAATATACCCTTAGGTAAAAATACTCCATAAGGTAGGAGTCATCATAGTCAAATGTGCACACAGGTGAAGGTGCTAGGACCAAGTAAGAATAGGACCATGAGTCAACAACCACAAGATCAAAGTGGACAAGCAATCAAATAGGACCAACAGGACCAAAGACTTTTCTCTCTCTTAAGATACATAGTTTTTATATATTTTCATCACTGTATAAGGGAGAAGATCCAAACGGATGGTACAATCCTTTTGTCCTTAATATTGCTCCTAAGAGTTAGATACTAGGGACATCGTCAAGGGGTGGCCAGTCCCTTGAGAAGCAACCTAGCAATAACCGATTAGGAGAGGGGACAACAATATCTTCCATTCTCAATGAATGGCTTTCAGCCCAAGGCTGAGACTCAGTCTTAGACTGGGACATGTTGATCAACCATCTGGTCCATGACCAGGATCTCCATTCTCCCAAAGAATGGTCCTTAGCCTCAAGCTGAGCATTCAGTCCTAGGCTGAATGTTGATCAACCATCTGCAAGACCTAGGAAGTCTCTGTCTCAACCTGCAGGATCTGCTTGGTCATCATGACCAAGAAACAGTCTGGTTCTAGACCAGAATACCCTAGAGACAAATAGGGGCCCTAGCCACATGTTAGGGACTTTGCCATGGCATCAACCTGCTTGGTCCTCGACCAAGAACCCCAGGAGACAACTGGGGGCCCTAGGGTACCTTCTAGGGTCTTACTCATTACTCTGCCTGGTTAACTTGACCAAGAACCCTAGTTAACTGACTAGGGTACCATTCTCTCTAAGAATGGGTCTCACAGCTGCACTAAAAATTAACAGAGAACACATGAGAGTAAGTATGCAAGTATGAGGAGATTGTTGCAATGTACACATCGTACACTCATTTGTATTAACTATATATAGGAGTGCAATATTGTGAGCGAGTGATCAAGTTTGACGAAGTCTCCAATATGTTTGGAAGGGGGAAAATGAAAAGGTAAGTGGCAGTATAGATTGTGCATGACTATACAGATCCATATAAATCATGTGCATTGTGATTAAGTGTTGGAAATTTCTTGGAACTGACACTTCACTGCAAACAAAAATTCCACTTTCTTTCTAAAAGGTTTCCCAAATCTTAGTCCTAGAATTTTCTGGCCTAAGACTATTGTAAATTAAAGTACCAAATAGCAGCGAAAGAAGTACAACAATCATTTCCAAGAATCCCTAAACTTCTCGACAATTCAAGGAGAAAAGATACCAAACAATGAGATAAGTTTCAACCCCTTCTAGGGCAACTTATCAGAGAATAACCAGATCTGAAAATGTACTTTTATAGCAATAATAACAATAATATAACAGCAGTAAACTCAGTCCCTTGTCTTCTTTATTAGATGTTAATACACTTAACAGTTTACCCCTTTACTTATGTCAAATCAGCAAGACAAACAACTATAAAAAGCAATGCATAAAGAAAAAATCTAAAAATTGAACATGTATTGACAGTTGGAAACTTCATATATAAGCTCAAGATGAAGTACAAGTATATACCATAGCCTCTCTTAAGGCTAGTACAAAAACTCCAGCTATCCAAAAAGCCCTAGCTCGGGTAAATCAACAAACCCTAGCTCAACCAAGAAGATCCAAGTGCAAGAATCTCTCCAACACTATCTCCAAGGCAAGATATCTCCTCTTCTTCTGAACAAATCCACCCTAGGATTTCCTCTCAAAACCATAATCTCTAACCTCCAAGGATAAAACCCTAACCCTAGAACTCCAAGTTGCTCCAAGATGCACAAGAAGACCAAAAAACCCTAAGCCTCAAGAGAGAGAACAAATACATGTGATAATCCAAGAGAGAGAAAGAAGAGTATTCATCTCATTGTCTCCTCGATAAGAGCAAACCCTAGTCACAAGGGAAACCTCCAAATGAAGACATCCCATCTAGACTCCATAACTCTACCTAGGGTTCATGAAGAAACCCTAGCGACTTCCTCCAAGAAGCTATGTACAAAAAAAAAGAGTACAAATGATGCTGTGATGATTGTGTAAAAGGACTCTCTCCTTCCTCACTTTATATGAGGTAAGGGAGGCCAACAATACTATGTGGGCATAAGCTCTTAAAAGCAACCTATACATGAGCCCTTGTAGGCCACACAAGTGAAACGTCCACTCAAGAGTACAAGTTACATGCTTCAATGGCAATGTCGTGCACGATAATGACTCCAAGGTGATGTAGCTACACTAGGCAAGCCCACACCACTCCATCACGAGGCTCCATGAACTCCATCTAATCTCCAAAGCAAAGTACTCCACTAGGTCAGCTACCCCTTGAATGAACACTATTGAAGCCCCAGGAATCCTCCAGCCATCTCCATCCGAATAGGAAACCAAGCTGCCACATGCCAATTATGGCATGAAGCCCTCCTCCATGATGCAAAATGCTCCACATCCCCTGAAGGACGCTTTTCAAGTAAGTGACTCCTCCACAAAGCCTCAATGAAAGGTGTCCACCAAACTACCACAATATCTCCAACGCTTAAGGGAAGAAAGCCAAGGCAACACCATCCTCAGGTCAAGCATCCACTAAGCAAGCTATATCAACTATGCATATCTATCACAGACCATCTTTCATGCTATAATCCATCCCAAACCATCTAGGGGCTAATCATATACCATGTACCCCAAATCTCATGAAGCACCCCTAAACATGTTGTAAACACTTTCAGAGTAACCTGAAATTCTAACATTAAGTAGGTGCCCTTTTAGTTCTATTGCGTTTCTTTTGATTCTCAAACAATAAAAGAAGAGAATCAGAAAGAAATTAAAAAAAACAAACAAACAAATAAACAAGAAATAAAAACAGAGGGCACTTTCTGGTTAGGAAAATGCAGGGAAACATTTGTATATGAAATGCCTAGTAAACATTCCCTGGCCTCTCCATATAGGAAACATTTCGCGTACTACAATGTGGGAAGACAATATTGTTTCATTAACATTGGTTTGCATGCTTGTGCACAAACAACATAGAATACATAACACTGATATGATTATACAACAACCGATTTGTGTAAGAGAGATACCTGTGGAAGGGCATACTTGCCAAGCAAATCACACCCGTCAGACATAAGTTGTTGAGAAGACCATATATCCCATTCTATGTATTCATTCAATATCAGAGTTTCTTGTTTTGGACCATAACAAAAGGGAAATCTGGAAAAATCTCCACGTGGCCTGCAGTACATAAGACATGCATATAACAGTAGATTAGTCTGAGAATATATCTTTGCATGCAATAGAATACAACTATGTAAGACCAAGTCATTGCAATAAATTATTGAATTTAAAAATAAAAAATAAAAACCTTCATTACTCTACTATATTCATAACATAAATAATGCACAGTTCATAAAGGCTGGAAGATTTGAGCATTCTCAGAGAGGTTCAACCTTTTCAGTATCTCCCAAAAAATATGTTTAAAGTTTAAACATTTGATCATTATGTATGTAAACAATAGCTGACGAACTGCTGCAATATAAAATTCAACTTCAAATTTACATGATTCTATTTTGGGAACAAGAATGGGGAACATACTTCCAGAAACAAAGGAATGTTTCACTCTATGAATGAGAATGAGGAACAATAATCTGAAAGTTCAGTAACATTTCAGATAGTGGAGAACAAATATTTATGCAAACAAAAGACTTGGCTGTTACCACTAAAGAATGACCAAAGCAATCAACAAATCAATAAAAAGCATAGTTGCCAGATTTGGCCCTAGGCATGCCCATACCAGCACCGGAATCACATTGGAACCATGGAATGCCAATCTGGATAAGTTTCCTGCAAATTTGTTGTTTCCAATTAATGGATCTGTTTCAGGTCTGAAGGATTCAGATAGTGTTAAAGGAATCGCCAAAGGTTTAGTGGAATCATATCCTATGGAAGGAAACGATTCCCCAAGGTCAGGAACTGTTTCCATAGTACATACACAGGAACAATTCCACTAATGACCACAAAATGGGAAACACATATTTAAAAACATTAAACACTGAATGGTTTTAACGCAGAAGGGTCCCCCCTGGGATTTACATGAAGGCTAAAAGTTGGGTCTACTAATTCATGTGTTTTAACTTTTAAGTAATACTGTAGAATGATATGTTCTAACAAATTCATAACTTCACATAGAAGATTTATGCAGACAAATTTGTTCTCCAAGAATAAGCCATGTACACCAACATATCTCAGAAAGCAAATACACAAAAAGTAGAGAATGGTATACTTATTAATGATGAACAAAAAGTACACGAATGGTTTAACAGCCCTCAAGAGGCTGCCAGCAGTCTCACACAATAATCCAGGGTAGATCTACCCTTCTTTCTCCTAGATCTCTCTATATAATCTGTAGGCGGTTAAAGGTAGTTGAACTCTTTCCTAATGATTTCATACATTTACCTGTATATCTAATTTTTCTTATGGAAGATACCTTTGACACTGAAGTCCCTTCCAACAGCTTCCTCCCTTCTCAAATTAGTACATTATTAATTTATTTTCTGGATATCAGCATCAACAGTTTGTACCAACAAGATAACCAGCCTCGCCACAAATTCAATTGTGGCGTCCTTATGTTGCCCCAGCATCTACCAGACTGCCTGGGTAACCAATCATGCCAACTGCCAGCGCTATAGGAAATGTACACAAGTTCATTGTAATTTAATAGCACCTGAACCCCCACGTTGGGTGTCATCCATCTGCACTGTGTCATGCTTGATGTCATGGACTCATGAGTGAAGAAATCTTGACAAAATTACATACAAACAAAAAAAATCTGACTTGTCTGTTTTGTCAAACACTTAGCATCTCAGAGGTTTTAATGCTTATGAATACTTTCAAATTTAAAAGAGTTAAAACACACATGCCAAGTACTTCAAATAGACAAATTCGGAACATCAACCGTGTTACACAGTGATTTAAGTCAAACTGACCAGGGCAAAAGCCTTACTGGGAAAACCCTTGAGAGAAATATTTATTGAACTGAGAGCAACTGAACTTCTTACATAAATGAACTTTTCCACATAGAGAATCAAAAACAATATTAGCAAGACCACTTATCTCAGCCCTGAAACTCATGCCTCGATTTCTGTGCTACTGAACAGCTTGTACGGCCTGCCTGCACATGCCAATTTGCTGCTACTGTACAGCCCAGTCAGACTGGTAATTATTATGCCCAGAACTGCCTCAAACTGTGTGCCACACGTGCCAATCTGCTACAGCAATGAATGAACGTACAGACTGTCAGATTTTTAGGAATTCGTGCCAGTCTAAAAATGCCCCAATCTGCAAATTCGTATCAGCATTTAATGCCGTACTTTCTGTGCAATAAATTCTGCCAGTCTTCTTGGGAAATGTGACAAGAATAACTCTGTCCTCCTTGGAAATCGAGCCACTCAAACACTGCTGAAATCTCTTGGAAATTGTGCCCTAGATCCTCACTTGGAAAATGCTCTTTTCAATCTCTCCCTCAACCCCTTGGTGTCTCTACTCTTTGTCCCAATACTTCTTTTTATATCATGAAACCCCTAACTACCTTTTAACCAACTCATCAATGGATGAGATTAACTTGATCAAAAGGTTCATATTAAATGCACAATAAAACACTTTTTATTAAATGTGCATTTAATGCACTTTAGGACTTTATACAAAAAATCATAATATAAAAAAAGACACTTTATTTACATAAGTCACTTTTACATAAATAAACACTAGGGACAATACTTTGTCCCCCCCATGACTAATACACCCAAAACTCATGAGGAAGACCTCCAGAGTTATGATTTTCTAACACTCCCTCCTAAAGAGGGAGGTCCTTCTGACACTGTTTGTATCTCCTCCACCTGGGTCCCTGTTCCCTGTTGCAGCTCCCTCCTGCTCTGGAATTTGACCCGGAGATAAGTGCCTGAAGACCACTATGAACTCTGAACTCTGAGAATTTGCTCTTGATTCCTATACTTGCTCATCAACTCCATACTAGCTGAGCCTCCTGTCAGTACTCTAAAGAGACCCACTCTCTTCGTCTGGAAGCATCAACTGAACACCTGCAGCTGCTGCCTCATCCTCGGACTCAGACTCAGCCAACCAACCGCCAGACCGTGGATATACAACCTCCCCCCGCAACACATAGAGTCTGTCCCTCCTGTCTCTAAGTAGAATGGTTGTGTCAACTGAATTTCCCACACGATAGAGAAAATACATGTCCAGATTTCACAAACAGTCCATATCTATCATCCTCCAGGGATGATACTGGGAGTCTATTGACTCTAATCCCTGGAACAAATAGGACATCATCTACCTCCAGAAACTCATCAAACTCCAGTTGGAACCGTACTGTTCCAATTCCCCACACTACTGCCTGAGGACTACCTATACCAGTCTCCACGAAATGCCCAGGTCCTATCTCAGCAATACTCTAAACTACACCATACAAGCCAGTCATGTACCTAGTTGACCCAATATCAACTATCCATGAATCATGAAAACTTGAATTGCCCACGTTGGAATCGAAGGATGCCAATGAGAACTCCTACTAAAACTGAGCAGCATATTCCACCACTGCAAATGTTGTTGTATCCCTCTTCTTCTCTTTCTTCTTCAGGCAATTTGATTCATAGTGTCCAAACTGGTTGCATGAGAAACACCGAACTTTGCTCAAGTCCTTCTTCTTGTTCTTGGCTTTGGTGGTGAGTGCACCGTTCTCCTATGTGTCAACACTGGTCTAACCATCCCAAGATCCCTCTCGGATCTCCTCTTGGGTAAAATCATCCCACAACCTACTCCAGCTAGGTAGCTTCTCCTTCCAACAATGCACTTGACAAACACATCCCAATTTTTAGTGAAGCCCTTCAAGGCTATCCTCACCAACTCAGAATCTGGGATCACTTCTCCTACAGCAGCTAACTCATCTTTTACTTAAGCAACTCTAGTCAAGTAGGAGGTCACGTTTTCATCTTTTGTCATTTTAATGTTATGCAGTTTGTCCCTGAGGGATATTTTTCGGTTTTCATTTTTTGCTTCAAACAACTGGTTTAAGGTGTCCCACATATCTTTGGTTGTCTTCTTCTCAGCCAAATGAGGGATCAAATGATCTTTAACCCCATCTAATATAACCCTCTGAGCCCTAGCTTCAAGCATCTCATGCTCTTCAAGCTCATCTTTATCAATGGACTTGGTCACAATAGTGTTGGCAAATTTCCATATATTCCACTCCTTGAGGACGACAGTTATCCTTACCTTCCATGGCAAGTAGTTGGACACCCTGTCCAACCTGTCCTCATACCTGATGCTCATAATGGCAATAAACCCCTTTTTACAACCAACAAGAACGTCAAAGATTGTTTATAGGACTGCTACAAATGTTTTACCCAACTCTGAAATCACTGTTTAAACAGTCTGCCTACTGTCCTGCTCTTCTACGCTCTGATACCATGAAGAAATTTTGACAAAATTACAAAAAAAATCCGACTTATGTGTTTTGTCAAACACAGCATCTCAGAGGTTTTAATGCTTATGAATACTTTCAGATTTAAAAGAGTTGAAACACACATGCCAAATACTTCAAATAGACAAAGTCTGAACATCAACCATGTTACACAGTGATTTAGGTCAAACTGAGCAGGGCAAAACCCTTACTGGGAAAACCGTTGAGAGAAATATTTATTGAACTAAGAGCAACAGAACTTCTTACAGAAATTAACTTTTCCACTTAGAGAATCAAAAACAATATTAGCAAGACCACTTATCTCAGCCCTAAAACTCATGCCTCAATTTCTGTGCTACTGAACAGCTTGTACGGCCTGCCTGCACATGCCAATTTGCTGCTACTGTACGGCCCAGTCAGACTGGTAATTATTATGCCCAGAACTGCCTCAAACTATGCGCCACACGTGCAAGTCTGCTACAGCAATGAATGAAGGTATAGACTGTCAGATTTTTAGGAATTTGTACCAGTCTAAAAATGCTCCAATATGCAAATTCGTATCAGCATTTAATGTTGTACTTTTTGTGCAATAAATTATGCCAGTCTTCTTGGGAAATGTGCCAGGAATAACTCTGTCCTCCTTGGAAATCAAGCCACTCAAACACTGCTGAAATCTCTTGGAAATCATGCCCTAGATCCTCACTTGGAAATGCTCTTTTCAATCTCTCTTTCAACCCCTTGGTGTCTCTACTCTTTGTCCCAATACTTCTTTTTATATCATGAAACCCCTAACTACCTTTTAACCAACTCATCAATGGATGAGATTAACTTGATCAAAAGGTTCATATTAAATGCACAATAAAACATTTTTTATTAAATGTGCATTTAATGCACTTTAGGACTTTATACAAAAAATCATAATATAAAAAGGGACACTTTATTTACATAAGTCACCTTAACATAAATAAACACTAGGGACAACACTCTGTACCCCCCATGACTAACACACCCAAAACTCATGAGGAAGACCTCCAGAGTTATGATTTTCTAACAATGAGAGCTGACACGGGGTTCAGGACTGCCTCCATGTGGCGGCAAACGTGCTCAAGGATTTATGTGACAAGGTGGCTTTTGGTCGCGAACATTATGGCTGCTCGTGGAAGGTCCTTTCCCATCGAGCGGCAGTACTACTTGCAGCAACTCCCACTTGCGGCTTCATCTGCAATGATGGAAACTTCGGCTCCTCTTTCTGTTAGCGTACCTGGGTTTTGTGCGGATATTTGGGCATTAATCATGGCAAGAGATGCGACCTACTCTTATCATCGCGGGAGAAAGCAGAGGAAGTCTCGTTTCAAAGCAAGCTCTGGGGGGCCTCGAGGTTTGTTTATCAGGCAGTCTCCTGATATTTTGTATAGCTCTCCCCTTATTCTCTCCGGTTCGGTTTCTAAGTTCTCAATGGGTAGGGTCAAAAGGACAGAGTGCAAACTTCCTGCAGGAGCTCGGCGGTCTCATGTGCCTCATGTTCTCAACAAGCAGGAGAAGGCCCGGGCATGTTACTTAGGCATGGTCTCTCCCTCAGTGCAGCGCCATTTGCAAGACATGGTCCTATGGGTGCATAGTAAATCCGACCACCTCGAACCAGCAAATTTGGTCGTGGATTTAGGGAGGATGCTAGATGATCCTGGCTCGACGCAGTCGAGGGAAACCAGATACGTTAAGACCCTCACGCTGCTATGGCACACCAAGACTCTTCTTGGTCGTGCTCTGATGGAGAGTGCAGAGGGTAAGTTCTTGGAGGAAGACAAGGGTGCAAGTTTAGCTGCTTGTATGGATCGAATCGAGGGCTGGCTGCGCAGAATGGCCAAAGCTCAAATGGACCTGGATTCCAAGATGAATGTGTTGGATCATGAACTGACGGGCAGTGTCTTCTACAAGCAGTCAGCTCCTGGGCAGAAGGCGGGTCTAGTCTTCCGCAGACAGAAGAATCCTGAGCAGAAGAGTGAATCTGCAGGTTTGAACGCGACCCATCCTATTAGAATTTCTGATGATGCTTGACTGTGTTGTTGTTCTTGCTTTGAGGCCAGGTTTACTTTTCAGTTATTCTGCCACTCTGTCCATCAGGCCTGCTTGTAGTGGGTATGGTTTTGTTTTTCAGTCCAATTTTTTTACTCTTTCGGCTACTAACCCCAGCCTGTGGGGACTTATGTTTTTAAATTTCAGTTCTTGGCACTCTATGGACAATTGTTTTAGCCTGGACACTAGTACTAGTTTTTAATATTTATGCTTTCTTCAGAAGTAATTCAGAGTGGAAGTTAGTTGACAAACTATGGCTGTCTGGCTGGTCTAGTTTCCTGAGCAGCAGGCCAGCCACAGCAGCAAATGTATCTCTCTGTTTTTAATTTTTAATACATTTCGAGCTTTACAAAAAAAAATTAATAGCACCTGAAATGAACAATGTTCATTTACTAATAAATATCAAACATAGAAAGGAAAATAAACAGAAATCCATTAAGGATAGTCATAAAAATAATTTTAAATGGTTGAATGATAGAATATATTTCAATGCCATATCACAGTATACATATATATGCATTGACCGGTCACCATGGTTGATAAGTTGTGTCCCTTCATTAGGTCATGTCCTTTAGTCAAGATGAGTCTTTTCATTATTATTGTTTATTATTATAATTCATTGTTGTTATTATTTATTATTTATTTATTTAGTATTTACATATATATTTAATTTGTGTTGATTACAGCACCTTTGACAAGCTCTTCAGCCACTTCATTACTGACACTCTTTCACTTGTCTGCCTGGATATGTATTGGTCAAATTCTAAGTACTCCTGAAGATTAGTCAAACACAGTGAGTCCAATAGACAGACCAAGCAAGATTAAAGAAGTTTGGTCAAACTCAGTGAGTCACAGACCTAGGCAGAATAAAAGGAAAGACTTTTAATCATTATCCGTTCTTGCTGCTGTTTTTCATTGTCTGATAGGAATTTTAGCTGAGAAGAATTTGGTGCACAGCAGAAAGTGTTTGCTTTATTATTTTTCAAGATTCTACGACCATTTGGAGAATATGATTTCACAAGGACTACAGGGATTAGTTTAGTATTCACTATTTTAGTATTTACTATTAATGAAGCTCGTTGCCCAATATGAATATGAAACCTAAACAGATGATATGCTTCAATTCAGATTTTATTTCCTATTGTTTTCATTATAAAATTTAAGACTTAAATATATATTTACGGAAAGTTTTAGTGTTAGGATTCTAATTCCTCAATTCCTAATTTCAAAATCAGTGTGCACCGGCACCAGAATTTTTTGCTGATTCCAATTGTATTGATTTTTGTACCTAGGAAAGTGTTCCCCTAGGTGACTTTTGCCTTAGTCACTTAAGAGGGGGAAATAAAGTGACCCTTGCATTAAATGACCTGTGATGAGCTTTTATTCTGACTTTAGGGATTAAAGTCACTTTTTGATAAATTTAAGTGAGTGAGTGAATTTAATTTTTATGAGATTTAAATGAGAGCATTTGATCTCATCCACCCATCTGATCTAATCTCAGCCATTGGATTAGATGGCCCCTCACTTACCTAGGGTTTAGACAAAAAGGGCAAGGGAAGGCAAAGTAGACTACTTTTTGCTGAAGAGAAGTGGAGAAGAGAGCAAGAGAGGGGCACGAATTTCGAGGCAGCTTATTGAGCATTAGAAGAACAGCACAGTTTTCGAGGAGGGTACAGCAGGCCGTACAGCGTGATTCTGGGCACAGAAATCGAGGAGAGCTCTGGGCACATATCCCGAGGCAGGACACAGGTTTCAAGGCAGCATTTGCTGGGCACATTTCCCAAGACAGGGCACAGGTTTCCAGGCTAAATTCTGGGCACGAATTTCCAGAAAATTCAGGTACAGTTTTCAAGGCCCATACAGTCTGTATAGACTACTTTCTGGCACAGATTTCTAGACTGATTTTTCTGCACAGATTTTGAGGCATTCAGCACAGCAACTGAGGTTCTGTTCTTGCACAGAAATCGAGGTAGTTTCGCACTGAATTTGAGGTCTGATTTTGACTGCATTTTCTGGCACGAATTTCGAGAAGAACTGCACCGAAATCGAGGCAGCTTGGCACAAAAATAGAGGCAGCTTCTGAGTGTTGATTTTATGGTTGAGATAAGTACATTTTTTACTGTAAAATTCTGTACTGAAGAAATACAAACTCTCTCTAACAGGTTTTCCCCTTGTGGGTTTTTCCTGGGCTGTTGGCCACAAATTTCTGAGTCTGAAAATTTTTATGGTGTGCATGAATATTTAATTTTCTGCCTGTATTATTGAGTTTTAACCAGTGTTACAAAAATCGGCCGATTTTTCGCGCTACGGCGATTTTTCGTGATTTTTCTGAGCCACCGATTTTTCAAGGAAAAATCGGGCCGATTTTTACCCGAAAAATCGCCGATTTTATCCCGATTTTTCACCACTTTATCGCCCTCACTTGCTCGCTACAGCCGTGGAGAGGAGAAGAAAGGCGATTAGGGTGAAAAAATTGTGTTTTCAGTTTTCAGGTAAGTATTCAGTAAAAAAATTTGTGTTTTCGGTTTACTTCTCAGTTCGAATCCCCACCACACTGCTCACGCCTCACTCTGCGGCTTCCACACTGCTCACGCCTCACTCCGTGGCCTCACTGCCTCTCTCCGCGGCTTCCATCCCACTCCACAGCACACTGTTGCGCGGCCTCTGTCCGCGGCTTCCATCCCACTCCACAGCACACTGCTGCTCACGCCTCACGACTCCCCAGCCCACGGCTTCCATCCCGACTCCCCAGTGGCCAGCCCACTCACCGTCGTCCAGACCCCACCACAGTCCACGCTGCTACAGTGCTAAGTTTTTTAATTTTTAGTTTTAAAAAATTTAAAAAAAAAAACTTTAAAAAAATGTTGTAATTTATCCATTAATTAAAATTTATGCATTACAAATTAAAAACAACATTTTTTTAAAGTTATGCATTACAAATTAATTAACATTTTTTAATTTTTAATTATAAATAACAAAAACTATTTGTAATTTTGTAATTAGTAATTAGTAATTTTCCTGTTTTTAATATTTTATTTTTAATTTTTTAATTTTTTAAATTATATTTCATCAGTAATGCAGCAGCATGCTAATTTTGTAATTAGTAATTAGTAATTTTCCAGTTTTTAACTTTTTAATGTGTGATGTATCTCTAGACATCTTATATATCTTATATATCAGTTTTCTTTCCATATTCATGTGGCAATGTGTTTATTTCATGTTATTGTTGCTTTAGATGTTTAAAAAATTGAAAAAAAATGAATATTTTTGTGTTTTTTATGTTTGCCGATTTTTGCCGATGTTCTGCCGAGATATCCCTAGACAATGTTTCCTGAACCCTGCCGATTTCCGCGCCACGCCGATATTTGTAACATTGGTTTTAACTGTGTTTTTAAAGACTGAAAATTACATGTCATTTCCAGCCATTAACAAAAACTGGGTTGGGCATTAAACAATGGCAAGTTGACTTGAAAACCGGGTTGGGTTAAAATCTCAGAAAACTTTCAAATTGAACCCATGGTTCGTGCAACCTTGATAAAAACATAGTTGCTTTGAATGAACAGACAATAACTATTAGTTAAAAGATTAAATGTTGTATCGACCTAGCCATGAAATACGCCACATTGAACTAATGTGGAATTCCAATCCTTTAATTGTCCTTGCTTTCTCTAATAAGGTTGCCCTTACTTTTCATAAGGAAACATATATAGCATTTTAAGTTACAATTAAAAGCTGGAAGTTTCTCTAGAATATATAAAGTTTCCATACTATCCATAGCCATGTAAACAAAGGTGTAATGAAATACAACACATTCACCTAATGTTGAATGAGATAGACATAGAGCATTTTGGGCTACAGAGATATCTATTCAGAGGATAGGTCCAGTTACAGCATATGGGAGGCACCTCCTCCAGCTGGATGAGCCCCACAGTCTTCTTATACTTAAGACCCAGGCTTTCCAAATTCCAACGGGTACAATTGCTTCCCCGCTCCCCCCAACAGGGAAGCTTGCATGATTGATTTTGTCCTGGCCAACAGAACATCGAATAGCCATATTCGGGATTTCCATTTCTCTCACCCTGTCCCTCTTGCTGATCATGCATACTAAGCTTTCACTCTTCACACTTTCCACTTCTTCCCCGCATTTCTCTCACCCTGTCCCTCTTGCTGATCATGCATACTAAGCTTTCACTCTTCACACTTTCCACTTCTTCCCCGCATTTCTCTTACCCTGTCCCTCTTGCTGATCATGTGTACTAAGCGTTTACTATTCATTCTTTCCACTTCTTCCCCCCTGTTTCGCCCTCCTCACTCCTTCCTCCCTCAGATTCCCCATTCACCCCCTATACCATGTTGAAGCAGAATTTCAAGAAAATGGCACAAAATTCAAGGAAATACCAAACCATTGATCCTTATAGAGTTTGTCTCTACTACATGATCTAGGGTTTACAACTTTACCCATTTGGTGGAGTTAAAGAATAAAAATTTAAAATCTCTTTATCACTTCACAAGATAAAAAAATGCATCTAAAGATCTATGGTGTAGGACTCAAGTGTTACTAGGCAGATGACACATAGGATAAAATGACTTGCCACATTAGATGAGTGTAAAAGTCATGTGGTAAAGTTGAGGACATAACAGAGAGCACATGGTGAAAGGTCAAGGTAAAGGCCCTGTTACCTCTTGGATCTGCACAAAAGATAAGTCCAATCTTCCAAAGTACAAACCCTAGGGAAACTCTTGGAAGTTCTACCCAATGTCACCTCAATAAAACTTCCCTTCACTTTAGGCCAGCTCTCCTCTGGCACAAGGGAGGTTTCCCTAGATGAGATTGCTAAATCAGCCTTTATTAATTATTGATATAAAATCAGATTTAACAATCCAATATTTATGATATGCAATATATATTAGATGGTGGATTCAAGTAGATCAGTGCCTTATCCTTGGGCAATGGAGTCGAAGACTCAAAACACTTTAAGGATTCCGAAAATTCAATAATGGACAATGTTTAGTTAATGAAGATGTAACAGCAATCCTCCTTAATTATAACAGTACCGCAAATTCAATTTCCAGCGAAGATATTATGCTCATAAAGATATAATAATACCCACATTATATTCTTGCTTCATCACATAAATCAGAATTTGAGATATGAAGTAAAAGACAGCCTTCTATTCAGGAAAAAATAAAAAATAAAAAATAAAAAATAAAAACAATCCTGGAGCATAACATAAACAAATCTGAAATTATGGGTCCTAGAGGACAATAATGTCACTGTTCAGACCTCTTTATGCTGGAAAATAACCCTAAAATAACAGCAACATTTCCATCCAAGACTAGAGGAAAACAAGATAGAACAATAACTTTACAAGATAAGATAATTTTATTAGTGTCCAACAAATGACCACAAAAGTAGGTCAATGGGACTGTGCAGTACCATGATAACAATACAAAGTGGGAGCATAAAAGTAGCTCCAATTGAAAGCTAAAAGCATAACTCAAACCAAACCCTAGCTCTATAAATGGAGAGTCGATCTCGGAGAAAAATAGACAAGGAGAGAACTGGTCCAAGAAAGGAAAATGCACAAAGTGAGTGGATCCGAGAGCTATAATGGAAAAATGGCGAAACTGGCATTGTCATGGGCTACTGGAAGCACTGGAAACACTAGAAGCACTAGGAATATCTCTCCTACCATCCGAGGCCGACTAAAGGAAGCTCAAAAGAGTACTCTATCTGGAGGACGAGCTAGAAGAGAAAATGCAATGGGTAGAGTGTCACTGCCTGGATGAAGCCGTCCAACTACCGGGATGGGGTCAAGACCGTCCCCGTCGCTGTTTTGGGGCAAAGGTCGATGTGGACTATCGTGTCTGAACCAAGCGGTCAAGATCTATGTCACCATCTGGCTGTCTCTTGGAGCCCCTTGAAGAGGGAACCACCGAAAAGAAGGAAGTGATACACTAAGTGGAGCTTGGGCCTAATTGAGAATGTCGTTGGAGGGTGAAGGAGCGAAGCCGGAGGCCTTCTTCACAAGATATCTTCACTTGTAGCCCAAACCTACACGATATCTTCACTTGTAGCCCAATGGTTTCGGCTTTTCTTCAAAATGAAAACATGAGTTACAAGTGAGGGATGGCACATCCTTTAATAGTTTCATTTTTAGCCAACAGAGCCCTCTAGAAACTCTTAGGCTGCCCTCTTCTAGATACTTCTCACTTCTAGATACTTATTTCTAGAGTGCTCTTCTTAATATTAAGAAATTATTATTATATTAGCCTCTAGATTATTCCAGCTAGAGCACTTTACCTCTAAGGGCATATTAAATGAACAAGATCTTTCTAGAGAACCTTCTAGCTTGAGTGCTCCATAAATATGTGTTTCTTTTGATTATTTAACTCTTATAGAGGCTTCTACATAAAACACTTTATTTAACATTGACATGTGCATGAAATGGAACCTTCAAGAAGATCTAGCACATTCCAAGTTGGGTATTCCATCAAGAGAGATATGTAGATGCTTTTAGGGCCATCTAAGTGCAACACTTCCTCTAGAATTTTCCTTCATGAACTACTTCTCAGGACCCTGCTTTAGTGTGCGACGAGCCTATCCTCGGGTCAACAAGGGCTACGGATCCTTAGCCCTGCTCAAGAGACAGTGCTTCAGACACCATTTTCAAGTAATCTCATCCAAGATGTCCCTCATGGACTCCCTTATACAGCCCATTGTTCTTTATGGCCCTGAGATTTGGGGACCTGGATTGCTTGAGTCTGATTGGGCCTCAACCGAGACAGTTCAGATCCTTATCCTCTAGCGCATCATTAGATGCCAGTAGACAGTCCCTCAACACATCATCCTAACAGAGTTTGGAGCCCAACCCTTCCGACTTGAGATGGTGTTCAATCTGGTCTCATATTTGCATTGCATTCGAAACTTCACCAACTCAGCGAAAGGGCGGGACAAATACCCATACTTGGTATATTGTTCTTCAGAGGCTTTAACCTCATCGATCCCCTCCAGTAGGGCTTGAGGATGGTTTGCGGGGGTCCCAAATCTTTTGGAGTCAGTGGGCATTCAGATGGATTGACTTCCTTCGTTTAGATATTCCTTAAGCACACATGGCCACATCCTACCCCTTAGACAAGAGTTGAATGGGATCATCAAGAATGACATCTAGAGACAGTTTATCCAAATCACTTGGGTTAACCTGTTAGGAACCCATGTCTTTACTTTGTTAGTATATTGTTGTTGGATGCATATGCTTTGTAAGTCGTCCCATAGTATTTGTTGATCAATAGTTTGTGTTATTGTTGTTGGCGCATATGCTTTGTAAGTCGCCCGTAGTATTGTTGATCCATAGTTTGTAGTGGCCCATGGTTTTGACCCATAGTATTGGCGCCTAGACTTAGTATATAAGTGTGTGTTGAGACCTATGAAGGCACCGTGAAGTTATTTGTATTGAGCTTGCTCATAGGAGGTTGCCCCCTCGAAGTGGCCTGTGATCAATATAAAAGTGATTCTGAGTTCTGTCATTTCTGCTATTTCGCATATTCTTATTAATTAATTGTTGCAGGTGCTTCACGTCTGGTATCAGAGCACTTTCTTGGGCTCGCTGGGTGAAATTTCTGCCAAAATTTTTTTTCGCATCTGTTGCAGGTTCGGATTTGGGAATAATCCCTATCCGCTTAACTGTGGGAAGTACTTGGGCATAAGCCCTAAAACTCATTGTGAGGAGTACCACAGGAACCCTGAAGTAGCTGGCCCATTGAGAGGACCTGCCGGCAAAAAGGGCAACGACCCCTACCTGATTGACTAGTTCCCACCCGTGAGGTAAACCAAGAGTTGTCGTTTGTGGCAAAGCAGTTATCAGTTTTACCTAAGCCGTGGAGTGAGGGGTACTGTCCCAATACGCAAGCCGTCAGACAACATTGGTGGCCGAGTGAAACCCCTGAACTATTAGGAAGTCGCACATACCTGGGGTCCATATCTATTTTCAGCTGAACTGTTGTCGATCACTGTTGCGCCGCTTCAGATCCAGTCGTTCAGATCCATTCTGAAAGCCGTTCCAGATCCAGCCGTTTTCAATCCATTCGGTGCCGTTTCAGATCCCTCTATTTCCGCTCACTTCTGGGTTGCAGATTTATCTGTTCCAGATCCCTTCCGAGCCGTAGCCACTCCAGTCTGAAAAAAATAAAAATAAAAATAAAAAAAGAAGTTTTTTCTCCATATCTCCCTTGTTTTCACTCTGTTTCCCTTGAAATTTTCAGGGAACCCCTGTCATCCCATTCTGCATATTTCATTCCTAAGGACCCTATCCCCAATTCCCCTTCCCAAAGCCCGAAATCCCACATTTGTCTAGTTTTAGGGTTTGCCATAACTTCCTCAGATTTCACCCAATCACCTTCAAATTTTACCACAGAGTTCCTTTCTGAATTCTGCTTCTTTGTCCCCCTCTGTCAAATTTTCCCATTCTTTCACCCCGCTTCTAAAATCCTCATTTTTGCTTCCCTGTCTATTCGACAGTGTCCAAAACCTAGTCAAACCCCAATTACCCTTCAGATTTTTTCCCAAGTCCAGATTTTCCTTTACTGAAGCAGTTTCTGTTTTTGTTTTCCTACCCAGTCAACCAAACAAAAACAAAAACAAAAAAACTCCTGGTTATGGTTGTCACCCGTGCAGGAACAAAAACCATGGAAGACGCACTTGCAGCCATCCAAGCCAAACTCCAGGATCTGGATGAAAAATTTCTCGGCCTCCATCTTGAACATTCAGCTATGAACAACAAACGGCAGTCCGAGTCTTCATCAGACAATGGGTTCTCTTCTTCCAGCAATTTCCGTGGTCCGAAGCTTGATTTTCCTCGCTTCAATGGTACTGATCCAACTGGATGGATCTATCATGCAGAACAGTATTTCAGTCTGCATAATACTTTTGATGTCAACAAAGTTCCGCTTGCATCCTTTCATTTGGAACAGGAAGCTCTTCAATGGTACCGTTGGTACATCAAGGCTCATGAAAAGCCAAAATGGCCAGACTTTTGCCAGCTCCTTTTGCAACGATTTGGTCCTAGTGCTTTTGATGACTTCACAGGAGCCCTCACTAAACTTCGCCAAATTGGCACTGTGAGAGAGTATCAAACTGAATTTGAGAAACTAGCCAACCACACTGAAGGATTGTCTGATGACTTTTGCCAGAGTTGTTTTATCAGTGGTCTAAAGGATGCCATCCGCTCTGAGGTCAAAATGTTCTGTCCCAACACAATGATGGAAGCCCTAGGGTTGGCTAGGTTGGCAGAAGACAAGATTGCAGCCCAACAACGCTCCAAGCCCACTTTTGTTCCCTTCCGAAATATGGGTTCTCAACGACCACCTATACCGCAGGCTCCTCGACCAACTCCTATCAAGCGTTTGTCTGAAACAGAGATGCAAGCACGCAGAGAAAAGGGGCTTCGCTATAATTGTGATGAGAAATTCACTCGGGGACATAGATGTGTTCAGCAAAAGCTCTATCTCTTGGATGTGGATTCTCCGCCTGCCTCTGAAATTGGTGACGAAGATCCAGAAACAATGGATGCTCCGGTCGACATTCAGGAACCGCCTATTGACCCTCCGTCTCAGGATGACCAGCCAGAGATATCTCTCCATGCTTTAGCTGGAATCACCACCCCCCAAACAATGCGGGTCAGGGGTTACTTCAAGAAGCTTCCTCTTACAATACTCATTGATTCTAGTAGCACTCATAATTTCATTGACCCTCAAATCGCCAAACAAGCTGATTGTTTTATCCATCCTTGCTCCAACTTTGAAGTCATGGTTGCCAATGGGGACACCTTACCTTGCAAAGGGAAGTGTCGAAATGTGCGTATCTCCATGGGAGATTATACCTTGCGCTCTGACATGTTTGCCTTGACCTTAGGCGGATGTGATGTGGTTTTGGGCGCTCAATGGCTACGCACACTTGGCCCTATCTTATGGGATTTTGCTGAACTTTGGATGCAGTTTTCCCTCAATGGACAAAAACACACATTGGCACGATTACAACCAGGTTTTCTCAGCATCATCAGTTCACATCGCATGGAAAAACTCCTCAAGAAGAATTCACATGGTGTCATCGCTCAGATCCATTCCATTCAGATGCAACCATCAGCGGTCTCCACTACTCCTTTGGATCTACAACAACGTCTAGATCAATATACAGGTGTCTTTGCTGAACCAGTGGGATTGCCACCTTCCAGGCCATAAGACCATCGTATTCAGCTCCTTCCTGGCAGCGTTCCTCCCAACATTAGGCCCTATCGCTACCCATTTCACCAAAAAACGGAGATTGAAATGCTCGTTCGAGACTTATTGAAGCAAGGTATTATTCGCCCAAGCACTAGTTCCTTTTCTTCTCCAGTTCTTCTTGTCCGCAAAAAAGATGGGTCATGGCGCCTCTGCATTGACTTCCGCCTCTGCATTGACTTCCGAGCACTTAATCACCTCACCATCAAGGATAAGTTTCCAATTCCTGTTGTTGATGAGGTTCTTGATGAGCTTCATGGGACTCATTTTTTCTCCAAGTTGGATCTTCGTTCTGGGTATCATCAAATTCGGGTTCATGAGGATGATATCCCTAAAACAGCTTTTCGAACACATGATGGCCATTATGAGTTTTTGGTCATGCCCTTTGGCCTCACTAATGCTCCTTCCACATTCCAGGCCTTAATGAATAAAATATTTCGACCCTACTTGCGGAAATTCATTCTGGTATTCTTTGATGATATCCTCATCTACAGTAAAACATGGGATGAACATCTCCAGCATCTAAATCTTGTCATGCAACTTTTCTCTAACCATCATCTCCACGCCAAGCAGTCTAAATGTGTTTTTGGATAGAAGGAAGTTGAGTATCTCGGGCACATTATCTCAGCACAAGGGGTTCGCATGGATCCTGCCAAAATCGATGCCATGAACAATTGGCCGCATCCTCAGACACTCAAGAGCCTTCGTGGTTTTTTGGGGTTGACTGGCTACTACCGCAAGTTTGTCAAGGATTATGGGAAGATTGCAGCTCCATTAACTGCTCTATTGAAAAAGGATGCTTTTACATGGACACATGCTGCTCAGTGTGCATTTGACAAACTAAAACAAGCTATGTGTACTACACCTGTTCTAGCTATGCCCGATTTTTCCAAGCCCTTCACTATTGAGAGTGATGCTTGCGGCAATGGACTTGGTGCTGTTCTCCTTCAAGATGAACACCCCATTGCGTTCATCAGCAAAGCCCTTTCCGGTAAGAATTTAGCTGCCTCTACCTATGAGAAGGAAATGATGGCTATTTTGCATGCAATACAGAAATGGCGACCATACCTATTAGGGACTCATTTCTGCATCAAGACTGATCACCAGGGTCTGAAATATTTCTTGGAACAGCGTGTCTCCTCCCCAGCACAACAGAAATGGGTTAGCAAACTCATGGGTTATGACTATGAGATCACTTACAAGAAGGGTAAAGACAATATTGTGGCAGATGCTCTTTCTCGCACATTTGATGCCCAAGGTTCTCTTTCAGCTATTTCTATGCCTGTTCCAAATTGGTTGCAATCTGTTCAACAAGATTATGTCAATGACTCTTCCTTATCTCAAATCATCCAACGCTTGACCAACAACCCTTCTGCTGTACCACATTACTCTTGGGATGGTGCTTATCTGAGATACAAGGGTTGTCTGGTGCTTCCCCAGAGCACAGATCTTCAACAGGCTGTCTTCTATGAACTCCATGCTTCTCCATCGGCAGGGCACTCTGGGTTCCTCAAAACGTATGAACGGGCACGGCGTAACTTCTTTTGGCAGGGCATGAAAAGGACAATTCAACAGATGGTGGCCGAATGTGATATCTGCCAGCGCAATAAGGGTGAAACAACACTCCTTCCAGGATTGCTCGAACCCTTGCCCATACCTACACGAATTTGGACAGATATTTCTATGGATTTCATTGAAGGGCTCCCTAAATCTGGTGGAAAGACAGTGATTCTCATTGTGGTTGATCGCCTCTCCAAATATAGTCATTTTTGTGCTCTCAGCCATCCCTATACAACCTTCTCAGTCGCTCAAATTTTCCTGGACCAGATCTTTCGTCTTCATGGCATCCCTTCTTCCATTGTCTCGGATTGTGATGCGACTTTCACTAGTCATTTTTGGACAGAACTATTTCGCCACACTGCCACCAAACTGAAGATGAGTTCAGGGTATCACCCACAAACAGATGGTCAGACTGAAATTATCAATAAATGCTTGGAAACTTATCTTCATTGCTTCACCTCTGAACAACAACATCAGTGGGCAAAGTGGCTTCCTCTCGCTGAATGGTGGTACAATACCTCTTACCACACTACCTCTAAAATGACCCCATATGAAGCAGTCTATGGTCAGGCACCTCCAGTTCTTCTTCCATACACCCCCAACAGTTCACCAGTTCAGGAAGTTGACACGGTCCTTCGAAACCGCGATCAGATTCTTCGCATTTTGCGGGACAATCTTCACATGGCAAGAAATCGCATGAAGCAACAAGCTGATCAGCACCGTTCTGAGCGCACTTTTCAAGTAGGCGATATGGTTTTTCTTCGTCTCCAGCCGTACAAGCAATCCTCCCTGAAACTCAAAGGGTGTCATAAGCTCGCTCCAAAGTTCTATGGGACATATCGCATTCTTCAGAAGATTGGGTCCGTTCCTTATAAATTGGAACTTCCTCCTTCTTCCCGCATTCATCCAGTCTTTCATGTCTTTTGTCTGAAGAAAGTTCTTGGCACCAACATCAGTGGACAAACGATTTTACCCGAACTGGATAATGAAGGATCCATCCTTTTGGAGCCGGAGGCCATCCTCAATCGGCGCACTCGTCAACTTCGCTCTCGCTCTATCACAGCGGTCTTAATTCAGTGGCACGGCCTGCAACCAGAGGATGCTACATGGGAACCACTCCTTCAGATTCAACAACAATTTCCACATCTAAAGCTTTGAGGACAAAGCTTTTTTTAAGGGGGAGGGGATGTTAGGAACCCATGTCTTTACTTTGTTAGTATATTGTTGTTGGACGCATATGCTTTGTAAGTCGTCCCGTAGTATTTGTTGATCAATAGTTTGTGTTATTGTTGTTGGCGCATATGCTTTGTAAGTCGCCCGTAGTATTGTTGATCCATAGTTTGTAGTGGTCCATGGTTTTGACCCATAGTATTGGTGCCTAGACTTAGTATATAAGTGTGTGTTGAGACCTATGAAGGCACCGTGAAGTTATTTGTATTGAGCTTGCTCATAGGAAGTTGCCCCCTCGAAGTGGCCTGTGATCAATATAAAAGTGATTCTGAGTTCTTTCATTTCTGCTATTTCACATATTCTTATTAATTAATTGTTGCAGGTGCTTTACATAACCCTTAGGGTGGGTTACGCCCAAAGATGGCCTTCTACACTGAGCACTGCTTGGAGCTAAGTGACGAACTCACTGTTTTGCCTCTGTATACTCTCCACCACTACATGCATGATCTTTGCATTCCCTTAGGACAGTTCAAAGTGGGCTCTCATAGACTTCGGGTAGAGACGAACCACCAGGTTGACGGATATGACAGGACCTGCCAGCTATGCCATCTCCAGGAGGTTGAGACTGGAGCACTTCATCTTTCGTTGCCCCATTTACTATGAGATTAGAGGGAGGTTCCAATGCCTATTCAGAGGGACCCAGACCCTCACTGGCTTCTTCAGATACCTCGATCAGAGATGCGTGGCCTTATACATGCAGGAGGCCCTCAGGTTTCGAGCCTATATTCTTCAGCCTCCTACCAAACCAAATTCTACCCAATGGATCACTTCCTTTTTCACGGTGCTACCCTCAAGGAGGGGCACTAAAAGGCAAACTGACATTAGCACAGCTCCAAACACTAGAGCCTATCAGCGCAGCTTCAGACACTAGAGACATTAGACAAATGTATATTAAATAAACACACTTTACTTAAAGATACATTATACCAAGTCAGTCTTAACTAACTCTTAAGTGTCTAAATATCCTAACATCCCCTCTTAAGAACTTAGTATAGAATTGAAGGATTTACAAAAGTGACAAAATAAGAGAAGGAAGGAGACACTAGAGCCTATCTCCCCATAATGACAAATTCCTGAACTCCTAACATAGATCAAGTTTACAAAACTTCGCTTTTGTAAGAGGCTTTGTGAAAATGTTTACAACTTGGTCATCTGTAGGGCAAAAGAGCACTTTGAAAACATCATCTTGAATAACATTTTTGATGAAGTGCATCTACAGCTCAATGTGTTTGCTATGCTAAGGTTGAACTAGATTTTTGGCAAACTTTATGGCACTCTGACTATCACACCAAAGGGTAGTTGGATATTGTTGTTGGAATCCAAACTCTGGAAGGATTTGTGGAAGCCACCAGGCTTCTTAACTTGCATTAATGGCGATTCAGTACCCTGCTTCTACTAAAGAAAGAACAAGAGGTTGTTGTTTCTTGCGACCCCAAGTGATAGGTCCATAACCAAGATTGAAAACATAACTTGCAGTAGACTTTTGATCATCAGGGTCACCAACCTAACCGAAATTAGTGAAACCAACCAACAAAGAAGTCCTCCTTGAACTATAATGTATCCCAAACATAATTGTACTTCAAGCATACCAAAGTATCATTTTTACTGCTTTCCAATGACTTTCATGGGGTGTTTGCATATATTGGGCAACAACACTAACAACGAAGGAAATATTAGGGACTAACAACGCACAGGTGTGAATGAAGTACAAAAGGCTACCAACTAATTGACTGTACAAGGTGGCATCTACTTCGGGTGTAGTGTAGGTGGCATTGAGTTTGACTCCAAACTGGAAGGGAGATGGGTCGGTTTACAATTTTACATGTGAAAGTGGCGAAGAAGGTCACAAACATACTTAGAATGAGAAAGAAAAATTATTTCTTTGCTTTGCAATACTTGGAGGCCAAGAAAATGATGCAAATGTCCTAATTTGATCATTTCAAATTTCTTCTTAAGGCTAGATTTCACATGGGTTAAAAGTTTAAGGTCACTACCAGTAAGAATAAGGTCATCAACATAAATAACAAGGATTATGAGATGGTTTCATACTTTCTTGGTATAGACATTGGGGTCAGAATGACACCTAAAAAAATCGGTGTCACGAAGAAAGCTATCCATTTTGGCACACCAAGTTCAAGGAGCTTGCTTAACGGCATAGAGAGATTTCTTAAGGTGACAAACAAGGCTGGACTCATTCTGAACATAGCCAAGAAGTAGTTCCATATAAAATTCTTCTCACAAATCCCCATGCAATCCCCATGCAAGAATAGAGATTAATATCATACTTTTACTTTCAATTGGTCCGCTAGTACCATTTCGGAGACAGGCACACTGCATCCGCAGAAGAAAAGTATAGAGCAACTGGCAGTGCAACGTGTGAAGCAATATGTCTTAGGAGAGTCCTCGGTTATATGAACCTTCAACAAACCCAAGCTATGTCCCTCTATTGTGACAGTAAAAGTTTTATTCAACTTAGAAAAATCCAGCGTTCCATACCAGAACCAAGATAGACAGCAGCAAAACTGAAACTCGTTCCATATAAAATTCTTCTCGCAAATCCCCATGCAAGAAGACAAACTTGACCGCTATGATATTTCTTGCTTTTACATTCAATTAGTCCACTGGTACCATTTTGGAGACAGGCACACTGCGTCCGCGGAAGAAGAGTACAGAGTAACTGCCAGTGCAACGTGTAAGGCAATATCTCTTAGGAGAGTTCTCGATGACATGAACCTTCAACAAATTCAAGCTCCCTCTATCGTGACAGTAAAAGTTTTATTCAACTTAGAAAAATCCAGCGTTCCATACTAGAGCCAAAATCCATAACTACTATGTAAGACAGCAGCAGAACTGAAAATCAGCTAGCATCGATATTCACAAAACATTATCGAAGACGAGATACAAATGTTCAAAGAAATGCTTGGTGTAAAAGAAAATAATATGGTCGCTATAGAGGGATGTTAGATTTAATACAAAACTTCGAAAAATTATATGAGACAGTTCTAGTAATCAAGCGTACCCTGTCAAATTGCACTGGACAAAGATGGACAGAGCTGCTATTCCGAGCGCCATAGCAAGCATTGCCCGGAAGCGTGCCTCCGGATCGCTGTTGGTGTCCACAAAATCAAGCCAGTTACTGTCTTCTGATTGAGTCCCGTGAGCTCCGCCGCTCAGGAAGTCGGCGATGCGATCTTCCAGCCGACTATAAAACTTTTCCGCTCCCTGCTTGGTCTTCTCGCATTGGGAGGCATCGGTAATATCAAAAACGAGACGAGCTGGCTCGGAACGCAAAGCTTCAATGTACTCTCCCTTCTCAATATGATCTACGAGGGTTTTTATGGATTTAAGCCAATAATCCTCTGTTGCTTCAACACAATAGTCCTCTGTTGCCCAGGGGAGGGTGTGGTTGTTAGCCAGAGAGCATCGCAGTAGACGTAGCTCGAACAGTTTGAGCATCCCGCCGACCTTTCTCTTCTCCTCTTCCATCTCTTCTGCACTTTCACTTCGGGTCTCAGCCGGATGGAGAAAACCGATTCTTTTATAAATATATACTATACATTCATTCTACCTAGGTGTATGCTGTGTGTTCTTGCTCATAGGACTTGAACCTGCTATAGGATTATACTTGAGAGTCTCCCGTATTAAATTTGAATACCTAGGTGTATGCTGTGTGTTCTTGCTCATAGGACTTAACCTGCTAGAGGATTCTACTTGAGAGTCTCCCGTATTAAATTTCTAAATTTTCTCTTGTGTTTGTGTTGTTTTAAGGAGCCTAAATACACATTTTAAAAAATATGTTAATTTAAATAAATTGGCATTGTATTAATGTATACCAAACAACGAGCAGAAATTACATCGAAATGCAACTCTAGAAGGTGGGAAAGAGTTCACACCAAAGCTATCATGGACGATGAAAACCCTAGAAGGTGGAGAAGAGTCACTAAGAAAGGAGTTAGACTTATTCATTAAATCTATTATGTGAATGTATTTACCCAATCCCTAGGAGAGTTCCCAAGTTTAATAAGACTTTCGGAAGTAATCCTAGGTGGCATTGGTGTACTCCTCCTAAGATAGAGGTAAAGGGAGAACCAAATGTAACATAGGTTGATGAAGTTTTTATAGAAGAGAATAAACTAGTAACGCACTACTAACAAGATATATGAGTCTTCCAAGTTGCTTTGATCTTCTTGGAACCTTTTAGCGAGATGCAAAAAGGAGCACAAGTGGCATAGTTTAAAGAATAAAGTTGGATATTCTTAGTAATGTCCAATTGAGTGTCAACAAGACTCTTCATCCCCACTGGTCCCTAACATTGGAAGAAAAATAAAGTAATTTGTATATATGTGGAAGATGAACCCTAATTCAGAGGTCGCTTAAAAAAGTGAACCTGACTAATATATAAGGCAACACATCAATGTTCATAATATTTGAAGAAGGTCGTTGAGGACTAGAAAAACCCCATATAGAGACATGAAATCTCCCTCTAATCTAGTGGCGGATAGGACACTAACAAATAAAGTGCTCCTTAGTCTCAACCTTGCCTAAAGAACATACTCTACATATATGTATCGATTTGGGAAGATGATGATTTGTCTCGACCTACAAATGATGTGAACACACTTTAATCTAACCAAGTGGGAAGTGAAGCATGTGTAGTAGATGAAGTTGAATATGTCATGTTTGAACAATAAGCTTGTCACTGATCGAGATGAAGTTCTTAGCATAAAAGGACCACTTGCAACTCCATCCAAAATACCTATGTGAAGCTCCTTCAAATGCCCCCTCTAATTGCAGCATTAATTTCCTCCTTAAGGGGAAGGGGGGTGGGAGGTGGGGAGGGTGTAAGGAGATATTAGTGTGGAGGGAATTGATCAATCGAGATACACACCTCCTCAACATATCGTCATACCTCAAGAAGTGAACAAGGTTGTTGGTTCACCAAACCAATGGAGAAGTGTCTCTTGGAAGAACAGAACACCAAGTAGAGGTATGTGTCTCGTCATTGTTAAAGTGACAACATCACGAGTCATTCTCGAGGTCAATCTTGTGTGTCAAGATTGAGCCTTGTGTGTCGAGGTAGTGCCTTATAAGAGCCTAAGTTGGACTCAGGAAACTTGGAGAAGAATATTGAGTTGGACTCAAGAATGGTTAAGCTTCATGTGTTGAGGCAAGTGCTTTGTATGTCAAAGTGATGATGTTGTACAGTCTTGCTAGTCAAGGCTAAGGTCTTGTGTGTCAAGACAAATCCTCATGTGTTGAGGTGGTGCCTCGTGTGTTGAGATGATGCTTTGCATGTCCAAGCATATATGGTGTGTGATGTACTACTAACCATGGTTGAGTTATTAAGTCTCCCCTAAGGACTGGCCACCCTTAGAGTGAATTACTTTAGCATATAACCACTTGGAACGATGGTAGGACTATATGATCGCATCATTGGGAAAATCTCCTTAGTATATTTTATATGATAATTAAGCTAGCACATGTGGACCATGCAGATAAGACAAGAGATAAAGATAAGATGTGATAAGATATGAGAGAATTTGAATTGCGCATAAAAGAATTAATTAAGAGAGAATTCGAATTGTTAAGCTTTAGTGAAGACTTCAGTAAATCAAAGGAGAACTCGAATTGATCACTACAGTGATGTTAACAAGAAAGAATCAGTTAATAGAGTTAACTAAGTGATAACAAAGAAGATCTGGTTAACTAAGTGTTATTGCATGATGACACTTATGTTAAACTAAAAGACGACACTTATGTTAAACTAAAAGACGACACTTGAGTTGCGACACTTGCATGATGATGCTTAAGTTAGCCACCTAACTAAGTGGGCAAGATTTCAGTTAAGGGGCGAGTTCATCCTAAGAGTCAGTTCAGTGAGTTAATGCATTGCATGAAAAGTGGGGTGCACTTATTCATGCAAGATTGATGCATCCAGATGGAGGGTGAGTTCATCCTGAAGTCGGTAGATAAAAATAGAAGTCGATGCATGTGAAGAATATATAAATATGTTATACATGATTGATGAATTCAATGTGAAGCGGATTCTCTTCTCCCTTGAAGGCAAGGCGTTTCTCTTTGTGCAAGATATTATTATGAGTCTCTCTTCTTTATCTTTCTCTTGCTTTGTAATTGCACTGAGGGTGCTCGATGTAAAAGACAGTCTCTGTTATCTATCAATATACTAAGGAATGTTTTGTTGGGGTTTTCTCCCTCAAGTCATAAAGGGTTTCCCCAGGGCAAATTCATGTGTCTAATGTGATTGCTTATGTGTGTCATTGTTATTTGATTTCAAGTACTATTACATTTCTGAATGAAAAATAAAAAATTAACATGGTATCAAAGCTCGGGGTGTGAAAGAGCTAAGTTCAACAATCAAGCTTGATCCTGTGTAGATCTTGAGTATGTAAAGTACTTGAAGAATTATGGCTTCAATCTCAGTAAGACCAAAAGACTGTCTTGAAGGAACTTTGAACTTCAATACTTGGAAGACCAGGATCCTAAATATCCTGGAAGAGCGTGATTTGGATGGCTATGTCTCCAGTGTTATTGAAGAGCCTACTACTAATGCAAGGCGTACCAACTTCAAGAAGAATCATTTATGATTATGTGAAATGCAACTTGATGCCCGTGATTACTCCGTTGAAGACTGCAAAGGAATGCTTCTACACTTTGACAAATATTTATAAGAAGAAGGCACCTAGTCAAAAGAGAGCACTAAAGAACAAGCTTCGAAATCTAAAGATGGAAAATGATGAAGTTGTGGCTTCCTTGTTCACAAAGATCTCTCAAGTAAGAGATCAACTCATGAGCATTGGTGTGACGGTCGATGATGATGATCTCATACAAACCGTTGTTGATCGTCTTCCATCTTCATGGGAGACATTCTTGGCTACAGTAAATGATCGAGAAGTGCAACCTAACTTCAAGAGACTGTGGTATGATTGTCTACGAGAAGAAGGGAAAATCTAGAGCAAGTACACTGCCTCCAAAGAAGATAACCTTGCTCTTGTGGCACAGATGAAAAGAGGTAAGAAATCTCAGAAGAAATTCTCTCATCAAAAGGAGAATGATTTCAAGAAATTTGATAAGTCTAAAGTTAAATGTTTCAATTGCAATAAGAAGGGCCATTATGCAAGAGAATGCCATGCAAAGAAAAGAGGAAAATTCAAGGGTAGGTTTCATGCTTCTACTGTTACAGAAGATGAACCTACGAGAAAGAAATCATCTGATTATCAAGAGACAAAGGAGTATTATCTTGTCTCAACCCTTTCTGGATCCATTACCACTAGTGCTGAAACATGCCTAGTAGACAGTGGTGCATCCAAGCACTGACTGGATATAGGAGCGTTATCATAGATCTGAAGGAAAAGAAGTTTTTATGTAAGGTGGAGCTTGGAGATAATACCACCTATTCGATCCAAGACATTAGATCCACTTCTTTTCAGTTGGATTCATGAGATGCAGTGCATGTGGATGAAATTATGTTTGTCCCCGGATTGAAGAATAACCTCCTATCTGTTTCGGTTCTAGAAGATAAAGGATTCAAAGTTATATTTATGGACAACAAAGCACTCCTATGGCCAAATCATAAAGACTTGAACTATGCACTAGTGATTGGACTTAGAAAGGGAGGTCTCTACAAAGTTCATGGAAAACTCATTCAAGCCACGATCCATGACATAGTCGGTCCTTGTGAGCTGTGGTATAAAAGGCTTGGTCATCTCCATTTCAAAGCACTACCTAGATTGCAAAAGATGGTGAAATGTATGCCCATGTTTAAATATGATTTGGTAGTGTTTGTAGAGGTTGCGCTCTTAGAGAAAACATTAAGAATAGTTTTCCAAGTAGTACCAAAAGATCCAAGGTGATCCTTGACTTGATTCATTCCGATCTATGTGGTCCTGTGTCTGCACCCTCCTTGAGTGGTTATTTGTATTATGTGCTTTTCATTGATGACTTCTCTCGCAAGTCATGGGTTTATTTTTTGAAAGCAAATAGTGAAAATTTCAACAAGTTTCAAGAGTTTAAAGCATTGGTTGGGAATTAGACTAGGAAGCACATTCATGTTTTGAGATATAATAATGGATGAGAGTTTGAGTCCCATGACTTCAATGACTTCTATCGAGATGCATGAATAAAAAGACAGTTGACTGTACCCTACAACCCCCAGCAAAATGGGGTTGCTGAAAGAAAGAATTGAACAATATGTGAGGTTGCAAAAGCCATGATGTGTGATCAGGATCTACCCACGTCCTTATGGGTAGAAGCCTTTGGCACTGCTGTTTATATTCAAAACAGAATCCCTCATGCTATCTTGGGAGAAAACACTCATGAAGAGGTTTTCACTGGTGAAAAACCAGATATTGGACACTTGAAGATTTTTGGTTGTCATGTTTACATTCACATGCCAAAATAGAAGAGGACAAATATGGAGCCATTTGGAAAGAAAGTAACATTTGTTGGATATAGTGAATCCTCCAAAGCCTGCAAAATCTATGTTCCAGGACAAAGAAACATTGAATTCAACAAAGATGTCACTTTAGTGTGATTTAGATATGGAGGATCCAATTTATGATTCTCCCCTTTCATATGGTGAGGGGGAGAATCCACATGAGTCTGTAAATACGCTTGATCCTGAAGAGCCAGAAGATCTGATAGAAATATCTCTTGATGAACCTCCCCTTAAGAGGAGATCTGCATGGTGTCGAGACATTATGCAAGAGGCAGAAAAGCATGGAGCACCTTCAGGCTCATCCAGAGAGCAAAAAAGACCTGAAATATTTTCAGGATATGTAGCACAGATGAGTCACATCAGTGATTAAGAACCCTCTACCTGTGAGGAAGCCTCAAAGCAACAAGTATGGAAATATGCCATGTTAGAAGAATACAAATCTATCATGAAGAATGATGTGTGGGAAGTGGTTCCTAAACCTGATGGGAAGTCAATAGTAACTTCCAAGTGGATTTATAAAATCAAGCATGTAGGTGATGGAAGTATTGAAAAGTATAAAGCAAGATTTGTGGCATGTGGTTTCTCACAGAAAGAAGGAATAGACTATGATGAGACATTCGCTCCTGTGGCCAGGTACACTACTATTCGAACCATAATTTTCCTTACTTTAGTTTTGGGTTGGAAACTTCACCATATGGATGTGAAGTTTGCCTTCCTCAATGGTGAGGTTGAGGAAGAGGTTTCCATACAACAACCTGAGGGGTTTGTAATTTACGGGAAGGAGTCCCATGTATGCAAACTTAAGAAATCCTTGTATGGGCTTAAGCAGGCCCCGAGGGCTTGGTATTCAAGGATTGATAGCCATCTTATCAGCTTGGGCTTCTCCAAAAGCAAAGTTGACCCCAACCTGCACTTCAAGGTTGTGAAGAACCAACCATTGATCTTGGTTCTCTATGTCGATGACTCGTTCCTTACCCGAGAGGAGCAACATATAGCTCGGTGCAAGAGGGAGATCACTTATGAGTTTGAAATGAAAGACTTAGGTCTTATGCATTATTTTCCTGATCTAGAAGTTTGGCAAAGGAAATATGAGATCTTTCTTGCTTAAGGAAAGTACACAGTTGGCTTATGTTATATAAAAATATATATATAACATCATACTAATAAGATAACAATTAATATTAATATTATTAATATTAATTGTTAATAATAAAACAATTATAAGTCAAGAGTCATGTTTTCTACGAAAAGGTACATTGGGCTTATAAAAGCCAATAAAATGTAAATTGTAAAACTGTTAGGATATTCCTATACTCCATCCTAGTCCCACCAGTATTTTGATCATTTACATTTTCAGTCATGCATGCACTTTTAGGGTTTGCATGCATTCCAGTCATTAGTCCTAGCACCTAGCCCTCAGTTAGCTAGCCCCCGAAGCTTCCTTCCACTCAGTTTCAACCCTCCTAACCTGTCATGTGCCCTCCTTTCACCTAGTGCATGAGAAGGGCGCCTTTCTCACCTACCAGTCCAATTTACTTCAGTTATCCACCAGTCTTTCCTTGATTTGAGGCCAGACTAACTCCTCACTGTTGTTATCACTCCGATTGACCTCCGATGAGACATGATTACCTGTTCTAACTCTAGTTAGCTCCTCATACGCCCTCCACTGAGCCTCCTTCATTCAGTCAGTGTCTCCATGTGCCAGTTGCATTCAGTTACACCTACCACACTCAGTTAGACTCAGTTTGACTGACGGTTGACAGTTACTTGTGCATTGATGACTCCATCGATGATGAGATAGACTACTAGTTGTGCTCCGATGACACTCCAGTAATCTTTTGATCACTCCATGAAGGCTAATTCGAATTGCCACCTTGGCATTCGAATCCTCATGCATTGCACTACTTATTGTCCATATTGTGATTAATTAATTAGTGTGTGTGAAGTATTTTTGCTTCTATCCAAGTTCTATTGTATTATTATTCTATTGCCCATGATACTGCATTGACCACTCTTCTTCTATTTTCTTGCTTAATCAATTACTTTCTTGTGAGGTATACATCATCTCTTAGATCTGCTGTGAGGATTTTCACAAAAACCACCAATCATTTATCAATACTATTCTTATCAAAATGTGGGATTCGAAGTATTTGTGGGCATTTTAGATTATTTACGGGCGTTAAGAAGTTTTTACACTTCAAGTGGTATCAAAGCTGAGTTGTTGATCCAGGTTTGTAGCCATCATTTATGGGTTTCCCTAAAATCTAGGACCTTGTCCAAAAAGTAAAAACAAAAAAATGAAGAAGTAAAAATTAAAAAGTAAAAAGTAAAAAGTAAAAAGAAGAAAGAAAGATTAAAAAAGAGGAAAGTAAAAAAATTAAAAAAAAGGAAAGTAAGAAAATAAAGTTAAAGAAAACAAGAACATGGTTTTATAAAACTAGAACAGTTTTATAAAATTAATATATGGTTTTGTTTTCCGTTTCGAACATTTATAATAGAAGTGATATAATAATAAAGGGAAGATATATTATTAATAAAACTTTATTAATCATATTAATATCATTATTATAAATAAAATTTGAATTATTAAATATAATAATTAGTAAATATATTTAAAGACTTTATCCGCAAGTGAGAAAAAAAAAAGACTATATATAATAATAATATATTATTATTATTATAATAGTTAATTTTAATTATTTGAACAAAAAAGTATTATTATTTTTATTTTTTATTTTTTTTAACAAAAACGATTATGGATTGGATTAAAAAAGAGAACCAATTGCAATAGCACTGGAAAGAATACAAAAATTCCTCAAAAGAATAAGGCATAAGATCATGAAAATCGATCTCAGTTCAACTGCAGACTAATTCTAAATAACAATTCATTGATCTTCAGAGTTTGAACATGATTCCTGAGAAGCAGCTGCTTCTTATCTGCTTCAGAATTATCTCCTAGAATCGAGTTCTCGACTAGCTTGGGACCGCTGGTCACAAAATCTCATCCTTCATAATAAACTAGATTTTATTTTAAATTGCCTCTGCTTCTCTCAGTCGAGGGTCCGCTGTCCTACCTTCACATAGTGCTAGATCATCTGTTTGTAAGCTTAATGCCGGATAGCTCCAACGAGTGGGGATACTCGCTCATGAAATGTCTAAAACTGAGAAATGTCCGCCTTATAGTCAGTATGCCTCAGGTCCAGCCACAAATCGACCTCTTCCAGGAAAATACTTTGTCCAACATGATGGTTCCAAACCAGAGTAATGAAAAATCTTAAGGAACTGTGAATTTTTTTATAATTCCATTAATTTTCAGAGTCTCTTTACTCAGAAGGACTGCTTCATTAGCAGCAATGTCCGCAATTCCATTAAGATTTCGAAGAATATGGAAGAATTTGATTCTATGGAAGAGCTTCATAATGAGCTTAATTTTCTCTAGGATGTGCCTGAGTCTCATATTGTTGGTTCTTTTTTTGTTGATGATTGCTTGGATCACCATTCTTGAGTCGCCAAAGACATTAATTTCTCTAATATTCCTTGTCTTAGCTTGATACAGTCCTTGCCATAGAGCTAAGGCTTTTGCAATATTATTGGTGTCTTCGCCAAGTCCCCAAGAGTAATGAGTTTTCATATCATCGTTAGGCCCTAGCAGTACCCCTCCTCCTCCAGCCTCCCCTGGATTCCCTTTGGAAGCTCCATCGAAGAATAGGGTATACCCCTTCAGTGATTTCTGCCACAATTTAAAGACTGGCTCATCCATCCTTATTTCCCATTTTTCCAGCTTTGTAGTAGTAGGGACAATAACATGAGGGGAGGGGAGGTAGTTGTTCATCCAAGCTTCTTCGTCCCCATTCAGATTACAATTATTCTCCCGGATTGGAAGAGAATTTAAACATTCACTGAACAAGGCATGGGCTTTCGTAGCCACATGGGCTACATGGGAAGACTTGTTTATGAAGATGCGGGCATTTATTTCAAGCCATAGTTCCTAGAGTATAAATTCTGGGAACATTGACCAGCAGGCCTTGGTCCTATGTTTTTTTTTCAAAGAGTAGGGGTATAAAGAGGCCCACTCACTCAATAGTGAAGATGCCATCTCTGGAAGGATAATCCGAGTCGACCAAGTGTCGAGGGCATGTTTCCAGACCCTTGCTGCAAAGGGCCAGTTAATCAAAATATGATCGGTTGTTTCTCTTAACATCAAACAAAAAGGGCATCTTGTTGGTCCTTCCCATCCCCTTTTTTTGAGATTTTCTCCAGAAAGAATGCTTTTGTGGGCCAACGTCTAGATGAATATATCAACTTTAGGGAGACTCTTGACTCTCCAAATTTCTTTCCAGAGTTTTGGATTAATGGGGTCATTCGGGATTGCTTTGATCTGCCTGTAACCTTCCACGGCTGTGTAAAAACCAGAAGTTGATCCCCAGCCTCACAAATCCTTCATCTTAGTTGCAACAGGAGTCTTCCCTTGAAGATAGCAGATCAAAATTCTCTCTTCATCGATTAGATGGTTTGGGCAGTCAGGGAAATTCCAATTCTTCTAGGATTTGGCGCTATCCTCATTCCATATGGAAATATCCCAAAGGGAGGTGATATTGAGAGTTTTGTAATGCATTTTGAGTATGGAGTTGTTTAAGATAGAGTCCAACGTAGTCCCTCCAAGGATAGAGTCTTCCCAGATATGAATTTTTTTTCCATTTCCCGGGATCCAAGTTAAGAGAGGGTAGAAGAACTCACTAGCTTTCTGACAGATGTTAAAAATCGAAGATCCTTTCTTTACCTTAGGAGGATTATCAAAGCAGGTTATGCGCGCTCCTATGTAATATTTTTTCCAGAGAGCATGCTTGCTCCATGTTAAATTTCCAGTTACCAGTTTCCAAAGCAGCTTCGCCCCAAGAGCTAGATTTTGGGCTCTTATGTTCCTAATTTGGAGGCCCCCCTTCTAAAATTGGCTTGGTGACTTTTCCCCAGCTGACCAAATGCAGTTTAGTTTCATTGTTTTTACCACCCTTCCATAAGAAGTTTATAAGGATTGCTTCCAGCTTGTTGATGAGCCCGAGTGGGGCCAAGAGAATTGAACTTTGAAAGATTGGAATGTTGATCAGGACTGACTTTATCAGGACCATCTTCCCAGCATTATTGAGCCATTTTGCTCCCCAATTGTTGATTTTTTTTAACTTGTCAAGGAGAGGGATCCATTGATCGGATTTTAAGTTAGCTCTGGCGATGGGGATTCTCGGATATTTAAAAGAGTTCCAATGAACCTTCCCCTCCATTTCCAGAATCCCGGTTATGCCAGTCATTTCATTAATGGTACAATTCCATCCATATATCTGGTTTTTCCTATAATTTATCTGATTTCCGGAAGCTTCCTTGTAGAGATCGAGCTCCCTTTTAATTCTTCTAGCATCTATATTGCTGGCTCCTCCCAGCAGGAGTGTATCATCTGCAAACTAAGCATGTTTGATCTCTTTGACTCCACGAGCTATTCTAATTCCCTGTAACTCTTCTTGGTTTCGACAGTGCTCTAATTGGAAGCTTAGGACAGAAGCTTGAATACCGTACAATAGAGGTGACATCGAGCAACCTTGGCGTAGCCCCCTGGTGACTTGGAAGAAATCAACAGCACGCCCATTGATCAATGGGGCTATCCAAGGGGAGCCTATACATGCTTTTACCCAGTTGATGAACTCCGGGGCAAATCCAAATTGGAGCATTACCTGAAACAAAAATTCATGGCGTACCCTGTCGAATGCATTAGCTAAATCTAATTTAACAATCATACCTTTTTCTCTTCGTTGAGTACCAGAGTGGATCACTTCTTGGATGAGAATAATATTATCAACAATGTTTCTTCCTTTGATAAACCCCCCTTGGTTCTCAGGAATGATGGTAGGAAGAATTTCTTTGACTCGATTTGCAATAACTTTAGCGATGATCTTATAACCGATGTTACACAACGATATAGGCCGATAGTGATCAAAGGAGGTGGCTCCTTTTTCTCTAGGAATCAGAGCTAAGAATGTAGAGTTAGTACTCCCACCGATCTTATGACATTTTTGATATTTTAAAACCATTCTATGTAAGTCTTTTATTATTATTGGCCAATAGGCTTTTATAAACCTGGCAGTAAAGCCATCCGGGCTGGGGGTTTTGTTTGGTTCCATATTTTCCAGTGCTTTCTTTATTTCTTTTTTGGTTACCAGTGCAGTGAGTTTTTGATTGATTTCCCGCGTGACAATGGTTGGAACCAATTCAATGATCTTCTTGCTTGTTTCATCCCGAGCTTGACTATTTTCTGAGAACAACTCTTTGAAGTGGTTGTGTGAAGCCTGTTTGATTTTGGTGAAGTCGTTGATAATTTGGTCGTGGCTATGAATTTCTTTGACCATATTGTGATGCTTCCTTGCTTCAGCTTGCTTGTGGAAGTAGCTGGTATTCTTATCACCTACCTGAATCCATAGGGTTCTAGAATTCTGCCTCCAATAGTCTTCCTCCTCTCTGCATGCAACGTGGAACTTCCTTTGGAGTTCCAATTCCTGTTCCAAGTTTTCACTTGTAATCGGACTTTCTTCCAACAGGAGTTGGTGATTTTCCAGTTGATTTTGAACTTCCATCCTCTTATGAGATGGGATTTAATGTTTTTGGCCCGGCTCTTTAATTCTTTTTGAGGCGTCTCAGCTTTTCTTCCCATACATAGAAGGGCAATCATGTGACTAGTCTCGTCCAAGTTCTGAGAACATTTTCTTGGAACCCTTCCTTCTGGATCCATGACGGGCTGAACCTATACGGAATTGGCCCCAGATTTTTATTTTTAGAGACTTCAAGCAGGATAGGTTTGTGATCTGAAACATTGAAGGGGAGGATTTTAGAGTGGATATCCAATCCGAGGAGGAGGAAGGAGCTGTGGATAAGAAATCTTTCCAATCTGGCAGCGATATGTCCGGGGCCTTTTCTCTTATTCGTCCAGGTGAATTTACCTTTGGAGGGCTTAATGTCCTCTAGCTCCCATTCTTGGATGAGATCTTCCACCATTTCGCTAAATTGGTATCTTACTATGGATCCCCCTCTTTTTTCCCCAAGGGACAGGGTGACATTTACGTCTCCAGCTAAGACGATATTCTCCAATTGGTGAATTCTAAGATAGTCTTGAATGAGGTTCCAGCAATCTTTTTTTTCTGAGATAAGATTCGAGGCATAAATGTGGAATAGGCAGATCTGGAGATCTGACTCCTTGTGAACTAGTTTAGTGTAAATCCAATGAATGCAGATGTCAGAGGCAAAAATTTCAAATTTGTCTTTGTCCCATAGGGTGTCTAGTCCACCGGAGGCACCTCTAGCGCTGACCACAATTCCATGTCCATTTTTCCAAAATTTTCCACTAGTTTGGAGGAAGGCTAGTTCCTCCATTTTAGTTTCCTAGATAAGTAGAGTGTCCGGGCTTGATGATCGAAGGAGGTCTTTCATTGAATCTTCCTTTGTTCTACTTCCCAACCCCCTACAGTTCCATGAGACTACTTTCATTGCTTACTTTTTTGGGTTGGGAGTGGCCCCTTCGGAGGGGTGCCCTTGGTGTCTTGCGATGTGTGTCTTTAACATTTTTTCCAATGTAGGTTGGGAGCCCTGGAGTTTCTCTTTGTAAGTGGCCCTTGAGACATTTCTATTTCTCCTTCCTCTTCCTCTGTATCTTCTTCCTCTGTATCTGGTTCAAGGTTGTCTCCTTTATCGCCTTGTTCCTGAGAGGGCGTTATTTCTTTGTTTGCTTGGTTTTCAACATCTGCATGCTTTATGTTTTTTCCAGAGGAGTCAACTAGATCACTGGCCTCCCGTTCTTGGCTTCCTAGTACTTCAAAGTTGTTCCCTATCGATAGTTTGCCCTTTGAGGATTCTTGTTCCTTTCCATATTTGTGTATGGACATGTTAGAGGTGCTGCCATCTTTTTTGAGATAATTTTTTGGGTTTGCTTTCGTTCTTTTTGCTGGTTGCCAACCTTCCTCTGCCTCTTTTTCTTGTTGAACCTTTGGGAAATTATTTTGAAAGTGTCCATGTTCGTGGCAGCGTCTACATTTGAAAGGCAGTTGTTCGTAGTCCAGCTTCTTGAAGTGATGTCGTTCTCCTACGGTGAGTTTGACAGCTTCAAGTAGACCAGCTTCTAAGTCCACTTCCACGCAGATCGGGGCACAAGAGTACTGACCCTTGGGATCTGCCCGATCTATGTATTTCCCTAATCCATTCCTTATTGATTTCAAAGACGTAGGATTCTAGTAATGGATCGGTAGACTGGGTAATCGAACCCAGACAGGGATTTCTTTGGGTGCGTCTAGTTCAGGATCGAAATCAGGTGTCCATCGATTTAAATATAGTCCTTGAGGTCCTGTTGCTACTGCAACCTGATCCCCATAATTTTTTGAAAACTATAGGGCCCCTCCTTTTATTTTTATAGAGTTTTGTGTTCTCTTGAAAGCTTGGTTTCGACCCTTTAAGTTGTTCTCTTTCTTCAAGAAAAGTTGTGTTTTGGCCAAGGAAAAACTTCAAGTTTTTCGCCAAAACTAGTCGCAGTTGTTTTAGTCTATTTTTCACCGACCAGTGGCTTTTTGTTGATAGAGTGGTCGCAGCCTTTAAGGATAACCTTGCCGACCAATCGCAGTACCCTGGCTTACCTTTCGTCGATCGTTGCGCCATTATTTGGCCTCATTTTTGCCGATCGGTCGCAACCTTCTGGCTTAATATTTGTCGATCGTTGTGCAGTTTTCTGGCTCATTTTTCGTCGATCGGTCGCTTGTTTTTAGCCCTGTCTTGCGTTTCGGTCGCACTGTTTAACACTCTTTTCGTCGACCGTTGCGTTGATCCTGGTTTTATCTTTGCCGACCTTTACACCATTACTTGGCTTACTTCTCGTCGATTGATCGCTTGCTATTGATCCTGCTCCGGTCGACCGTTGCGCAGTGTTTAGCACCAACCCCGTCGACCATTGCGCAGTTTTGTTTGCCTTTTCGCTGATCCTCATTGCGGCGTCCCTGTCGCAATTTGAAAGCTTAAACTCACCGACCATTGCACGACGGCTAAATTTAAACTTGCCGACTGCCCGCTTCGAGCAGACCGTTGGCGTCGTTTGTTTGGGAAGACGCGACTACGGGCAGGTGGGAACGTTAATTGGAGCCCCGTGCGCATTTATTTTTTTTCAATCTATCGAACCCCGCGCACTTAAATTCCCAACTACCGCTCACGTATGTGTTAATTTCTCTGGTGTATATATATACGAACAAGGTTTTGGTTCTTCACTCTTACCATTTGCAAATAGAGAAGCACCGTTGAGCGCCATAGGAAAAAGCACCAGGTTGTCGCCAATCAAAGCACACGCATACTCGCGTAGTAAGCCTGTCCAACACTGATAGGTAGGTCCTTGAGCCCGTTCCGTTTGCTTGGTCTGTTTGAGTTTTCGGTTCAACGCTTGGTTTGTTTTAAGCTGTTTATTGGAAGTGTTAGGAGGTAAAATATTTTAAGACTAGACCCCCCTCATCTTTAAGTGATGCTGAAAGACAGTCGTGCCCCCGGTAGGTTTCTACCCACAGTTTTTTCTTCCCAACGCGGAGTCCTTGTTGACGTGAGTCTCATGGTTAAGTCGAGCCTGTCACAGTCATCTGCTTTGAACTTTATCAAAGTTTGGAACCTAGCACCCACTCGAAAAACCTTTCGTCCTAAGCTTTTGTCTCAGACCAGTTTTGTGAAAATTCTCACAGCAGATCTAAGAGATGATGTATACCTCACAAGAGTAATTATGATTAAGCAGGAAAATAGAAGAAGAGTGAACAATACAGTATAATGAGCAACAGAATAATATGGTACAGTAGAACTCAGATAGAAGCAATAATACTTCACACACACTAATTAATTAATCACAGTATGGACAAATAAATAGTACAATGGTAGAGAGGATTCGAATGCCTAAGGTGGCAATTCGAATTAGCCTCTCAGAGTGATCATAAGATCAATAGAGTGTCATCGGAGCACAACTAGGTGTCCTCATGATCATCGGAGCGCAATTGGAAGTCTTCATTATCATCAGTGGAGTCATCAATGCTCAAGTAACTGTCAACCATCAGTCAAACTAACTCTGGTAGGTGTAACTGAGTGTAACTCAATGTAACTAAGTGTAACTGAGTGTAACTGACTGTAACTGAGTGTAACTAAGTGTAACTGAGTGTAACTGAGTGTAACTGAGTGACAACTGGACTGGTAGGTGAAGAAGGGCGAGTTGCTCCCTAAAATCAAGGAAGAAGGGCGCATTAAGCAACTGGAGGGCTAAACTGAATAGTGAGAAGCTCCTGGGGGATGGCTAACTGAGGGCTAAGTGCTGGACTGATGACTGGGATGCATGCAAAATGCATGCAAACCCTAGAATGCATGCAAACCCTAAAGGTGCATGCATGACTGAAAATGTAAATGATCAAAATACTGGTGGGACTAGGATGGAGTATAGGAATATCCTAACACCCCCCCTTAATCCATCCTGGGCCCTGGTAACTAAGACCAAAGGTCACCCAATACAATGAATAATAACAATCAATAAACCAAGGAAGTGGGAAAATTCCATGGGAAACATACCCCCTCCTCAAAAAAATAGACTGTAAGGCACACATAAAAATAAATGCTCCAAACTCAAGCATGTGTGATGCTTGGTCATATGTCTGGAGGTATCTTCTTCTTGGGAAGAAGTGGATCATGCTCAAAAAGCATGTGCTTGTACTTGCTCTTCAGATCGAATGTGATGAGAACAAATCCAACAGTATGAGAATGATCCTTGAACTTCTGATTCGAATTAGCTGAGGTAGGATCAAATCTGTGAAAGTGCATATAGTCTTTTGTCTTCTCCTTCGAACCACCATGGGTGAGATTATGCCAAAAATAACTATTACATGTTTGCTTGAAATCAAAATCAGATTTAAGACTTAAAAAACAGTTTCTTGAGATCTCCTTTGAACCAGCAGGGGTGAGATCAAAACTATCATATGCATGAGAAATTATCCCAAGCAGTAATTGCTTAGAATCCAAATTAGATCCAAGACTTGAATCATGGTTTCTTGAGATCTCCTTTGAACCATGAGAGGTGAGATCAAAACTAGTAGATGCATGATAAATTATCCCAAGCGAATGGCAATGGCCATATTCTTCAATGACCTTCTGAAAGCATGGAATTATGATCATATAGTAGTATAAAAGAGGAGTTAGTTGGAGAGGAGCGAATGCATTACCTTCAAAAGTTGTTTTGACCTTCGAAATAATCATGTGATCATGATGCAAACCAACAGACTCTGGTGCAAGAGAGGATTTAGGACCTTCTGCAATATCTAGAGTGTGAGCTGGCACAGAAAGAGAAGAAAGTTTGAGCATGAGTGTAGAATCTGCAAGTTCTTTGTCAACAATTTCAATATGAGATGATACTGGTTCATGATCTGAGAGACCATCAAGAGGAGCGAATGCATCACTTTGTTTGCTTTCAAATGGGTTGGGACCAAGTCCTTCATTCTTTCTGCCAAATCTTTCATCCAGATGAGCCCATAACTCTTTTGGAGTCTCAATATAAATAATGATTGGGAGCAATATGTAATCCGGCATAGTAAGATTCATTCTTCCAATGTGCATGTCACCTTTATTCAACCAGTCAATCTTCTCTTCAGAGGATTCGAACTCTCTTTCAAAATAACAATCAAAGAGATCATGGCTCTTTAAATATGCTATCATATTCGGTTTCCATTCATCATAGTTGAATAGAGAAAGAGGAGGGATTTCTTCTAAATTCATTGAAGCTGTAGAAGACCTGCAAAAACAATATAGAATAACTGCAACTGCTACTGCTGCAATTGCTGCACTCGAAATCTTGGTAATAACCTGCAAAAAAATCTCAAGAATGGAGACAAACAAAACTCTCAACATGCTTTGATACCATGTGAAAATTCTCACAGCAGATCTAAGAGATGATGTATACCTCACAAGAGTAATTATGATTAAGCAGGAAAATAGAAGAAGAGTGAACAATACAGTATAATGAGCAACAGAATAATATGGTACAGTAGAACTCAGATAGAAGCAATAATACTTCACACACACTAATTAATTAATCACAGTATGGACAAATAAATAGTACAATGGTAGAGAGGATTCGAATTCCTAAGGTGGCAATTCGAATTAGCCTCTCAGAGTGATCATAAGATCAATAGAGTGTCATCGGAGCACAACTAGGTGTCCTCATGATAATCGGGATGCAACTGGAAGTCTTCATCATCATCAATGGAGTCATCAATGCTCAAGTAACTGTCAACCATCAGTCAAACTAACTCTGGTAGGTGTAACTGAGTGACAACTGGACCGGTAGGTGAAGAAGGGCGAGTTTCTCCCTAAAATCAAGGAAGAAGGGCGCATTAAGCAACTGGAGGGATAAAACTGAATAGTGAGAAGCTCCTGGGGGCTGGATAACTAAGGGCTAGGTGCTGGACTGATGACTGGGATGCATGCAAAATGCATGCAAACCCTGGAATGCATGCAAACCCTAAAGTTGCATGCATGACTGAAAATGTGAATGATCAAAATACTGGTGAGACTAGGATGGAGTATAGGAATATCCTAACAAGTTTCAATCTGCAGGTTCGTTGTCCCTAAGCTTCGCCAAAACCCTAAAGCCCCGATAACCACGTTGACTATTTGTTCTAGTTGAGCCTTTTAGCCAAACAGAAGTTGCTTTGTCTTCAAGTACCATAAGTGTCTTGTAATAGACGGGTTTCACGCAGTCACTGTGCTCTGTTTCTTTTCACACACACACACATTTGCTTCTATCAACTTTTATCGACATAAGTTTCACTTAAATTTTAGCTGCTCATGGTTGTTTTGCTTTCGTGAAAAGGGATTCATCCGTAACTTTTAATGGTTGCTCAAAAGATAGACTTGCACAGATGTTAAAATGCATGGTTTGCTTTAAAGCTTGTCTTCTTCCACGGCATAAGTACTTTGCATTTTGAAATTCTAAAATAATGTCGATAGCACTTGCTTGCTCATTGATTATGGTGATAAGATAATGTCAAATGATCATCGGCAACACTTGTTTTCTATTTAAATCACACTCATTGAACTGTTGCATGGATGAATTTTGTGTAAAAGTTTGTCCTCGTTGTTTTCAACTCTAATATAGGCAGTCCCGAGAAAGGAAGTTAGCACTCATATCAAGTTTTGTTCTGCTTATTTGCACCATAGATTGTATTGCTCATAAACAATTGAGGTCCCTCATTTGTCCCTTCATTATCGTCACAGGTTTGATATGTACAGATGATCTGCCAGGAAGAAAGCTACGCTAGCCGAGTCAGATTCAGACGTTGAAATACTTTTGGACGCGTCACTCGAAAAAATGTTCGGGGACACGAAAGCTGTCACGGGAGCCGCCCCAGAGTATCAATGGGGCAAACTATACAGAGTTGTAGAAGACCAAAACTTCCCTGAAGCCTCCTTGGAAGAGCTAATAGTTTATAAGAATAAAAAGTCTGGTCTCGACAAAGCGGCCACTCGCCCAGAGCTGTTCCCATGCTCGGAGGTTATTGGTTGGATGCTACCCCAAGTGAATACTGACACAAGGATCATCACAGTTATCACTGGGATGGGTCTTGCATGTTTTGGACCAGATCATATCTCTGCAGCATACAGGCTACCCTTCCCTAAAGTCTTCCTAAATGATGAGTGGATATCAGGACTCAAAATGGATCCTTTAGACTATGCCAAGAAGATGACAATCGCCGAAAGATAGATTAGGTCAAGGGCCAGCGGAGAATACGAGAGTCAGCACCCAAGGACTCTGTACAGGCTCATCGCCCTCATGTTGAGCCGAGTTTTCGGTGTGGCAAATGGAAAGGTGTATAAGATCGGTTGGGTGCCAATGATGTTCCACGTGGCCACACACGGTATGGTATTCAACTGGGCAGACATCATCTCAGATAGCATGTCCTCGCATATAGCTACATTGCAAGGGGGATTGACACAAAAGAAAGCCGATTTCTTCATGTCCTCTTATCTGGTGGACTGTTTATTCATCAAGCACCCTTTCCCTGATTTGGGATGCATCTGGAACCGCAAAGAGTCTCCCTTCCACGTGGCCTATCATATGACGTGGGCACACAAGTATGCAAGCCACTACACTCAGATTTGTGAAAAGTTCATCATGCCCCTATATCAACTACTCTTTAAGGCATAACCAAATTGCCTGTCAGAGAATGCTATGCCGATCGTAGAAGCATTAAGAGATTATTACTTTTCTTCGAAGGGAACATACATCAGAATGTGCGGAGGGAGTCGCCCCCCGTCCCTATTGCCTCTGTATGCCACACATTACGTTGTGCATAAAGAAGCCATAAGGCAACTCTTTATTGATGGAGTTAGTAAGGTGCTCCATGACAAGAAGAAGGATGCATACCCACCAATGCCTTTTACCATTGGAGCATACCAGCTCCCCAAGGCAAAAAAATGGCATAGAGTTTGCTCAAGACTTAGAAGCCTTCCATTTTGGAACAAAGATTTTCAGAAGGCATGACCCCGAAGGCAAAGTTGCTGCTCACTGTACTAACTGCAAGGTCACTTTTGATTACGTGCACCTTTTCGACAAAAATGAAGAGTTCTTTCGAAGTGCCAAAAGCATGACTGAGTTGGGCAAGTGCTACCCCGCCCCAAAAGCGGGGCTGGTTCTAGCTCCAAAGCTGCCATAGGAGTTGGGCTAAACCAAAAGGAGGAAGAGGAGAAGCAGCGCCAGGAAGTAGTGGCTATGCAGTTAGAGGAAGCTGAAAAGAAGAATAAGAAAGATGCATATAGACTCCAAGAGGAATAAAATCAAAGGCTTCAAAAGGAGCTAGCTGAGAAACAGAGGGAAGAAGTAGAGAGGCTTTAAAAGTAACATGAATAGAAATAGCCTCAGGATGCAGAAGTTGCCAAAATTCAGTAGGAGCAAGCTAAGAGACTATTGAAAGAAGAAGCTGATAGAATGGAGAAAGAAGAAGTCGAAAGGGTAAAGAGAGAAGAGGTTGAAAAGTTGCAGGGAATAAAAGAGAGAGCGGAGAAGGAAGCAGCAAAATTGCAAAGGAAAAAAGAGGAAGCAGAAGAGTCCAAGGAAGCTGTGGAGCAAGGGAGTTCAGGCGCACAAGATATGGACATAGATGTATAAACGACGAACCCGCCAGAGACAACCATTGAAGGACAAGTCTCACCTCAGGAGCTCGCTCTCACCCCATTCACTCCCTCAAAGCAACACCAAGTGGCAAAGCTGGATTCCATCTTTTTCGATAAGAACAAGAACGATATCGTGAGAAGATCGGAAAAGAGGATGAAATGTCAAAACGACCAAGATGTAGTCACAATAACACAAGTTCCGATTTTTCAGGGGGACTAATAGGGACCCTCGGTTCGCGGCAGCAGCCAGTGTGGCTACGGCTCAGGCAACCGCTGATAATGTAGATCTGCTGGTAGAAGAAGTGAAGAAATATAAGGACATGCTCTTCAAAGTGAAGGATAATCTGTGAAAGAAGTACATCAAGGTAATGAGCTGAAGAGGAAGTATAGCGAGCTTTAAGAAGAAAAGGTAGAAATAGCAGAGCAAACCCAAAAGCTCGAAGATGAAAAGGATGCACTAAATGTGCAACTAGTAATCGCGGAAGGCGAGAAGAAAGAATTAGAAACTCGCATAAAAGAGTTAGAGCAACATGAGGCCAATAGTATACAATAGATTGAGTTCTATAAGCCTCAGTTCGAAAGGCTGACGAAGGAAAAGGAGCAGCCGTTGGAGCAACTAAAGGTTGCAAATGAGAAGAAACAAGACTTAACCCCGTTCCATGAGCAAGCATGTGATATACTGAGGAAAATTCATCGGTCACTGGAGCTGATCACAGAAGAGGTCTGTAAGATGAAGAGAATGGTTTCAAGGATGAAAGTAATTGATGTTGATGCACTGAGACTCAAGAAAAAGTATGTGGGCCACTTGGAGGAAATCAATAGACAGCTTGAATGGAGAAAAGGAAAATCAGGATTCCCAGGGAACCTACCTCTCAAGTCCGCAGAGGATTCACAGCTGGATTTAGGACTCCTTGAGTTTTGTAGAGACCGTGGTACAAAAATAATTAGTGGAATCCATAAAACCATCGGGAAATGTATCAATTCTACTTAAAAATCCGTGAAACCCATGAGAAATGCCATATGGTTTTACCTCAGACCATACATGATTTTCCTGACAAAGATCAACGTTTGTCGGAGCTGCAGCGCGAGCTGAATACAGAAATAGAATACCTAAGGAATATAGATGTCCTGACACCAAAATACCTCCACCGGTTTATTGGGAAAGCTTATATTCATGCTTATTTTCTGGAGGACATCGCCCAAGCGACAGCAGCAGGAGTAACAAGCATTGAAACAGAGTTGTCTAAGCATGAGATCTCATTAAAAATGATGGTTCCTGCGTGAGGCAATTTTATTTTATGAGAAGCTAGCATGTGGGCCAATTACATTGCTGAAGTGGACAGGCCAGCGGGAGTGGAAAAGCCAGCTGAAGTGGAAAGATCGGCTGAGACAGATGTAAGTTTTAAACCTTAACAGTGAAGTACAAACGTATATTGATTCTTAAGCATTAACATAGAATACACAATGGCACACACATAACACTGAGATTTTCACCTGGAAACCCTTAACCGGGAAAAAACCAGCAAAACTTAGAGCCGCACTGCTCTTTTTCATTATATGTTTACAATATATGGTATTCCGTAGCATCTAAAACCCTAATTCGTTTACCCGAAATTAGGTTACAACCCTAATCCCTTTTACCGGGATTAGATAGAGTACAATGGGTCGAAATTGCGAAAAAGCAAAAAGCAACCCAAAAAGGGATCGTGTTGTACACGCAACCACCATGTGAAGAGATATAACATTCCCAACAACAGAAAGACCAGCTGGAAGTTGATTTTGTTTTCATTGTAAATTCTAGAAAAACAACTAGAAACTGTTTTTGTTTCATTTAGTCACTGGAAGACAAACTTTTGTGTTTCCCTAGGGTTAGGGTTGGAGAAGAGACAATTTTATAAAGTTATAAATAGAATAATAGAATACAAGGAAATGACTTTTTGGCAAGTGAAAGGATTGATTTGTCTTGTATGTGAACTACTTTGCTGCATTAATAAAGAAAGCTCCATTTGCCTGGGAAAAGCGAGCAGTGTGTTTTTTGCTTAAGGATGTGTTGAATGTCTGTTGAATTATTTTTGCACCATTCATGCACATACTCTGAGATTTTTCCTAACTATTCTGAATTAATTCTTTGTTATGAATGCTTTTCATTTCCTGTGCAAACAATCATGTGTTAAACGAGTAATGGAATGTTTTAATTCTATCATAGCTATCTTTGATATCCTTTATATTCTGCTGTAAATGTATCTATGTTATTGAACAACTATCTGTGAGATTCTTGGGTATATTTCTAGCATATTACTCATATTTCAGATTTGCTCCCTGCAGGGATAGATTAATTAGCTTAGATGGTTTTAGATCAGATTTGCTTTAATCACATGCATTTAGATAGGGCACTTGCATATCATATTTAAATATTAAATACATAAACGGTGGATCAAGCCGCGACTGGTGAAAGTTAATCTTTAAGTCACATACGGTAGCCGAGTCGTTAACCGGACGGATTCCCCACACCAAACGGTGAGCGATCTAATTGGGCTTGCTCACCGGGGAGAATCCCTGACTGTAGATGCTGCGAATTTCGGGGCCTCAACAGGTCCCATGAAGTATGGACCAATTCTGAAGATCAGATCCCTGTCGGCTTTTGAGATAAATTCAAATAGGAGGAATCCTCTGCCTACTACGTAGCAGATTACGCTGGTAGAGATTAGTGGCCTCCAATTTTTTTGAATCCAATTGTCCGTCGTGCATGGTGAAGGCCAAAGCCCTGAGAACTGTCCCACCAGACCTCGATCTGTCAGGGAAACAACCACTTTCATAGGTTGATCCGGAGGGAGAGCTATTGTCGGTATCTCATCCAGTTTCTTAACAAATTTGGGGACCAGGAGGAGCCTTGGCTTTTTCCCATAGGCACAGATCAGTTTCTTGAAGGCTTCTGCTTCGGCTACAGGAGGGACGGGTGGAGGTCCACCGTCATAGGTCCCCATCGCCACACACCATCCCCTAAACCACTCTCAAACGCATGTGAGATTAGTTGGGGGCATGAATGTGAGCTTCAGAGGGTACCGTTCGGCAAGAGTTGATCTCCAGGGCCGAGCCAGATGACGACATGCCCGAGTTAGAGTAGCCAACACCAAAATCTGCAAGATACGAGGTCTTCTCCAGAGTGTGCTCGCCTCCAAGCGCCCGCACGCTGCAGGAGACTCGAATCCTCAACACTCAGTGCACGCAGCCAGGGTGCGCGCTGCCAGTTTTGGGAGAAAAGTACAACGCTTTTTTAAAGATAGAAGTTTTGTTGACTCACCACCTATTATTATTTTTATTATTGATAACAATAATTACTTAATAATTATTTAATAATTGTCATTACAATTATTAATTAATACAAAAAAAAAAATCAATTCAAAGAAGGACTTAAAAAAAAAGGGAACACATCAAGGGATTACTACACATTTTGTGTATTCCTCAGTTATCGAAGGGAAGGAGACAAAATCAAAGAAGACAAGAAGTCAATATCTAGTGAAGACTATCTATCGCCGAAGATGTCAGACAAAGGAAGACTTGATGAAGAAGTCAAAGTCAAAAGAAGGCTCGCCAAATCAGCAAAAGACATAATCGCAAATGATGGTACCTACATATTCAGAAATGAAGTCGCAGTTACAAGCAACGTTGGACGAGTTAGAGAAATCTAAAGCAACCAATAACGATCTTCAATTCGAGATCATAAAGCAAGAATTGCATAACGACTTAGCAGAACAGGCGAACCATAGATTAAAAGATCAAGAGCGAGAGCTCTAGAATAGGTTATTAGATAAGGATAAGGAAATTTCACATCTAAGAAGCCACAATCAAAACCTGGAAGACAAAATAAGAAACTCCAAAAAAGTCGAAGAATCACCTTATAGAAGCGATAATGACTTTGAAGAAGACATAAAGCGTTTAAACAAGCTCATCATGGGTAAATATATTGAATTGACGCAAACCCAGAGAAAACTAGAAGATCAAGAATAAGAGAGATGTCGACATCAACAACAGAAGGAAAAACTCCAGCAACAATATGACGACATTATGAAAACAGATAAGTTAAAAATTACAAAAATCAACAATACGTTATCAAGCAATACCAAGGAACTAAGTCGACTACTAAATCATAACAAAACATTAATTACGAAGATTAAAAAGTTGAAAGATAATTGGAAGAAGGAACATTCCAATGAATACCTCGAAGGAAGAATACTAGAAAAGCAAGAAAAAAACCAAAGCTTAAGAAATCTTAATCAAGAACTAGAAGAACAAATCGAAAAGTTAAAAAAGGAAAAAAAGTCGCAAGACGAAAGGTTAGAGGAGATTCAGGGTGCGAAAATCCAGAAGCAAGCATCTAGACTCCACGAAAAAAAAATTTAAGTTGACGAAGAAGGAATGAAAACAAATTCAACCCTCATCACAGTTCAGAAAAAAAGAAGACAATTCAGCAGAAAAGCAAACAATAAAAATTCGCTATCGACACACCAACCATATAAACCAGTATCCTAAAAAGTGGGAATTGTCGAAAGATAATGGTACTAATGTGATCAAATCTCTTGATGACAGATCGGTAGGGAATCCCAATAGTCAACAACAAATCAATTTGGGATGGATTGATCCATCAACATATCGGAAGTTATGCTCTACACTTAGAAGTTCGTATTGACATGTTTTGTGAGCTACAACGTCACAAGGAACGATGCGACAACATTACAAGGCTTTGAGGACAAATCCTTTCTAAGAGAGAGGCAATGTTAACTATATATATATATATATAACATCATAGTAATAAGATAACAATTAATATTAATATTATTAATATTAATTGTTAATAATAAAACAATTAATAAAAGCCAATCAAATGTAAATTGTAAAACCACCAATCATTTATCAATACTGTTCTTATCAAAATGTGGGATTCGAAGTATTTGTGGGCATTTTAGATTATTTACGGGCGTTAAGAAGTTTTTACACTTTAGTGTATTACGGAGATTTGGTATGATGGACTGTAAGTCCATGTCTACTCCAATGGTGTCTAATCTAAAAAAGCTGCATGAGTCGGATTTTGGATTGGATCTAGTGGATCCTACCATATATAGACAACTCATTGGTTCATTGATGTATTTGATACATAGTAGAACAGACATATGTTATGTAGTGAGTATCTTGAGTCAGTTCATGTATGAGCCAAGACATAGACATTGGGTTGTTTCCAAGCATGTGCTTAGATACTTTCGAGGTACTATTGCTTATGGACTCATATATTCTTCCAGTGGTGGAGTGATGTTACTTGGATATGCCGACTCTAACATGGGTGGTAGTATTGTGGACCGAAAGAGTACATCCAGATTTTGTTTTGGCTTGGGATCAGCTATGATCTCTCAGTCCAGCAAGAAGCAAGGCTCCGTAGCCCAAAGTACTACAGAAGTAGAGTATATTGCAGCTAGTACCGCTTGCCAAGAAGTTGTTGTGGCTTAGGAAGCTACTTGATAGGTTGTTCGGTGAGAAGCTTGAGACTATAGTCATTCGTTCTGACAATCAGAGCTGCATTAAGCTCTCAGAAAACCCTGTGTTTCATGACCAATCGAAACACATTGAGATGAAGTATCACTACATCAGAGACATGGTCCAGAGAGGTGTCGTAAGGCTTCAACACATGGCTACTAGTGAGCAGATTCCAAATATGTTGACTAAGCCTCTGTTAACGACGAAGTATAGGTACTTCTGAGACAAGCTTGGCATGGCAAAGAATGCTTCCCTTACTGAGAGGGAGTGTTACAGCATCATGATTCATTCTCTAGGTCAATATTGTGTGTCAAGATTAAGCCTCATGTGTCGAGGTAGTGCCTTATAAGAGCTCGATTTGGACTCAGGAAACTTGGAGAAAAATATTGAGTTGGACTCAGGAAACTTGGAGAAGAATCTTGAGTTGGACCTAGGAATGGTTAAGCTTCATATGTTGAGGCAAGAGTTGTGTATGTCAAAGTGATGATGTTGTACAGTCTTTCTAATCAAGGCTAAGGTCTTGTGTGTTAAGACAGATCCTCATGTGTTAAGGTGGTGAATCTTGTGTTGAGGTGATGCTTTGCATGTCGAATCATATATGGTGTGTGATGTACTATTAACCATAGTTGAGCTATTAAGTCTCCCCAAGGGACTGACCAACCCTAGAGTGAATTAATTTAGCATATAACCACTTGGAACGATAGTAGGACAATATGATCACATCATTGGAAAAATATCCTTAGTATATTTTATATGATAATTAAGCTAGCACATGTGGACCATGCAGATAAGACAAGAGATAAAGATAAGATGTGATAAGATACGAGAGAATTCGAATTGCACATAAAATAATTAATTAAGAGAGAATTCGAATTGTTAAACTTTAGTGAAGACTTCGGTAAATAAAATGAGAACTCGAATTGATCACTATAGTGATGTTAACAAGAAAGAATCAATTGAGAGAGTTAACTAAGTGATAACAAATAAGATCTAGTTAACTAAGTGTTATTGCATGATGACACTTATGTTAAACTAAAAGACGACACTTATGTTAAACTAAAAGATGACACTTGAGTTGTGACACTTGCATGACGACACATAAGTTGGCCACCTAACTAAGTGGGCAAGCTTTCAGTTAAGGGGCAAGTTCATCCTACGAGTTAGTTCAATGAGTAAATGCACTACATGAGAAGTGGGGCGCACTTCTTCGTGCAAGATTGATGCATCCAGATGGAGGGTGATTTCATCCTGAAGTTGAAAGATAAAAATAGAAGCCGATGCATGTGAAGAATATATAAATATGTTATATATGATTGATGAATTCAATCTGAAGCGAATTCTCTTCTCCCCTGAAGGCAAGGTGCTTCTCTTTGTGCAGGATATCATTCCGAGTCTCTCTTCTTTATCTTTCTCTTGCTCTGTAATTGCTCCGAGGGTGCTTGATGTAAAATACATTCTCTTCTATATATCAATATACTAAGTAAGGTTTTTCTGGGGTTTTCTCCCTGAAGTCATAGAGGGTTTCCCCAAGGTAAATTCATGTGTCGAATGTGATTGATTGTGTGTATCATTGTTATTTGATTTCAAGTACTATTTCATTTCCGAATTAAACATTAAAAATTAAAAATCATGAATGGGGTCAAACATCTATTGTACTCTATGAAAATAGAGGATGAGCCTAGTGGTTTTCTCGAGGTGAAGCGAGTGTGCACCAAACTCAACCCATATGATGCACTACGGTAAAATCCTTTTGCATCGGATAAGGCATGGAGCTTGAGAGTCTAGTCCATCTCGATGTGAGTTCATCATGTGCAACCAATTATATAAACTCATATCTTAGACCCATATAAGAATTATAGAATTTACCCAATGCATCCAATTATCTCTATAACCCCTATGCAATAAATGCCCACAAAACCACATTGTCCAGTGAAGTAGACAATTTCCCTCCCCTAAGTGGAATCCTCAATGAACTTCTCTAGTTCATTAATGGAGCATCTTGTAAATGGATTGTAATATCCCTTGGGCTGATCACAAGGATATTCTGCTGATTTCAAAAGATCAAATACAATTATTTCAAATAATAACTAGTTAACAAAACTACTTGTATGAAAATTGGTTCAAACTTACACATAGATCCCCCCTAGGGTTGGATATCGGAAGTCTTAAGGTATGAAAATTATGATAGGTGATGGAAGCAGCAAAATATTAGACTCAAGGACAGATCCAGAGTTCTAAGCACAAGGTATTGGGGCCATTTATGTTTCGAATTCAGTAGACACTGATTTATACTCCAAGGCTACCTGGGCACACCAACATATGCCTACTAAACCCTGTCACTTACACTTGAAGGTAACCAGAGAGTGGATATCAGTATTTAATTCCCAAATATGATGTTGGATAGGTGTTTATGAGAATTTGGGAAGAGTTGGCAGAGTTTGGAAGCAGAGGGGTGAAGTGCGCTATGATGGACAACATAGCTAGATGATTTTCAGACTCTCCCAAAGAGACTGTGAGGGTTAGGAATTCTCAAGGAAGGAATTGGATGGTATTCAATAGGGTCTCAAGAATTTCATAGGCCTGATAGATTAGGAGTTTGATAATTAATGACTTCAATTGACACTTATTGCAAAACTAGTCAAATTACATGTGCTAATGAGATAGTCTTGGTGAAAGGACATACAAACAAGCTCTGATGCTTTAGAATTTATCATTTGAAACACATAATGACTTAAGATGATATATAGGAACAATAATAAACCTTGTTCAAATGCAACCTCATGTTTTCTCAATGAACCTCAAATACAATGAAATCTTACAATATTGAATGTGGATGTCTTCTAAACATGAAGAAGAGCAAGATTCCACTGGATTTGCTATGAGGATGAATATAGAGCAGACAGTTTCTCTTGGAAGGTGCAATAAACTCAGTGGATGCTTCTTGGGGTGCACTCAAACAATTGGTTCTCCTCCTATGATTAAACCTCCTCAGGATCTCTCTCTGATTGAACTGGTACTAGGAACCACTTCTGAATGGCTTGAATTCTTCAAAGATTATTGATACTGCATGTAGACAAGATTTAGGATCTGCAATAGACTCAGTGATTAAGACTGGATTTCATCATCCTCTTAGTAGAAGCAGGGGCACATCTCTAAGCTTGGACTAGGGGCACATCTCCCAAGTCAATGAGGCAAAATTGCTCTCAATTCAAACATCAAACTGTCAAAATATGGGCAAGTGGTGTACTATTCTTCTTTAATAGAATTGGGTGACTTGTTGAGCAAGTAAACTAGGCTAATGCACCCTCATGGAGTTGATAAGGTTGGCTTGCTTTCTTCTTTAGCTTTTGCCTTTGATTTCTGCTTTGCTTTGATTTGCTTTCTACTTTTGCTTTTGCTTTTCCTTTTCTGTCCTGCTTTTTCCTACTTTTCTACCTTATCCTGCTTTTCTGCTTTGTCCTACTTCTCTGCCTTATCCTGATTTTCTGCTTTTTCCTGTTTTTTGCCTTATCCTGCTTTCTACTTTTATCTGCTTTTATGCTTTTCCCGAGCTTTGCTGCTTTTATGGCGTGTGTCAGCTTTTCTTTTATTTTTCCCGCTTTCCTAGCTTTGACTGCTTTTATCTTTTCTTCCTTTTCAATCTATCACTTGGTCAATCATTATCCTCTAATGCGCCCTTGTGCATTATTATCCATTTTATTCCATTGAAAAAAAATCTATTAATGAAAAATACTTTCATCGAGTGCATTTCAAACTTAGGAAAAGAATAAAATTAAAACCTCTTAGCTAATTAATGCCTTAACTTAACCCCTCATGTATTAATTAATTATAATTTGTCACTAGGATCCATGGGGTTTGATTTACTTCATGGTGTTGACAAAATGGGAACATGACAATCCTCCCCTCCCAAGTTTGCTTGTCCTCATTAAGAAACCAACTCCAACCACCTATGAATCCAATAAGTGACTTCACTTCTCACAATATGTTGTTGGCTTTCTAGAATTAGAATCCTCATTTCCAAGCTAAATACCAAAGGTCCACCATGTTTATGTTGCACCACTCTGATTAAATTTATTCTATAACACTGAGTGCCAGGATCCCACTGTTTGAGTTGCATGTCTACCGATGGCACTGCTACTTGTGGAAAGCTGTCATCCCAAAGAATTCCAGGATCCCATTGTCTTAACTGCATCCTTCCAAACATCATGATTGACAGGAAGAATATATTATCATGGAGGATGTCTAGATCACTCCACCATACTGGAAGTTCATCACTTCCAATGCAAAATCGAACGTTTGTGAGTCCCTCCAACAAAATATGAAACTCCTTATGTTCTATGTGCAAACCAACACAGAGACTCACATCATTGTTAGCCAATTGACATAGGTGGCAATCCCGTGTCCATCCAAGTATACTGTAATCATCACATAACAACCACAAATGCCTATACAACTGCTCACAAAAAACGAATGATATGTCCATAAACTTTCCCTTTATGCAAGCAACAAACTTACCTCTCGGAGTACTCAACTTCCTCATGTATTTATCCACCCAATCGGTGGATGAATGCATACTCCATATTAGTGATCTGGATGGAAAGCTTGTATCTTCCCCATGTACCATCTTCACTCTAGTGCAACAATTCTTTATTATGCTACTTGTTCCACCTAACTGGCTCAAGTAGAACTCCCCTGTATTGCTATGCATGATGGATACATCATATATATGCCTCTGTTGTTGCTCATCAAACTGGTAAAGTACTTGTGCGCTTTTCATCCCACATGGATTGACCTTGAGGTCATCAATGGAATATGTGAGAGACTCACGCTCCTCATGTGGCACCCATAGGAAAAACCCTTTACCCAAACTTCATCCTTCTATGTGTTGGCCGCCATATGTATGTGGGGTGAAGGATAATGAACCAACTATTGGAAACAATTACCCATCAACTTTGTGGTTGGATCAACTGACATGAAATCACGTGCCTCCTCCAAAACTGTGCAACTACCACCTAGAGTCAACTCATAATCTATTTAGAAATGAACAGGTGCTTGGTCTTCATTTTGCTTGACCTCAAATTCCCCAAGCACATGCAAATCAGATTGTAATTCATATGCCCAATGCACACAAGTACCAAATATCAACACACTGTAGTTGCAATGGCAAGGGTGAAAGTTCCATATCCAATCACAAAGAAAGTAGGCATCATCAAAAGTCCATGGATGCCCATACTTCTCACAAAAGGTGTAAAATGTATCCAAGAAGTTTCCATATTTGGAAGCAGAAATACCATTCATGTGTCTTTTCTCCCAAATAGGAAAATAAGAGACTCTCCAACCCAATGATCCAGCTAGAAATCAAGGTGCTTCCCTATGTGAGTACTCCCAATGGCTCAACTCTCTGCCACGGGTCAAAAGGTGCATATAATTAGAATGTGCCCTGCTACATGAAGTCAAGTTGGAACCATATGCACCCTTATGTGTGAAGGCATCAAAGGTAGGAATGGGATGCCTCTGCAACTGTTGGGAGAGGGGTGGTGCTATAATTGAGTCAACTAGGGAGAATGTGGGAGCCTTCTTCTCCTCTTCAGGCACCATTAAGAAAAAACCTTTGACCCAAACTTCCTCCTCAAATGACATGGAATAAGTAGTAGGAAGTAATTTAGGATCATGGACCAAAATCTCCTTACTGCAAACCTCATCCATCAAGCTAATGGATGCCTCAACTCTATCAAAGGCTGGTCCATCAAACATGAACTCTTATGACTCCTCTATGGAGGAATGACTCACCCCAGGAAGAAGCTCAGTTTCGCTCTGGTAGAGAGTATGTGCTTGAAACTCATCATATGCATCCCAAAACTTCTCAAGCACATGCATGTCATCCCTCGCTTCATGAACCACCATCTCATGAGGTTCCTCCATAGAATTCTTAGTACAACCAACCACAAGAGACTGGTCGACTGAATTGAATGATCTTTGCAACTTTTGGTGAAGTTGCTCTATCTCCATGTTGGATTCTTGGAGGGCACTTTGAGTGCTTCTCAAAGAATCTTGGCTGGCCATCAACTCAACATGGATCTTGCAAATATCCTCATCATCCTTCAAGGATGCTCCCTGCAACATATGAACAAGATCGTACAAATAATCTCTGTCAGAAAGCATGTATGAAAAATTACCTTGAATGGTAGTCATTGCTTCCTGGATCTTCTCCATGGCTTCAAGGAAAGATGAATATTCCAATGAAGCAGCTCTCCAACAAGACTGTGACACTGAAACATGTGTGTCATGGAGAATGTGTAAGGCCTCCTTGATCTTCCTTTCGCTCATCTTGAGTGTCCTTTCAAAAGGAAAAGGTTGAGAGCGAACCTCCTCATCCTCAATTAGTGGATCAATCCTATGAAGCTCTTGTGGTGATACTAAGATCGATCCTGGAATATTTTCCTTGACTGCAAGGACTTCATCTTCTTCAAGTTTAGTGTGAATTGTACTTACAGTAGCCTCCTCAACTGGTATCTCCATGTAACCCACATAGAGAAAAGAACATCCATCGATATATGTCTCCTCAAAACTTAGGCACCCATCAGTAGGTACCTCTTCATGCTTACAACCCTCATCCGTAAGGATTGTGCCTTCATATACTTCAGATGGATGATTGTCACTGTGATTTTGTTCCTTCAAGCTAGTTGATGCATCTTGCTCCTTGGTAGTCTTAGAATCAAGATTCTTGGAGGCTTTGTTTGAAGAGAATCCAAAAAGTATCTCCATGCTAGAAACAATGGCATCCAATGAGGCTTCACTTTCGATTCCTCTTTCGTCTTCTCTGCCTGGAGTAGTAGTGCAACTTGATTTGTTGCTCTTCAATGATTCCTCATCTGTGTTCTTAGGCCAAAATCCATACGTGTAATAAATATATTCTTTGAAAGAAAGATCTTTAGGTATCTTTCCCTTAAGGCAAGATACTCTTGATAACATCGAGGCATGTTGTCACATGCTTCTATCATCTTTGCTAAATCCTTCTTAGGATTGGCCATTGGTGGTTCATTCCTTTGGTATTCATTTTCCATTTGGTCACTAAAGTAACCATCCTTATCTCGTGGTAATCCTCCATCTATGTAGATGATTTATTCATCCTCATTCCAGTCAAATTCTTCTCCACTGAACATTGACATAGCTGCAAATTCTTCAAATTGAGAGCCTTCTTTCCATAGGAGTAGAGGAAAGAGCTCTGATACCACTGTAATATCCCTTGGGCTGATCACAAGGATATTCTACTGAATTTAAAAGACCACGTACAATTATTTCAAATAATAACTAGTTAACAAAACTAGTTGTATGAAAACTGGTTCAAACTTACACATAGATTCCCCCCCAGGGTTGGATATTAGAAGTCTTAAGGTCTGCAAATTCTGATAGGTGATGGTAGCAACAAAATATTAGTTTCAAGGCCAGGTCCATATTTCTAAGAACAAGGTATTGGGGCCATTTATGTTTCGAATTCAGTAGACACTAATTTCTACTCCAAGGCTGCCTGTGCACACCAACATATGCCTACTAAACCCTGTCACTTACACTTGAAGGTAACCAGAGAGTAGATATCAGTATTTAAGTCATGTTGGCACCCCAACAACTCCCCTTGATTTTTGTAAAATCAAAGGGGCCCCCGTGTAAAGTTTTGTAAATATTTAGCTTTTGATTTTCTTTTGATTTTATCTTGTTTGATTTGGTAGGTGGTTTCATGGTTTTCTTCTTAGGCATTTAGTTTTCACTCTCTTTGGAATTACCTTTCATGAAGTTGCAATTTGATGATCTGGATCACCTCTATCGTTGACCCTTTTGGTTGATTGAAGATGATTGCATTATTTTGATAAAATTTTGATTTTCACTGAATAAAATTAACAGATATTTTGGTGGATCTAAGTAAATTGATTCATTATTTTTTAAATATTTGGATCCACATCATGGAATGATTCACATTAAGGTTTGAATATGAGTTGCTATGCTTACAATTGACCATCTCAATTTTTATGTATTATGTTTGTATTTTCTTTGAAATAAAGTTCATCATTCTTTTTCAATTAAAGATAAATTAAATTATCCTTAATAGACTTCTTTTGATAATACTATTTTATTTTGATTCATAATTTAAATATAATAATATTTATATAATTATGAATCATAGTTTAGAAAGAGTAAAGTCTATTTAAGGATATTATTTATAATCATTAAAAGAAATCATTTTATCATATATTGATGAACGGAATTCTTATTTTGAAAAAGATGAAAGGTTATAAATATTAAAGTGACTATTTCAAATCATGGTTATATGAATATTAATAAAATTCCACGTGTGAACTTTCAAGACTTAAGTGTCTTTTATATGGAGCAATCTCATCATGATTATTTTAAAGTAATGCGACTTAAGAGGAGCAGCCTAGAATCAACATTACGTTTCCTTCAAAATTATAAGAGGGATTAAATAAAAGATTTTATATTTTGACAACCTTTGTTTATGTTGCATGAGTTTTGTGGTCAACTATTCAATATTCGAAGGCTAAAGCACATGCTATGTTTCACAGCACCGTATGCTATTTTCAATATTTTGTATCAATTGGCAATTTGCATAAGAGAAGGAAAATCGCACCAGATTAGATAATAAAAGCATAATCTCTTGAGATAATAAAAGCAGATTAGATGTTTCTCTGCTTGGGTAGAGGTCTCAGCAGAGGATAGAGGATGCTGTTATTCTCTGTTCTGTTTTTATTTGTAAATTTTTATATTTGCGAAGAAGAGGAGGCGCTGCTGCTGGAAAGGATTTCTGGATATGTAATTAAATCTGTATAGTTTCTTATCAGAATTATTTTGTAATCAGAAATTCTTCTTGCTTTTGTTTCAGATTCATTGGATTGTTGCAGTAAAGTTGTTTTCTGTTGATTCATTGGAATATTAGTTAGATACAATTTATCTGTTTATTTCTTTTAAATGATAGATTTGTTGTATTTAATTGTCTGGAATAATTGCAGATCTGATATATAAATCATATATGAAGAATCGAAGTATTTTTACAAGACTCTGTTATATTGATGTGCTTCAACATATTGTTGTTTGTTTAATCTTCATTAAGTAAACAGTAATGTGATTTTTCCTTTATATATCTTATTACAATTCTCATGCTCCTGGCCGGGATAGGAAATAGTTATTAGATCATTGTAGTGTAGATTTAGGAGCTACTAAATATTTGCTTTCTAGGATAAGTTAGCTATTAGAAGTAATTAGTCATTAGTTCTAGTTTCTTTTTGTCAATTAGCAGTTAGGTTAGGGAATCTGATACTCACACATCCTCAGGAGACTCTCTACTTAGAGAGCACATCTTAAAGGCAGCAGGGCCTCGATCCTGTGAGAAACAACTATCTTAAACATACATAGGGTTGCATTAAGCCCTCGGTGTGGGCTATTTTTCCGTAAGTTGGCCAAGGACAGTTTTCCTGGCCAACAAGTCCCAAATATGATGTTGGATAGGTGTTTATGAGAATTTTGGAAGAGTTGGTAGAGTTTGGAAGCAAAGGGGTGAAGTGTGCTATGATGGACAACATAGCTAGATGATTTTCAGACTCTCCCAAACAAACTGTGAGGGTTACGAATTCTCAAGGAATTACTTGGATGGTCTTCAGTAGGGTATCAAGAAATTCATAGTCTTGACATAATAGGAATTTGATAATTAATGAGCTTCAATTGACACTTATTGCAAAACTAGTCAAATTACTTGTGCTAATGAGCTAGTCTTGGTGAAAGGACATACAAACAACCTTTGAGGCTTTCAAATTTATCCTTTGAAGCACATAATGACTTAATATGATATATAGGAACAATACTAAACCATGTTCAAGAGTTTGATACATCAACAAATAGAATTACAACCTCATGTTTTCTCAATAAACCACAAATACAATGAAATCTTACTATACTGAATGTGGATGTCTTCTAAACAGAAAGAAGAGCAAGAGATTCCACTAGATCTTCTATTAGGATGAATATAGAGCATATGGATTCTCTTGGAAGGAAAACTAAACTCAGTGGATGCTTCTGGGGGCGCACTCAAACAATTGGTTCTCCTCCTATGATTAAACCTCCTCAGGATCTCTCTATGATTGAACTGGTACTAGGAATCACTTCTGAATGGATTGAATTCTTCAAAGATAGTCGATACTGCATGTAGACATGCTTCAGGATCTGAAATAGACTTAGTGATGAAGATTGGATGTCATCATCCTGTCAGTAGAAGCAGGGGCACATCTCCTGTCTTGGACTAAGGGTACATCTCCCAAGTCAATGAGGCAAAATTGCTCTCAATTCAAAAATCAAACTGTTAAAAGATGGGCAAGTGGTGCACTCTTATTCTTTAATAGAATTGGGTGACTTTTTGAGCAAGTAAACTAGGCTAATGTGCCCTCATGGAGTGGATAAGGTTGGCTTGCTTTCTGCTTTAGCTTTTGCCTTTGCTTTTTGCTTTGCTTTCTGATTTTGCTTTTGCTTTTCTGTGCTTCCTTTTACTGCTTTTCTACCTTATTTTGCTTTTCTGCTTTGTCTTGCTTTTTCCTGCTTTTCTGCTTTTATATGCTTTTATGCTTTATTATGCTTTTCCTGAGCTTTGCTGCTTTTCTACCTTGTGCCAACTTTTCTTTTCTTTTTCCTGCTTTCCTAGCTTTGACTGCTTTTATCTTTTCTTCCTTTTCAATCTATCACTTGGTCAATACTTATCCTCTATTGCGCCCTTGTGCATAATTATCCATTTTATTCCATTGAAATAAATATCTATTAATGAAAAATACTTTCATCAAGTTCATTTCAAACTTAGGAAAAGAATAAAATTAAAACCTCTTAACTAATTAATGCCTTAACTTAATCCCTCATTAATTAATTAATTCTAATCTTTCACTAGGATCCATGGGGTTTGATATGCTTCATGGTGCTAACAAAATGGGATCATGACATGGATCTATAAAACATTCTCTCTAAAATGAGAAGAGATGTAAACCCTTTATAAACTCATGTTTGGGATGCATATTTCATGTTTAAGTTGCAACATGTGATGAGAGCCCCATGGTAAGTATAAGAGGTGGTAATATCCACAGGTTACCCCCATAAAGAAAATTTATATACAAAGGGTGTCATTGGTTATACTGAAAATCAAGATCTTGGTTTTCTCGAGATTAGTTGTCAACTGTTGAAAATCATAGAATTTATCCAAGCATCCAACTATCTTTCTAACCTCTATGTAGTAGATCCAACAAACTCCATTATCTGGTGAAGTAGACAATTGCCCTTGACATGAGTGGACTTCTTGATGAAATTTTCCTAGTTCATTAATGTAGACCCCAAGGAGAGGAAGGAAAAGGGGACATCCTTGTTTAATCCCAGTGATACTTCTTATATTTAGAGAATCCACAAGACATGCAAAATATGCCCATAACAATCTCGTAAAGCCACATGATTGTTGATACCAGCATATTAGGTAACCCATTGTATGAAGCCACTCCATGAGTATGTTGCTACATTGTAATATAATAAATAAGAGATTTATACCTCAACATTCTAGATCAAGAAAAATGTTACTTTTTAATTATAAATAATAAATATTATTTGATTTTAGTTAATGTTGGACACCAAATGTTCAACACAAGAGATTTGTGCAAGGTATTTCCACACAAGTAAAACACCTTAAGAAACCACTCACACAAATAGATCACAAATCGACACACCGATGTTTTTATGTGGTTAAAACCCCGAAGGAGGGAAACAATCCATGATCCCAGCCAAATGGCCACTTGAGGCTATACATTAATGCAAAAGGAAAAATAATTTACATGTGAGTTTCTCACAGTTGATCATCAGCTGGTAACCCTTCATGCTATTTAAATAGAGATCATGGGCCAATCAAATACTAAGCCACATATCAATGTAGTTGTTAAGATCGAGGAGAAGACAAATCATTGGATCAATTTATGTCTAGAACATATCACGATCGTTGGATTACATAAGTACAAATGCTTACTAAATAAACATGCTTGACCTAATGACACATTATTACAAGTTGATCTTTACGAACACTTAAGTGTCTAAATATCCTAACATGCCCTCTTAAGAACAACTTAGGATAGGATTGAAGGATTTACAAAGGTGACAAAATAGGAGAAGGAAGGAGGCACTAGAGCTTATCTTTTTGTAATGAAAAATTCCTGAACTCTTAGCGTAGATCAAAGTTTACAAAATTTTGTTTCTAATGTAAGAGACTTTGTGAAGATGTTTGCAACTTGGTCATTTGTAGGGCAAAAGAGCACTTCGAGAACATGATCCTGAACAGGATTTATGATGAAGTGCATATGTAGCTCAATGTGTTTGCTATGCTAATGTTGAACTGGATTTTTTGTGAACTTGAAGCCACTTTGATTATCACACCAAAGGGTAGTTGGATAATTTTGTTGGAATCCAAACTCTAGAAGGATATCTGGAAGCCACAAGGCTTCTTAACTTTCATTAATGACAACTCCATGCTATGCTTCTACTAAAGAAAGAGCAAGAACTTGTTGTTTCTTACAGGATTAAGTGATGGGTCCATAACCAAGATTGAAAACTTAACTTGTAGTAGATTTATAATCATGAGGGTCACCAACCTAATCAAAATCAATGAAGCCAACCAACAAAGAAGTCCCCCTTGAACTCTAATGTATTCCAAATAGAATTGTATCTAGATTATACCAAAGTATCCTTTTTACCAATTTCCAATTACTTTCATGGGGTGTTTGCATATACTCAGAAACAAGACCAACAACAAAGGAAATATCAAGACAAGTGTGAGTCAAGTACAAAAGGTTACCAACTAATTGATGGTACAAAGTGGCATCTACTTCAGGTGTAGTGCAGGTTGTAGTAAATTTGACTCCAGACTAGAAGGGAGATGGGGTTGGTTTATAATTTTCCATTTGAAAGTGGTGAAGAAGGTCACAAACATCTTACAATGAGAAAGAAAAAATCCTTCTTTTGTTTGCAAGACTCAGAGGCCAAGAAAATGATGCAATTTCCCTAATTCAGTCATTTCAAATTTATTTTTAAGGCTAATTTTCACATGGGGTAAAAGTTTAAGGTCTCTACTAGTAAGAATAAGGTCATCAGTATAGAGAACAAGGATTATGAGATAGTTTCCTAGACATTGAGGTTAGAATGATGCTTACAAAAATTGATGTCAAGAAGAAAGCTATCCATTTTGGCATACCAACCTTGAGGAGCTTTCTTAAGGCCATAGAGATATTTCTTGAGGCGTAAAAAAGGATGGAATCATTATAAACATAGCCATCAAGTTGTTCCATATAAAATTCTTCTCGTAAATCCCCATGCAAGAAGACTGATTTAACATCCATTTGATGGATCTCCCATTTATGTGAAGCAATAGGGGATAGAACAAGGTAAATGGAATTCATTTTGTCAATAGGGACAAAGGTGTCATTGTAGTTAATCCCTTAAAAAAACAATCATATATATAGTGCCTCCATAGCCCCAAGGGCTAGCTTAATTGATCTTGAGCAAGATGTGAGATCTCTCTCCCCACAGTTGGGGAGGTCACGGGTTCGACTCTATCGATCCCTTTAGGGTTAGGCTCCATAATCATGGCCTATGGCTTACCCTATTTATCATCCATGAATCATGGGGGAGTACTAAGAGAATTTCCTATTATTTATTCCACACACACACACACACACACACACACACATAGTACCTCCATGGTTGTATTGGAAATCATGATCTTGGTTTTCCCAAGATTAGCTATCAACTTCTAAAAATCACAGAATTTACCCAATGCATCCAACTATCTCTATAACCCCTATGCAGTAGATGCCAACAAAACCATGTCTAGTGAAGTAGATAATTTCCCTCCCCTAAGTGGAATCCTTGATGAGCTTCTCTCGCTCGTTAATGGAGTATCCTAGAAATGGATTTGAAAAAACAATCTCTCTAAAATGATAAGATATATAATCCCTTTATAAACTCATGGTTGGGATGCATATTTCATGTCAAAGTTGCAACATGTGACAAGAGCCCTATGGAAAGTATAAGAAGTGGTAATATCTGTAGGTTGCTCCTATAAAGAAAAATTCCATATAGAATACATCCTTGATTGTATTGAAAATCATGATCTTGGTCTCCTTGTATTAGTTGTCAACTATTGAAAATCATAGAATTTACCTAACATGTCCAATTATATTTGTAACCTCTATCTATTAGATCCAACAAAACTACATTGTTTGGTGAAGTAGATAATTGCCCTCTCCATGAGTGGACTCCTTGATGAACCTCTTCTAGTTCATTAGTGTAGATCCCAAGAAGAGAAAAGGAAAGGGGACATTCTTGTTTTATCTCAATGATACTTTTTATACTTCAAGAATCCACGAGATGTGCAAAATATGGCCATAACAATCTCATAAAGCTATTTGAGTGTTGATACCCATATATTAGGTAACCCATTGTATGAATCCTCTCCATTAGCATGACGTTACAATGTGATATAATAAATAAGAGATTTATATCTCAACATTCTACCCCAAGGAAAATGTTATTTTTTAATTACAAATAAATAATTATTATTTGATTGTATTTAATGTTGGACATTAAATGTTCAATATGAGAGATTTTTGCTTCAAACAATTGATTAAAATCAAACTACACAATTGAAAAAAATTATATAAATATTAAATTGCAATAGTCCCAATCTAGTCTCCAGTTCGATTATGATATCTGGCTTGAATTAATAGTTCCATCATCATCAGGAGATAATAGGGCCGCGCGCTTTTATTGGTTGTATGTTCTAGTATAGATACTATCAGCCAGCTGCCAATTTGTTACTAGTTTTTATGCATAAATATATGGTGTTCAACTAAAACAAGATATTTCCACGCAGGTCAAACACCTTAAACAACCACTCCATAAGCATGTCACATATCAACACAACGATGTTTTACGTGGTTAAAACCCTCAGAGAGTGAAACATTCCATGACCCCATCCAAATAACCACTCGAGGCAATATATTAATGCAAAAGGAAAAATAATTTAAATATGAGTGTCTCACAATCGATCATCAGCTAGTGACCCTCCATGCTATTTAAATAGAGATCATGGATCAATATGTTGTTAAGCCACAAATCAATGTATAATTTAAGATCGAGGAGAAGATTAATCGTCAGATCACTTTATGTCCAGAGCATATCACAACCATAAGATTACATACATACAAATGCTCTAAAGAAACACACTTTACCTAAAGGCACATTTAACCAAGTTGATCTTAACTATCTCTCAAGTGTCTAAATATACTAACATCCCCCCTTAAGAACAACTTTGAATAGGATTGAACGATTTAAAAAGATGACATAATAGGAGAAGAAGGAGGAACTAGAGCCTATCCCCCCCTAATGACAAAATTTTGAACTTCTAACATTTATCGAAGTTTAGAAAGCTTTGCTTATGCAAGAGACTTTGTGAATATGTCTGCAACGTAATAATCTATATTCTAAAATAGCACTTCGAGAATGCGATCCTAAATAAGCTTTATGATGAACTACATCTATAACCCAATGTGTTTTCTACAATGATGTCAAATTGGATCTTTGGTGAGCTTGATGGCACTCTAATTATCGCACTAAAGGCAAGTCAGCTGCTACTATTGGAATCCAAACTATGAAAGGATTTGTCGAAGCCATAAGGCTTCTTGACTTACATTAACAACAACTCGATACTTTTCTTTTGTTGAAGAAAGAGCAAGAGCTTGTTGTTTCTTACAAACCCAATCGATAGCTCTAAAACCAAGATTGAAAACATAACTTGCAGTATACATTTGATCATCAAGGTCGCCAACCTAATTGAAATTAGCGAAACCAACATACAAAGAAGTCCCCTTTGAACTATAATGTATCCCAGACTGAATTGTACCCAAAATATACTGAAGTATGTTTTTTATTTCTTTCCAATGAATTTCATGGGGTGTATGCATATACCAAGCAACAAGACCAACAATAAAGGAAATATCTGGATGGGTATAAGTCAAATACAAAAGGATACCAACTCATTGACGGTACAAGGTGGCATATACTTTGGGTTTAGTGTGGGTGGCAATAACTTTGACTTCATACTGGAAGGTAGATGGGGTTGGCTTACAATTTTCTATGTGAAAACAACGAAGAAGGTTGTAGGCATATGTAGACTAAGAAAGGAAAATTCCTTCTTTGGTTTGCAAGACTTGGAGGCCAAGAAAATAATGCAAATGTCTTAATTTGGTCCTTTCAAATTTATTCTTAAGGCTAGATTTCACATGGGTTAAAATTTTAGGGTCAGTACTAGTAAGAATAAGGTCATCAACATAAAGAAAAAGGATGATGAGATGGTTTCCTAATTTCTTGGTATAGACATTGGGATCATAATGACACCTAAATATATCAGTGTGAAGAAGAAAGCTATTCATTTTGGCACACCAAGACCGATGACCTTGCTTAAGGCCATAGAGAGATTCCTTAAGGTGACAAACAAGGCTGGAGTCATTATGAACATAGATAGGAGGTTGTCCCATATAAATTTATTCTTGCAAGTCCCAATGCAAGAAGACAAATTTGATATACATTTGATGGGCCCATTTATATGAAGTGGCAAGAGCTAGAACAAGGCAAATGGTGTTCATTTTGACATTAGGGGCACATGTTTCATTGTAGTCAATCCATTTAACTTGGAAAATCCTTTGGTAACTAGCAAAGCATTATGTCTTTGAATGCTTCCATCTAAAGCATACTTCTTTTGATACACCCATTTACATCTGTCAAGTTTTCTTCATTTTGGAGGAGGTATAAGATCCCAAGTATCATTCACCATTAAGGAATGATATCTTCATTCATTGTTGTGTACTAATCTAGATATCTGAAAGCTTATGCAAATGTTTCAAGATCACAAGTCTCGGAAATTTGTGCCAAAAGAGAAGAGGCTCACTATAACTGTGAATGTGTTCAACGATTATATGTAGGATTACCAACAAGATCATTGATTGCTTCTCATGTTGTACGAACACATCTAGGAATTGATGGTGCCGGTGTAGGTTCGTGTTCAATGTTAGGGTCCCACCCTAACTACCTTACTTTGGTAGTTAGCAATGTTATGTAAGAGGCCATAACCTTTTAATAAGGTTGAGTAGTTAGTAGTAGAATATTAATGTAAAAAAGGTCTCTTTATTAATTAAGGGCCATGAGATAGTTGGTACTCATTAATTATCAACCAAGTCAAGTTGTTAGGGTTTTGGGATATTGAAAGCCTATGTAAAGAGCTAAGAGGCTATGGATTGTTTTGTTAAGAATTATTGTATCAAAGCTCTGCTCAAATGAAAGGTCACCCAACCTCAAGAGGCACATGAACACTGTTTCCTAAATTGATTATCATAATACAAGAGTTATTTTTGCAACATTTATCTTAATTATTTCCATTGATAAGCTACTATACAATATAATCATGTGTTTCATGCATTGGTTATCTCTGTTTATCTTGTTTTTTCTCTAATTTGCACGGTTAAGTCCACCACAAGTGGTATTAGAGCAATTTCCTAAGCTAGCATGCCTCCAAAATTTTCGTAATTTTTTTTTAAGTTAGAGATGTATTATGGCATCTTTAACAATACAGAGATTTGTCATTCAACGTAAAAACTTGCGATTGGGGAAGCATACATGTACACCATTGCAACCTTTTTCAATAACCCATTGAGTAGTACCACATTAGACAACACATGTACACAATATCTCACTTCCACGTACCTTCTGGTATATCAAAAGTCTCCTAGGCCACCTGGAACCAACTATAAATAATCGAATTGACCATCTTGTTGCTATACTGGCACCGAGCACAACACTTTGGAAGATTACTCTCTAATTCACAGGTAGTTAGGTAGTACAACTAAGGGCATGGTTGCACCTCCTTAGTTAGTGCCCTGAAAGATTGGGATGAGTACTACTATTGGACTCTGCAAGTATATCAAAGAGCTATAGCACATGAAAATCCCTTAACCTTCAACTCCTTCCCTCTGTCACTAGCTAGTGAAATTCTTATGTCTTTGCATCTAGAAATAATTTAGACATTTTATTAGTGCAGCAATCCTATTCTTTGAGACAAGCTAAGGAAATTCCTGTGTCTTTTCATCCATAAGGAATTTGGAAATTCTATTAGTGTAGTAATGTTCGACGAGGAGTAATACTCCCCTCATCATGAAAAAATGTGCTCCACCAACACCCTTGTTTGAGACCTATCTCAAAAGAATCCTTGCATCGTGTTGATCATATTGGTATACATCTCTAACAACCTTTTTCATGTGCATATGACCATCCCTCATTTGGTGATACCTCTCAAAAGAATCCTCTTTGGCCCCTAGTCATTTTGAAATAAGTTGGTGTCAATATTTTTTTGAGCACAAGTGGTCCCATGGTACACACCTGCACCCATAAAAACATGGAGGACCCAACCAAGGATCCACCCAAAGACACCAAGGATCTTGTAGCAAAAAACACATCTCTACAAGAGACAATTGGCCAAATCTACTTCGATTAGGCTAACTAAAGACAAATGTTGAACATCCTCACTAAACATGTGGATATAGATTCCACACTAGAATACCAATCCAAAGATGTTGTTTTCAATAAGCACACAACTCTTACATTCTCTTTGTAGAAACACAATCTCCACCATTTCAGGATAACAATTCATGGCACCACTTCCCAAAGGTGGACATGCATAAATTTGATGGTTCGGATCCCTCGGGTTGGATACCCCAATGGAACACTACTTTTCTCTCCATGGTATTAAGGATTATCTCCAAAATCTCAAAGTGGGAGTCTTATATCTCAACTCAGAATATTGGAAATGATGGCAATGATACCATAAATATTATCATTGTTATGTTCCTTGGACCCAATTTGTGAATATAATTCATGATCATTTTGAAAGGGACACTCACTACAATGGTAGGTTGACCAAATTAGGCCAAAATGGAATAGTTATAGACTATATTACAATATTTGAGCAATTAGTTATCTACACAAAGTGCCTATCTGGTTCTTTTTCCTGGGAATGATTCGCCAGTGGCCTCAAGGAGTCAATACGAGCACATGTCATTATGCAGTGCCCCATAACATGGTTAGAGGCTTCTGATAGAGATCAAGAAGATGATATGGTGATCAACGCCCAACACAAAAACCTTCATTTCAACCTCACACTGTTTCCCCCATGGATCCTCCTCTAGCAATTCCAACACACCACCAGTAAGATTCTAAAAGTTATAGTAAGATAATATGGTTGAACGTCAATGTCTTGGACTCTGTTATAACTATGATGAAAAATATTTTAGACGGCATAAATGCAAGGAACAAAAAATATTCCAAATTGATGTATCACCACTAAATCACCTAAACGACATAAGTAGGGAAGATACTCAAGAACCAGAAGTGGAGGATACTGCTCCGCCCTTGAAAGCTGACCCTAATGTGCAAATTCTTAGGGAGGAACGTCAAATCTCACTACATTCCTTATCAAGCGTCTCAACACCCTATACATTGAAGTTGGTAGGCTACATCAAGCACCGTAAAGTCATTATATTAATTGAAAATGGCATCACCCACAATTTCATTCATTGGAGAGTGGTTGATGAAACCGGTTGTTATGTTAGGCCCATATCCAACTTTCAAATTATGATAGCAAATGGATGTACGATGAAATTTGGTGGTCGTTGAAAACGCGAAGCTCCAAATGGGTGACAACCATTGTTGAACTTTGGTTGTCATTGATGTCAACTAATGTTAAAGAGGATGTCAACTGATTCAACTTAAGTCATTGATGTCAATTGAAGTTAAGTGGATTCAGTATTCACATGACAGCTTGAAGAAGTATGGAAAATCCACATTGAAGAAGTATATGCGCAAGCAAGGTGGTGAAGGATATGGATGCCAATGTGAAGAAGTATATCTAGAAGCTGCATCCAGTCTGGAGAAGTGTGTTGAGGGGTACATCATGCATATCCAGTTTAAAGAAGTACATAAGGCACATGTACTTGAGCATGTCACAAGTCCATCTAGTCATAGTCCTTCAAGGCACAAGCTAAAGTGTTGGTTGGACAAAAGTTTGAAGAATGTGCAAACAAGCCAAATAATACATGGGACAAAGTCTAGTGTGCGCAAGAAAGTCCAGAGAAGATTCAAGAGTGCGCAAGCAAGCCAAAGAATACATGGGACAAAGTCAAGTGTGCGTAAGCAAGTCCAAAGATGATTCAAGAGTCTACAAGTAAGCCAAATAATACATGGGACAAAGTCTAGTGTGCGCAAGCAAGTCAAGTGGAGTGCACAAGCAACATGGAACAAGAAATGGTTGAACATTTATGCAAGTCCTGAAAGCATGCAAGTCATCACCAATAAGAAGAAGCTTTCAGTTGTTGAAACACGCATAAGTTTCAAGAAGGGTGTAGCGGTTGAAGTCAGCATAAGCGCAAATTACATAATCAATGACACAACAAGTTCGCAAGAATGACAAGTGATGGTACTGCAAGGGTCAAATTCCCACCAAGTCGAAGATCAAGAATGCGCAAGTTCCACAACGCATTGAAACATCAAGTGCGCAAAACCCACAAGTGATGGTACAACAAGGGTGAAAGTTCGACCAAGTCGAGGACCATGTATGCATAGAACCCACGAAGAAAGGACACACTAGCGGCTCAGAACATGACATGTGGTAGAAGCAATCTGTGAAACAAGAAAGAAGGAATACCACAACCAACTTGTGTACATACAATCCATACAGGACATGTATAGATATGGAAGCAAGTTGGAGATTTGAAGTAAGCTTGATGGCAAGAATGAAGAGCTTCTAAGTAGAAAATACAGATTTATATTCAGAGCATCAAGGGCTCGAGGAACATAACAGTATGATCTAGCGAGGGTCTGAGTGCGCACAAGCAGAGGAATGATATAGTTGATAGTGCGCAGAATGATGTTGTAGATCTGTGACGATTGCACAAAGATATAAAGGCAGAATGCAGAGGATGCACAAGCGCATGAGGACTGAATTATAGTAGCACAAACAACACGCAGACAATCACAAATGTTTTTAAGAAAGAAGCATAGAGACAAAACTAAAGTATATCAGAATATGCGCAGAAGCTCAACTGATGCACAAAGGTTGAAGTAAAGTGTGCGAAGTAGAGAAGTTTATCAGATGCGCAAAGACAGAACAATAACAGAATCTAGTATGCACGTCATGATGACAATGGTCTGAGACAAGTGTGTTAAATCGAAAGGACGAATCATATGATGCATAGTACATCGTAGATTGTTTGAAAGAATGTGGCACTTAAAACAAATGTACATATCTTAGTAACTGTGCAGTTCCAGCTGATATCGGCATGCAATCTCAGAACAACAAGCTATCAATTGAAGCATAATATTAGTTGGTGAGTGCAGTTGTGTAGTATCATAATGAAAAAGCTAATCAGTGGCACAAACTACAACAGATGAAGTAGCACACAATATCAAGTGCAACATCAGTTGAAGTGAAGTATTGAGTGGAATGAGAAGTCAAGTGATGTAGGAAGGGAAGTGACAATAATATGACTGCATACAGATGGTGCGCACAACAGAATGAACATCAAAAGATCAAAAGTGTGCACATGTTGGAAGTTCAGGAAGGAAAAATATTATTTTGTATATCTGGGCGGCAAGACAGGGCAAGGAATGGGAGGTCGTAGCCTCCTTCCAGTTGGTGCTGGAGAACACAGGCAGTTGGTTCTTCCTTCAGGTCGGTTCCTGTAAACCAGGGGGTCAGTGCCTCCTTCTAGTTTGTGTTGGTAAACACAGGAATTCAGTGCTTCCTTAAATGTAATTTTTTCATTACAAAAGAGCATTTCATGGTTTTCTCCCATTTGGGTTTCCACGTCAAAATCCTATTAGGATTATAACGAGCATACACACATAATTACTTGCAAGAGAAATAAAATAGAACAAGCAACCATTAAATATAGACACACAATATACCATGGAAAACCCCATGAGGGAAAAAACCAACCAATGAAGATCTTCATTACCTTGGCCAAAACCGGCCAACCGAGCCAAGTGAGCTCACCCGCTCACCTCTAGGCCATATTACAATGGAGTATGTCAAGCTCTTTATATCCTTCATTCCATGCAATACCATGGGAAAATACCATGGGATTCCAAATATCATATGCTGGACCTAACCACCTTTGACTCATTCCCGAGTCAAGGTTAACCCTAACAATCCCCCCTTTAAACTTGACTCTGAGTAATCACCAACCCCCCTCAAAGTTTTAAACGAGGAATCTCACATACACCCCCTATTGCCTAGGTATTTCTCCCGACTTTACCGGTGATTTACCAGGGGTATGCATGCCTTACTAGGTCTTACATCCATATTCCCTTTTACATGCAAACCGCTCCATTAATTTATTTTTTTCATGTGACTTCATGGTGACTACACCATCACCATCCGTTGCTTCATCCTCTTTCTTTTCCATGCTGGCTTTCTTGCTCATTTTTTGCCACGCTCCTTTTGTACCTGCATCTAACCCTGTCATTGACATCCATATAAAGAAGAATCCATATACCAGATTACATGGGTCCTCATCTGCTGTAACCGCCAGTTCTCTAGGAATCCTCTTCACGTACATGGTTTATCAATCTTGGTCCCAACACTGAGATAAAACCATATCACATTCCCCCCTTTAATCGAAGAGTCAACCTCTTCGATTCCACATCAAGCTAGTGTACTAGTACACCTTCCACCCTCGTACCTACCCAAGTGGTTCATTCCACAACTTGATGCCACACCCTCTTCTGCACATAAGAGGGACACACCTACTCCAATACATGTAGACCTAAAACATGGGGGATCAACTCTATCGGGAACCAAAAAATGATGGGGTGTCGGGTACCATCGAACATGCACCCCTACAATTAATGTAAAACACCAGGTAAAATAATTAAATATTTTTAAGAGATGTGTGCTACCACTTCCTCATCATGCCATTATTGTTGCAATACCCATACAACAATCTCAACGAGCAGAACCTCGCTATGATACCAGTTATTTAGATTATAACAAGCATACACATATAATTACTTGCAAGAGAATTAAAATAAAATAAGCAACCATTAAATATAGACACACAATATACCCTGGAAAACCCCATGAGGGGAAAAACCAGCCAATGAAGATCTTCATTACCTTGGCCAAAACTGACCAACCGGGCCAAGTGACCTCACCCGCTCACCTCCAAGCCATATTACAATGGAATATACCAAGCCCTTTATAGCCTTCATTACATGCAATACCATGGGATTCCAAATACCATGGGCCCAAAACCATGTGCTGGACCTAAACACCTTTGACTTATTCCTGAGTCAAGGTTAACCCTAACAAATCCCGTGTGTTATGTGTTCTTTGTCTTGGTGCATATATGGATGGATGTTTTATTTATATTGGATGCATAATTAAAGATCAAGATTAACTTCAAACTAATATGTTAAAGAAGTTAAAAATTGTTGATAACTGCACTAATACTCATTCACCCCCCTCTCAGTATTAAATCGATTCCAACAATAGGTATCAGAGCGGGTGTCTTCAGTAACAACTTAACATTTGGAAAATAGATCCGTGCGCAGATATGGACAAGCAGGAGGGTCTTTCCACCAATAGAGCACCAAGGTTTGATGGCACCAACTACATCTTCTAGAAGGTTAGGATGGAAGTATATCTGCAATCATTAGGAGCATATGTCTGGCTGTCCATTGTCGATGCTTAAAATGTCCCAGTAGTCGTGCCAATTAATCTAGCTGAGAGGAGAATATATGAATGCAATGCAAGAGCTAGTAACACACAACTATGTGGTTTAATAGACAATGAATTCATCAAAGTTAGGCACTGCGCCTCAATTAAGGAAGTCTGGGAGAAACTTGTTGGCGCACTTTTACTTTGACTAGGGTTCAACACTTAACATCCACCAGCAAACTCCACAATCCACAGACACCGACCCGAAAGGGATTAAATCCCTTTCGGTAACACCTACAAAGCAGATGAAGTCTCACCCGAAGTATTTATGGGGACTGCAGGAACCAAACTTCATGAAACATAGAAGGGGAATATTCATCACACAACATATTCATTATTAAAACCCATTACATAACATCAACAGATATCATGACATAGTTAAGTCTTCACCAAACAATACATTCATTACCGTGTTGCACCTACAGAGCATCAACAAATTAGAGCTTCGACGGATTCATAACTATGACAGACTTTAGAACTTGTATAAGATTTATATATCACATCCGTTCTTCATGCAGTTGCTTCCATCATTTATTCAATTAATACTTTAATGGAGAAAAGAAACACATATCACATCACAAAACATTAACACACATAAGACACCATGTTTTAACGTGGAAACCCATATGGGAAAAATCATGGAAGAGCTTTTATTTTATTAGAGTCACATATTTAAGATAGAACTTACATATTTTCTCATGTCATACAATGGACTTGAGCACACAAGTTGCAGACCAGTGACTCGACTTCTCCAAAATTGTCTTCAACATATGCAGTGAATACTTCTATTACATGGCACAAAACTATACTTCAAACATTTGTTATTAACCCCAAAATTTACTTCTTAATACATATATATATAGGGTGCAGTAAGCTTTCCCCGCTCCCACTAACTTCCTAACTAATTCATTATTACAATGTGGATCAATTCTAGCTAACTAACTCAACTTGCGACCTTTGACACGATCAACATGACCGTTTTCCTTATTTCCTGGTCGCTTCCTCGGAGTTGACCCTTGCGATGAGTTGGTTCCACTTTGTCTTCGTCCACACTAACTTGTTTCTTCAAAATTAATATTTCCAAAATACTAGGCACAACAATCCCCCAACACTCACATGTGGCTCGTCCCGAGCCACTTCAAGGCTGTGACTCAGGTTCCTATAGCTTCGACAGAAACTTTGCATAACGACTTTTGCTAGCTTTGACCAGTTGTTGGACTTTTTCCCTCTTATGGCCAAAAGTTTCCACCACGTCTGCTGTAATATGGTTCTGGCTCACTTTGACATCCTGAGTGACTACCGACTGGATGGAAGTATGGAAAATTCCAATATCCTATGATATGTGCTGCACCTCAGATTGAAGTGTCTAGACTCTCTTAGTGCGCTTCCTGTGCTGCAACCTCAGCTAGTTAACTTCCTGTTGTAACTATTTATTCTCAATTTCCCTAGTCATCCTATGAAATGGGGGGAGAATCTTCAAATTCTTCCGTAAAGCACTCATTTTTCCCTCAGTAGTACCAAGCCGCGTCTAGATATCTTTTAGCTCAATATCTTCAAATAGTGCGTCCCAAGACTACGACACAACATCATACATCTACATCAATTATGCTTCTACCACTTGCATAGTTTGAGCAACCTTTTGAATCCCTGCTCATCGCTGCTCAACAACTTCAGGAGGGGTGCTTGGAACCAACTTGGCTTCTAACTCTTGCACCTTAAGACGGTATCCAGAGATGACCATGTCTAATCATTGTACCTTCTCTTCTGTTGCATTTCTTCAATAACCTTTGCCTCTGGCACTGCTTGGCATACCACCTCGACAGCCTGTTGAACTTTGTATTTCTCCTGTCGCAGCAAGTCCTTGTCCTACTGGAGCTCAACATTTAGATCCTTTAATGCCGTCGCTTGGTTCTTATATTCCTTCATATATTCCAGGAGAGAAATTTCCCTTGATTTTATTTCCTTAGCAACACTCTCCTGTATCCTATGCAACATGTAAAGGGGTAATGCAGGAAACTTAAGGTCTACATACCCCAACTTTGGAAGCTCAACGTTGCTGTCTGGTTCCTCAAACACAATTGATCGAAGCAAAATATTCACTACCCATTCCACAAAAGGAAGTGGTGCTTCATGGTCTTGTGCTTGCTCTTCTTGCCCAACCTCAACCCGTGTTGATGTGCTCTGCAACGGAGTCGAGATTCAGATCTTCTTTACCTCTGTACACAACGTATCTAGAACGCCGGTGACGCTACTGAATAGTTGGATTGTCTTGTCTTCCATTTTCCTTCTATTCTCCTCTGCCACTTCAGTCATCATGTCAAACAGGATGTTGATATCATTGTCTGTCAAAGCCTGGCCAATCTCATGGCGCTGTGCTTTTTGCTTCTTCCGTGCGCCTTGTCTTGAAGTTTCACCTTTTCGATTGTATCCTGTTTCTGGATCAATGGGGGTTTGGATGGATTCCTGATATTCTGTGTCATCGCCCCCCCTTTTAGTTTACTGTGTGTTTTGGCTATTTTGTTGTTGGCCAGATGCACCATCCTTCTGCTTCTCCTGCTGTGATGGGTCTGGATATATAGTTTCAGGTTCGACAGGTATTTGCCACTTTGGTGGCCATTTGTGAATCATCTGTTCTACCTCGTCATTCAATAATTTGAATCTCATCACCAACCATTGCTTGTGTGGGTCCCTTATTGGCTGCACATGTATGTGGTGGGGCCCAACTTTGAACTTTGCCACTCTGCGATATTTAACCACCATTGTTTCATCAATCTGTGGTATCTGAACCACATAGTACCTCAACGCCTCAAGTTGCATATACATCGACACATTACTCTCTTGTTGTCAGATCCTTATATTCGAGAAAGATAAATTCATGTAACGCGACCCCTGACATGGGCCGACAGGATGCATTCCTTGATAGTTCGAGGCTCCGCCCATCCCACAAAAAAGATGAGTAGTAATAACCATGAATATGTGAAAGGGGCACCATTGAGTTGCATGTCCGAAACATATGCAAGGAACTCATTTAATAAGAAAGTAGTCCAATTTATTTGAATGCCTATCGCACATTGCTTTGCCACAACAATCACAGAGGCAGTCACCTGGTTCGGTCTATTCTTTCTTACTAACTTAATGGCTAACAGATTGGCAGCGAACCAAACAGCCTGGTCTCTGATAGAAGATACCTCAAAGCCCCGGTTTCTCTTGGTCAAGTTGTATTTTTCCTTCATCCTTTTCGCCAAGTCACGGTATCGGTCTTTACCAATAAAGAATTGAGATGGGTCTACCCCAACCTTACGTAAACTCATAATACGAGAAATGAGGTCCGTGTCAATAGATACATTGGTTTCCAACCAAAGGAACCCTCCATGCAAACATACTAAGAGTTGCTTCATGCACACATTGGGCTTAGTAGTGCGACCAAAGTGTGGTAAGTGTAATAAACGCAGCATACCAACACGAGCCACACCGAGAACCCATTATTGTGGTTTTAACTTAGTCGGATTTCCCTTCGCTGTAACAACAGGACTCATGTAATTTGTATAGTTAAATTCTTCAAACTTACTGGTGTCATGGTCAACATAAAATAACTTATGGAGACTCTTTAGTATATATCCCTGCATGATAACTCCGTTCATCATTAGAACAGTATCAATCGAGTGTCGTGCATTCTTTTGCATCTTTACAGGTTTTTCTCTTGAATACAGGGCGAGATTTAATATGGAAAGAACGTCGCAGATCCTGCCACAGATGTGCTCGTATCATGGCGTGCCTTCGCTCATGGTTTAGGGTTAGGGTGGTTGGATCTCCTTGAATTTCGAGGCACGTTCTCTGGTAGTTGAAATGCAACTACCTCGATGTTAAGTCATGAACTTGTTTCCTTCAATTTTATATTTTGATTGTGATTTTTATTTTAAGTTTGCTCATTTGCTTCCTTTAGGAAATTTTTGGTTTTAAAGCGAAACTTTTGATTTTTGCCTTTAGATTTTTATTATTTTTCTTTAGGATTTGAAGGGATCCATAGGACTTATATTGATTAAAGATGTTACAAATATATTCAAAGAGCATAGTTTATCATTTAAATTTAATTTAAAAGGGAAAAATGGTTAAAATAGCATCAAAGTTGATTGCAAATTATTCTTGTAGCGCGGCCATGAAAAATTAGCACAGTGGCGCTACAAGAATATCGCGTGAGCCGAAAGCACCGTTGTTTAAACTGAATTTTCGCATGAGTTCCATTTCTAAGTGACTAATCGCTTGTTTAAAGGGTGTTGATACATGTTTCTCCAGTAATCATCATGAAAACAGGTGTGACTGTGTCGTGGAAGAGATCGTGGTAATCATCAGCTAGAACAGAGTGTATCATGATAGGAAGAGGTATAAGCCGAATCTGATGTGAAAGAAGTTATTTCACATATGCATCACGAAATTGGAGACTAAGTGGAGCGAGGACATGTGCCTAAAAAGCCGGAAGCTGCAGTTATAGAAGAATTGTTGGGTTTTAACAGTTATAGAGAAATTAGGGCTTGTTCGTCCTGCCAGCTGGTAGCAAATTGGAGACCCGAAGACACTTGTACAGTTAAATTGAACAATCAGATACCTCAAAGATTGATTTTAAATGTCTACAGCAAGACAGGAATAAGGTATTCCACGTTAAACTGATAGTGGCTGCTAAATTGGGGTTTTCACAGTAAAGCTTGTTTTGTTAAAATTCAGTAAGGAAAACATAAATGTAGGCTTTAAACAAAACTCCTGTCGAATATAGATCAATTTAAAAGTTTTGGAGACGCTGTGACAAGTGGAAAGTTGAAAGTTAGCAGTACATTGAACCACTACCTTTTTCAAAATCTGAAAGCAGCTGTTAGGTCATCGATAGAACTCTAAAAGTACACAGAATTCAGCTATTAAAAGCAGATGGGTAAAAGTGGAAAAACAAATAGGACTGAGCCCACTGAGCTGAAATGGATTGACCAATTTCCAGATTGTGCAAAGCTTTTTCAAAATGCTGGTTGGTTGGATTTCTTCAAGAAAATCGATGGCTATAACACTGAGGTTTCTTATAAATTTTCCCAAAGCTATAATCAGGACATGATAGTATTTGATACTCTAAAGTTTAAATTGACTGTGGAGTTAGTTGCTGAAGCTACAGGAGTCAGAAATGAAGGTGAAATGCGGTTCAAAAAATTGCCTTTCACTTTTAATGCCCAAAAGTACCTTTTACCTGGTATTACTCCAGACTGGCGCAAAGGGGTATTAATTCAGGATGTCAGAGATGAGTGGGTTGAGCCTATTAAAATCCTACAAAGCTATATCACTTGTGAAGGCAGATATGCCTATGTCTTCAAATACCATTTTAGATTTTTACATCATTTGGTTGGTGAATCCAAAATGAACCTTCCTTTCTTCTTGTTCAAAAGTCTGCAAAAGATGTCAAGTAGAATTAAGGGACATCATGATCATCCTACACAGTCCATATTCCATCATGGTTTGATCAAGCTCGATATCAGTATTGTTCTACAACGAGAAGGGAAGACATGGGATCATTTTTTGTTTTGGTCTGGTTTTCAAACTAAGCAAGAAGAGCATTAAACCAAAAAACGTGTAGACAAAGGGCAAACTCTAGTTAGAAAACTAGGTCAGAAGATCAAGTCTGAAGACAAGAAAGAGGTTAAACTTGAAGAAGCACCAGAGTCTTTGAAGGATGACAATGAACCTAAAAAGGTTGCAGCTGACAACAAAGGTAAATATTCACTATTTTCACAAAAGGAAGACCAGCCTGAGCAACACATGGCACCAGTAGAAACTTTCAGTGAAGAGAAAATTGTTGCCACATAAAAGGTTGCTATAGAGGAAGAAAACATTCAGGTCCAGCAAAGGAGCCCCATCACTGTCTTATCTGAAGATGAGGGATATCTGTTAGAGGAAGATGAATTCACTGTAAAAACTGAAGATAGGGTTGACACATACACAGAAAGTTACAGTCAAGAGGATAAAACAAAGAGATCAAAGAAAAAGAAAACCAAAATCAAAGCTATAGAGTTAGCCACAGTTAAACATCAAGGAAAAACTTTGAAGATGGTGAAAGAACTTGCTTCAGAATGGAGACCAAAAACCAGATCTAAAAACAAGTTAAGGCTGAGTATGAAAAAACTGCTAAACCCTAGATTGAATACAAAAGAGGTAAGTGTACTTGATGATGATTCTTTAGATGAAAAACCAAAGATTGAGAAAGAAGCAGTTCTAAACAGTCCAGTTTCTCATCATGAAAAGGGGAAAAAGTCATTGAGGTCAGCAGAAGATTCTAGCCTCACCCAAACTAAACTATCAGTTGTGTTTCTGGAATTAAGAGATGAAATGATAGAAGAACAACAGAAGAAGGAAATTGAAGTTTCCTATTCCGAAAATCAGCACTTGATAGATGAAACTACACCTATTGAAGCAACGAGTCAAGAAAACCCTATTGTTCATGGTGTGTCTTCAGGGCTGTTACAGGAAGATGAAGATATTTTCAGAAGGCTAAATATCCCATGGTTGCCCAGTGAGATGCAAAATACCACAATAGGGAAGACTTTTGACTCAGACATGGAGAACCTGCAAAGAACCATCAAACAATACAGGCATCAAATGGACTGCATGCAGGAGACTAATGATGCTTTGATTCTAGCAAATAGAAGGCTCAGGGAAGATTTACAGGAAGTGAATGAGAATTATCAAGAGTTAATAACAGTTTCTAAGGAAGCCCTGAAGAGAAAGAGAAGCACAGATGTGCATTATGCAGAGTTGAAACAGACTGTCAGAGACTTGCAATAGCAGAATGAAAAACTTACAAGAAAGTTAGCAGATACAGAAGCTGAACAGAAGAGAGTTAGGAAGAAGGCCCAAGCCTCGAATGGAATAGCTTTATTAGCTGAAGCTGCCAAAGACCTTTGAGTTGGTAGTTAGTAAGTTAATTATAGATCTTTTAAAGAAATACTTTAGTTAGTTAGCTTTTAGTTATGTTTTTAAAGAAGCACTTTATTTTGTAAATTTAATTTCACTTTATCCCATCGAGGAGTTAGTTGAGGGCAGTTAGGGTTTAGACCCTAACTAATTTTGTAAAAAATAGTATTTAGAGAGGGGGGAAAGATAGAAAGGGGGTTCGATTTTTGGGAGGACTTCAGGAGGTCTACAAGACTTATTGATGAGCTAAGTACATAACTCTTATATGTATTTGTTGACAGAATTATGAAATATATGATCCTTTTCACCCTTCAGTTTGTGTGTTGGCTTCATTGTTTAACTTGTTTAGTTGCTTAACTGATAAATTCATTGCTGGTCTATGTTTGTAAGTTGGTAATGCTTATCTTTTATGAATGAACTTCAATATTATGCTCTATTGGATTTTGGTAAATATATGATGCATCTTTGTCTTCTTTTGCTTATGATTCAGTTCCTATTTTGCTCATGAGTGTATTCCCTGTTTGTTCCCAAACTTTATAACCAGAAAACCTATCAAAAAACCTTAAAACTTACTTTTACTTGTTTGTATTTTTGAGATTGTGTTGGCTTGTTTCTTTGTGGCCTGGAAGCAATTTCTGGCACAAACATCTTTGGCGCCGTTGCCGGGGAACGATGTTGAAAACAGATTTTTCCCTGGGATACTTATCATTTTACTGGTTTTAAGAGGTGAACTTAAACCAGCATATCTTTAAGGCTACTTTTCACCAAGTTTGACACAGACCTACTTCACCATTGCAGTTGGGTGTGACAGACCCTGAACAGATATTAAAGAGAGCAAGAAAAGTTAGAAGGTCTCAATCTTTACCAGCCCTGTGTGCCCCTGATCAGTTGGGTGTTTTATCACATACAGTTTTGTTAGGAAAAGAAGAAGAAAACTCACCATGGTTAAGGCCTATTATCCCTGATAGCAGTTTCCAAGTTTTTACTAATCCTAAATCTTTCAAGAAAGCCAAAACTGTTTCTCTTGGTAAGATACCTATTTTTCTGCTGAAACTAGGTAAAAAACCTTTTCAACCAGGTTCCAGTCAAACTTATTCATCATCAAAGATAGTTAGTCCAAAAATGGCAGCCCAAAATCAGCCCATAGACATGATGGACCGGATGGTTGCAGCCAGATATGCATCATCAGTCTTGCCTCAGCCTTTAAATGCACTGCCTGGGGGTGACTATCAGAAATATCTTCCTAGGTTTAATGGACAGGGGGAAACCACAGCTGAAGAACATTGGGAAGCTTTCGTTAGTTATGCTGATAACCAAAACATTGAGGCTAAATATGTATGGATGAGAATGTTTGTGCAGAGCCTTGATGGAGATGTAAGAAAATGGTTCAGGGAGTTGCCTGCTAATTCCATCAATATCATTGAAGAACTTCGTGATCTCTTCATGAGACAATGGGGTGACACTAAAGACCATACATATTACATAACCGAATTTGGAGCTCTCAATAGGAAAAAGGATGAAACTGTTGCAGAATTTTCAAAGAGGTTTAACAAGATGTACAGTAGAATTCCTGCAGAAATAAAGCCTACAGAAACATCAGCTAAACTTACCTATGCAAATGCCTTTGATCATGAGTTTTATTTATTGTTGAGAGAGAGAAGACCTATCTCTTTATTGAATATGTAGGATGCAGCATTGGAGGTAGAATCCAACATCTTGGCTTCTAATAGATTAAAGAAGGAAACAACTCAGTAGCTTTATGACAGAAAAGGAAAAAAGGAAGCAGCCCTAGGAGGTTCTATTTCTCATTCTGCAGAGGGAAAAATTGATGAAATGGCTAAATTGGTGAAGACTCTGACTGCAAAATTGAACAAATTAGAGTTTGAGAAAAATTCCAGCAAGCCTGCTCCGGAAGGTGAATGAAATCCAAATAATCAGAATCAGTTCAGAAGGCAATTTGTTCCCCGCTTCATGCCTAAAGAACAAAGGAATAATGATATCCAGCGAGAAAGGAGAGAAAATGAGGACCAAAGAGTGCCACCACCTCTTCAAAACAATATGGTTGATGAAGAAGAAGTTGATGATGAGCTGATCTTTCAAGAGAATGATCAAGATGTGAATCATCTTGGAGAGGGATTGTCTGAAGGTTTTGTCACTGAGGAAGAATTTCTAAATGCAGAATATTATGATGCTGACATGTTTGAAACCAAGGATGATTTAGGTTTGGAAAAGACTGTTGTAATTGCTGTTGTCCATCAAAATGAACTCAAGAAGACTATAAATCTGAGATCAGGTCCAAAACAGGTGGTACAAGCCCCAAAGAAGAAAGAAATTGTCCCTGCTAAGCAGCCACCTGAACTTGTAGCAGAGAAGAAGCAAGATTCAGAAAAACATAAGAAAAACACAGAGGTTGAAGAGGTAAATAAAACTGTCCAGAATTTCAGTTTGGAGAATGAATTAGGAAAGTTAAAGATTCCTGTACCTTTAACTGAATAGATAAAAAATCCTTCATATAAAGAATCAGTCCCTAAAATGCTTAATCCAACAAGCAATCAGCCTGTTTCCGATACAGTTAATTTACAAGAGGAGAATCCAAAGATTTTCATTGGATCAGCCTTGGCTGAGAAGGCTGAGAAGGAAGCAGGAGCTTCACCACCATTCTATATCACTCTGACTGTCCATGAACAGATGATACACAATTGTTTGTTACATTCAGGAGCATCCCACAATTTGATGCCAAAGGCTGTTATGGAAGCTTTGGGGATGAATATTACCAAACCCTATCATGACTTGTATGCTTTTGATTCCCGAGCTGTGAAGTGTTTAGGAGTAATAAAAGATATGGTTGTCAGCCTGGCCCAGTTTCCCATGAAAAGTGTGATAATGGATGTTGTGGTAGCTGACATTACACCAAAGTTTGGCTTACTTCTTTCCAAGTCTTGGGAAAAGAAGGTTGGAGGGACCTTACAAATGGATCTCTCATATGCTACCATTCCTGTGTTTGGTGGAGAAAACAGAAGGCTGTACAGAGAGCTTCAGTTTGCTTATATAGTGACAGATGACAAGAACCCCACCAATCATCCACTATATGCTGTTGACAAAGATATAGGAACTTGCATGTTACATTTCAGTGATGAAGACAATACTACTGGTTTGTTACAAGTGGAAAAAGAATAGCCAGTAAAGCACAGTAGAGAAGAAGAAGATGAACTATGGCAATTATACTTTGATGGATCTTCTTGTAAAGAAGGTGCTGGAGCCGGAGTTCTTCTAATATCCCCTGGAGGTGAAACAGTAAAGCTGATATATAAGCTTGAGTTTATTACTACAAATAACACCGTTGAATATGAAGCTTTGCTGTTAGGATTAAAAGCTGCCAAGGATTTGGGTATTCAGCAGATTTCTGCATATGGCGACTCCGAATTAGTTGTTCAACAAGTGAAGAAAAAATATCAAGTGAAGCAGAGTTTGCTGAAAGTCTACCCAAATGAGGTATGGGATATGCTTGAAAATTATTTTGTAGCTTTTAACATCACTCATATTCCAAGAGATCATAATCAGACTGCAGATTCGTTAGCTTTAGCTACCACACATTTCAAAATCCCCAAGACCACCCAGTTAAGGTATCCGATAGATGTGAGGTATAGGCCATGTGTACCTGATAATGTAAAGCAATGGAAAGTTTTCGAAGATGACATGGAAATTAAGAGATTTCTTGAGCTTACTCAAGAGTTTTCAAATTCTCTGATTGATCAAGAGGAAGATGAAGGGGATGAACAGTTGGATGAGATTGCTGAAGATGAGATAGCAGGACATAAAATTATTGAGTTAAAAAGCAACTTCATTCCAAAAGGCTTGGTACCTCTGGAAAGAATATTTACAAAGGATGATACATTGTCAAAGCCTGTTGTTCAATCTTCAGAAGAGAATGTGATGGACTGCAATATTGGTTCAGCAGAACATCCTAGAATGGTCAAAATTTCTAAATCTTTGACAGTTGAACAAAGAAATAGATATATTAAACTGTTAAAAGAGCATGTGGATGTTTTTGCTTGGTCTTATCAGGAATTGAGGACTTATGACACAGGAATTATACAGCATAAAGTCCCTTTAAAACCAAATGTCAAACCTTTTCGTCAGAAATTAAGGAGGATTAATCCAGCCTTGTTTCCTGTTATTGAAAAAGAAGTAAAGAAGCTGTTCGATGCCAAGATCATAGTGCCCCTCAGGTATTCTTCATGGGTTGCTAATCTTGTACATGTTAGGAAAAAGAGTGGGGAAATCAGGTTATGTGTTGACTTCAGAAATCTAAATAGATCTTCACTGAAAGACAATTATCCTTTGCCTAAAATTGAGCAAGTATTGCAACAAGTAGTTGGAGCACAGAGGATCTCTATGGTGGATGGTTTCTCAGGGTACAATTAGATTGCTATGCATCCTGATGATAAAGAGAAAACAACCTTTACAACTCCTTGGGGAACCTTCATGTATGATAAGATGCCTTTCGGATTGATGAATGCTGGAGCCACCTTCCAGAGAGCCATGGATATTGCTTTTGTTGGAGAAAAGGATAAGTTTGTAGTAATATACTTGGATGATATTACTGTTTTCTCACAGTCAGATGATGAACATTTGAAACATTTGAAGCAAACTTTCTTGAAGTGTAGAAAATTTGGCTTATCCTTGAATCCAAAGAAATCACACTTTGCTGTATAGGAAGGTAAATTGCTTGGTCATTTAGTGTCTGCTGATGGTATAAGGATTGATCCTAAAAGGGTAAAGGCTATATTGAAGATAAGCTTACCAAGGAGTAAAAAAGATGTCCAATCATTCATAGGTAAAATCAATTTTCTGCGTTGGTTTATACCAAATTTTGCTGAAACTATCAAACAGATCACAGCCATGCTGAAAAAAGATCAAGAAGTCAGGTGGACCACTGAGGCGAAGAGTGCATTTGAGAAAATTAAAGTGGCTCTTACTGAAGCTCCTGTATTAGCAAGCCCAGATTTTACAAAAGAATTTCTCACATTCTCATTTGCATCAGAGGATACAATAGTAGCTGTTTTGTTGCAGAAGAATAAGGAAGGACTGGAACAGCCTATTGCATTTTTTAGTAAGACTCTCAGAGATTCTGAACTGAAATACAGTATCTTAGAAAAGCAATCCTATGCTCTGGTAAAGGCTTTAAAATTTTTCAGAATCTATGTGCTGCATTCTAAGGTTATTTCATTTGTACCTAATGCTGCTGTAAAAGATGTGTTAACACAGCCTGATAGTGAAGGGAAAAGAGGCAGGTGGTTTGTTAAAATCATGGAGTATGATGTAGAGATCAGACCTACCAAACTCGTCAAGGGACAAGGTTTAGCCAAGCTGTTGGTTGAATCAAATTGCCAGGCTCTGGGATTGTATGTTATGACTGAAGAAATAGCTCAAAATGAAGATCAAGCATTACTGGAAAAAGAGAAGATCATGGATTATTATTCAGCATCTACATGGTATGCAGACATAGTCTATTTTCTGTTGTTTCTACAATGTCCTGAGCATCTAGATAGGAAGGCTGCTAGATCTTTAAAACTTAAAACTACTAAGTATTGTCTAGTGGAAGAGCAGTTGTTCTGGAAGGACCCAGGGGGTATTCTACTCAGATGTTTAGATAAACCTGAGATTGAAGGAGTGATTTCTGAATCTCATGAGGGTGCTTGTGGAGGTCACAAGTACTAGAAGACAACAACATACAGGATTTTAAGAGCTGGATATTATTGGCCCTCTTTGTTTGCAGATGTTTATCAGCAAGTAAGAGCCTGTATCCCTTGTCAGAAATTTGCCGGCAAACAAAAGTTGATGTCATTACCCCTGAAACCTATTGCAGTAAGTACTCCTTTTCAGCAATGGGGTCTAGATTTTATTGGAGAAATAAATCCAGCCTCTTCAGGGAAACACCATTGGATTCTGACTGCAACAGATTTTTTTACCAAATGGGTGGAAGCTATCCCTACTATGAATGCTACAGACAAAGTTATCATGGAATTTATTGAAGATAATATCCTTAGTAGATTTGGTTGCCCTCAGAAATTAGTAACAAACAATGCAAAGGCTTTCAAGTCTAAGGCAATGGAAGCCTTTTGTGAAAAGAATGGCATCCTACTGAAGCATTCAACTCCTTATTATCCTCAGGGTAATGGTTTGGATGAATCCTCTAGTAAAAACATCATCCAGAGTATCAAAAAGTTGCTTAAGCATAATAAGAGATCATGGGATTCAATGCTGAAATATGCATTGTGGGTAGATAGAATAACAGTTAAACAAGCAATTGGAACTTCTCCCTTCCAGCTAGTTTATGGTACAGATGCAGTTTTTCCTGTTCAATTGGGAATCCCAGTGATGAAGTTTCTTCAGAATTCTCGGGAAGAGCCAAATGATATACAGAGAAAAGGTGGATGAAAAGGCATAGTTGTACAGGTTAAAGATCAAAAGCAAATTTGACAGGAATATCAAAGAAAACATTTTCTCAATTGGTGATATGGTTCTAAGGTGGGATGCAAGGAAAGAGCAAAATGGTAAGCATGGTAAGTTTGATAACCTCTGGTTTGGCCCTTTCCTAGTGTCTAACGTTTTGGAGAATAATACTTTTATCCTGCAATCTTTGGAAGGAGAGGAGTTGTCCAGTCCAGTTAATGGATGGTTCCTCAAGCATTTTTACAGTTTGTAAAGAGATTTTCACTTTTCATTGTACATACCGGTGTGAGTGAAGCATAATAAAGACTCCATATCCCAATGGAAATTTTGCAGACAAGTAGGTAGCAGATATAAGGCACTGGTCTACAGGTTCTTGAAGCCTCACAGGGAGGACTTCATCCCGCAGCTGGAGCCAGATGTTAAGTCATGAACTTGTTTCCTTCAATTTTATATTTTGATTGTGATTTTTATTTTAAGTTTGCTCATTTGCTTAATTTTTCTCATTTGCTTCCTTTAGGAAATTTTTGGTTTTAAAGCGAAACTTTTGATTTTTGCCTTTAGATTTTTATTATTTTTCTTTAGGATTTGAAGGGATCCATAGGACTTATATTGATTAAAGATGTTACAAATATATTCAAAGAGCATAGTTTATCATTTAAATTTAATTTAAAAGGGAAAAATGGTTAAAATAGCATCAAAGTTGATTGCAAATTATTCTTGTAGCGCGGCCATGAAAAATTAACACAGTGGCGCTACAAGAATATCGCGCGAGCCAAAAGCACTGTTGTTTAAACTGAATTTTCGCATGAGTTCCATTTCTAAGTGACTAATCGCATGTTTAAAGGGTGTTGATACATGTTGCTCCAGTAATCATCATGAAAACAGGTGTGACTGTGTCGTGGTAATCATCAGCTAGAACAGAGTGTATCATGACAGGAAGAGGTATAAGCCGAATTTGATGTGAAAGAAGTTATTTCACATATGCATCATGAAACTGGAGACTAAGTGGAGCGAGGACATGTGCCTAAAAAGCTGGAAGCTGCAGTTATAGAAGAATTGTTGGGTTTTCACAGTTACAGAGAAATTAGGGCTTGCTCGTCCTGCCAGCTGGTAGAAAATTGGAGACCCGAAGACACTTGTACAGTTAAATTGAACAATCAGATACCTCAAAGATTGATTTTAAACGTCTACAGCAAGACAGGAATAAGGTATTCCACGTTAAACTGATAGTGGCTGCTAAATTGGGGTTTTCACAGTAAAGCTTGTCTTGTTAAAATTCAGTAAGGAAAACATAAATGTAGGCTTTAAACAAAACTCCTGTCGAAGATAGATCAATTTAAAAGTTTTGGAGACGCTGTGACAAGTGGAAAGTTGAAAGTTAGCAGTACATTGAACCACTACCTTTTTCAAAATCTGAGAGCAGCTGTTAGGTCATCGATAGAACTCTAAAAGTACACAGAATTCAGCTATTAAAAGCATATGGGTAAAAGTGGCAAAACAAATAGGACTGAGCCCACTGAGCTGAAATGGATTGACCAATTTCCAGATTGTGCAAAGCTTTTTCAAAATGCTGGTTGGTTGGATTTCTTCAAGAAAATCGATGGCTATAACACTGAGGTTTCTTATAAATTTGCCCAAAGCTATAATTAGGACATGATAGTATTTGATACTCTAAAGTTTAAATTGACTGTGGAGTTAGTTGCTGAAGCTACAGGAGTCAGAAATGAAGGTGAAATGTGGTTCAAAAAATTGCCTTTCACTTTTAATGCCCAAAAGTACCTTTTACCTGGTATTACTCCAGACTGGCGCAAAGGGGTATTAATTCAGGATGTCAGAGATGAGTGGGTTGAGCCTATTAAAATCCTACAAAGCTATATCACTTGTGAAGGCAGATATGCCTATGTCTTCAAATACCATTTTAGATTTTTACAGCATTTGGTTGGTGAATCCAAAATGAACCTTCCTTTCTTCTTGTTCAAAAGTCTGCAAAAGATGTCAAGTAGAATTAAGGGACATCATGATCATACTACACAGTCCATATTCCATCATGGTTTGATCAAGCTCGTTATCGGTACCGTTCTACAACGAGAAGGGAAGACATGGGATCATTTTTTGTTTTGGTTTGGTTTTCAAACTAAGCAAGAAGAGCAGCAAACCAAAAAAAACATGTAGACAAAGGGCAAACTCTAGTTAGAAAACTAGGTCAGAAGATCAAGTCTGAAGACAAGAAAGAGGTTAAACTTGAAGAAGCACCAGAGTCTTTGAAGGATGACAGTGAACCTAAAAAGGTTGCAGCTGACAACAAAGGTAAATATTCACTATTTTCACAAAAGGAAGACCAGCCTGAGCAACACATGGCACCAGCAGAAACTTTCAGTGAAGAGAAAATTGTTGCCACAGAAAAGGTTGCTATAGAGGAAGAAAACATTCAGGTCCAACAAAGGAGCCCCATCACTGTCTTATCTGAAGATGAGGGATATCTGTTAGAGGAAGATGAATTCACTGTAAAAACTGAAGATAGGGTTGACACATACACAAAAAGTTACAGTCAAGAGGATAAAACAAAGAGATCAAAGAAAAAGAAAACCAAAATCAAAGCTATAGAGTTAGCCACAGTTAAACATCAAGGAAAAACTTTGAAGATGGTGAAAGAACTTGCTTCAGAATGGAGACCAAAAACCAGATCTAAAAACAAGTTAAGGCCGAGTTTGAAAAAACTGCTAAACCCTAGATTGAATACAAAAGAGGTAAGTGTACTTGATGATGATTCTTCAGATGAAAAACCAAAGATTGAGAAAGAAGCAGTTCTAAACAGTCCAGTTTCTCATCATGAAAAGGGGAAAAGGTCATTGAGGTCAGCAGAAGATTCTAGCCTCACCCAAACTAAACTATCAGCTGTGTTTCTGGAAGTAAGAGATGAAGTGATAGAAGAACAACAGAAGAAGGAAATTGAAGTTTCTTATTCCGAAAATCAACACTTGATAGATGAAACTACGCCTATTGAAGCAACGAGTCAAGAAAACCCTATTGTTCATGGTGTGTCTTCAGGGCTGTTACAGGAAGATGAAGATATTTTCAGAAGGCTAAATATCCCATGGTTGCCCAGTGAGATGCAAAATACCACAACAGGGAAGACTTTTGACTCAGACATGGAGAACCTGCAAAGAACCATCAAACAATACAGGCATCAAATGGACTGCATGCAGGAGACTAATGATGCTCTGATTCTAGCAAATAGAAGGCTCAGGGAAGATTTACAGGAAGTGAGTGAGAATTATCAAGAGTTAATAACAGTTTCTAAGGAAGCCCTGAAGAGAAAGAGAAGCACAGATGTGCATTATGCAGAGTTGAAACAGACTGTCAGAGACTTGCAGCAGCAGAATGAAAAACTTACAAGAAAGTTAGCAGATACAGAAGCTGAACAGAAGAGAGTCAGGAAGAAGGCCCAAGCCTCGAATGGAATAGCTTTATTCGCTGAAGCTGCCAAAGACCTTTGAGTTGGTAGTTAGTAAGTTAATTATAGATCTTTTAAAGAAATACTTTAGTTAGTTAGCTTTTAGTTATGTTTTTAAAGAAGCACTTTATTTTGTAAATTTAATTTCACTTTATCCCATCGAGGAGTTAGTTGAGGGCAGTTAGGGTTTAGACCCTAACTAATTTTGTAAAAAATAGTATTTAGAGAGGGGGGAAAGACAGAAAAGGGGTTCGATTTTTGGGAGGACTTCAGGAGGTCTGCAAGACTTATTGATGAGCTAAGTACATAACTCTTATATGTATTTGTTGACAGAATTATGAAATATATGATCCTTTTCACCCTTCAGTTTGTGTGTTGGCTTCATTGTTTAACTTGTTTAGTTGCTTAATTGATAAATTCATTGCTGGTCTATGTTTGTAAGTTGGTAATGCTTATCTTTTATGAATGAACTTCAATATTATGCTCTATTGGATTTTGGTAAATATATGATGCATCTTTGTCTTCTTTTGTTTATGATTCAGTTCCTATTTTGCTCATGAGTGTATTCCCTGTTTGTTCCCAAACTTTATAACCAGAAAACCTATCAAAAAACCTTAAAACTTACTTTTACTTGTTTGTATTTTTGAGATTGTGTTGGCTTGTTTCTTTGTGGCCTGGAAACAATTTCTGGCACAAACACTCGGTATGCTCTCAACTGGCAGAAATAGAGCTCGACATGTGGAATTCTTTAGCAGAGCACTCGTATTCACTTTCCGTGGACAAATCGACCTGCATCTTGATATCATTTAAAATTCATAATCTCACTCACAAAGTTCGGCTCTAACTTCTAAATCACAACTGCAATGGTGCAAAGTTCATAATGAAAAGCGAGCGAGGGGTGAGCGGGTTTTTAAAATTCCCCCCCACGTGCGATCCGTCTATAATTCGCGAGATGGATTAATTGCCCTAGATCCTCCAATGATGATAAGGGCAGGGACAGATCTTTCGACACACGTCAGTCACTTCAACATTTAATTAGAGGAGTCCATTAGCGCCACCACAAAACGCATCATAAAAGCAGCAATAAATGTGTCCCAACTATAACTTTGAGAGGTTTAGGATATTGGGGTTTCTGGGTGACAGGAAAACACTTTGACAACTTTGATAGATTACCAAATTCGACAAATAGAGCCGCTTCGACATTCTGGGAAGTTGGGGTTTCCAACTGACAGCTTTGGACTTCGACTGGAGTACCTGATATAGGATATCTTCGACACAATGGTAACTTTGGGTTTCCAGAAAGCTCCGACATAACTGTACATTAACACAACTAATCTATGACACAAACAAATACAACAGAAAGACAACTTGGGGTTTCCTATATATATATATATAATTTGTTTTCTACGTACAAACTCACAATCAATTCTTTTCACTTCGACAAACCACGACTGTCCCTATAGGACTTCATCCGACTCCCATTCACCAATCCTTATGTAATAAAATTTATAACATATGGTCCTAGCCAATGCATCCATAGCTTGCCAGGATGTTTGATGAATTTGCTGTCGTAGAGAAGAACTAAGTCTCATCATTGGAAATGTTTCTTAGTGATGTCGCGATCATGCCATGCCTTTTCTCGGTCTTTCTGTACCTACTGATGAAAACCCACGACAAAGTGGTCTTCCTACAATTGAAGCAACTGTGCCAACCTTTCCTCAATATCTCCAGTATCAGACATACCTATAAAATCCACAATCCTTAGACTGGGAACAATATAATCCATGTGCATAACAACCTCATGTCCATACACCAACTTGAAAGGAGTTTTACCTATCAACCATTTACATGTTGTTCTATAAGCCCATAATACTACATGGATTCTCAAATCCTAGTTGTTGCGGTTCACATTACAAACTTTGGTGAGTGCATGTTCCATAATTTTATTGAATGCTTCGACAGTTCCATTGGCCTGCGGGTGATATGGGGTACTTTTGTGATGATGAACTTGGAATTATTCTATAACAACTTCTATAGTTTTATTAACAAAATGTGTACCTTGGTCGCTTAATAGAATGTGCAGACATCCAAACTTGGTAACGACATTCTCAAATAAGAACTTTGCAGCAGTCACAACAGTACAATCCTGCACTAGCGCTGCCTCAACCCATCGTGTAAGGTGGTATGTCGTAGTGATAATATATCTTGCTTTCGTCCTTCTTCCTGGTGGGTTAATAAGTCCTGCAAATTCAACAACCCACTTGTCAGGTAACTTGAGGTACTAAGGGAATTTCATCTCTTCTTGAAGGTTCCCAATTCTCTGTCACATGTTGCAGCTCTTACAATAGTATTTAGCATCTTTGTGAAGGGTTGGCCACCATAATCCTACTCTTAAGATCTTATGCGCTATAGCTTTTCCTGCATAATGGCCTCTTGCGTCTCCTTCATGATCCTCATCCAATATGATTGGTCAGTCATGCTCCACAACATAGCGATGCAATACTTCATCCGATCCCAACTTATACAACTGACCAATGATCAACTGATAATCCGTGAGCTTGAATACTAACTGCTTCTTCTGTGCGGTCGTGTAGCCTTATTGTGGAATTCCTGTCGACAAGAATGTCATGATATCCTGAAAGTAGTCATCAACCATCCTTACTGAAAAGAGTTGCACGTCGGGGAGGTTGTGTTCTAAGCTAGTTGGTTCTTCTACTGTTTCCAACCTCGACATATGGTCGGGACCTGCATTCAACCTCCTCGAATTAACTATAATTTTAAAATCGTATTCTTGAAACAACAACAACCACCGACAAATATTCCCCCCCAATAGTGGCTTATTGACCATGTACTTTAATGCAGAGTTGTCAATAAACATATTAAAATGTCGTCCTAGTAAATAATGTCATTTTGTAATGCATAAACCACAAAAATTCCCTCTCTTTCAGTCGTAGTGTAATTTCGTTTTACATTCGACAATTTTCTGCTGGCAAATGAAATAGGGTGGTCAATGGACCCCTCACCTGGTTGAGCAAGGACCGCCCCTAAAGTGATAGATGACGCATCAACATGGACATGAATTATTTCTTTCAGTCAGGAAATACTAAGATAGGTGTTGTAACCATATTTTCCTTTAGTGTATCAAAACTATGCTAGCATTCTTCACTCCACTGAAACTTTGCATCCTTTTTTATCAACTTCTCCATCGACGCTATTATTTGGGCATATCCTTTAATAAAATTCCTATAGTATCCTGTATGACCCAGGGTTGTTCTCACCTGTTGAACTGTAGTAGGTGGAGGGAGGTCAACAATGATAACAAACTTTGCAGGATCGACCAACATACCTGGAGTTGTCAATCACAAAGCGCCACCTATACTCTTTTGTCATGTATAAATCCTTGATGAGCGCACTTAAATCTCGTGCAAATCATCGAGGAGATATGAATATCGGTCGTAGATATGGCGCTCTTCTCTCTTGATTAGCACATAACCCATCTCAATCTTTGTACAACTTGAGGATGAGCTATTAATGTCAGCCATAGATCTAGCACTCCTCTGTCAGATTAGTTCGGGCTCATATTTATTTTCCATGTATCTCTTCAGAGCGCTGTCACTTATAACCATTTATCATGGATTTGATCGACGGTGTTCCGCTGCTTCCTTCTAAGCACTTGGTTCCTAGCTCTTGGTCCTTAGTGCACCAAAGGGCTAAGCCACTTTCCTTTAAATTCACTGCTCAAACTCTTAATTTAGGCCATTTTCATCCATCAAACCTCTTTGTAAAAACTTTGTACTAACACAGCTCTTCGTCCCCTCTTAGAGATGATCTGATGATCTTGATGATGTTTCTTTAAAAATTAAAACCTTTAAAACTAGAAAACAATGCACACTTAGATGACAACATGCATGCATGGTAGATTAAGATAATTTACTAACATTAGTTTGAGAATTATAACAACTCCATATCCCTTGTAACTATTAATAATTATTTGTTAGTTGGATAAAGAGGAAAAATCCATGTCCATGGCCACGTACATACCAAATGGAAGAAGATAACTTATCCTGGAGATAATAGGTGAATAAATAAAATTACTCAACAATATTGGTATAGACATGATAGCTATTATGTGATACAATTTGACTAAAATGATGATGGTGAATTAAAATGTGTATCAAGTCCAAATATATTTGTGTATCTAAACTTGACTGTGGACTGGCATCGTTACTCCTCATTTCCGACTTCTTCCCTGACGCCACAAACAATGTCGGTTTCTTTGTGAAAGCGGCGTGATTTAATTATGGCATTTGATGATTAAGTCCCATCTATGAGCTGGCATCCATGTGTACCACTCTACAAATGACACGTGTCCGTAAGTAGACCGAGTGACATTATATGAAATCATATCAAATTCGCCCAATTTTATACAAACTCTTCTTTAAATAGTTTGTTGACAAACATAATTTTTCTGAAAGAAAGAGCGTCTGCTCCTTCCTCCAGGGGTTCCTTTTTAGCGATTGGGAAAGTCGATATGGGCACTTTAAACACTAATTTCATAGGAACTTTGCTTCAAACAATTTGTTGGAAAGTGGAAATTTTCTCATAGAAAGAGTGGCCACTCTTTCCTCAAGTTGTTCTATTTTAGGGTGTTGAAAGTATCTGCTAAGGAGAAAGAACATCCACTCCTTCCTCCAGGGGTTCTTTCTTAGGGGTAGGGAAAGTATATATCGGAACTTAAACACAAATTTCATAGGAAATTTGCTTCAAACATTTTTCTCGCAAGATGAAATTTTCTCATAGAAAGAGCGGTCGCTCCTTCCTCAAGTTGTTCTATTTTGGGGTGTTGAAAGTATATGTTGAGGAGAAAGAGCATCCGCTCCTTCCTTTAGGGGTTCTTTTTTAGGGTTTGGGAATATATATATCGGTACATTAACCACAAATTTTATAGGAACTTTGCTTCAAATAGCTTGCTGGAAAGTGGACATTTTCTTAGAGAAAGAGTGGTCGCTATTTCCTCAAGTTGTTCTGTTTTGGGGTGTTGAAAGTATATGTTGAGGAGAAAGAGCGTCCACTCCTTCCTCCAGGGGTTCTTTTTTAGGTGTGGGGAATATAGATATCGTAACTTTAACCACAAATATCATAGGAAATTTGCTTCAAACAGTTTGCTGGTAAGTGGAAATTTTCTCCGATAAAGAGCGACCACTCTTTCCTCAAGTTCTATTTTGGGGTGTTGAAAGTAGATGCTAAGGAGAAAGAGCGCCTGCTCCTTCCTCCAGAGATTCTTTTTTGGGGGTGGGGAATATATATATAGGAAATTTAACCACAAATTTCATAGGAACATTACTTCAAACAGTTTGCTGGCAAGTGGAAATTTTCTCAGAGAAAGAGCAGCCACTCTTTTCTCAAGTTGTTTTATTTTGGGGTGTTGAATGTACATGCTGAAGAGAAAGAGAAAATGCTCATTCTTCAATGGGTTCTTTGTAGGGGTGAGAAATGCATATATCGGCGCTTCAACCACAAATTTCATAGGAAATTTGTTTCATATAGTTTCTTGGAAAGTATAAATTTTCTCAAAGAAAGAGCGGTTGCTCCTTGTTCAAGGGGTGGTGAAAGTAGATGATGCGGAGAAAGAGTTTTCGTTCCTTATTCAAGGGGTTCCTTTTAGGGGAGAGGAAAGTAGATATCAGAACATTAACCACAAATTTCATAGGAAATTTGCTTCATACATTTTTCTGGAAAGTAGAAATTTTCTCAGAGAAAGAGCAGTCGCTCCTTCCTCAAGTTGTTCTATTTTGGAGTGGTGAAAGTAGATGTTGAGGAGAAAGAGTTGCCACTTTATACCCAAGTACGTCAACTGTGGAGTTTTGGTAATTTAGAAGATAATTTATGATTTAGGTGAATATGTAAATAATTTAAAGATCTTCCACCCCTACAAGGAGCATGGGGAATAGACAAAAAAGGAACGGTTGATCCTTATATTTATGGACCCTTTTAGAAAATATTCTTATCTTAGAAAGAAAGACCAATCATTTCTCAATGGTTTCCATTTTTGGGTTGGGGAAAGTATATGGTAAGAATAAAAAGCAGCATCCCTTTTAATAAGTAGGTCCATTTTGGAGTTCCAGGAATTTAGCAGACCATATATGTTTTAGGTGAAGGTTTCAAGACAACCTACACCTTTGAGGAATATTGTGACTGGACGGAGAAAGAGCGTGTGTAATTTCCTGATACAGTTAAATATAATTTATAATTCATGGACAAACAAATTAATATAATTTATGTAATTCTCATATATTATCATTACAAATATCGCCAAGCTTTATTCTCCATGAGGCCATTTTTGGAAGGAATGGTCGCTCCTTCCTCAAATAGGCATGTCTTTGGGTTTGTGGATGATGTGTTCATTATACGATTAGGAATTAGTCACTCATGCAATCTAATCCTTTTAGATGAATATCCATAAATGTATGGACCCTTTGAGGAATGGGATTTCTTAGCAAAAGAGCGACCACTCCTTCCCCAAGTGGTTCAATTTTGGAGGTGAGGAATGTGGTAGATCATATATGATTTGAATGAAGTCATCAATTGTTTAAAGTGCGTCCACTCCATTGATACATATGTGTGTTAGATGGCTAAAGGGTGCCCATCCTTTCTTGATACCGTATAATAGAATTCATAATTCAAATACGTAAAGAAAATTGATGTATAATATTTAATTCTTACTAATCACATATTATCTCAATAAATATTGCTAACCTTTATGCTCCAACCGACCCTTTTAGGAAGGAACGACCACTCCTTCCTCAAATAATTAGTCACTCATCCAATCATCATTGCATTGAGCACCTTCCAATGAAAACAACAGAGTACCTTTCGAACATTTAGCGGAACATTCTTATCTCATGGATCTATTCTAAGCAACAGTTACATTGGATCCAATTAGGAAGGATCATCCGCTCCACCTGAAATTGATTCCTTCTCAAAAAACAATAACATAGTAAATCTACAAGAGATTGTTGTTACTAGAACTATGAACATTTTCTTCATAGTGAGAAACACATGATTACTTTTGAGTAAGGATTGGTCATTCTATATCCAATCGCTACTATCTCTTTTAGGAAATATTTATCTTTCTGTTCTCTAATTTATCATCTTATAGAGAATGATAGATTACAACAATGTTATTAACATGTAGAGCATAGATATAATTGATAATATATACTAGCGAAAAATATTATTCTTTGTTTAAAATAAATATTATTTTCAATGTGCTCATGTTATTTTGTATTTTAGAAATCGCTTCTGAAATGGATCTTGGTTCTCAACAATGTGTGGACCTCATTTTGAATGGATTAAAAGTTGCTGAAGGAATCTATTTTCCAGAAAGAAAAATATTGCATAATATTGGCATTCATGATGGATGCATCATTATAAACATTACCAAGGTTTTACATGCATATCTTCAATTTCCCTATCCATCAGAAGGTGCAGATACATTGTTAGAGGCAGTTGGTGGTTGTATTCAATGGTATGCATCTGAGATTGTTAACCACATTGGATATGCTCTTCAAGAGAATTGGGTGAATGATATACCAGCTTCCACTTCGACGAGTGTTGAACATATTATAATAAGTGACGATAAATATTCTTTTATTATGAGAAAAGTTAAGTTGCTACATAAATGTTCATAATGCAAGGATTGCATTTCCATAGGTTTTGTAAGAAATGTCAATGAGACTGATTTTGTTGGGAGAATATTTTTGGGTGCTTTCTCCTTTGGTATTCTAGTGGATGAAGTGGTGTTTTCTTGTCTGACATGCTATCCAGGGTTGAGTAGAGGAGGTTTTGTTGTATGGCCAATTAAAAAGGTCATAGATTTTAATACATGAACATAGATGTCCATTGAAAACAATTTCAACAATAATCAATCTGAAACTACTTCGAAAGTATTAAGCCAAAATCATAATATCAAGTTTGTGAGAGAGAAAGTTAATTTGATACATCAATGTTCTTTAAATCCAAATTATGTTGCTCATGGAATAGTGTCAAGTGTTTTTGAAGGAGACATTGTACAATTCAAACGACTAGATGTTAGTGAGTTTGGTATTTTAGTTCATAAATTCTTATTCAATTGTGAGGATTGTGGTGTATTTGAAGGATCTCTTGTAAGATGGCTTGCAAACCATTTGCTTGACCTCAATGATGTTCCTTTGGATGTTATACTAAAAAAGAAGACAGAAGAAGACATGGTCAACATTTGGAAGATTTTTGAACAATGTCCTTTACAGGTGGTCCTTCCAGGTACTCCCCATTGTGAATAAACATATGCCAAAGGTAATAGAACAAGGCCATACAATTATGTAAAGCGACAATCTAGAACTAAAATTTCTGAAAGAAATTCACGCTCATAATCTTACAGGATTGGAATTGATCAAGTTGCATTCCTTTAAAAAATTGGCACTGAACATTGTTGCTCAAATATTTGTATATCGAAAATTTCACTTCAATTAATAGCTGAATGTGTGAATAAATTTCATAGTATGAATGGAAATTTAAGAAGACAGTATGTTATAAATTCTATGGCATCAAATGCTCCTGTGGCCAAGAAAGGAGACGAGAAAAAGAAAACCATATTTACAATGATATTAGACACAATAGATGTCTATCAAAATGCATGGTATAAATTCCATGGGATAAAAAGGGTCACTTTCTACAATTATAAAAGTATGTTCTTGAATGGTGATGTGAGAGTTGTGCATGGTAATAGTGGCTTGGAAAAATCTAGGGAAAACATTGTTGCACTGGTAGCTACTATTAATAAAATTGTAGAAGAGAATTCAGACAAGTCTCCACATCTTACACGATTAATCACTGAAGATGGAAGACGAACAACCTTGAAATTATTGCCATCTAATATGTCCCATGGTTTGTTGCGAAAAATGGCAAATGAAGAAATCGAAAGTATTGGTTTGCCTCCAGTATCACATTCATCCTTTAGCAAGGTCATGAGAGAATATTTTCAAAATGTTAAAATTTCTAAAGCAAACTCCTTTGCAAGGTGTAATGAGTGCATTACAATACACGATAGTTTAAAGGGGACCACTGATGCAGCTGAGGTGGAAAGGTTGCAAGGACATTAGGAAGCTCACAATAAATATTTCGCAACTTGTTTCCAAGTGTATTATTCTCACCAATTAGCTTCACAAAAAATCCAAAGACTTATCTGAGTATTGTTCATGAAAAAATGGATAAGTCAGACTTACTTTCCAAGGATGAGTAAGAAGGAAAAATATCTTAGTAATGTTATGGATCTTCCCATATCATTGACTGGAATGTTGACTCTGCATAGGCACAAGAATGGTGGATTTGGCCATTTCAGCGTCTCATTTTTAGAGATGGGATCGAATTTCATAGTGACATCCCTGGCTAGATGCTTAAAGAGTCTTGAAGAACCAATGGTTGATAAATATGGTGATTTTCTCTACAAAGGCGGAACATCCAAGCACCAATTGCATGAAGCTTTGTTGCAATCAGATTCATATGAAAAGTGTGTGATATACAAGCAAGATGTGATGCAACATGATATATTGTGTGTTGATGATACATATCAATGCATGCCAAATAGAAAACTACCACCCATATTGTTGTTGCAAATGGATAATTGTTCGGGCGATAACAAAAATCGCTTTGTATTTGCATTTTTATCTCTTTTAACGACAAGGAGAGTGTTCGAGATTGTTGAAGTTGGATTCCTCCTGGTTGGACACACCCATGAAAGCATAGATGGAACTTATGGAAGGTTATCAACAAAGCTAATGTTCAAGGATATATTTTCACTCTTGGAGATTATGGATACGTATAGGACATGTGAAGAACAAAATTTCTATGTCCCTTATCTAATTGATGAATTTTATGATTTTAAGAGTTTTGTGAAACCCCATATTCTGGATGGAAATGGCAAGACCATCGATATAAAAAAATGCCAGTTTTTTTAAATTTCAACTCAGATAAAATTCCAATCATGTGAAGGAGGGAATCACTTCAGGATGAATATTGGACATCTCCTATTCATCTGTGGCGGTCAGTTACAGATGGTAGCGCAAAATTTCTAGTGGGGAAACCTAGGTTATTAAATATACAAGCAAAAATACCTTCAGACATGGACGAAAAAAAAGGAATAGAAACATATATTTCATTCTGGAATTGAGGGATTGAGAAGGGAGGTGACCAATTTTGGCGTCCCAAGTTAATTTATTGGGAGGCTATATATAAAGCTTTGAACATTCCCTTCGAGAGTGCTGATCAGTCGGCAACTAACTTTTGGCCATCGACAAGCCAAGATATTCATAATAGTGAACCTACAAGATCTGAACATGAAATTATGGATGCTTATTTGAAGGAAATTGTTCATGCATTGGAGGATTTCTATGTTGGACATGTGTGCAACAAGCCTAGAGATGAATTCATTCCAAGAGTGGATGTTGTAAAGGGCCAAATGGTCATTGTGCAATCACCAGAGCTAGATTGTGCAATATGGTTGGGTAGGGAGATTGGTGATATTTATCAGGATTCAAATGCAAGTACTCTTGGGTCTTACAAAGTAGAGTTGCAATGGTGGAAGCCAATAGGAGCATTGAAGGATCAGAAGTTCTTGTACAAAAATTGCCAAGATCATCGGTATCAAAAAATGCCAGTTTTTTAATTTTCAAATCATAGATAACATTCCAGTCATGCACTGGAGGGAATCACCAAGTTCGGGATGAATATTGGACATCTCTTATTCATCTGTGGTGGTCATTTCTAGATGGTAGCGCAAAATTGTCGGTGGGGAAACCTAGGTTATTAAATATACGAGCAAAAAGACCTTCAGATATGGACGAAATTAAAAAAAAGGAATAGAAACATATATTTCATTCTAGAATCGAGGGATTGAGAAGGGAGGTGAACAATTTTGGCGTCCCAAGTTAAGTTATTGGGAGGCTATATATAAAGCTTTGAAGAGTCTCTTCGAGAGTGTTGATTAGTCAACAACTAACTTTTGGCCATCGACAAGCCATGATATTCATAATAGTGAACCTACAAGATCCGAACATGAAATTATGGATGCTTATTTGAAGGAAATTGTTCCTGCATTGGAGGATTGCTATGTTGGACATGTGTGCAACAAGCCTAGAGATGAATTCATTCCAAGAGTGGATGTTGTAAAGGGCCAAATGGTCATTGTGAAATCACCAAATACAGATTTTGCAATATGGTTGGGTAGGGATATTGGTGATATTTATCAGGATTCAGATGCAAGTAATCTTGGGTCTTACAAAGTAGAGTTGCAATGGTGGAAGCCAACAGGAGCATCGAAGGATTTGAAGGTATTGTACAAAAATTGCCAAGATCATTGGTATCAAAAAATTCAAACTTTTTAAATTTCAGCTCATAGATAACATTCCAATCATACAAAGGAGGGAATCACTTCGCGATGGATATTGGACATCTCCTATTCATTAGTGGTGGTCATTTCCATATGATAGCGCATACTTGCTGGTGGGGCAACCTAGGTTATTAAATATACAAGCAAAAAGACCTTCATACATGGACGAAATAAAAAAAGGAATATAAACATATATTTCATTTTGGAATTGAGGGATTGAGAAGGGAGGTGAACAATTTTGGCGTCCCAAGTTAAGTTATTGGGAGGCTATATATAAATCTTTGAACAGTCCCTTCGAGAGTGTTTATCAGTCGGCAACTAACTTTTGGCCATCGACAAGCCATGATATTCATAATAGTGAACCTACAAGATCTGGACATGAAATTAGGGATGCTTATTTGAAGGAAATTGTTCCTGCATTGGAGGATTGCTATGTTGGACATGCGTGCAACCATCCTAGAGATGAAATTCATTCCAAGAGTGGATGTTGTAAAGGGCCAAATGGTCATTGTGAAATCACTAGAGCCAGATTTTTCAATATGGTTAGGCAGGGAGATTGGTGATATTTATCAGGATTCAGATGCAAGTACTCTTGGGTCTTACAAAGTAGAGTTGACATAGTGGAAGCCAACAGGAGCATCGAAGGATCCGAAGGTCTTGTACAAAAATTGCCAAGATCATCGGTATAAAAAAATTCCAGCTTTTTAAATTTCATCTCATAGATAACATTCCAGGCATGCAATGGAGGGAATCACTTCTGGATGAATATTAGACATCTCATATTCATCTGTGGGGCTCATTGCCAGATGGTAGCGCAGATATGCCGGTGGGGAAACCTAGGTTATTAAATATACAAGCAAAAAGACCTTCAGACATGGAAAAAATAAAAATAAAAGGAATAGAAACATACATTTCATTATGGAATCGAGGGATTGAGAAGGGAGGCGAACAATTTTGGGGTCCCAAGTTAAGTTATTGGGAGGCTATATATAAATATTTGAACAGTCGCTTCGAGAGTGTTGATCAGTCAGTAACTAACTTTTGGCTATCGAAAATCCAGGATATTCATAATAGTGAACCTACAAGATATGAACATGAAATTATGGATGCTTATTTGAAGGAAATTGTTCCTGCATTGAAGGATTGCTATGTTGGACATGTGTGCAACAAGCCTAGAGATGAATTCATTCCAAGAGTGGATGTTGTAAATGGCCAAATGGTCATTGTGCAATCACCAAAGCCAGATTGTGCAATATGGTTGGGTAGGGAGATTGGTGATATTTATCAGGATTCAGATGCAAGCACTTGTAAAATTAGTCACAGCAGATCTAATGAACAAGTAAATCAATCACAACAGATGAATATAGAAAATATGGTGTAAAACTGTGCAAAACATGCAGCAGTGCTCAATATCCCAGAAAGGGTGAATGAATTACAATAGAATACAATATCTGTCAATGAGCAATTCGAATTGACTAAGTAGGCCATTCGAATCACTGAATGGAGTAGCTTGACTCCAACTAGGAGTCCTCATCATCAATCGGTGGTGGTCATCAATGCACAAGAACCAGTCATCCAGGTGTCAATCTGAGTCTAACTGAGTGTAATAAGTGTAACTGAAGTGTGTAGCACTGATTAAGGAGAAGGAGGCTCAGTGGGGGCGCATGGGAGGCTAACTGAAGTCAGAACAAGTCATCTAGTCAATCTGGAGGTCCAACGGAAGTGAAACAGTCAGTCGGGAGTGAAACTAGCCTCAAATCAGGGAGAATCAGAGCTAACTGAATGTAACTGAAGTGGAACTGCAGTGGTAGGTGAACAAGTGCGCCCTTCTCTGGCAGTAGGTGAGAAGTGGGCGCCTTTCAGCCTAGGAGGGCTAAAATTCTGTAGTAAGTGGCTCCCGGGTGCTAGAATGAGGTGGCTAAGGTGCTAGAGGCATCAAACTGGTGACTGGGATGCATGCAAGTGCATGCAGGTGCATGCAAACCCTAGATTCTGCATGCAAACCCTAATTGCATGCAAGATCCTGAAAAAGATGATGTAGATATCCGAACACCCCCCCTCAATCTAGACTATGATGTGCCAACAAAAATAATGTGGGGCCCTGGTAACTAAGACCAAAGGTCACCCCAATACAATAATCCAAAAAATGCTGAAAATAAACTAAGTGAGGAAAGAGGGAAAACCCAGTGGGAAGAAAGCCCCCCCTCAAGCTAAAGCATAATAATGAATCAATCTGTCTCCACCATGATGGAACTCACCCCCAACAGTGAACGGAGGTAAGAGAACTTCTTCTCAGTGAAGCTCTTGGTGAAGATGTCTGCAATTTGCTCATCAGTAGGGCAATATTGCAGAATGATGGTGCGGTCATGCACCAACTGTCGAATGTAATGCATATGAATCTCAATGTGTTTGGTCCTCTGCCGCTGAACTGGATCTGTGGAGATCTTGATAGCACTTTGATTGTCACAAAATAGGACAGTCGAAGTAGTGCCACCAAAACCAAACTCGGAAAGAATACCCTGCAACCAAACTGCCTGAATGCAGGCATTGACTGCCCCTCGATACTCTGCCTCTGCTGAAGAAAGTGCAATGGCTGCTTGCTTTTTGCTGGACCAGCAAATAGCACCATGACCAATCATGAAAACATAACCGGAAGTGGACTTCCGATCAATGCTATCACCTTCCCAATCTGAATCAGTAAAACCAATGAAATCTAGCTCAAAATCTGCAGCATAATGTATGCCAAACTGTCTCGTACCTTGCACATACTGCAAGATCCGCTTGGCTGCTCGCCAATGAAGCTCATGTGGCTGCTGCATATATCTTGACACAGCACTCACGGCATATGAGATATCAGGCCGTGAGTGTGTCAAATAAAGTAGTGAACCAATCAACTGTCGATACATACTGCAATCTGCAAGCGGTGTGGAATCTACCTCCTCAAGACTGATTCCTGAGAGGAATGGGAATGGGGCTGCCTTACATTCAGCCATATTAAACTTCAATAACAGGTCGGAAGCATATTTTTGCTGAGATATAGTGATCCCATCAAAATTTTGAGCTATCTCCAAGCCCAAAAAATGACTCAGCAAGCCCAAATCGCTCATGTCAAAAGCTAGATTTAAGGCAGATTTTAGCTTATTTATTGAAGTAAGTGTGCTACCAGTAATAAGCAGATCATCAACATAAAGTACAATAAACAACAAATTACCTTTAACTCACTGAAGATACACATTTGGATCATATTTGCACCTTTGGAAATTCTGAGAAAGAAGGAAGGAGTCCATCTTTGCGTACCAAGCTCTTGGGGCCTGTTTTAACCCGTACAAAGATTTCTTCAATCTACAAACCAATGATGGATCTGATGTATAACCCTCTGGCTGCTGCATATAGACCTCTTCATCAAGGTCTCCATGTAAAAATGCACTCTTCACATCCATGTGGTGCACTTCCCAGTGCATGGATGCGGCAATAGCTAAAACAAGGCGGATGGAATCCATCTTTGCAACCGGTGCAAAAGTCTCAGTGTAGTCCACTCCTTGGACTTGGGAAAAACCTTTTGCCACCAACCTTGCTTTATATTTGCTGATAGTGCCATCAGCAGCAACTTTAGTACGGTAGACCCATTTACACTTCACTAATTTTCTTCCAGGTGGAAGAGAAACTAGCTCCCATGTGTTGTTCTTTTGAAGAGAACTGTACTCTTCGTCCATGGCACTTTTCCATCTCAGATCTCGATGAGCTGAATAGTATGATGTAGGATCTGAACCAGCCATAAAATAACAAATCTCAGGAAGAAATGGATCAGCAATAGAAAGAGCCATACCTGCTCTTTGAAAGTCTCCTCTTGTTCGTCTCGGATCAGCAGGATTTCCAAGATTCGAACCAGCAGAATGTAGAGTGTTTTGGGCCCACTTTGGTAACTGAGGAGGATCATAATGGTCGGATTCCGAACCTGATATGTCATGATCATCATATGCTGCTACAATATCAGAAATATCAGAACTCATACCTTCATTATCGCTGCTCGGATCTTCTTCTGGTGAAGGCAGTGAATCGACAGTCTTCTCCTCGACTAGTTGCAATTCTTGAAGCGGTTCTTCAAATTGCACACTGCGCTCTATGAATATCTTTTTAGATCTGATATCCATGAGTTTATATGCTTTTGATTCTTCCCCATATCCTATCAATATGCACTCGATACTTTGTGGATCCAAAGCTCGTCTCTTCTCAGAAGGAATTCTAGCCCATGCAGTAGAGCCAAAAACTCTCAAATTTGACACATCCGGTTTGTGACCAAAGAATGCTTCGAAAGGAGTCATACCTTTCACGGATGAATGTGGAACATGGTTCTGTATATATGCAGAAACATTGATTGCTTCAGCCCAAATATTTGCAGCCAAACCTTTCGATTCAATCATGCATGTAGCCATCTCTTTCAGTGACCGATTTTTCCTTTCCGCTACACCGTTCTGCTGGGGTGTGTAGGGAACTGTATGTTGGATCTTAATTCCGCTTTGGGCACAAAGTTGCAGCAACTCGGACTTGATATATTCCCCACCATTATCAAATCTAAGAGCTTTGATCTTGCTCTCAGTGGTGGTCTCAACAGAAGCCTTAAAATCCTTGAATTTTCCAAGCACTTCTGACTTGTTTTTGAGAAAGAATACCCATGTAAAGCGGGAAAAATCATCAATAAATGTCAAAACATACCTTGAACCATTTAATGACATATGGGGCAGCGGACCACTGATATCAGAATGGATCAATCCCAAAATAGTAGAAGCTCTGCTAGCTTTGCCGCGGTCGAATCTGTGCTCGGGGTGCTTCCCAATAATGCAACCAGTGCATATTCCCTTCGAGGAACGGAGTTGTGGAAGCCCATCTACCATGGATTTGTTTGATAACAGCAGAAAATAATTATAATTAAGATGTCCAAATATTTCATGCCAAATCCTACTAACCTCATTTCCATGTGTGCGAAGAGCAGTGGGCTTTGCAAGCGGAATAAAGTGTGAAAACTCATAGCATTTTGCAGTGTGATTTGCCTTTCCGACTGCAACTAGTCTTCCACTTTTGATATCAGAAATTTCAACTGTATTAGGGATGAATGTAACTTGCTTTGGTTCACCAGTATGTGTCATTTGATACACAGAAAGGAGATTTGAAGCCAAGGAAGGCACATAGAGAACATTCTGAAAGCTTCCATGTTCTACATGAATCGTACCTTTGCCCTTTGAAGAAATTTTTGAGTCATCTCCCAAATGGATGGGGATGGAGCTGTTTGGATCGAATGAGGAAAAATAATCAATATTTGCAGCCATATGATTTGATGCACCTGAATCTATCAAGAGAATAGTGGGCTTCGAAACCGTTGCCATGAGTGCTTGTCCTCTTTCATGATCATCATTCCTATCCTTCTTCCTTGCACCGTCAGGAAGGGTTATGTTGTTCTTTTCCAAAAGGAGGTCCATTTGATCTATAGTCTTCTTCATACATGAACTTTCGGGATGAAAGCCATGGTTACAATAAGTACATTTAGATTTTTGGTTACCTTCTCTGCCCTTTTGCTTGGATTTCGAGCTGGATGGTGCATCCGTTTGCTTGCCTTTGTCTTTTTGCTTGTGAGGCTCGAATTTGGGCTTCTCCTTCTTTTGGTTTCCTTTACCATTCGAGATCGTGGGTCCTTGAACATATAGGGCTGAATCTTTGGAGCTTATGGACCCCATTTGAACCAACTTGTCATGCTCTTTTGTGACGGACTCAATGAAGGCATTCAAGGTAGGCATCTTCCAATTCGGGGTAGTTAGCCGACCGAAATTGAAAGTAGAGACAAATACCGAATAATATTTACCAAGCTTGCTTAGAATGGAGAGGATCAATTGTTTATCCTCTTTGATAACTCCACTGTTCTTCAATTGCAAGTTCAAGTTCTTGAATTTTGTGAAGAATTCATTGATGGTCTCGAAATTCTCAGGATTAAGGCCAATCAATTCATTCTCTAATTGAAAAGCCCTAAGCTCATCCTGCTTGCCGAATAGTGTTTCAAGTTGCTCCCATATGGCTTTTGGAGTCTTCAATCCGCTGAGATGGAAGTGAAGATCTTTGGAGATGGAGAGACAAAGAAGACCATAAGCTTCATCAAGCTTGTTGTAGTGTTTGGTTCAATCTGACACATTGTTTGGCTCCAATTCAAGACCAAGAGTGACTCGGTAGTAACCTTTTGAACGTAATATGATCTCCATATCATCTTTCCAATCAAAATAGTTGAATGGGGTGAGGATAGGCTTTGAAGAAGAGTATTCCATTGCTAGGAGCGAGTCAAACTGATGTAGATGAGCTTGCATGCAGAGAGTAGCGAATGCAAAAGAGGAGTTTGCATGCACAGTATAGCGAATGCAAAAGAGGAGCTTGATAACCTGCAAATCACAATCAAACCAAGAACCGTAAGGTCGAACAATCCACCCTTTTAGAGTTGCATCACACCTGGGATTGGAGATCAAACAATGTTGAATGGGTCCAATGTATCAGATCCAGGAATTATGTGGAAACTCAAGCTTCTGGAGTGGTATTGGAAGTATTTTTAAGCTTTGCATGCACAGGAGCGAATGCCCTTGAGATATCTCATGCCAAAACTTTTTGCAATTTGAGCAATTCAGTCAAATCTTCTTGTAGAAACACCTATAGAAAAGAGATCTTGTCCCTGCAATGGCTCTGATACCATGTAAAATTAGTCACAGCAGATCTAATGAACAAGTAAATCAATCACAACAGATGAATATAGAAAATATGGTGTAAAACTGTGCAAAACATGCAGCAGTGCTCAATATCCCAGAAAGGGTGAATGAATTACAATAGAATACAATATCTGTCAATGAGCAATTCGAATTGACTAAGTAGGCCATTCGAATCACTGAATGGAGTAGCTTGACTCCAACTAGGAGTCCTCATCATCAATCGGTGGTGGTCATCAATGCACAAGAACCAGTCATCCATGTGTCAATCTGAGTCTAACTGAGTGTAATAAGTGTAACTGAAGTGTGTAGCACTGATTAAGGAGAAGGAGGCTCAGTGGGGGCGCATGGGAGGCTAACTGAAGTCAGAACAAGTCATCTAGTCAATCTGGAGGTCCAACGGAAGTGAAACAGTCAGTCGGGAGTGAAACTAGCCTCAAATCAGGGAGAATCGGAGCTAACTGAATGTAACTGAAGTGGAACTGCAGTGGTAGGTGAACAAGTGCGCCCTTCTCTGGAAGTAGGTGAGAAGTGGGCGCCTTTCAGCCTAGGAGGGATAAAGCTCTGTAGTAAGTGGCTCCCGGGTGCTAGAATGAGGTGGCTAAGGTGCTGGAGGCATCAAACTGGTGACTGGGATGCATGCAAGTGCATGCAGGTGCATGCAAACCCTAGATTCTGCATGCAAACCCTAATTGCATGCAAGATCCTGAAAAAAATGATGTGGATATCCGAACAGTACTCTTGTGTCTTACAAAGTAGAGGTGCAATGGTGGAAGCCAACATGAGCATCGAAGGATCTGAAGGTCTTGTACAAAAATTGCTTAAATAGAAAGAAACAATGGGTTGTTGGTGTAGAATAAAATATGATGATCGATGTAAATAACATCATATGGGCATGGTCACCAAGGCTAGGATGGACAAGAGAAAGAATTAGAATAAACGAGAAGGGCCTTGTAGCAGTTAAGGCGCAACGATAGCAGATGGGGAATAATGTGGAGAGTGGGATGGATGTTCCTATGGATATAGTTTGATGGGTTCTTAGCCCAAAAAATCTTTATTTTTTTACAATGCAGTATTTGTTTTTTTTTCCTAAAATGATGGAGATAGCTAAAAATAGATCGGTTGAAAGGATCGACTAATATTTTTTTTCTAATACATTGTCATGCTATTATAGTGTACACATGGAACCATTTTACTATGATATTTATATTGTCCATATTAAGAATTATGCTTCGAAAGGATCGAACGATCCTTCTTTTATTTTGAAATTGATTTATATTAACTTGAGTCAGACAATAATAACTTTTAAAATCTTCTCATTTTTTTAAATAAAAACATAAAACTTATATATATTGAAAAAAGGTTGTGCACGGGCATCCATATACAAAAAGAAGGAGCAGTCTAACATTCAGAACTACCTGAGGCATGAACCCAATAACAAAATCTTCCATGAGACTATTTTAACAACACTTCTTTATAATGGTGTTAATGTCTAGTTTATAACTTGCAAGAATTAGCCATATCTATTTATATCATGGATCATTGTTCATGTACAATAAGAAGTAAAGTAGCATAAAAAGTGTAATGTATTTTTTTAAGTAAGAAGGAACATTATATTATATCAGAAACAATACATAGCAGAGAGGAGGAATATGGATCCATCCTTACAAAACTTGAACATGACCAGACCCAACAGTTTGAGGAGTTGTCTAAGCTACCAGACTGTTTAAATACCTATTAGAGACAATCCTTAAAAACTGCCATATGGCATTTACATGCAAAAATTGACTAGACTGACTCTGTAAAATGAAACATAGAAGCAAAACTAGTGACCTGGCCAAAAAACCACTAAGCAACTTATCCAACCTGCAACTTCAGGTGAACGACCTTGTTCTCGTGTTGCGTGTTCGGATGATTCAGAAAAAGCCTTCCTAGGAGGACTGCATCCCTCAGAGAGGCCAACTACAACTGATTTCCATATTTGATGCAACCGTGGCAACAACAATAACATCCATCCTGTGATGAATTTGGTCCAATTGATCGTCCAAGTGCTTAATGGTCCGACGAGTGTCAAAAATCAAGTTCAACTGGGCCACCATGAGCCAATCCCTCTGCTCCATATTCTGAATATGAGCCTCTGAATGATGCTGAAACAAAGCAGCATTAATTGTCTCCTTATGCCAATCTTGGGTAATGTTTTCTCGAATAAGAGCCTGAATGGTAGAAGGAGGAGATGTGGGCTGTAAACCCATAGAATTTCCTTTCCCGTTGAACCATTCTACTCTACGGCTCCAGCAGTTAGACCCCAGACCATCCAATGCGGAATTCTTAGAACCAAAAGTCGGGACAAAAGTGAGGGAGGAGGAATCCATTGAAGGCGATGAGGGTATTTTTTCAATGCGAATGCGAATGCGAGTTGGATGAGACCCCTCATCATGACGAGAGTGTCAACATGCATGCAGGTGAGTCATGGGGAAGGGAAAGAACAACATATTAGAATCCTCATCCAACGATATTGTTTCCCAGCATTTCCACATAAAGAATGGCATAAATTCCAAACACAGGAGGACTTGTCTTGCTAGGGATGAAGCAAGCCCATTGCCCCATCTTTCCATAACTCTCGCTCTGCATCCTTGTAAAATGAAAAATGGAGGTGGATCCAACATAACTAGCATACAATCCAGAGACCAAAGCATGGGAGGGAACTTCGACATTAAATGGAGATTAATGCTCCGTTTGGTTCAGACAGGGGTGGTTAAATGAACTAGCTGCCACCAGACTCGATAGTTGTCACCCCATCCGGGGAAAAAGTGTATTGCATATATAATTGTGCTATTTGATTGATTGTTTGTGTAAGTGATTAAATAATATGGTAAATGTAGTGATGAAATCCTTCTAGGTGTGTACCAAGAAGCGTTCATATTTGAACATGCCCAAACCCTTCCATAGAGTTCTATCATCTCCCAGAAGTGCAAGGTTAAAATTGCCCTTGTCAAAAAAATTAAAATTCTATTTTTACCTTACCAATTAAGAACAACATAAATAATAGCAATATATAGAAGGAAGGGAAACTTTTTGAATTACATGTCAATATGGAGTTTTATGTGTGGAATATATAAAATAAATTATGTGTGGATAAGTATATTCTTATGTGTTGAATAAATAATAAAAAAATGTGTGGATTAAATTAAATGTTATGTGTGGAATATATGAAGTGTTGAGTTTTATTGTATACATTATTTATTCCTCTTCAAACTGCATATTCTATCATTTTCCCATATAATATTAATGTAGGGTTTGGAAGTACAAGTTATTTTTATCAATGGTAAAATGCTACCAAGGAATCCTTAACAAGACTGTCTAGGAGGCACACTATTATAGACACTGTTAAGTATAATATGGATATTAAATATTATAAACATTAGACTAATCATATTCAAAGATCACCACTTTGGAAAAGAAAAATGCATTTTTCGAATTGAAATTCACAATTTTTGAATTGAAATTCACACTTTCTGAATTGAAATTCACACTTTCTGAATAAAAAAGTGCACTTTAGGGTTCAGAAGTAGTAAAAAAACACATTATTCAAATAGAAAAACACACTTTTTAAACCCAATATTGCCACTTTGAGAACCTAATTTCGCACTTTAGAAAGGTTGATATTGACACTTTGAAAGCCTAAATTCACACTTTTTAAGTCCATATTTTTCCTAAAAATTCCAAGTTTAATGAAATAGGTGTTTTATATGTGGATGACTTATTTCTAATAGGGGAAGAGAAGGTTATCACAGGGTGCAAGAGGGATCTCACTGCAAAGTTCGAAATGAAATACCTTAGTATGATGCACTATTTCTTGGGTCTAGAGGTGTGGCAGAGACAGGACGAGATTTTCCTTAGCCAAGGAAAATATGCTATAGAGATCCTGAAGAGATTCGGGATGATGGATTGTAAACCCATGCCTACACCGATGGTAACGAACCTAAATTTGTTGAGTGATACTTCTTTAGAGACAATGGATGCCACCATGTATAGACAGATGATTAGTTCGTTGATGTATTTGATGAACACTAAGCCATATATATGCTTTGAGGTGAACACATTGAGTCAGCATATGGTTGAGCCACGACGTGTTCACTTGATTGCAGCAAAACACATGATGAGGTACTTGAAAGGTATAGTTGACTATGGAATCGGATATGTTTCAGATCATGAGATAAGAATGCAAGTCTATACTGATTCAGATTGGGCCGTTAGTGTCACAGATCGGAAGAGTACATCGGGATGTGTCTTCAGTTTGGGATCAGCTATGATCTCATGGATCAGGAAGAAGCAGACTAGTGTGGCACTGAGTACGGCCTAGGCGGTGTATATAGCAGCATGTTTATCTAGTAGTGAATCTATGTGGCTTTGGAAGTTTCTTGCATGACTATTTGATCTCGAGTTGGACATGACTTGTATATTCTATGACAACCAGAGTTGCATAAAGTTGTCTGAGAACCCTGTGTTTCATGACAAGTCAAAGCATATAGATATCAAGTACCATTATATCTGATACATGGTACAGAAGGGAGTTGTGAAGCTCCAATATATTGTGACAAGCGAGTAGATAGTCGATGTGTTGACCAAGCCTCTATCAAAGATAAAGTTTTAGTATTTTAGGGACAAGCTTGGCGTGGTGCATAATAACTTCCCTCGTTAAGAGGGACTGCTGAGTTACAAATGTGATTCTAGGGGCAGTAGCATATAGAGTGTGACAGCAGTGGGTAGTCATTCATGGGAACATTACCGATTGAGGCGCAAGTCGTCCTGATCTTGCACAAGGTCAGGATGCCCATCCCTCGGGGTTGGAAGACCAGTCATGTGGACTGGAGGATTCCCATATTTCAGGATGGATGGCCAACCTATGTGGTTGGAGTATTCCTATCCTTGGGATAGATGGCTCGTGTGTGTGCACTAGATCGCCTAACCCTTGTGGTTGGATGCCTAGTCACTGTGGGATGGATGCCTAGTGGTGCCAACCATAAGGGATAGCTTTCAGAATAGTTGCCCAGTTCTGTGTGAGTTGGATGCTCATTTCTATGTGAGCTGGATCCCTAGATTCTGTGTGAGCTAGATGCCTAGTTATGTGTGAACTAGATGAAGTCCTATGATGACATAAGGTCTAAAGGATGATGAGGTTGTGCCCACTAGAGAGATGCTATGTATTATTATGAGGCCCCAGATGCATGATGTGGATGATGGCTTGCTTGTGCATAACTTCTAGTGATGGATAGATTCATGGAATATCAACAAGTAAATGGTCAATTACGGGTCAGCGAAAGCAGTATTGAAGATCGTGTTAGAAGAATACCTTCCTTTCTAAGAGTGAGTGTTGATATTTTATGTAGCTTCAGAAGATATTATTATATCGACCCAAAATATTCCTGAAGAATAATAAACAAAAGAATATTATATCGTTACTCAGGCAAGTCGGCCCACTGAAAATAGACAAGTCAGCCCTAGGGTAAAACTGCCCCAAATTTGGGTAAACCTGCCCCAGGAAAGTCGACCCAATCACCCCAAGTGAATTTGGCCCCACAGCGAAAAATTCAGCTAGAAACAAGTATAAATAGAGGGTGATGCCCTCCTCATTTGTCAATCAAGCAATTTCACATCAAGTCAATAAGACAAGTGTGCAAGAGAGAGAAGCAACAACTGGAGGGAGACTAACATATCGGGTTTTATCTTATCTTTGTATCTGGGTTATCTTTCTATGCGAGAACTTTAGATCTTCATTGTATTGACATTGTACTTTGTTGATGAATCTATACTAAAGAAGTTCTGTTGGGTTTTCTTCCCCAAGAGGGTTTCCCAGGATAAATCTTTGTGTATGTTGTGATTGCCTTTCTTTCAGTGATCCTTATGCATGCAGTTATTATGATATGATATAAATTGAATGAAAGTCTAAAGAATTCTGAATAACATAATTGCTTAAGTAAAATCTCAACAATAGTCACCAATTTGAAACCTCACATTTCACAGTAGCCACCACTTTTCATAGATCCTCTATTAATAACCATGATTTGTAAGTTGATCACATCATGGATGTAGCATTGTGTTTCTTGGGCTACATGATGATGAATGAAGTTTATCATGTTACCATTGTCAATTAAGACAATGAATATGTGATGTTTTGATGTAGACAATCAATTTTATGTTTTGGGGAGGATAAATACCAATCAATGCATGCAAGGAGATATGGGGTTCCATCTCCTATGGACCTATTGAGGTGGCATCTCCCATATATGGATGAGGGAGCTGATCTAAGGGAATAAAATTATATTCATCATTAAAAAAATGTCCTTCAGAACTTCCCTAAAGATTTTTTGCTCACATTTATGCTTGAGGGAATATATATCATCACAATTGTAGTAGAGACCTTTAAATTGGAACTTTGTAATTTCATCTCTGGTTAACTTGTGGATCTTGAGAGGTAGAAAGGATGGTGAGGGATTAGTGGGAAGGGAAATAGTGGGAATGGGATAGGGAATAAATGGGGCCTTTTCATTTGAGAATTCATCACCTTTTGGGTTTTTTCTATATTTTTTAGTGGCTTCCAACAAAGTAATTAGACAAGCCATTAATTCTTGTCCATGCATCTCTTCTTTCATATCATTGATAAAGCATTCCTTGGAAAAACAACTTACATGAATTTGAGGCGAATGGCTAGATACTCAAAAAAAGATATGAAATCTTCGACTATGATCAATTGTTTAAGCTTGGTTAGTTGACCCAAATAATGAGTTTCTATTTCAAAACGTTCATAGAGGTCTGAGACAAGTTGCATCCAAGAAATATAACCCCTGTGGGATTTCTTGTGTCATTCCTACTATTTCCAATGTTTGGGATCCAAATATAAGACATCCATGTGAAGTTTCATTGATTCATTTGTTGATGCCATCTAGAAAAAAGTAATGTTCCATCTTAGTGACCCATCCGGTTGTTGATGTATTTGTAACTTCGGAAGATATTCACTTGTATATTACATTTGTACCTTATTGTATATCCAACAGAGATGTATTATTCCTCTGATTGGAAGTGTCGTCATTTGTATTTGCAAGTGTCGCAAGTTACATTGTAAGTGTCGTCATTTGTATTGATGTGTTATTAGAACACCAGTGTGGGGTCGTCCCTAGTTAGGTCATGTGGTTGGGTTATTAGACTTGAGTAGCAAGTTGGCCTTGTTGGATTATTGGCAGGTCAAGTCAGTGTATAAATAGAGAGGTTGTGTCTCTCATTCTATTCACTCACTCACTTCTCAAGCTCTCATAGCTAAGAGAGAAAGTGGTGCACTAGTAGAGGAGGAGGAGCATCTGCTAGAGACATCTTATTGGGTTTGATCATTGCGATCTTGGTTTGTGGCTTATCTTATCTCTAAGGAAGTTGCGGGGTTTTTCACCTTCTTGGTTTTCCCCGATGAAACTCTGTGTCTCTTGTGTGATTGCTTTTGTGTCTATGATTGATATGTTGTACATGTTATTCTCTTAGTGATCCTGAATGATAATGGAATGAAATTATCGAAAAATTAACATGGTATTAGAGCTGACCTAAGAAGAAGGCTCTGTGCAGCTGCAGAAGCTAGGGATTCTTAATATTTGGGTTTATCTCCACAGATCATCAAAGGCAGGAGGCTAGATTGACTCTCCTTGGAAGGGCACATCTTTCTGTCGAGACAAAATTCAATTCTGAGCATTTTCTGTTTTTGACCTAAAAATTAGGGTTTCTGCAAAGATTGGAATTTTTGAAATCTGAGACCCCGATTGGAAGCTCCTCTAAAAAATCAAAGTTTAGAGCTTTGGATCAAACTTTTTGGTTGGGTGAAGCTCCGGGAAAATCAAACCCTAGTTTGGGGTCTTGTTTAGTGAATCCGGAAATCTAAAAAGCAATTTTGAGGGGTGAAAATTTGCAGATTTCAAATTCTGAGTATACCAGCTTGACTAGCTCAGCAAGGCACATATTTCTATCCTTTCAGAAGTTTGAAATTCAAATTTTGAATTTTTAGGGTTTCTATGACAAACCCTAATCCAGCTGCAGATCCAGTTTTCAACAAATCAAGTGGTAAGACCTAATAACTTTTCTATTTCCATTTGAAGTACTCTTTAAGATGTCTCACCACACCCAGCTTGAGGATAAGCTTGAAGGGGCTGATAACTTCCGAGTCTGGAAGTATAGGATTGGGTTAATCCTAGAAGAGAATGAGTTGGACAACTACATAAAGGAAGAGGTTCCAGTTCCAGAGGGAGATGAGGCTAAGGCCTTACACAAGAAGAACTTTGTCAAAGCCAAGAGAATCATTGCTGATTATATTAAGGACCATCTCATACCCCATTTGTCTTCCCTAAAGACACCTAAGGAGATGTTTGACTCTTTGACTAAGATGTTTGAAGGAAAGAACATAAATCGGAAGATGACTCTGCGGAACCAATTGAAAGGGGTAAAGATATAGAACGGAGATACCATTCAATCCTACTTTTCTAAGGTCTCTCAAATCAAGGAACAACTTGAAGCTGTAGATGAAGTAGTGGAGAATGGAGAAATTGTAATGACCACTTTGAATGGCCTACCTAGGTCATGGGACTCCTTCATCCAAGGAATCTGTGCAAGAAAGAAACTGATCTCCTTTAGTAGACTATGGGAGAAATGTTCACAAGAAGAAGCTAGGATTGTGGCCTGAGAAGAAAAGATGGGAAGTGAAGATCAAGCCCTCATAGCTCACACCAAGAAAGGCAATTTCAAAAGGCAGCCATCTCACCATAAGAAATCTTCTCATTCCTCTCATAAAGAGAAGAAAGATCCGAGATGCTTCAATTGCAATGAGAAAGGACACTTTTCCTTAGAATGTCCCAAGAAAAGAAAAGAAGTTAACAACAAATTCAAGAAGAAGAACATCAAGAAGAGGCATCATGCTCATGCTGTTGAGGATGATGAACCTCCCAAGAAGAAGAATAGGGCAGAAAGTGAAGACTCTTCAAGTGAGGAAGAATATGTGCCGATCTTTGCTCTCACAGGTACTATCTCACATGGATGTGATGATTGGCTTATTGATAGTGGGGCTTCCAAACACATGACGGGATTTAAAGAATCCTTTATAGATCTATCTGAACATGAGTCACCCCATAAGGTGATGACTACCAATATCCCATAAAAGGAAGTGGTGAAGCCTCCTACAAGTTAGACTCTGGGAAATCTTTAAAGATGCAATATGCTCTATATGTACCTGGACTCAAGAAGAATCTTCTCTCCATATCATCTCTGGATGCAAAGGGAATGAGAGTTTCATTTATAGATGGCCAAGTACTCATGTGGCCAAAGGGTAAGACTCTAGATGATGCAGTGGTGATTGGAGAGCAATAGGGAGGATTGTACAAATTAAAGGGACAACCTGAACATGCCATGGTACATGAATCCATGGAGCCAAGTGAACTTTGGCATAGAAGGCTTGCTCATGTGCACTATAGGGCACTACCAATTGCAAGCAAATCAGTAGAAGGTCTTCCTAAAATCCAGTCAAAGCATGAAGGTATTTGCAAAGGATGTGAAAAAGGAAAGAACACAAAGAAGGCATTCCCAAGCAGTGGAAGCAAAGCAAAAGGAACTTTGGAGATTATCCACTCTAATGTATGCGGACCAATGTCATCCAGTTCTCTGAGTGGGTATGTATATTATGTCTCCTTCATCAATGATTTCTCTAGGAAGACTTGGGTTTACTTCTTGAAGAATAAAGATGAAGTGTTTGATAAGTTCAAGGAATTCAAAGCCTTGATAGAAAATCAAACTGATAAGAAGATCAAGATCTTTAGATCCAACAATGGTGGAGAATTCACTTTAGGATATTTCAAGAAGTTATGCAGTGATTCAGGGGTTAAGAGGGAGTTGACTACTCCTTACAATCCACAAAAGAATGGAGTTGCAGAAAGGAAGAACCTCTCATCCATTTTTAGCATTGGTTAAGGTGCACACTATCAGAGACTCCAGTGGTTCCTGCAAGGAAGCAAAGATTGAGAGGGAGTCCACCCAACAAACAAACAAAAATAAGTATTTGAATTGTCATTTCTTGTATATTTGAAATTGTTTAAATAATATTCTTCAATGATGTATTTACTTATGTTCCTAGACTTAGGTTGTGTATTATGCATATTAGAATAATTGCATTAATGAACAGTATACTACTAATATGCATGTAATGGGTAAGTGGCCAATGGCACTATACAACATTCCATTGCTACTTATCTAGAATGAAACCTCTTTGTTGACATGTTGGGAGTAGTGCAAACTCTTAACAATGTTCTGGTAGAGATGAAAGGCATCTAGAAAGTTACGAGATATGGATAAATGTTGTATTGAAGCATTGGCTAAGATAATTGCATGACTGTATGACATATATTCTTATGTGTAAGATTTTGTTTTGAAAACTATGAGAAGTTTCTAATCATGCAATTGAATTTGACTTGTAGGAAAGATCATGTACAATCACCTACAAAAGAAGGACTACAACATTTGTTCCAGCAACGAAGTTCAAACAAAACTATCTATTGAAGATATTGAAGAATGTAAAGCTCCCAGGATCTGGGATGCAGTAATGGAAGGATGTCATGATCAAGGAATACCAATCGATCATGAAGAATGATGTTTGGGATGTGGTCCCAAGACCAGAAGGGAAGTCTATTGTGACTTCCAAGTGGATCTATAAGATCAAGCATGCTGCAGATGGTAGCATAGAGAAATACAAGGCAAGGTTTGTAGCTCGTGGCTTCTCCCAGAACGAGGGGATAGATTATGAAGAGAATTTTTCTCCTGTAGCCAGATACACTTCCATCAGAACAATACTTGCTCTGGCTACAGTAATGAAATGGAAGATACACTAGATGGATGTCAAGACAACTTTCTTGAATGGTGAAGTCGAAGAGGAAGTGTATGTGGAGCAACCACTCAGTTTTGAGACACATGACAGGGAGTCATATGTGTGTAGATTAAAGAAAGCCTTGTATGGCTTGAAGCAAGCTCCTAGGACTTGGTATGGTAGGATGGACAGTTTTCTATCCAGTTTGGGATTTACCAAGAGTAAAGAAGATTCCAACCTTTACTACAAGGTTGAGGAAGGCAATCCAGTGATACTACTCCTATATGTGGATGACCTGTTTGTTACAAGTGAGGATGGGTTGATTGCCGACACCAATGTTGATGTATATGTAACTTCGGAATGTATTTCATCTATGTATTTCATATATATTTATTGTACCCTTATAAGAGATGTGTTATTCCTCTATAAGGAAGTGTCGTCATGTGGATTGACAAGTGTCGCAAGTGTGTGTACTTGCCGATGGGTTATTAGACCACCATGTGTGGGGTCGGCCCTAAAATATATATTATATTGTGGATGTATCTAGATAGACAAGTCGGCCCCATAAGGTCACTGAGCAAACACGTTAAGTATAAATAGAGATCAGGAGATCTCTATTTGAATCATTCGGAAAGTTATATCTCTCTCACTCAGAAAGTGGCGCACTAGTGAGGAGGAGAATCATCTGCTCTAGGAGACTATCTCAAGTGTATTTTGGTTGTACTTTGGTTGAGCCATTGCTCTCTCTATCTCTGAGGAAGTTGTGGGGTTTTTCACCTTAGGGTTTTCCCCACGGAAACTCTGTGTCTCTTGTCTCTCATGCTTTTGATTCTTGTGATGCTTATTGTGATTGTTATGCATTGATATACTGTATATGTTATTCTCTCAGTAAAGATCCAAGAGTATTGTGAATTAATGCTCAAAATTTAACATGGTATCAGAGCTAACCTGAGAAGAAGACATTTTGCAGTGACAGAAACTTGAGTTTCTTGTTTATTGGGTTTCTCTCCTCAGTTTTTGGAAAAGAAGTATAGTAGATTCACTCTACTCATCAAGGAGAATCTATCTGTCCAATCAGAATTCAATTCTGAGCATTTTCAGATTTGACCCTAAAAATTAGGGTTTCCACAAAAATAGGAATTTATGAAATCTGAAGACATAGCTGGAAGCTCCTTGAAAAAATCGAAGCTTAGAGCTTTGGATCGAGATTTTTGGCTGGGTATATCTCCGCGAAACTCAAACCCTAATTCAAGGCTCTCCCTAGTGAACCCGGGAAGACAAAAAGGGAAATTTGGAGGGTAAAGCTTTGTTGATCTCAAATTCTGAATACACCAGGATGATCAGCTCATCAAGGCACATCTTTCTATCCTTTCAGAAATTTGAAATTCACATTTTGAATTTTTAGGGTTTTTTCGACAAACCCTAATCTGGGACCAGATCCAGTTTTCAGCATTTCAAGTGGTAAGACCTAAATCTTTTCTATTTCCATTTGAAGTACTCTTTAAGATGTCTCACCACACCAAGCTTGAGGATAAGCTTGAAGGGGCTGATAACTTCCGAGCTTGGAAGTATAGGATTCAATTAATAGTGGAAGAGAATGAGTTGGACTCATATATAAAAGAAGACATCGCTATCCCAGAGGATAAAGAGGCTAAGGTATTGCATAAGAAGAACTTGGTAAAGGAAAAGAGAATCATTGCTGATTCTATCAAAGACCATCTCATACCCCATGTGTCTTCTCTAAAGACACCCAAGGCTATGTTTGACTCCTTGACCAAGCTATTTGAAGGAAAGAACATAAATCAAAAGATGACCCTGCGGAATCAATTGAAAGGGGTCAAGATGTCGAATGGAGAAACCATTCAATCCTATTTCTCCAAGGTCTCTCAGATCAAGGAACAACTTGAAGCTGTAGATGAAATGGTGGAGAATGGTCAAATTGTTATGACTACTTTGAATGGCCTACCTAGGTCATGGGACTCTTTTATCTAGGGGATCTGTGCCAGAAAGAAGTTAATCTCCTTCAACAGATTATGGGAGGAATGTTCTCAAGAAGAAGCAAGGCTTGTGGCAAGAGAAGAGAAGATGGGAAATGAAGATCAAGCTCTCACAGCTCACACTAAGAAGGGCAAGTTCAAAAGGGAGCCATCCCATCACAAGAAGAAATCTTCTCATCATTTTCACAAAGACAAGAAAGATCTAAGGTGTTTCACTTGTAATGAGAAGGGTCACTTTGCTTCAGAATGTCCCAAGAACAAAAGGGACAACCACAACAAATCCAGCAAGAAGAAGAAGGGTAACAAAAGAAGGTACCATGCTCATGCTGCCGAAGATGATGAACCTCCAAAGAAGAAGGCTAGGGCAGAAAGTGATGATAGTAATGATGACTCATTAAGTGAAGAAGAGTATGTTCTAATCTCTGATCTCATAGGTACTATCTCCCATGGTTGTAATGATTGTTTAATTGACAGTGGGGATTCCAAACACATGACTAGTTTTAAGGAATATTTTGTGAACCTATCTGAACATGAATCACCCCATACAGTGAAACTTGGGGATGAATATCAATACCCAATCAAAGGAAGTGGTGAAGCCTCCTACAACCTAGATTCTGGAAAATCTTTGAAGATAAAAGAAGTCCTTTATGTACCTGGTCTCAAGAAGAACTTACTCTCCATCTCTGCATTGGATGCAAAAGGTATGAGGGTTGCATTTGTGGATGGCCAAGTCCTAATGTGGCCAAAGGGAAAGACCATAGATGATGCAGTAGTGATTGGGGAGCAAGAGGGAGGTCTGTATAAATTGAAGGGACAACCTGAACATGCCATGGTGCATGAATCCATGGAGCCAAGTGAACTTTGGCATAGAAGACTTGCTCATATGCACTATAGGGCACTTCCAATTGCAAGCAAGGCTGTAGAGGGTCTTCTTGAAATCAAGACCAAACATGAAGGTGTTTGCAAAGGATGTGCACAAGGTAAGAATATTAAGAAGGCTTTCCCAAGCAGTGAAAGCAAGGCAAAAGATATCCTGGAAATCATCCACTCAGATGTATTTGGTCCTATGTCACCCAGTTCTCTAAGTGGGTATGTTTACTATGTCTCATTTATTGAAGACTTCTCCAAGAAGACTTGGGTGTACTTCTTGAAGAACAAAGATGAGTTGTTTGATAAGTTCAAGGAATTCAAAACCTTGATGGAGAATCAAACTGACAAGAAGATCAAAACATTCAGATCCGACAATGGCGGAGAATTCACCTCAGGTGACTTCAAGAAGCTTTGTAGTGATTCAGGGATTAAGAGGGAGTTGACTACTCCTTATAATCCTCAACAGAATGGAGTTGCAAAAAGGAAGAACAGAACAATCATGGAAGCACCAAGGGAAATGCTGCATGACCAAGATCTACCTATGCATCTATGGGCAGAAGCAGCTAGAATAGCTGTATATGTGCAGAACAGAACACCCCACAAGATATTGGACAACAAGACACCAGAAGAAGTCTTTTCTGGTAAGAAACCTGAAGTCAGCCATCTCAGAATATTTGGTTGTCCAGTATACACTCATGTCCCAAAGGAAAAGAGGACCAAACTAGATCCTTCAGGAAAGAAGGGTATCTTTGTGGGTTACAGTGAAAGTTCGAAGGCTTACAGAATATACTTTCCAGGGTTCAAGAAAATTGATGTCAGTAGGGATGTAACATTTGATGAAAACTCAGCATTCATCAAATCAAGGAAGGCACCTATCGAAGTTTATGAAGAACCTAAGGAAACTAGATTTCAAGACACTACCATGACTGAAGCGATTCCAGAAGTTGTTCGTGAGTTTGAAGATCCGCAAGAACCTGTAGATCCACCCCGTGAGGATAACTCTCACAAGAGGAAACCTGCATGGGCTAGAGAGCTTATTCAAGATGCAGAAAGATTTGGCATTCTAGAAGAAGAACACAGAGCAAAGAAGAGAACCAGATCACATACAAGCTATGTTGCTTTACTCTGTGACATTATGAACAAAGAACCTTCCAGTTATGAAGAAGCAGCGGAAAAGAAAGAATGGAAGGATGCCATGGTTGAGGAATACCAATCAATAATGAAGAATGATGTTTGGGATGTTGTCCCAAGACCTAAAGAGAAGTCTGTTGTGACTTCTAAATGGATCTACAAAATCAAGCATGCTGGAGATGGCAGTGTAGAGAAATACAAAGCAAGATTCATAGCTCGTGGCTTCTCTCAGAAAGAGGGAATAGATTATGAAGAAACTTTTGCACCTGTAGCCAGGTATACTTCCATTAGAATAGTACTTGCCCTGGCTGCAGCAATGAAATGGAAAATACACCAGATGGATGTCAAGACTGCTTTCTTGAATGGTGTAGTTGAAGAGGAAGTATATGTGGAGTAACCACTCGGTTTTGAAATACATGATAGGGAGTCACATGTGTGCTGATTGAAGAAAGCCTTGTATGGATTGAAGCAAGCTCCCAGAATTTGGTATGGTAGGATGGACAGTTTCCTATCTAGCTTGGGCTTTACCAAGAGTAAAGCGGATTCCAACCTTTACTACAAGGTTGAGGAAGGGAATCCTGTGATTCTACTTCTGTACGTGAATGACTTATTTGTAATAGGAGATGACATATTAATTGTAGATACTAAGAGGAAGCTTGCTGCTGAGTTTGATATGAAAGATTTGGGAATGATGCATTATTTCCTAGGTATGGAGGTGTGGCAGAGTGCAGGTGGGATCTTCCTTGGTCAAGGGAAGTACACAGTAGATATCCTGAAGAGATTCGGGATGATGGATTGCAAGGCCATGGCCACACCTATGGCATCAAATCTAAAGCTTCTATGTGATGCTTCATCTGAGCCGGTTGATGTCTCTATGTATCGTCAGATTGGGTCCTTGATGTACCTGACAAACACGAGACCAGATATTTGCTTTGCTGTGAACACATTGAGCCAGTTCCTGATGGATCCGAGGAGTGTTCACCTGGTTGCTGTAAAGCATGTTCTGAGGTACCTGAAGGGTACAGTGGATTATGGGCTCAAGTATGAAGCGAATCAAAAGTTTAACCTGCAGGGTTATGTTGATTAAGATTGGGCTAGTAGTGCTGCAGATAGGAAGAGCACACTTGGGTGCTGCTTCAGTATGGGATCAGGTGTGATTTCTTGGTTTAGTAGGAAGCAGTCCTGCGTAGGACTGAGTACAACTGAGGCAGAGTATGTTGCAGCCTGTTCAGCTAGTTGTGAGGCAGTATGGCTAGGAAAGCTACTGTCTAAGTTATTTGATCTCCCAGTGGATGCTACTAATATCTTTTGTGATAACCAGAGTTGTGTGAAGCTGTCCGAGAACCCAGTGTTTCATGACAGGTCGAAACACATAGAGATCAAATATCACTGTATCAGGGATATGGTGCAGAGAGGAGCCGTGAAGCTCCTGTATGTTGCGACGGACGAGCAGATTGCAGATGTGCTGACGAAGCCACTAGCCGGAGTGAAGTTCGAGTACTTCAGGGAGAGGCTTGGTGTTCTTCAGATCAACGACACTTCGAGGAAGAAGTGATGGACACATTTGCTGAAGCCATTCCAAGCATGTTGGAAGGAGGAACCTTCACATGGCTGTGGATGTAAGCGCTGGGTGATGAGCATTAGGACGATGCTCCAGTTACTACTTTGTATATGCATCATGTTGGATGTTGGATATGATCAGTTGGATCATTTATATTTATGTGTATGTACGCATCATGTTGGATGTTGGATATGATTGGTTGGATCATTTGTATGTATTTGTATATGCATCATGTTGGATGCTTGGACCATGTATCTGTATATGTATCAGGTGGATACATTGTATGATCAGGTAGATCATGTATGTGGATATGTATCATGTATTTGTATTTGTATCAGGTGGATACACTGTATGATCAGATGGATCATGTATGATGATATGTATCAGGTAGATACTTGGTGTGCATTAGGTGGATGCATTGTATGATCAGGTTGATCATGATGATGAGCTTCAGGATGTTGCTCCAGATGATATGTACCAGGATGGTACAAGTGATGATGATCAGTATGATCATGGGCATCAGGATGATGCCTCGTACGATGATGATCCGTTGGATCATGAGTATTAGGTTGATACTTGGAGGTCAGAGATGATATGTAGCAGGTTGTGCAAATAGCATATAATCAGTCCTGGGAGATCTTGCCGGTCGTGCTGCGGCACATAAATGTTCCTGGGGTACTCTTTCTGGTATTGCTATGTAGTATGTAATCAGTCCTCAGATATCCAATAGGTTGAGCTGTGTGCTCGTAATCAGTCCTGGGATGAGGTATTACTACAGAGACATGTAATCAGTCCTGGAGATCCGAGAGGTTGAGCTGTGTGCTCGTAATTAGTTCTGGGATGCTATTTGGAGATCTTGCCGATCGTGCTGCGGCACATAAATGTTCCTGGGATTCTCTTTAAAGGTTTTGTCTAACCACATGTAATCAATCCTGGAGATCCGAGAGGTTGAGCTGTATGCTTATAATAAGTCCTGGGATGCTCTTTAGAGATCTTGCCGGTCATGCTGCGGCACATAAATGTTCCTGGGATTCTCTTTAAAGGTATTGTGGAGGAGATGCATGTAATCAGTCATGGGAGATCTTGCCGGTCGTGCTTAGGCACATAAATGTTCCTGGGATACTCTTTCCGGGATTGCATCTGCACATAAAATTAGTCTTGAGAGGCCACCTTTATCAGACCGTTCACACAGATGATGAAGACCTGCAGGTGGTGGGCCTACATCCAGTATGAAATAGGACTGGCTTTGTAGAACTTCCTATGACGAGTAGAGTCAGAGATTGGTTGAGATAGCAGCAGCAGTGACGACGATGATGATGATGCATCGATGACGATGATCCCGAGAAGAATACTTGTCTAGTAGAACTGTGTCGAGAAATACCTTCCTAGTTAAGAGGGAGTGTTGATGTATATGTAACTTCGGAATGTATTTCATGTATGTATTTCATATATATTTATTGTACCCTTATAAGAGATGTGTTATTCCTCTATAAGGAAGTGTCGTCATGTGGATTGACAAGTGTCGCAAGTGCGTGTACTTGCCGATGGGTTATTAGACCACCATGTGTGGGGTCGGCCCTAAAATATATATTATATTGTGGATGTATCTAGATAGACAAGTCGGCCCCATAAGGTCACTGGGAAAACACGTTAAGTATAAATAGAGATCAGGAGATCTCTATTTGAATCATTTGAAAAGTTATATCTCTCTCACTCAGAAAGTGGTGCACTAGTGAGGAGGAGGATCATCTGCTCTAGGAGACTATCTCAAGTGTATTTTGGTTGAGCCATTGATCTCTCTATCTCTAAGGAAGTTGTGGGGTTTTTCACCTTAGGGTTTTCCCCACGGAAACTCTGTGTCTCTTGTCTCTCATGCTTTTGATTCTTGTGATGCTTGTGATGCTTATTGTGATTGTTATGCATTGATATATTGTATATGTTATTCTCTCAGTAAAGATCCAAGAGTATTGTGAATTAATGCTCAAAATTTAACAACCAAGAGGAAGCTTGCAGCTGAGTTCGAGATGAAGGACTTGGGGATGATGCATTACTTTCTAAGTATGGAGGTGTGGCAGAGTGCAGATGGGATCTTCTTTGGACAAGGGCAGTATGCAGTAGAGATCCTGAAGAGGTTCGGGATGATGGACTGCAAGGCCATGGCCACACCTATGGCATCAAACCTGAAGCTTATGTGTGATGCTTCATCTGAGCCGGTTGATGTAACTGTGTATTGTCAGATGATTGGGTCCTTGATGTACCTGACGAACACGAGACCAGATATTTGCTTTGCGGTGAACACATTGAGCCAGTTCCTGACTAATCCAAGAAGTGTTCACCTGGTTGCTGTAAAGCATATTTTGAGGTACCTGAAGGGTACAATTGATATGGGCTCAAGTATGATGCGAATAAAAAGTTTAACCTGGAGGGTTATGTTGATTCATATTGGGAAGGCAGTGCTGTAGATAGGAAGAGCACTTCAGGGTGCTGCTTCAGTATGGGATCAGGTGTGAGCTCATGGTTTAGCAGGAAGCAGTCTTGCGTAGCACTGAGTACAGCCGAAGCAGAGCATGTCACAGCTTGTTCAGCTAGTTGTGAGATAGTATGGCTTAGGAAGCTACTATCTGAGTTATTTGATCTTCCGTTGGGTGCTATTGGTATCTTTTGTGATAACCAGAGTTGTGTGAAGCTGTCTGAGAACCCAGTGTTTCATGACAGGTCAAAGCACACCGAGATCAAATATCACTATATCAGGGACATGGTGCAGAGAGGAGCAGTGAAGCTCCTGTATGTTGCGACGGATGAGCAGGTTGCAGATGTGTTGATGAAACCTCTAGCCAGAGTGAAGTTTGGGTACTTCAGAGAGAGGCTTGGTGTTCTTCAAATTGAAGATACTTCGAGGAAGAAGTGATGTGACACATTTGCAGGATCCATTCCAAGCATGGTGAAAGGAGGATCCTTCCCATGGCTGTGGATGTAAGCACTGTGTGATGAGCATCAAGACGATGCTCCAGTTCCTGCTTTGTAAATGCATAAGTTGGATGCTTTGTATGATCAGTTGGATCATGTATGATGACATGCATCAGGACTATACAGTGACGATGATCAGGATGATCATGTGTGATGAGTATCAGGATGATACTCTGGATAATATGCATCAGGATGATGCAATGATGATGATCAGTATGATCATGAGTATCAGGATGATACTTCGCGGCCACAAACAGATTGTGCAGATGGCATGTAAAAGATCCCGAGAGATCCGATAGTTTGTGCTCGGATGCTCTTCGAGGTTTTGCTACAGATTGGCTGTGATCAGATTGTATAGGTAGCATAGAAAATATATTGAGAGATTCGATAGTCTGTGCTCGGATGCTCTTCGAGGTTTTGCTACAGACTGGCCATGGGTAGATTGTACAGGTAGCATAGAAAAGATCCCTAGAGATCCAATAGTCTGTGCTTGGATGCTCTTCGAGGTTTTGCTATTGATTGGTCGTGGACAGGTTATGCAGGAGGCATAGAAAAGATCCTGGGAGATCCTATAGTCTGTGCTAGGATGCTCTTTCGAGGTTTTGCTACTAGAGGCATGTAATCAGCCCTGGAGATCCTATAGTTTGTGCTAGGATGCTCTTTAGAGTTCTTGCAAGTTGCAAGACACTCTTTTAAGGCTTTGCCTAACCACATGTAAAAGATCCTGGGAGAGCCTATAGTCTGTGCTAGGATGCTCTTTCTAGGTTTTGTGGTGGTGGTCACATAGAAAAGATCCTGGGAGATCCTATAGTTTGGGATAGGATGCTCTTTCGAGGTTTTGTGACGGTCACATGTAAAAGATCCTTGGAGATCCTATAGTCTGTGCTAGGATGCTCTTTCAAGGTTTTGTTGATGCATGTAATCAGTCCTGAGGATTCCACAATATGACCAAAGATGATGAAGACCCACAGGATGGCCAAAGATGTTGAAGACCTACAGGAGGCTAGGCCTACAGCCAGCATGAAAAAGGGCTGGATCTATAGAACTTCCTCTGATGAGAAGAATTCAGAGATAGCCTAGTGATCGAGATGTCGAGTACAACAACAGAGATGATGATGATGCTTCGTGATCCAGTGATGATGATCCAGCTCCAGAATTGATGACTTGCGCCAATATGTATTGATGACCCATGTGAAGAGAATACCTTCCTAGTTAAGAGGGAGTGTTGATGTATTTGTAACTTCGGAATATATTCACTTGTATATTACATTTGTACTTTATTGTATATCCACCATAGATGTATTATTCCTCTGATTGGAAGTGTCGTCATTTGTATTTGCAAGTGTCACAAGTTACATTGTAAGTGTCGTCATTTGTATTGATGGGTTATTATACCAATAGTGTGGGGTCGGCCCTATTTAGGTCATGTGGTTGGGTTATTAGACTTGAGTAGCAAGTCGGCCTTGTTGGATTATTGGCAGGTCAAGTCAATGTATAAATAGAGAGGTTGTGTCTCTCATTCTATTCACTCACTCACTTCTCAAGCTCGCATAGCTAAGAGAGAAAGTGGCACACTATTAGAGGAGGAGGAGCATCTGCTAGAGACATCTTATTGGGTTTCATCATTGTGATCTTGGTTTGTGGCTTATCTTATCTCTGAGGAAGTTGCGGGGTTTTTCACCTTCTTGGTTTTCCCCGGTGAAACTCTGTGTCTCTTGTGTGATTGCTTTTGTGTCTATGATTGATATGCTGTACATGTTATTCTCTTAGTGATCCTAAATGATAATGGAATGAAATTATTGAAAAATTAACACTAGTGGGGTTGGACCCATCGAATTTGTTTAGATCGACTTTAGAAAGTATGTACCACTACAAGAAAAAAGGTCATTGGTGACGGTCCAAAAATGTCACCATAAGCTCATTTGGTGATGGTCAAGAGGGGTTCTGTCACCAAAACCCGAGCGTCGCCAAAGGAACTGTCACCTTAAGTGGGGGTATGTGGTGACATTTAAGGCCCGCCACCAATAATTATGATTATTCCAGGTTGTGACCGTCACCAATCACTATGAAGTGTTGGTGACGGACCTGCTTTGACCCTCACCATTTGATGCATATATGGTGACGGTCAATGACTGATCATTGGTGAGGGTTGAGACAGGTCACCATAATCTCATCGGTGATGGTGAAAAATGAGTACATCACCAAAATGTGAATGTCACCAACGGCTGTGTCCCCAAAAGTAGAGGTGGTGTGGTGACATTCAATGTTCGACACTAATAAGGATTATTAGTGACAAATAGTGACCCTCACCAATTTCAATGTTCGACACTAATAAGGATTATTAGTGACAAATAGTGACCCTCACCAATTTCAATGTTCGACACTAATAAGGATTATTAGTGACAAATAGTGACCCTCACCAATTTCAATGTTCGACACTAATAAGGATTATTAGTGACAAATAGTGACCCTCACCAATTTATATGAAGTTTTGGTGATGGACCTAAGGGCCTCCATCACCAAAACACTGAATGTCGCCAATGACATATGATGAGGGCCTTACAATGACCCTCACTATTGAGGATATTTCCATTAACATATCAATGGTGACAACCACTATGAGATTGTCACCGCTTTTCATTTTGAAAATCTTTTAATGATGCAACATAAAGGCCCGTCGCCATTGCTTATAAAATTGTAAAAAAAATAAATATAATGGTCCTTAAAGGATAACGGTTCAATGTCACCATTGCTTTCCACAATGGTGACAATGGTGACAAACAATTGATTAGAAGAGAAGTATGTCCAATCATTGTTGATAGAGAACCTTCCTTGTTGTTCTGGGCGTCTTTTCAGTTCAGCCTACATAGATTTGAAGGGATAGTTTTATGTTGTGTTGACTGTACCTTACAAAGGAATATTTATGAGTTTACTGGTTGTAGTTTACAGGGGCACTTTTTTGAGTTGTTCATTGTACTTGGCAGGGGCAGATTTCTGTTCTTGTTGGTTGTACTTTACAATAATAGGAATTGTTACCTTGCATGGATTAGTTTCAGCAAGCCTATAAACTTGCTTGCAAAAAATAATGCAGTAGGCCTATAAATATTTAAACACTAAACTATGGTAACTAAACTTTTTTTCTAACTATGATTGCATCATGCCTATTAAAATTCCTGGATCATAATTCTATTGGCCATCATTATTTACGATTTGAGCAAATCCTAGGGACATAAAAATTTACTATCTAAACTTAGTTTCACATGTTCCTTCAAAAGAGAATTTTGGAGAATGGATTCAATATGTTGCAACTCATTCTAGTATATTGATTAAAAAACATGCCTGCACCTGCTATATAATTTCATGTTGCCTAACCTGCCAGTATTGAAGAAAAATGTTGGGTGTGGATGATTTAAGTGGCTTGCCATGATGCCAACATGGAAATTAAGTACTGTGAAGGTGCCATAAATGAAGCAAAAGCAATGTGCCATTGGGCAGAGCTGATTCAAGTTTTTTCCATGTTTGAAACCACATACAGGGCAGAGAATAGACATGTTTGACACTACATAATTGATACAAGGCAGAAGAATAGTGATGATTGATATTGCAGGATGGTCTTAGAAGCTCCAGGTTACCAGCTCAAAGGAGAGAGCTTTGATCTTCTTAATTTATCTATTCAAATCTAATAAATATTTAAATCCAAAAATCGCTGTAGCAGGAAGAAGGATTTTTTTTTTTGGTTTGCTGATCGCTGTAGCAGGAAGAATGTGAGAATGACATTCCCAGCTCAGAGGAGTCATAATAAGTATGTGAGATTGCTCTCTAAACTATACAGCAACACACGGTTAAGGGATCAGTCTCCAACAGGTTTTGTTTTGGAAAATTAGAGTTAATAATTTATGTCAGAGACTAGGCAGAGCTAGCTATCATTGGCAGCTCTCGGTTAAGGGATTAGTCTCCCCTTCCATTTGTAATCTGATCCATTTTCCTCTTTTTAATAAAATCTAATTAACCGTGATTGTTAAAAAAAAAATTACTTGAGAATTTTCTCTTTATAATTGTCATGTTCTAGAATCCTAGCATTAGTTTCAGCAGGTATATAAACGTGCTTGAATAAACAACAAAGTAGCATATCCTGTGAATTATCGATGTTATCTGAACTTACATTCATTTTTTAATTCTCATATATAACATAAATGTAGAGCACCTATAAAAGTGCAAAATTCCTAAGATTCATATTGGCATGAAATTACACATTTTATTTTGGAAATTCTTCAAGAAACTTCCTCTGATGGGTTACATAGGGTAGACTTTCTTTGCTTACGTGCCCAATATGAGGTGTAGCTATACCCATCAAAATTGCTTGGGACTAGTACCCGACCTCATCCCTTTTAAACTCATGTCAGTCAAGTGGATCAGGTCACAAGCAGAATGTAACCCTAGTAGATGGTGATGACCAATGGCCTCCTGGAATAAACTGAACATTTGGTTATTATTATTATAACATTTTACTAATTTTAAAAAGCAAAAATATCACATTGTTATAAGTAAAATAAATAGAATTGATTCACTAACCTGTTTACACAATAACTAAAATATATATCTAAGTTTTTTTAAGCATATGGAAACAAGATAGCAAAAGATGATCTAAAATGCTGTAACAACAGTTTAATAGCGTATATCTACAGGCTTGGCCTAAGCCTGTAAGATGAGTTGTTTTTTACACTTACAGATGCACAAATGGAAATCAGACATATGGGCCTTCTTTGGAATCATGCCACCCGGCTCATCCTCCTGTTTGTTCCTCCAAGTTCGTTCTAATGTTAACTGAGGAGCGGATTTATTGCAGACTGGTCACATAACAAATGAAGCATAGTTTATGCTTCCATTGTGATGAAATGTTAATGAAGGTCAATGGAAACTAAACAAGCACTATAAATCAACACTATTGACAACAAAAAAAGCACAAGATATTATTCAAAAAGCTATCCAAACAACTTTTTTGAACTCCAGGGAAAAGCATGAACCATACCTCAGTCATTATTTCTACTAGCTACTTAACAGTGAACTCATTATTAGGATTGCCAACATTGAAAACGTGACTGTTTTCCCTGGAAGGAATTTCCTGAAAAATGAAATAGGTAAGTACTATAAATATATAAGCACCATACAAGATCAATAGAAATCCACCAAGGATTGTTGTTACTTACAATCATCAAGAGAACATGTCAGCTAGCATATTGTGCCCCATATGTTTAAAGGCTGTTTATATAATTCCAAGCATGCAAAACCAACACAGAACAACACTAATTTTTTTCTTAAAGAAATCTATTATGGAATAACTCTAAGTTCATGATTTAAAAATAAAAAACAAATGCGAAACACAACAAAAAATACACCACTATAAAATGATATAATTCCATACCCAAGTTAACACATCTAGAAAGTCAATATGAAGCAATTACAACCACATAGCAGTCCACTTACTTTCCAAGAGCATAATCAAACATAAAGGACGAGCTGTAAATAATCCACTGGATAGTCCAAGAACACCTTAATTCAGTCCAAGACAAAAGATCAAAACTAGCATTTATAAAGAACATCATTCATTCAATGTAAATCCAAACCATTAGTGACCCAATATGCAAAGTCTGCAAATGTATATACCATGTAAAGGTGAATATAGCAGAATCGATATGTTTTATTGTTTATTATTCAACCATATTCCTTCGCAATCTGAACGGACATAATCCACGTTCACGTCAACATCGACATCGACTATATCTTCTTCATTTACACATTTTGCTTCTTGAAAGCCTGTAACCCCTAACAAATCTGCATACTCGGGTTCATATGATGTACTATTTCTCAATCCTTTTGGAGGACATGTTAACACTACATACCAGTCAATCTCAACTGGAGCTTGTACATAGAATACCTGTTTAGCTTGCGATGCCAGAATAAATGGATCATCCTGCCAATGATTCCGACTTAAGCATTTCTTCATATTCACCATTGTAAAACCCAAATCATCAATTTTAATCCCTCTCTTATTGTATAAATCAACCCAATTACATTTGAACAATGTGTACTCCATACAAAAATAGTCCAATGTAATTATTTATTCTATTACTCCATAAAATGTTGTTTTCTGAAGTACAGGGTTTGGATCTTTGGAACTTGACCTCATCATTGTTTCGGCTTCCAAACACACACCACTATTTTGGGCGGTTCTCTCATTATCCATTCTGTTTGTATGGTATCTATAATCATTGGTTAGGTATCCCTTGTACTTATTCACAAATTTCCTTGGGCCCCCGTGCTAGCCATTTAAGTGTATCAGACACATTTTCGTCTCCTTCCACCTACATATTTTTCAGTTTTTTTAATATAGTTAGGACACATAAAACCAACTATGATAAAATATTTAAATTTGTATAGGACAATATTCAACATGTAATGATTTTTAAGTACTTATAATATAAATAGTATAAAGTCACCTATTTTTTTAGCCAACTAGAAAATTGTTGGGTGTGGAGTCTCTGCAATAGAGCTTCATCTTTTTTGGTTTGGGTAAATGAGTTGAAAATCTCCATTTTGTGCATCCTAATTTGACAATTATGGACAGTAAAAATGGTAGTTAATGTGTTTTGATAAAATATGAATAAAAATAATTTGAAATGTCAAATACATTATTCTATCCATGGATCTGTGTTTTGTTAAACCACAAACAAACAAAATTTTGAAGGTCAAACATGTTACTTACTCTATCCATGGATCAACTTCATTTGTGTGAAATAGAACCCACCTATGGGCTTGTTCCCAACTAATGTTATCCAATTCTGATGGAATTGAAGCAAATAATGGCTTTCCATCAAGAATTACTTCTTCAACTTCGTCATCCCACACTTCATTTTGACCACGTGTGGTTCCAATAGCTTCCATTCCTTTCAAGTATCCTCCACAAAACTTTATTGATTCCTCCACATTGTAGCTTTCAGCGATGCATCCTTCAGCCATATTTTTGTTCTTAACATAACTCTTGTATACTTTCATACACCTACAAAAAGAGCATATCTTTTAAGTAATGTCAAAAGCTGTGAAAAATTCTTCTTCTTGTGGTTCTTGATAGCAAGTAAAGTTTCATGTACCTCTCAAAGGGGTACATCCATCTATATGAAACCGGGCCACAATATCGAAGCTCATGTACCAAATGCACATTCAAATGCATCATTATATCAAAAAAATGAAGGATGGAAGTACTTTTCAAGCGAGCACATTGTCTCCACGATATCATTTTCTAACTTGTCAAGGCTCTCTATTGAAACTGATTTTGCACAAATTTGCCTATAACAGTAACAAAGCTTACAAAGCGTCTTTCGAACAACAATTGGTAGCACATGGCGTAGAGCTACTAGGAGAAGTTTTTGCATTAGAACATGGCAATCATGTGCTTTCATTCCATGGAACTTAAGCTCTTCCATAGATATATGATTTTTTGGATTAGAGCTATAACCATTTGGCACTTTTAATGTGAAAAGAACATGACATAGGGTTTGTTTCTCTTTCTTTGAAAGAGTATGTAGTGCAGGTGGAAGGAATATTTTTTTTCCTTTAACTTCTGGCCACAATGATATTCTCAAACCCATTTTTTGCAAGTCATCTCGTGATTTGTTTCCATCTTTGGACTTCCCTTTTATATCCAAAAGAGTTCCAAAAATGCTTTCACACACATTCTTCTCCACATGCATTACATCTAAATTGTGACGTTGTAGGTGTTTCTGCATTCCAACACATTGAGAATATTGGAAAATTATTTAATATGGAGGAAATCATAAACAATGAATTCAATGAAGACATCTAAGCACAATGCCGTCATATAAGCATGCAATGTATAATAATTAAGAATGGTTGATGTCTCTACATACCTCCCAATATGGCAGATTGAATAGGATTGATTGTTTCTTCCACACCACAACATTAGTTTTTTCACCTTTTTGCTTATTTCTTTTCCTTTTCTTTGATTCACTCTTCCCCCAAACTGTTTCGTTTCCCTTTGTTTCCTTAAAAATATTTGACACTCTTACAACTGGAGGGGCATAAAGAAGCTCCTCCTTCCCATTAAATGGTCCCTTCTGTGAGCGAAACTTATGATTTTGAGGAAGAAATCTCCTATGTCCCATGTACACACATTTCTTGCTACAATTGAGGTACTCTGATTCTGTGTTCTTTCCACATATAGGGCATGCATTGTAGCCTTTTGTTGTGCAACCAGCCATATTCCCATAAGCTGGAAAGTCATGAATCACCCACATAAGAATCGCCTTCATGTTAAAGCATGTGTTATTGTAAGCATCATATGTCCATATTCCTTGGTCCCATAATTCCTTTAGTTCATCTACCAAGGGTTCCAAATACACATCAATGTCATTACCTGGTTGCTTGGGACTAGGTATTAACAATGTTAACATACAAAAATTCCTTTTTGTGCACAACCATTGTGGGAGGTTGTATGTAACCAACACTACAGGCCAAACACTGTATGTACTGCTCAAGTCTCCAAATGGTTTAAATCCATCTGTTGCCATTGCAAGTCGTACATTGCGGGGTTCGCCTGAAAAACCAGGCCATTTTTCATCAATAGTTTTCTAGGCTGGGCTATCAATAGGGTGGCGCATATGACCATCATTGCTTGCATTCTCATGATGCCACCTCATTTTTTGTGACATGTCCACAGAGCTAGAACAACAAAGAAAATATTTCATTTATATATAATATTATCATATAATAACACTATGAAAAATGGTAAAGATAATACAAGAAGGTGAAAACTTGAATACAATTATGGTGTTGAAAATCATACCTATACATTCTCCTTAGCCTCGGTACTATGGGGAAATATCTTAACACCTTTGCAGGAACACCTTGACACACCTTTTGAGATTGAGCATCCACCTTCCATCGAGATTTTCCACATGTTCGGCATTCGTCTTTACTTTCGTTATTTCCTCGATATAAAATGCAATCATTGGGACATAAATGTATCATATCATAGTTTAATCCCAATGAGTTTATCAACTTTTTTGCAGCATATTCAGAATCTAGAAGTCTGTCAGACCATCCACTATTAACTTTGAGATTGTAATATTCCATGGTTGTTGATAGTTTTGTGAAATCAACACAACCAGGGTACAATGGCCTCTTTGCATCTTCGATTAACTTATTATATTCATTAACTTCATTTAGTACATTTGTTGATGCCAACCCCACATTATCACAACCTTCGTTTAGGTTTTGATCAAGACATGGATAAGCATCATTCACCATACGAAGCACTTGATCACCAACAATGGTTGTATCATCATCCTTTTCGAGGGGATCATTACCATTCTGAAACGATTTTCCAGGCTCATCAACCTGATTATCGTAATGGCATTCTACATGTCCATAACCCTATTAATAAGAAAATTAAAATTCATGTCAGTGATTTTATGGTTTTTATGAAAATTAGAATGAATAGAAATTGGTCAAATAGGGGCCTTTACCAATGCAAATTAGCTTACCAGTTGAGATGATATATGCTCTATAACTTCATGTGGCTAATTTTCAGAGCGTTGCCTAGCCTCATCAATAACGGGTGGAATCTAAAGGTGAGAGGAAAACATAATTAAGCACATATAAATATAATTTATATCTTTATTGCAATACAAGTAAGTTTGAAACTAGATCAATTCATTTTTTCAAGATACCCGACTGTGAGTGCTCTCTCCATGAAAATACCAAATTTTATATTGTTCTATTATTCCATCACAAATCAAGTGCTCGCATATTTTATCAAATGTTTGTACTTTGACTATGCCACATTTATTACATGGACATTTTATGGACATCTTATTCCTTGAATGCGCCTCAGAAAACTGTAAGAATTCCTCAACCCCATCTCTATATTCTTGTAGTGTCCTACACATAACCAATTTCCATTAAGTCACATAAATTTAATTGAGAACAAGTTAGCACTGATACATTTTTTTGGTATATCAAATGAATAACCAAATATAGAAACTATACCTATTTTTCGAGTTCATCAAGTTTCTTTTGTCCATTTGATAATATGCTCCAAGCTCCTTTGAAATTATGTCTACAATGAACTAAAAAAGTTAGTTGATACTAATCCTCATATATATTGAAAACACACAACTTTGCACTAACAACTTGCGGTCAAACAACTGCATAAACCCACATTTCTTATTAAGAGGTATTCTGATATAAAAAAGCTCCCTAAACTGTTCAAATATTTGACTTGGATCTTCTGGAAATAATCTCTGTGGCTTAATGCATTATTGTAATTGTCTCTTTAGATGTCAATTTGTAGAACCATTGAAATTCGAATTAGTATGGAATCTAACTTCTAAGAAAGTAGAACCCATAAAGATTCTACCCAGACTCAAAATTAATTCATTCTAGGCAGCCCTTCAATGCAGAGTGTTCAACATCACTCCTCTTCATACTGAGCGTAATTCCAATGTAGTCAACACTCAACCTTAGATCTTAATTCAACCTTAAAATTAAAATGTATCCCAACAGAGAGTAAATTCATTTCCTGGTTAGCTTGTATATTCACCAGAGTTCATCAATCACACAGACATATATGAAATCAGCACACAACATCATGGCAAATAATCCTTTTCCATTTATTACTTGGAAATTTGCAGGCTAATAAACAAACTCTGACCTATCCTCTGTTTTTCTTGCCTTGATTCTTACATTGTATAGCTAACCCTCCTAACCATCATTTTTCAAGCCTCTCTCTCTAACCTCTAATGCTCACAAGCATACAAGATATACTTGGAATCATAACTTATAGCTAAATAACAAACCTCATACATTTATGGAACTAACTCCTAAAGTTCTTGTAATTGTAATTGTCACTATTATGTTAAAATAAATTGATTTTCATCCTTAAGACAGTTTAATAACGTATATCTACAGGCTTGGCCTAAGCCTGCAAGTTGAGTTGTTGTTTATACTAACATATGCAGAAATGGAAATCGGACACATGGGTCTTATTTGGAATCATGTCACCTAGCCCATCCTCTTGCTGGTTCCTCCGAGTTCATTCTGATGTTACCCGAGGAGTGTATTTATTGCATACTGGTCGCAGGACAAATGAATCACTTTTTCTGCCTAGATTAGAGGATCTATCGATTCTTTGAATCTTGACAGATCCTCCCTGAGCCTAAAGGCAAGAGGTCTACTTATCATATTAGTTCTCTCCTCCATTTCGATATATTAGTGCTCCATTCTTGTTACTCTTTTTGACTTTTTTAACTTGAAAGAGAAATGGAAAAATATCATTTCACAATTCTTGTGGCCTATATAACAAACCCTTACATATGCTGCTGCATACAACAGAAGTCCACGCCACAATCAAACAAAGCCACCAGTAGCTGCGGCCTCATCAATTAGAACACAGAGTAACCCCATCAGATGACGATAAGGTAGATCAGACCTCAATAGTCCCTCCTCAGGCCACGACTTAGCAGATCAGGCCTCAAACAAACTCACATTCAAAGTTTTAAATTTTTGATAGACCATGAGGTCTTGACTCTTGTCCTTAAAACAAGGAGGGGTTCAATGTAAAAATCTTGTAAATGTTCAATAGTTTGCAAGGTTAAACTAGAAGTTTCCAAGTGTGATGAGGTGTCAATGATGCATCATCCTTTAGGATAGAGCCGAAATCCTATTTAGGGAGGCAGTTACAGAAATATGGAAAGGTCGTTAGGGTTAAACCGTTAAATTTATTCTTCATATATACGATTGTAAGCCTACGGACCACGGCAGAGGTAGAGCAGAGGTGAGGCAGAGGCAGAGAGGATAGGAAAATAGAGAGGAGAGGACCAGGGTAGAATACTCCCATATTGTGTAATAAGGTCATGAAATTCTGAGTAATTGAATTTGATTAATGAAATCATTTTATATGCATATGGACTTGTGAATATCTTTCTATGTATTTTTTATGAAGTTCATTGTCTCTATTGAATGTGAATGGCGTCCTGCTGAAAACATAAAGTCATTTACTTTGGAATTTGTATGTAATTCCTGCAGCGAAATATGAGTACATAGGCTTTGTTAATTGGCTGACTTCCTGATAGTAAGAAACTATAGGAATATGTGATTTCTACGAAGGATTTGGAATTGGAAGACCCTTCTGAAAACTGACTCGATGTGATTGTTTATGACTTGAGTGTCCTTATGTTATGAGATCTCAGGTTATGAAAATTGGAAGGAAGTGAAGCGATTGAAGTTGGAACATCAAGTTACTTTAATTAGATTGTTTAAAGTACATTCTGCATTAAACCCTAACCTTAACCAAAATTTAACAGAATAAATAAATGTGTTGGGTGAGAATCTACTGTCGCTCAAGGTAAAATATTGGAGATTTTAGCATTTGTTTAACATTTTTATACAGAGATTGAGTTACAGAATTGATAGCCAGGTTCCATATTTCAGGGTTAGGGTTTGAGTATTTGGAAGTGTGTTGAAGGGTAGTAGTTATTTTTTTCCACTTGTTCATGAAAAACTAAGTTTCTCAAATGTTGAAACAAACACTGAAGAAATGAATGCTGGCCCGGAGGAAAAATCATGGCAAATTGTCATTGTGCACAAATTTGGATACCCAGGTATACTCCGTTTGGGAATCAAAATCCATTTTAGATTCCATTTGTGTGCGAGCAGCAGTAGATCATGGCCCAATTGTAATCATATTATTAAAGGGAAAACGCCATTTCTGAACAAAGAAATTGAATTTATATTCAAGGTAAGAGTTCAAGAATTTGGGGAAGTGTTTTTTGTTGAAATTGTAGGTGGTTCCTACATCAAAAATAAAAAGAAGAGTTGCATGGATAGCGTTGGAACCTGATTTCCACAGTTCGTCTCACTCCCTTTCCTTCCGATCAACACCTATGTCTATATCTCCATGCGTGGTTCAACCCAACAACATTTCATTATGATTTTTTGTCTATCTCTCCATGCGCGTGGTTTAAGCCAGAGCAAATCATTCCCACCCTAATGGAAATCCGCACCAGAATTCTAAAATTGAATTTTTTAGTCTTTGAAAATTGTATCTTTTGAATCTTTGAAAATTGTATAAAATTGAATCTTTTTAATCTTTAAAAATGGTATAAAATTAAACCTTCGAATCTTAGAAAATGCAGGCATCATTTCTTGATGTAATTTAATTTACAATATACAAAGTGACAAAGTGTTACCGTTATTGTAGTTTATTATTTAAATATTTTTGAATGATTATTATTGCTTGTTTATTATTTATCTCCTCGTGGATTTAATAAGCTACTAACTTAAAATGGTTTATTTAACCAAATAATTAAAAAATTTGCCTCGCATGGGGTGTCTCTTAGCCATGTGGAGGAGGGGACAAGTGCCACCCGCGAGAATGTTTCCCGTGGCAATCACGCGAGCGACCAAACTCCCCAACCCCCATCCCAAGCGCAATTATATATCCTCTAGTTTGATGAGATGGGGATGTTATTCCATAATTATCTCCCGACTGCAACTAATTGACATAGATGCTAGTAAATGATCATTCATCACCGCACGCACCATCGGTTGTTGAGCAATCGCAATGTGCAATTAGAAATTTTCACGGTTTTAATGGCAGGCATTATGATGGATAGAGTTGATGGGAACTGGAGTCGATGGGTTCTTGTTGGCAAGCGGTTTGATGGGGAAATGTCACGATACCGCCGACGCTGCGACACATCGGATGAGGGCGCATAAGGAGTATTTTGTGCTAAAGAATACCGCAGTTGGCGGGTTTTGGGTCACTTGGACCACATAGTATGTAATAGTGAGTCAGTGTACCACGATTTGCGGGTTTTTGGGGTCATTTGGACCGAGTCAGTTAGATATTGGGTCAATTGTCCATAGTGTCGGTTAGGAAGTCAGTTGTAAGTGGACAAATATTGTAATGGCAGAAGCCTATAAATACATGAGAGTTGTAAGTGTTAGAGATAGGTGAGCATAGAGGAAAGAGAACGATTGGGTACAAAGATCTGTATTTCGCTTCTGGTATATGGCCACGACAGTAATATGATGATGATGTTTCGGTACTATCTTTGTGCAATGTTGCAATATGTGAATGTTGTTTGATGCAATGTTTGCTTACTGTTTCTATGATGATAGTTGATGTGATTAAGTAATATGTTCTATGTCGAATGTGGTGATAAATGCTGTGATTAAGTAGAATGTTATAACTCCTTGCCGAATGTTTAAAGTTTCTGTTTAAGTATCGCAATAGAGTTAGTCTGCACAGCCACAACTCTCCTCCTCCCTCGGTGGAAACATGGTTTCGTCTGCTCTTCCTTGACGCCTCGGGTGAGACCTCATCCGCTCTGCGGGTGTTGCTGGGTGGGCTCAAACCTGCCTGGGCCGGTGCCTAGGGAGACTGCGGTATGTGTCGACAGTGAGGCGAACCCTTGTCGACCGAGGTCGCGTTGGTCAAAAAATGGTTCCGTTGCCGGGATCGTGTGCAGAGTAGAAGGAGGTCATGTTGTGGCACCCAACGAAGCTGGAGATACAGAAATGGTTCGACCATAAGTTGCAGGAGTTTGTTGAAGAAGAAAGCCGGAACACGCGCCTAACAATAGATCACTGGCTAGGAAGGTATATTCATGACGGTCCGCATGAATGGTTTTTCTGTGAATTCCCGGTCATTTTGTATGAATGGTTGTCAAAGCTGACCTTCCAGAAGAGGAACTTCCAGGGTGGTGAGCCAACGGCTTTGACCCCGAAGTTGATTCAGGAGCTGCAGGAAGTCGATAATAAGGCATCGTGGGCTATCGAAGTTTGGCTTGATAGCATCTTGGAGGGATATATCACTGAATTTGCGGTCGACACGAAGAAATCCTATAGTGAAGCCGAAAGATATTTCTTCCGAGGACCAAGGGGAAGGTTTCTGCTATTGCTCCAACTATCGATTAAGATGCTAATATATGAAAAGGGTATATTAAAGATGCACCTTGATCAATAGACAGCCTGGTGGGCGGAGGCCGTGGGTACCATGACTGCTAGGGGGTGGTATATGGAATGGTAAGGGGTAGGTGGGTGCAGACCATGAGGAGACTGTGAGCGAAGCCGAGGAAGAAAGTGTTCTTACAAGAGGAGGAGCGAGGTTTTGACAGGAGAAGAGGCAGAGGACGAGAGAAGGTCCTACTGCGATCGAACCGCAAAACCGCGAAGGAATACCACACGAGATGAAGAGACCTCATAGTCCTGATAGGGACGACCAGGATATGCCCAGGATAGAGGCAGGACCAAACCACAGCACCAACGTACCCACACTTCCGCTCACTGACTCTCAAACCGCAAGAAATACTACCTCGACACCGCCAAGTTCGTCAATTCCACAGAAGTTAATTGGTAGTAGCACAGCGACAGGAGGAAGGAAGCCTAGAATGGTGGACAATGATGCTAAGTTACCGTTGTTCCATGGAAGTGCGATAGATAACCTAGAACAGTATTGGTTTTTATGTGAAGCGATCTGGACTATGAAATAGATCACTGATGCCGATGTTAAGAAAGGACAACTAGCCACGACTCTGCGAGGTCGTGCATTAGATTGGTTCATGAAGTTTATTCTAGTCCCTACGGGGGCCCCAAAAAAGTCACTAGATGAGATCCGGGATGGGCTGATTGCTGAGTTTAGAAGGCCTAAGTCGGAGGCTCAATATATTACTGAATTGAAGGAAATTAAGCAGTATCCCAATGAGATGGTATGGGATTTCGACCAACGATTCAAGACGCTAATGGAAAAGGTTAGTTTCGATATGAGCGCCGTCCAACATAAAGAATGGTTCATTGCGGCACTGCTACCCCACATTTGGCTGCCGTTGATGTAACAGAACACATCGACGCCTAGCGAAGCTCTAGAGATTGCAATGCGATTGGAGGCGTCATCGATTGGAGATAATGCAGCCGGGATGTCGCAGATACAGACGCAACTCGCTGACCTGACTATACAGTTGCAAGATTTGAAGAAGAACAAGGAACAACGCGATGAAGTATGGTGTACGCGATGCCGAGGAGAAGGGCATACGAAGGATAATTGCTTGGATTTCCGTAATTATTTGGTGTCAGGTGCGCCAAACCCGTTGAATGGCGACAGTATGCCGTGGTGTCGCGTTTGTCATGTGTTTGGGCATAGTCACGATAATTTCCCATATATGCAGAAAATGGTCACAACCCCGCGAAATCTTTATTGCACATTCTGCAAGTCGGTGGGTCACGATGACAAGGATTGCCGTGCATATGGGTTGCTACAGGAGAGGATGTGCAATGCATTCTACGTCAAGGATGATCAGCACACCGTGTAAAAACCACAACTGCAACCGTAGGTAGCCCAGCTATTACTGCAACCGCGGATGTAGTTTGCACCACAGCAACAACAACCACAGCAGTTCATGCCGCAATACAACCCGATGTAGACAGTTTCCCCACAGCCACAATATGTACAGCAACCATAGTATGCACCACAAGGGCAAGGGGTACCACCAGCACCGATGCAGCAACAGTTTAACAAACCTCAGTACCAACAGTAGGGTGGCTACCGAGGAGGATACAGGGGTGAATGCGGTGGTGGATTAGGTCGTGGAGGAGGCCAAGGAGGTCGTCGACCTGTGCAATGTTAACACTGTGCGGTATGGGGGGAATTATCAGCGCGACTGCCCATTGCTACAAAATCAGTGTACGTTTTGTTTTGGTAATGATCATATGGTTGAAAATTGCCCACAATTGATTGCACGATGGCAGGATGGGAACACTCCGCATCTACCGAATCAGGCCCAGCCACAGTAACCGGTACAGAACCCGGTACAACAGCCATTACAGAACCAGCCCCCGCGACCACCGCTGAACGCCAATCAAAATGTCAATCAACCGGGGAATTTGCAGCAGAACCAGACACAGGGTGCAAATATTGCGACCATTTATGTAGAACCGCGACCACAAGATGCTTCGATGGTTGTTGTCACTTGTGGAGGCAAGACAACTGGGGAAGATGGTTCGCGACCACTGATTCTTTTGGCTGGTCAGAAGACGGTACCCTTCGACATTGATACGGAGCAAGAGACATTCTTGGAGGCACGTCACACTTTGGAGAAAGACCACGGTAAGGTTGTTGTTTGCGATATGCCGCCTGTCTTTGATACTACATCAGATGCTGATCGACCACCACCACCGAGGGGATTGCAAAAGTTCCTTGAAAGCTGTCTATCATTGGCACGAGACCCGGCTACCCTGGTTGAGATTGAGGGATGGTTGCAGCGATTTCCAAAAGGACGGTAGGAGTCGACAGTAAACTCCCTACAGCGATGGAAGACTAGCAAGGAGATGCGAATGAATATTCAGATTGGTGACTATGATGTTGACTCTGTGATTCTTGACCTTGGTTCGGATGTTAACATCTTAACCAAGCAAGCGTGGTAGAAGATGGGGAGTCCCCCATTGAGCTGGTCTCCTGTGCAGCTCCGGTTGGCTAACCATGCGAAGGTGACACCCATTGGGCGAGTTCCGGCTCACGATTGATATTGAGGGCACGAAGACTTATGCTAACTTTGATGTTATTGAAGTGGTTGAGGGAGGAAGCTCTTATCCAGTGCTCTTGGGGATCGGATGGGCTAACGATAGTGGAGCTGTCATTAACTTCAAGAAGTGCATGATGACCTTTGAGAATCACGATTTTAGAGTCATAGCCCCGTTGGATCCGGCTGAAGGACGCCGCTATGTGGAGCCTGTAAAAGATGATGATCCCGCTAGATGGGACCATGCATTCAATATTTCTGAAGATTATATTCATCCTACTGCCTATGGTGAGTTGGAGTGGCACAGCGAGAGCTCTGCGTCTTCCGACTCTGATGATGCCTTGGAACATTAGTAGAACCGAATGCATGAAGTACCATTCCGAAAATGTGGTTTAGTTACGCAATCCTTATGTCGTGTTGCGATAGAAACGATCACATTGCCTGTCTATGAGGGGTTGCCTAGCCCAAACACCATTTTAGCAGAGTTTGAAGACCGCGTCTTAGAACCACAACGATTGATGGCATTGGACGAAGCATTGAAGGCTGCTCTAGCACGCTGGTGGGTGACACATAAGAAATTCATTAAAGGTTGGTCACAGTGTCGAAGGCTAATGAATGGGGTTGCTTTCAGTACACTGTAATGCCATTTGGTCTGAAGAATGCACCTGCGATCTTCTCCCGGGTGGTTGTTGCCGCATTCAAAGATTTTATTCAGAAGTTTTTGCAGGTATATATGGATGACTGGACTGTTTATGGATTGACTTGTGATCATCTGGCCAATCTGTGGTTAATGCTTGAACGATGCCAACAACACCAGATATCGCTGAACTTGAAGAAATGTATTTTCTATGCACCGTTTGGGATATTACTGGGTCATATCGTGTGTAAGCAGGGATTGCTGGTCGATCCAGCCAAAATTGTGCTCATTTTGGGGTTGCAACCACCCACCAACGTTAAGCAGTTGCGCGCGACCTTGGGTCATATGGGATATTATCGCAAGTTCATCAGGAGTTATGCTGCGATTACTGCCCCTATGGAAAAGTTGCTGAAGAAAGACGCGGCATTTCAGTGGAGCCCGGAATGTCAGGATAGCTTCGAAATGCTCAAAGCAAAGATGGCGTTGGCCCAAATCTTGGTCTTTCTGGATTGGAGTAAGGAATTCCATGTCCATGTTGATGCTTCATCGAATGCATTAGGTGTTGTGTTGGCTCAACCTGGAGAAGGCAACCTTGATCATCCCATTTCTTTTGCCAGTTGGAAGTTGTCCTCTGCAGAATGCAATTACACTACCACAGAACGCGAAGGTCTGGCCATGGTTTACGCGCTGTAGAAATTCAGGCATTGTTTGTTGGGTGGCCACTTTAAAATGTTCACTGATCATTCTGCATTAAAATACTTGGTCAATAAGCCTGTATTGGGGGGAAATATCTGCCGTTGGCTACTTTTATTTCAAGAGTTTGATTTTGAAGTCATTGTGAAACTGGGGCGGTTGAATGCTGGACCAGATCATCTGTCATGGATTGACACAGGGGAGGAACCGACTAATATTGAAGACGGGTTGCCCGATGCCCAACTATTTCATGTTGCTGCTGCTGATCAATATTTTGATGACATCCTTCAGTTTCTGGTGACCGACACCGCGCTCGCTGACTTTACCACTACTCAGAAGAAGCAATTGGTTGTCAAGGCTGCTGACTTTCAACTGATCACGGGAGAGTTGTATAAATTCGGCGCTGATGAGATATTGCACAGATGTGTCTTGCCGCATGAGCAAGCGCAGATATTTTCTGAGGCACATGGTGGAGTATCGGGAGGACACTATGGCGGTCGTGTGACTGCCCGGAAGGTACTGCGTGCAGGACTTTGGTGGCCCACATTACATAATGATGCGACGGACTATGAGTGGTCTTGCGACGTTTGTCAGCGAACTGGCAAGCCATCCAGACGCGACGAGATGCTGCTACTACCTCAGGTGACACTTCAACCGTTTGAGAAATGGGCTGTCGATTTTGTCGAACTGATCACTCCACCAGGGAAACGCACAGGTGTGCGGTATATTGTCATGGCGACAGAGTACTTGACCCGATGGGCTGAAGCAACACCTGTAGTTGATTGTTCTGTAGCAATGGCTGCTCGATTTTTGTTTGATCATATCATCACTTGTTTCGGCTGCCCCAAGATATTGGAGTGATCAAGGAAGCCACTTTCTTAATCACACTATCAACGCATTGATGGAGGAGTTGCAGATACAGCATAAGAAGAGTACACCCTATCACCCACATGCGAATGGAACGGTGGAGGCATTTAACAAGGTGTTGGAGCATGCATTGACAAAGGTGTGTAATGTGAACCGCGATGACTGGGATTTGAAAGTCCCAGCAGTGTTGTGGGCCTGTCGCACCACATGTAAAAGGTTGACTGGTCAGACACCTTTCAAGCTGGTATATGGGAAGGAAGCAATTATGCCTATGGAGTACATTGTTCCAAGTCTACGAACTGCGGCTGTTACGAACATGGGTGATGTTGTAGCATTAGATGAACGTCTAACACAATTGGTGGAGCTGGAAGAGGATCGATTTATCACTGGCTTTCACCAAGGGGTGGAGAAGGATCACCAGAAGGCATGGCATGATCGCCACATCAAAAGTAAACAGTTTTAGTAAAGAGAATTAGTGTTGTTATACGACAACAAGTTTATGAAACATCCAGGAAATTTGCAGATGCATTGGCTGGGTCCGTATCGCATCAATAGTATTACTTCAGGAGGAGCGGTTCAGTTACAGTGGTTGGATGGGGTGATGCTCCCCAAGCTGGTAAATGGTCACAGGTTGAAGCCCTATCGATCGGGCTTGGAGCAGTGCGATGTCTGAGTCGCATCAAAAAAAGAAAAAAGAAAAAAGAAAGAAAGAAAGTGTGTTGTATGTTGCTTGGTGGCAGATGGCGCACCAACAGAAGAAGGTATGCAGAAGCAGGGAGGCTTGTGCCGCAAGTTGGAACAATCAGATACTCATGGCAGTATGACGACCAGGACCGACGACAGCTTTTGTTGAAGGATTTTTGTGATGATTACGGAGGATTTGGGAGGTACGGGGCAACGTTGTGACTACTATTCCACTCATATCTTGTCACCACTGCCCATCATCCCTATGCATGATTGCACTAGATAGGTTCGGCCGGATTCCCACATGACGATGGCATGTTTTGCACATGGCACGCTGGGCCAGTCCGATCAGCACGATCTGAGGAGATTGCTCACACATCGGCACGTGGGATCTTCGGTGATAGTATGGTCACCCCCCCCCGTTGTGTCAATCGATGGGGTTACACACACAGATGAAAGGTAGTGGGGCATCATTCCCCCTATCGTGACCTAGGAATGATCTGGATATAAGTAACCGAGGTAGCTGATAGTTCGCTACAACGAAGTTATTCTGAAATAGGGAGGTTATGCTGGTTGATTAGTTTGTGAGTTGAGTCATGAGGAATTCCAAGGAGGCTGTGGAAATGCTTCACTTCATTTCCCGTGGCAGCACCCCAGGGGCCCTGTGAGCCCAAACGACGAGTGTCCCTGAGCACCTTGATATGGCGGGTGCACTTACACTGTGGTATGCCCGAGCCGAGGGCCGGTTTATCATGGTTAAGTACGTAGTAGTTGTTCGAAGGATTGTGCTCTTCTCGACCCCTACGCGGGTTGGGGCGGTAGCTCCCCGCCCACAGTAGGAACCAGTTGTCGGCGTGAAACATATGTGCCAGAGTCATCTGTTAATTTCGCACCTTGGTACTATTCGTCCTCTTTTTCTTCCCGACAGTACCTTTCCAAGAGACTCGAGGATGAGTTTGAAAAGTACATGATAGCAAGTCGGGCGATGATGATTTTGGGTTAAACATACAGCACAATGAGTCGACGATCAGTGTAGCAGAAGGAGTGGGCCAACACCGTGTGATCCAGACAACAAGAACAGTTACCAGAACATAGTTCAGTGCAACGTGCACTATGTCCAGCAGTTCACGTGGCTCGAGGGCAAGCCACAAGATTGTGTTGGGGGCTTGTTGGCAGGTGGTTTGATGGGGAAATGTCGCGATACTACCGACGCTACAACACATCGGATGAGGGCATGGAAGGAGTATTTTGTGCTAAAAAATACCGCAGTTGGTGGGTTTTGGGTCACTTGGACCACATAGTATGTAATAGTGAGTCAGTGTACCGCGGTTTGCGGGTTTTTGGGGTCATTTGGACCGAGTCAGTTAGATATTGGGTGAATTTTCCATAGTGTCGGTTAGGAAGTCAGTTGTAAGTGGACAAATATTTTAATGGCAGAATCCTATAAATACATGAGAGTTGTAAGTGTTAGATATAGGTGAGCATAGAGGAAAGAGAACGATTGGGTACAGAGATCTGTATTTCGCTTCTGGTATATGGCCGCGATAGTAATATGATGATGATGTTTTGATACTATCTTTGTGCATTGTTGCAATATGTGAATGTTGTTTGATGCAATGTCTGCTTACTGTTGCTATGATGATAGTTGCTATGATTAAGTAATATGTTCTATGTCGAATGTGGTGATAAATGCTGCGATTAAGTAGAATGTTATAACTCCTTGCCGAATGTTTAAAGTTTTTGTTTAAGTACCGCAATAGAGTTAGTTTGCACAGCCACAACTCTCCTCCTCCCTCGGTGGAAACATGGTTCTGTCTGCTCTTCCTGGACGCCTCAGGTGAGACCTCATCCGCTCTGCGGGTGTTGCTGGGTGGGCTCAAACCTGCCTGGGCCGGTGCCCAGGGAGACTGCGGTATGTGTTGACAGTGAGGCAAACCCCTGTTGACTGAGGTCGCGTTGGTCAACAGTTCTGTCGGTTATGGATAAAATCACCATTTTAAAGTTTTTATCAATCAATTTGGGCATGGTTGAAACTGTGTTTGCAAATTCTCGGTTTGGTTGAAACCATGTTTTCAAAGCTTGTCCAAGCTCTTAGAAGACATTGCGAGTACTCTCACTTTTGTTTCTAGTATTAAAATGCAGATGCACTCTCCGTTCATGACAACCCTGCAATGGGTGGGCCACAACCTCCTGTGAATGTGTCTTCGGTTATAATGCCAAACAACATTATAATATAGGTGGTTCTTTCAAAGATATATTAATGCAAAACAACATGCTTACGTTCCAACTTCATCCCTAGATATGAGGGTGGCTATAGCAACAGTAAGAAAATTATAGGATCACATGTATATAGAAAATGCACAACTACACAACATTTATCATGGGAAGCCCTCATGGGGGAGAAAACCCAATTAGAACCTTTCACTGTGATAGAATCCGCAAAATCAAGAGTCATGCATGACTTCACAATGTCTTAGCTTGCCATAAAACCTAGGCGAAGGCATACCTAGTGGGAGACCATGCGTTGCACATCAAAGAATACACGAGTATAACTGCTCCACTACAGAAGGATAGTGAGCTAGAGAATAAGGAACCCCAATCATACACACAAGAGGAAGACCAAGTTGATATAACATGATGAGAACATGACTTTCTCATATATATTATAGAGGTCTAGGGGTAAGCCTCCAATAAGTATATGATCCCACACAAGACCGACTTAACCAACAAGTTAAGTTAGGGGTCACACATCATGACCAATATTCCAACGTTAGGTGAGGGCCTCGCAACCACATAAGGACTTCTTTATACCTATGAAACATGGAACACCCATCAAGGAAACCAACTCAATCCACCATCATTAAGTATTGCTACCACCATCAAGGGATAAAATAGGTGAGGGCCAACTATTTGTTGAGGGATCCATCCCCTGGCTCAGTGGCGTTGGAAAATGCTACCGTCTCTTTGACTAGTCCTCTCACTTTTGTTTCTAGTATTAAAATGCAGATGCACTCTCCATTTCATGACAACCCTGCAATGGGTGGGTCACACCCTCCTGTGAATGTGTATTCGGCTATAATGACAAATAACATTATAATATAGGTGGTTCTTTCAAAGATATATTAATGCAAAACAACATGCTTACATTCCAACTTCATCCCTAGATATGAGGGTAGCTATAGCAACAGTAAGCAAATTATAGGATCACATGTATATAGAAAATGCACAACTACACAACATGTATCATGGGAAGCCCTCATGGGGGAGAAAACCCAATTACAACCTTTCACTGTGATAGAATCCACAAAATCAAGAGTCATGCATGACTTCACAATGTCTCAGCTTGCCATAAACCCTAGGCGAAGGCATACCTGGTGGGAGACCATGCGTTACACATCAAATAATACCCGAGTATAACTGCTCTACTACAGAAGGATAGTGAACTAGAGAATAACGGACCCCAATCATACGCACAAGAGGAAGACCAAGTTGATAGAACATGATGAGAACATGACTCTCTCATATATATTATAGAGGTCTAGGGGTAAGCCTCCAATAAGTATATGATCCCACACAAGATCGAAGGCATATCCTAGGCGAAGGCATACCTGGTGGGAGACCATGTGTTACACATCAAAGAATACCCGAGTTAGTATTAAAATGCAGATGCACTCTTCGTTTCAAAATGCACAACTAAGGGTAGCTATAGAAACAGTAAGCAAAACAGAGCTATATTATATTAGTATTATAATATAAGTGGTTCTTTCAAAGCTATATTAATGCAAAAAAACATGCTTACGTTCCAAATTCATCCCTAGATATGAGGGTAGCTATAGCAACAGTAAGAAAATTATAGGATCACATGTATATAGAAAATGCACAACTACCCTCATGGGGGAGAAAACCCAATTACAACCTTTCACTGTGATAGAATCCGTAAAATCAAGAGTCATGCATGACTTCACAATGTCTCAGCTTGCCATAAACCCTAGGCGAAGGCATACCTGGTGGGAGACCATGCGTTACACATCAAATAATTCCCGAGTATAACTGCTCTACTACAGAAGGATAGTGAGCTAGAGAATAACGAACCCCAATCATACGCACAAGAGGAAGACCAAGTTGATAGAACATGAATCTCTCATATATATTATAGAGGTCTAGGGGTAAGCCTACAATAAGTATATGATCACACACAAGACCGACTTAACCAACAAGTTAAGTTAGGGGTCACACATCATGACCAATATTCCAACGTTAGGTTAGGGGATCACAACCACATAAGGAATTCTCTATACCTATGACACATGGAACGCCCATCAAGGAAACCAACTCAATCCACCATCATTAAGTAATTCTACCACCATCAAGGGATAAAATAGGTGAGGGCCAACTATTTGTTAGGGATCCATCCCCTGGCTCAGTGGCGTTGGAAAATGCTACCGTCTCTCTGACTAGTCCTCTCACTGGCGTTTGAAAATGCACAACTACACAACATGTATCATGGGAAGCCCTCATGGGTGTGTCAGAAGACAATGCATGGCTACTACCCATTAATGTGTCCTCATCGACAAGGAGTGGGAATCGTTAGGGGCTCTAACCACTATATCGACATCGATAGGGAGTGGGATTGATTATCACATAACAACACAACTGTTATAATGTCCACCCACTCTTCCAGTGCAGGAAGAGACGCACCATTCTACTAGTCCATGGAGAATATTGTATCACCGATCCTGCAAACATAAAAAATAATGAGTTTGAGGAATGCATCCATCTTATGGTTCATTTGATTCAAGCCATCTATGTGGTTACAATAGTCTAACAGTAGGTGAAAACACCAAGGTTAAAATGCATGGTTTTTTTTGGTATTTGTAAAGGTGTTAATTCCTCAACGTATAATCATATTAATGGATAGGGTATTTTTAGAATAGTGATAATTGCAATCCATGAGAAGAACCTTGGATCACACATTTTGGTTTGATCTTATCTTAGGCATCACTCATGATGTTTGATCAAGGAAGCAAATCACTAGCATGGATGAGGGTGAGAATTTACTCAAGAGACCTTTCGCATTACTAACCGAGAATTTCCACATATTTAGAGGAACTTTTGCATAATTGAAGGCATACCTCACCATTGAGGTTCATATATATGTTTTTAAATGTCTTTGCTTAGATGGTATACTAGGTCTTGGCACCTCTTTTATGGTGTGAGAATGTGTTGTAGGAAATGAAGTTTAAGTAGGTCCATTTCAACTTTATTTGATTGTTGCATTAGTTTTTGTAGGAGAAGGGTTAACATTAATAGAAAACCAATGCATTACACTCACCATTACAAACTTTTTTTTCACACCATTAGTTTGATTGAGAAATTATATTGTTTGACTAATGAATTTAATCTTGTACATGTGAAGATGCTAACTTTATGGTTTTTCAAATCCATATGCTTTCCTTCTAGTTGTGCGTTTTTTAGTGGATTGTGTATCTTCTATAATCATGACTACCTCTTAAAATTTTATGGATCCATACTTAAAAATGTATAAGTCTTGGCAAATCCAACCAATTCTTAAATTCTAACTATAAAATATTTGGTGATACTTTTCTAGTTTTTTTTTCTTCTAATTTCTAAGTATTTTATGTACTTTATATAATAATTTGGCGAAAATAGCAACATCTGTAAATGGAAATAGGAACATCTATTGTCAAGAAAAGAATGTTTGGATTTATATTTCCCTCCATTGTTTTTAGTGTTTAGATTTCCTTCCAAATTTTTATTCTAGTTTTTTTTCTTTCTAATTTCTAAGTATTTTATGTACTTTATATAATAATTTGGCGAAAATAGCAACATCTGTAAATGGAAATAGGAACATCTATTGTCAAGAAAAGAATGTTTGGATTTATATTTCCCTCCATTGTTTTTAGTGTTTAGATTTCCCTCCAAATTTTTATTCATTTTGTAATATAAATAGGAACAAAGCTCATCTCTATTAAAAAATATTTTAATTGAAAACATTTTTTGCTTGGCGTTGGAGTTAGAAAGCTATGAAGACTAGAGGAAATGAGAAGCAATCTCTCTTACAACAGGCAATCTTAACCCGTGGAAACAAAAAGAGGTACCATTACCTTGTACTACTGTTTGTACTATATTGCTCATATTATTGTTTTGTCTTTATTGTCCCTTTGTACTATATTGCTCATACTATTGTTTGTCCTTATTGTCCCTTTCCGGCTAGATGAATTATGATGAGTATTTAAAAATTTAATAGAATTTTAAAATCCATATTTGCAAATGACATTTACCGTGGATAATTGGCCTTTTGCAAAGACATTTTTTGTTATCTTGTCACTTGTTTTTGTCCATTCATGAACTAGATATTCAAATACATTACATCATCAAATTGTGGATTTGAAATAAGTAGGCCAACATGCAGCGTTTTTCTCCCAAGTTGATTTTGAAAACACATGTGGTGCCAGCGGTTTCCACCCTTGTTGATGCAGGAGATGGGCAGACCTGCTCCGTTCCCTAATCTCGTAGTATTAGAAAAGGGTTACCAGAATTTTCCAGATGTATCATTACTGGAAATCCACTTACTCACAAATCCAAACAAAAAATGCAGATTCGCTCTTTCCAAAAGTTACAGAGGTCTTCTAAACACCTGAGTCAGTCTCTCCAACATCTAGTTAGCAAAAATCGTAGAATTTCTTCAAGGAAAATTATTGAAATCTAAACCGGGAGTAAATGGTGAGATTTACAGATTCTAAACCAATTAAGCAAATTTATATCAAAATTATTAGAACCCCACCTCACATCTGCTTAGTATTAAGAGCTGTGCAGCATAATTTCCAAACACCTTTCATGAATTCATAGTCCACAAGAAGATGTTTTGTGGTTTCAACATTCTGCATACACAGACAACATCTGCTGGGACCAAGACAACCTTTTTTTAAAATATTTTCCCATGTCTTGAGATTCCCCTGTTGGCAATATGGCAGTTATGTCCTCAGAATCACAAACCCTGGAGTCACTCTTGGTTTCTGATGAGCGTAACTTTGTGATCAAACAATAGAGGAGACCAGGTCCTGGTATTTGATCTTGTGGGCAAGACAGTTGCTCTGTTTTTCTCCACCGTCACTGTAGATGTTATAAAGATGGAGATATTAATAAGAAGAAGCCAGAATATTAAAGAAGATCATGCCCAAGTTTTGGGAGAAAGGAAGCCTGTAGAAATCCCAAGCATGCAGTTTTGAAGGAAATGAAGCCTATAGGCTTGAAGTTAATTTATGAGTTAATTGACTAGTTAATTAATTAATTAGTTCAATAAAACATAGATTTGAAAGGGCATGAAGCCAACAAACCTGGAAGATGTCCATTGAGATTTTAATTGGTTAAATAATCAAAATTTGCAAAAGACAGAAATATGAATGAAAAGGTTTAATAATAGAAGATTCGATGAAGCATGTGAAGATGATTAATTTAATTAATTATTAATAAAACAAAATTAAAATAGCAGAGAAATGAAAGGACATGTTTGTTTGGAAGAGATGTGGCTTTTAGATTTGAAAAGGCATGAAATAGATATTTAATAAAGAATCTAAATAGAAGAAGAGAGTGTGTCTTGGAGTCATAAGTTGCAGTAGCATCCTGAGCAGTCCAAGATGCAGTAGCATCCTGAACCAATTAATAACATTAGATTTCATATATTTTGCCTGTAAAACTTTTGACCACAGAGTATTCCCAAAAAGCCCCCTCTATATTTTAGTATACATTGTTAGACATTTTATTATGAATGAGTTAAAGATATTTGTATAATGTTCATAAATACTATTTAATTTTCAGGATTGTGTTAGTTGGCTTGTTTCAACGATGTGTTAATAAAAATGATTTTTTTTTGTTATGTAGTTTATTTGCAGATGTCCATATCAAAGTAAGACATTATTTTGTTTTGTTTGGGATTTTAATAACTTCAATATTTTTTTAACAATTATTGTCCTTTCTTTTATACTTTAAAATTGTCTAACTTTCTTTGAGCAAGAGTTGCAATCCATATTTGTAGGGAGCTAACATGATTAAATTAAGACGTTGCAATACATCACTTTTAACAAAGTCAGGCCGCATTACCAAAATAAATGACAATGTTATATGTGGCACAACTTCAGGTAAATATTTTCAACATGATGGTAGCTTATTATTTATTTTTTAATAAATAAACAATTATATTAAAAAAAATCATAATATACTTGACCATAGGCTCTAAGATGGGAAACAAATTCCAACAAAATATAACATCGGGATCCACTGTCCCATTACAAAGTGAATCTACTTGCTATAGTGTCGACAACATTTCTAATGCACATATTCTTGAGAAAGATGTGAAAGAACCACTGGAAGGTATGATCATTTCTAAACATTTTTTGTCCTATGCAAGTATTTCAAGATTTCATATTAACAATTTCATATTGTCATTGTCTCAAGAGGGGTACTGGTTTGTTTTTCCAGAAAATTTTCAACATGAACCACCACAACAAGATCATGTTTTGGAGGAGGATCCACCACAACAAGAGCATGTTTTGGATCAGGATCCACCACAACAAGAGCATGGTTTAGAAGATGCAAATGCATCTACCCAAGCTAGTATTGCAATAAATGTGAAAAGAAGGAGTATATGACCAACAAAATGTCTCTTTGGAACCACTATAGAGGGCATTGAATTGCCTGAAATTCAATTTAATGAGAGGGGCCAGCCTATTGGTCCACATTCAGAGAAACTCTCCTCATTTTTAGGTGTTCTTGCAAGGGAAATTCTAGGCATCAAGCACATGGAATGGAAAAAAGTGTCTAAAGTGCAAAAGAAAGACATGTGGAGTGCAATCAATGTGAGCATCAACTTATTCTAAACTTTATTGATGCATATTGAGCATGTGTGTAATAGGTTTAGTTTCAAATAACACTTGTATCTAATAATGGATTGTTTATCTATTGTAGCGCACTTATCAAATAGATCCGTCAGCAAAGCAATGGTGTCATAAATCAATATCTCAGCGCTTGAGAACCTATAGATATAATTTGTATAAGAAATACTATTTGAAATACGAAACATATGAGGAGAGGATTGCAAATCTTCCTATTGGAGTAAATGAAACTGATTGGATTGAATTTGTTAGATTACGGTCTGACCCTAAATTCAAGGTAAAAATGAAAGACAGATTTGAATGTTATCATCATTGATTTTGAATCCTCTCATACAATCAACTATAATCTTAGCATCTATTTTTTTATTGAGTTGCAGGAGAGGTCAAAAACAAATAAGGAAAATAGGGCATTAGAACAAGAGACCCACACTTCTGGCCGTAGAGGTTACTTTAGGGTTGAAGATGACCTCGTAAGTTGTAACAAATTCTATTATTTGTTCACAATTAACAACTTTAAATATAGTTAACTAGATTGTTGTATTTGTTGATACTAGAATCAATCTCGTGGTCCAAGTGATAAGCCTATAACTAGGGTTGATGTGTGGATGAAATGCCATAAAAAGAAGGATGGCACTCCAATGTCATCATTCATTGCAGAGAAAATAGTAAGTTCCGAACTTATTCTTGTATCATTTATGTTTTTTTAGAGTTAATGATTTTTCTTATATGAGTTTGTTGAAATGTTGACATTGCTAGAATCAAATTGAATCGACACAAAATGAGTCAGTGTCTCCTGCATATGCTACAAAGCAAGATGCCCTTGGTATAGTTTTGGGGCCTGAGAGGAGGGGTCGTGTATGTGGGGTTTGATTCAGAGTCACTCCAACTGTATTATTTGGAAAAGAGCATTCCTACAAGAAGGAATTTCATAATACTAAAGAGAAATTAAGAGAAAAAGACAAGGAACTCGGAAGATTGAAAAAAACTGTTGAAGAATTAATGGAATGGAAAGGTGCCATGGACGTGGGGAAAGAAAGTGGCAGAGTTGTTCCAAAATCCAACAATGTAAGGATTGCATGTGTAGACTTTAATTTTTTATGTAGGCCATCTTTGAAGTTGGAGATTTCAAAATCATAATGCTAACATGAACATGATCGTATTGTTGTAGGGTGTGTAATATATGAATTATTGTTTTTGCATCCTAACCCTTTATCTTCTGATTTCATGATATCCAATGCAAACTATTATATTGGCAGAGCAATATTTCCATGTCAGATGTTGAATCAAATCAAGGACCTTTGCAACTGTCACCTCTTAATCCAGTCACCCCAATTCATGTAGTTTTTGAAACCAACTCTTATTTTTTCCATTCTTTGAAAATCGCTCACAAGTATTTATTTTTTAGGAGAGTCTCCAGAATCATCCTAGTCAAGGTTCATTGGAAAAAAATACAATGGCTCCTAGACCATCTAATACATTTGATACTCCAAATTCTAATACATTTCATACTCCAAAGTCAACGGTGAGTTTTGAAACTATTTAATATTTAGTGCAATGTTATAATCGTTATTTCACTATATCTTACAAGTATTTATTTACTAATAGGCTTCTCTTAGTCCTAATCATGCTTTTCCAAAACAAACTCCATTGAATTCAGGAGAACATAATCGTGACCCAATTGGAAATCAATACAACAGGTAAGTTCTAAGCCTGTTTATTTCTATGTTTAATATTCCATTCTTATTCCGAGGAATATCACAGGAATTTGTTTATTCGCAGGTTCAACCGCAATTACCATCTTCAGATGTAGGATTGAATGGAAAAAAATGTTTACTGGCATATTTTAATGGTCAATTGAAGGTTGCAAAGGGTTACATAAAAAGAATTGAACCAAACTTTGTCATGCCTAATGGGAAAAAATTAGGTGATGGATATTATATTGTGTGCCCACAATAATTTCTGGTTGATCCTGATTATGAAATCAAGCTTAAGCATAGAAGTAATCAATGTAAGTATTTAGCAGATGCAATTAATAGTTTTATACCTTGGAAAATCAATAACATTGAATTAATCAAAGATTGAGAAGAATGTCAATGAAATTTTTTATTCCTACTAGAACAAGTTCATACTCTGTTGTCTAATGTCTTACTATACTCCAGTTGTAGTTTTTGTGAGTAACAGTTGTAATGAGATAATTTTTTGTGTTCAAGGGAATAGAGATAATGAGACAAAGTGGACATGTGGTATTGTTTGCAAGGAACCTGTCAATGTACTCCAAGTGAAAGGTAGGCCCATAGAAAATTAGTTGCTGTAGCTTTTCATCTATTTGGTCATCCCCAAGACACATAACCCACCTGCAACAACACCCAAATAGATCTATGGGAATTCTCCTTAGCCCTCTTGCGGGCATATTAAGCATGTGGATATACAAAAGTATTGACAATAGGCTGCTTGAGTTCAAGCTTTCTTAAGGACAATCTACATCAGAATGAACTCGGAGCAAACAACAAGAGGATGGGCTAGGTGACAAGATTCCAAATAAGACCCATGTGTCGGATTTCCATTTGTGCATATGTAATTATAAACAACAACTCAACTTACAGGCTTAGGCCAAGCCTGTAGATATACGTTATTAAATTGTCTTAAGGACGAAAATAAATTTTAACATAATAATGACAATTACAATTACAAGAACTTTAGGAGAGATTAGAGAGAGATCTGTCACGCCTTTACAAGAATTTTAACTTAATTTATGTTTCCAAGTATATCTTGCATGCCTTCAGGCATTAGAGGTTAGAGAGAGATCTGTCAAGATTCAAAGAATCGACAGATCCTCTAATCTAGGCAGAAAAAGTGTTTTCTTTGTTCTGCGACCAGTATGCAATAAATCCATGATAAGCAAGGTTGTCATTGATGAAACCACATTAATGACAAAGGTGAATGGCAATGGAAAAGGATAATACATGGAAGAGGAAAAAGAACAAGGACATAGCATGGTAAAGGACAAAGTATGCCAAGCATGGACAAGCATGGCAAGCAAGCTAGAGGACAAAGACATGGCAAAGGTGACATGGAGGATTGATGACAGAGACTTCACTTTTGGAGAAGCCCAAGCAGTGTCTGATTGTGATAATTCCACAAGTACTGGTATATCTCCCTCTCCCAAAAGCCGTGTCTGATACAAATAACTATCTTCACAGAGATAGATTAAAAAGGGCAGTGACTGCAACTATAACCTTTTCAACATTATTTCAGGTTTATGGAAAAAATGGATCTGTAAGAGGTCGCAGGACTGATTACCTTGCAATCATGTCCAGCACATACTCCTAGTGAACATGGCCCTTCTATAGCTAGTTGTAACAAAACGAGTATAGTTCAGTTGGTGCATTTACATGAAATAAAAGGTCGAAGTTTTTCCTAAAATAACCATAAAATATCAGATTATGGGATTTAGCAAGTCTAAAATGTGCCCCATTCCTCCATTCCTTGGTCTACAAGTCTAAAATGTGCAGATCATTTATCTTACTAGACCCGTTTGTTCCCCCAAACACTATCATATTGTGGTCTAAGAGAATGGCACTATGGATGTCTCTTGTACCTAGCTCTTGCCTAGTTGATCCTAATAGGATACAATACACCATCGTTCTCAAATCAAGTGTCAAAAAATCATTGAAATGCAATCCTCCACAACACCCCTATAATCCCCACAACTAGATGGTCATCTTTTTAAACCCATAATAATATCCAAAAATTATAAAGAAATTTAAAACCCAAATATGAAAACATCAAAATTGCATTCACACATTTGTAATTTTTATCCAAACGAATATAGCTTCAAAACCAAGCAAAAACAATTGAAAACTTATCATGAAGATACCCACATCCCACATATGAAATCCTATATGCATCAAAATATCTCTTGGGCTTATCCATTTACATATAAATGTTGGTCTAAAAACACTAAACAAGACAGTCATTGGATCCCATGGGAAAGAAACTAAAAACAATCATGATATCCACAAACATGTATAGATTCTACTTGAAACATGATTCGATGAACTAAATCAACGAAACACAATGTAACTTACTGATTTTTATATTGTTACCTGTGTTTAAACCAAACCATATTCATGGCAATACAGATGTAGTGATGAACCCTATCACGCCTTAGAAAAAATGTGAAATGAAACCAAATGAGGGTTCCCAAAACCCATAAAATCTAAGGTCAATGAAAGTTACGGATCTCTGGGTGGCGGTGGATATCAGTGCATTATAATTGAATGGCCACTGATGTCTACTTGGACACCTATCAGAAGAGTCCCTTGAGCTTATATTTATTGAATACATCATCAGTGCAAAGCCAATGAAAACACAATTTTTATTTATTTAAATAATGGAAAAAATCCAAAATTTTATTTCTAATGTCGAACATTGGGTGTGCCTTAAGAGAAATCTTGAACAAACATATAATTGTGTCCTTGCAATCGCTATATTTCCCATAGGGACATAATAATATCAGATATAAATCCATGGAATACAATAGGGTATGGAACCATGGTGTGGATACACCCCTAAACACCAAAGAGAACCAGACTAACATGAAACGTATTCAAAATACACAAACAAAATTCCTAGATGTGAAAACACCTCCAGAGATGGCTACAGGATAGTCCACATGATAATGAATATGGCTATGCCTTAAAAACATTGTACAATCACCCAGGTGGCAAGAGGAAGATGCAACACATTGATCAAAATGATATTAATTCTTACACCAAAATGTCGTCACCCTTGTGCAAGTGTCGCTAGTGTCGCAAGTGTTGCAAGTGTTGTCATCATGACCTCGTGTCGTGACCGTTGCAAGTATCGTCATTATGACCAAGTGTCGTCATTAGGGGTTGGTGTCGTTCTCATCATGTTAATACTGCCAAGTCATTCCATGCCCATGTTAAAGTGACATTTGTTACTCATCATCTGCAGTCAGTATACCTTCGATCATGTTGGTCTACCTTGATTCAGTCTTGCACATTACTCTACCATCCGATCTACACCAAACATCCTTTGTCGTGTTTCGTGTCGATGATGGGGGATTCATCATGGACCTCCTTCGATGGGTTCATCCTCGTCGACTTCAAAACATCATCCGAGGATTGAACTTAGAAACCAACCAAGTACCTTGGGCCTGCATACCTCAATTGCAGGTTACCTCGCTTTCAACATGAGTTTACCTCATTGACTCTTGATTAAAAGATTCCATTAGGCATTCGACTTCAGCTCATTGATTCACGCTTGATGGTATGTACTATGATACCTTGGGGATCATTGACATTAATGGTGATTTTCCCCACACTTGATAATAGTATACATTAATGACCGGTAATCAAGTGGTTTCTACCATGATCAACTCCAAAACATTGTAATCACATGGATAGATTCGTATCGTTGCGGGTTTAGCTTGAAGACCTTGGGGAATTTATTTGCTACCCGGGTTGCGATGGAGATTGTTTGAGACACACAGATCCACTTTGTATTGGTCGTGGCTGTGTTGTTAGTTCAGAGTTACACGGATCCACTTTTGTATTGGTCGTGGCTATGTTATCATCTCATCATGGATCTACGATTGTGTCTAGTAGCCATGATTGTGTTCAGTCGGTCTTTACTATCATGGATCTGCAGTGTATTGGTCGACAACCATGTTTTGTGTTGTATGAGACTTGTGGATCTTAGGTCACTTCTGTAGCAACTCCTTCCAACCAGCAAGTCCTTGCCATTTTTATTCTACAAAGCATTTCACCTATCTCATTTCGTCAGCTTCATGCTTTGGGGGGCATTTTGTTACACCAAAATGTCGTCACCCTTGTGCAAGTGTCGCTAGTGTCGTCATCATGACCTAGTGTCGTTACCATGACCGTTGCAGGTATCGTCATTATGGCCAAGTGTTGTCATCATGTCCGTTGTGATAATGTCATCATCTTGACCATCGTGTAAACTCTTTGCTCTGACCCCTAACCTCATTCTGGGATAAAACAACTGAGGGATTTCCCTACCTAGTTGACCTCTTTGAGTAGGCTGTCGCACTTCTCCTTCATCTATGGTGCAATGTCACAGTTCTTGGTCAGCTAGGGTGAGACACTGTCACAGGTTGTCCTCAGACAAAGTGCGACGACCCCCTTTGTCACTCTGTGTCCTCTACCAGGGTGCGACGAGGTTGGTTAAAGGCTATTTAGGGGAGTCTTGAGGTCTCTCTAGAAGTTTGTTGAGGTGGAGGCCTATCCCTAGGCTCTAGGTGAGGTTGCATTTCGGTTCCTAACCTAATGGGAGGATCCCTTAACCATCTCCCCCTAATCCTCAACCTACCCTATCTCTTTAGCCCTATATAAACACCCACTCTCTCCATGAGAAGGGGGGAAGTCTATAGTGTCTACATGCTGGTGAAATCATCATTGAGAGATATCCAACTCATCCATTGAGAGACTCACACTTCCTTGGGAGGATATGGAATTTGGCTTGGATGGAGAAGGGCTACTTATTTAAACTTTGGTCCTAGTCATTCTTCTATTTACTTTCCCTATTTACAGTAATATAAATGCTTTCCACCAATATTGTTGTGTTGATAGTATTGCGTAGTTTACCTGCTTAACTGTTTACTTAGATCTATTATTGTCTAGATGCTCTTTACTTGTTTGCATTGTTCTATGTATCTTTACAGGTCTTGCAGCTGAGATCTGACGACTGCAAGGCGTGGAGCAACATCCAGGAGAAAGGACTACAAGTTTAAGGTAAGACATCTAGGGATTCGATCCTTAATTAGACCTAGGAAAGTGGTTTATAGTATGTACTATTTGTTCGAGACTCACATTGAGCTAGGGAGATCCGGCTCACGTATGCTCAAGTGGATTGTCCGTCAAAGAAATTTGGTGACCATACTGGGGAAGAACATTGCTTTGTAGTGTCAATTTGAATGTTATTTTCAGTTGATTTCTTGCCAAGCCTTTTTCATTTGTCATTTGCCTCCTAAGCTAGTTTCACCATCAGATCTTCACTTTGAAGAGTTTGATTACCTTCCTTTGAGTTTGTACTTCTCATTTTCAAACCATTTCATTGCTCATTGTTTGGAGAATTGGTTCATTTTTGAACTTAGATCTCACCTGTCACACCTAGTCAGTGGAATCAGAGCGACACTGTGTCATTTTTTATCTATGGGCCTATCGTCGCAACCCTTTCATTGGTGTACTGCGACACCGTCACACTTATCGCATTGGTAACTTCCGCTGTTGCACCGTGTACAAGCACAGACTGTGCCGATCTGCCAAAATTTCCATACAGGCACCCCTTCTCCATTTCTGATTTGAGTTTTGGTTTGTGTGCAGACTCATCTGCACTGTACCTTCCAGCAGAGACCCTTTTGTCCAGCAGTGTTTTGTTTGGCTTGTTTGTATTGGTTTTTGGGTCTTTTGAGATTTGGATTGATGTTTGGCCCTTTGAGTCAAAACTAGTGTTTTGCTTGCATTTTTAAGCGAAATGGGGGGGCCATGAATCATGCATCCTATAGTCGTTTTGACCCATCTCAAGGTTTTGAGATCATTTTTGGTTTGGCGTGATTGACTTGTTTTAAAGACTTGAAGCGTGTGGGATATCCATGTCTTTTTGAGCCTCTTTTTCTTGGGTTATGCATCTTGTTTCCTTTACATGCTAAGTTATCTAGTGATTATTGGAAAAGATTGATTCTTTGTCTCCACTTTAGTTCAAAGAAAAGCTTGATTTTTTCACTCTTTTGCTATATTCATGAAATTGGAAAGCATAAGTATTGTTCTTGCTTTAATTTGATCATTTGGCATTTTTGGTCTTACACTCATAGGAAGAAGAAAAGGTTTGTTTTAGTTTTGTGTACATTTGACTTAGACATGATTATTAAGTGCTTTTCTTTGTCTTGCATTTTATTGGAAACATTTCTGGAATTTTTCTTTCCATAGCTTAGATGTGTCTTTTTCAAGTGTAAAAAGATAGGAAATGAGTCATAATTATTGCATTTGGTAGATTTTGAGCCTTTCTTGAGTGCCTTTGAGTTGTTTGGGTGTTTGTCATTTTTCTTTGGGAATTTATGAATAATTAGGGTGTTGTAGATATTCTCTCACTTTCTGTATATAGATATGAAAAGCATTTAGCTACCAAATTCCATCTTTGATACATGCATGTGAAAATTGAAAGTGCTTCACTATTTTGTCTTATACATTGTTAAGATTAGTTGCATCTTTTGTTTTCTTTGCGCTTTTTAGCTGATTATTGCAGAAAGTTAGATTTATTGCACTCTAGGAAGGAATTCTTCTTTTCGCTACTACTTAAGTACTTTTGGTTTGACAGAAAGAAAAATCTCTCCTTACCTTAAGTAGTTTTCATTGAAAAGGAAAGGAAAATCTGCATTATCATGTAGTTGAGGATTGCATTATTTTTACATTTATGTACTCACCTCATGCATCCACCTAACCGTGCAAGATAAAATTAACTCTAGCTTAGGTTAAAATCATTTAGTAACTGTGTGTAAGTTAGAGACGTGTTTCGACGTCTTTAAGCGTGGCAGCTGTCGTTATTTGCTAGCACTATATTCCGGGGGTATTGTAGTCTTCCATGCACTTATCGGTATATCGAATCTCTTTCACGTACCCACCAAGTACCACACGTACTTGGCATATATCGAAAGGTGTTTCACATACTCGGTAGTATATCAGAAGGTCTCGTTCCGTACGATTGTGCATTAGACAACACCACTATGGATTTGAGCTCCCACGTACCTTGCGTATATAGGGAGACACCATTAGGATTCCTGAAACCAATTGAGTTCACCATTTGGCCGTCTTGGCAGAGCAATACATCGAGAACAACACTCAGGGAGATTACTACGTACATACTGTCCAGGTAGTCGGGTATTCAGGAAAGGGTACGGTCCCAATCCTCCTTGTCGTGTTTTACTGTTGTACCCTGTGGTATATAGTGAGTTGCGAAGCCTTGATAATCCTGTGAGGTTCCAGACTTTGAATCCACTCCTATTCACACAATTTGCTTGTTGCTTTTAGACTTGAGTAGTGTTTGATTTGTGTGGTACTTTAGATACTCTTAGGAAGTTTAGATATGGAAGATTCTTCTGGGACTACCAACCAAGGCGCCCCATTCCAGGGTATGCCATTTGTTATTCCCCCTTGTGGAACTGTTGGTCCTCCCTTTATGGCTATGTTGAGTCTTCCTGGATTGACGATAGGATTACCAGTATGGTTATTCTCCAATCCAGTTACACCAAGTGCACCAATTGTGTCAAACCTAGGTCCTTCATCACATGAGCATCAATCTCATGGTGACCATTCTCCTTCTTCGTCGAAAGTTGAATCGGCTTCCGTCTCTTCTTCTTCTCCTACTGAAAACTCTGATGTTAGTAAGAAGGCGGGTGAGAAGAAGAAGAAGAAAAGGAAGATTAAGAAGAAGAAGGATAAGAAAGAGACCAAGCGTCAACCATCTGCCTTTGATGGTACTCATTCTATGAGAACACCTTGTAAGCCCAAGTTCCGTTGCAAACTTTGCAAGAGTGATCACCTTCTCAAAGATTGTCCCGGTCTTTCTCGTGTGTCAGAAGTGTGGTCTAAAAACCCCAAACTGCTTGTATCGTCAACCTATGACCATCATGTTGATGATACTCCCTCGAACAGTGACCCATTGGTGAAGGGTAGGAAGGGTAGAGTTGCAGACCCTTGCTGGCTATGCAAGGGATTGCATCATACTTACCTTTGTCCAAGCATGGATGAAGCTTCACGGTGGTTGTAAGATATTACTAGTTCTCAACAGGTGCTTCCAACAAGCGATAGTAAGTTGTCCCTCGACCCCCCGCTGGTTGACCAAGTGATCGATTTAGTTTCAACTGTAATCGATCCCAATCTTCCTTCTGAGAGTGAAGTGATCGAGTCGAGGTCATCTCCACTCAATCCCACTCTTTCATTGGAGAAAGTCCAGACTGAAGTAGTCACCATGACACAATCTTCGTCTCATTCTTATCTTCCAAGTGAGAGTGAATTGGAAACTGTTGATGTTTTCCTAGTCAGTTCAGAATTTCCTAGGCAAGGGGAAACCCTGTCCATTCCAAAAAGACCCCTGTAATGTCCCTTTTTAGGAATTTTATTAAAATGGCAATTTTTCACTTTTTTTCCTAGTTAGACCTTTGACTAGTTTTGAGCTCTAGGTCCCCAAATTGCTCCACTTGCTCCCAAATATTATGAGAATGTATATGGATGATGTTAGAAAATAAATATGTATTTCAGGGATGCTTTTGGACCTTTAAAATACTTCTGCAAATCCTCTTTCAATTCTGGCAAATGTAGGGAACTTTACTAGTAATTTCCCTTAACTAGTATTGGTCTCTAGGTCTCAAATTGACTCCAAATGCCTTCAAATATTCAAGAAAGGTGTATGACTGATATTATAACTTAAATATGATGTTCAGGGATGATATATGGCCACCAAAATACCTCTTCAAACTCTCTTAAGATTCTGGTCCAAGTATGCAATTTTACTAGTAATTTGGGGTTCAAATCCCCCTGGGGTAAGTACTGAAATTGGCTTCCCAAATGCTTCTAAAATCCCTCGAATTTATGAACAGAGGTATGGGATGTATTAAGGATGTTAATAAAGTTCCCAATGTACCTTTAATTGATTATTATGTCTATTCAAACCCTCTCCCATTCAGCTGCAAAAATACCCAATTCGACCCTTAGGGAAATGGCACTATTTCTTCTCCCAATGCAATTAAACTGAGTAAAAATACTTCAAATGCTCAAGTACAGTAAAAAAAACTTGTAAAATGAATCCATGGCAGTCTATTAATCACAAATGTATCATATAATCATCCATTCATTCGAAATCATGAGCATTATAATGATATACATCAATGTAGTGGGGATATGGACATTGTTTGCTCATTAATCAACATTAACCAGTGGGTATTTTGACCTGAGACTTTCTGAATATGAATAACAGAGGATATTAAGCTGTTACAATCATAATAAAATAATGAGAAGCTCTCCCAAGAAGCACAAGAGCTCACCAAAAACGCCCTCCCTCAAGGAGCATGAATATGCCTTCAAAACTAGAAATGGTTGAGAGATGGTGCTGCAGTAAACAAATCCACAAGCTACCCTGTAGCTGATACCTACAAATAAAAATCCATTAAATCTCCATGAAGGACCTGAGTGGCCTCTCCAAACACCAACTTTGATGGGAATCTTTCACCCTCGAAATTGGCGAAGGCAAGAAACTAGTCATCCACTAGCTCTCCCTCTACACAAATGCAATTGCAAATTCTACAAATGATCAAAAGATGGTTTCATTCTTTGTTATTGAAATTTATAAACTTCTAATGTCCTCCATGGGTCGAATTTCTTCCAAGAGACTCATGCCAACTCAAGTTGGGAGGAGATTCCAAAGAACGCCACTTGTACAACAATTCCTAGTCTCCCTCTTCCACCAAATCACATGTGGAAGCATCTTAGCTGCCCTAACACCCTTGAGAGCCCTCTTGGAGTCTATTTTTAGCCCTGACATGTCATATATGTCATATGTCAGCCTTCAGGTCTGATTTGTGTCATAGGTGTCATAGCATCTTCATCATTGTTGTCATAGAGCTAGGGAATCTAGTCCAAGTGTCTCACTAGCTCCAAATTGCCTCTTCCTCTTCCATGGGAGTTACTCTTCCTCTTCCATGGGAGTTACTCTTCCTCTATATTTCAACCTCATTGACTCATGAAAAGTATTATTGACCTTATAACTCATCCCAATAACATTATGCTTCCCATAGATTCGAAATTGCAAGAAGAGGATGCCATGTGGCACATACATTCTAGCTTGTGTGGGTCCCACTACCTCCATGTGTCTTCATGATCAAATGCCACTTTGATTTTCACTTGTATATATTTATTTATCTCCTTTATTAAATATTTATGCCATCCTAATGTTCCAACATCATTTATTATCGCCATTATTCACAATCCCAAAGCTTCCACCCCAAACCTAGGAAACTAGTAATTTCCCTTCTTGGAAATTATTTGACCTTTAGCATCAATTTGACAACTCTAATGAATATGGCCAATGTGACCCAATGCCGAATTTGGGACACGACAAATCATACCTTCCCAATATTTATAGTCCTCAAGCAATTTCAAACATGGGTGTTGAAGAACCTGCTTTTTGTATAATTCTTTGAAGTTGCCATTGAATTGCCCAACCTTGAGTCTTTGAGTTTCCATGAAGATTTTAGAGAGGAACCACCATGCTTGCTGCTACACTACTATTATAAAAATCACTTTATTAAGTGGGAAATCCATCTCCCATACTTCTTGTTTCCCCCAAAAATTGAAACCAATGAGATTAAGAATTATCCCAGGGTCCCATTGCTTGTATTGCACTCCAACAATTAGAAGTGCTCTCCAATTCATAGTTCCTGGATCCCATTTTCTTATATGCATTCTTCCAAACATCATGAATACAAAATATATATCATCAAAGTACATAACAACATAATGAAAATGAACATCAAGAGTATGCTTCATCAAAGAATCATGGAAGTGCTTATACCTCCAAGCAAGTAGACCACCATTTTCCAAGTACATACAAGCATCAAGTAACCAATCAAATCTGCTCCAATGACATAGGTGAGGATCCCATGTCCTATCATGCTACTCCAAAAGGATGTGATATGCATCAATATTCAACCATGTATTCTTTCCTCCAAGAAGTGAATGAAGTTCCTCCAACATCAATTGAACTAAACAAGGAGCAAGGAAAATCATGAGTCTTCAAGTGACTCAAGTGAACATCATAAGTGCATCCAGGAAGATATGTATCATCAAAAGGTAAAACAATATGCTACTCCAAATGTAAATAATGAGGTTCTCTATTCATGTCATCATCAAAAGGAGAGGTAGAAGTTTCATAGCCCTCATGTGGCACTATTAGAAAAAAAACCTTCACCCAATTTTCATCCCCAATGGGTGTGGCTGAAAGAGAAGCATGGGGTGAGGAATTATGAACCAAATTTAAATCTTTACAACTCTTACCCATCGAAATATGTAATTCATCTTCTTCATAATTGGCTGGTCCAAATATTGTGAGATCATGTGCCTCCTCCAAGGCGTTGCAGCTCTCCCCATGAGGCAACGCATAATCCATATGAACAAAGACAAGTGCTTATTCTTCTCCTTGTTTTAGTGTAGCATCTTCAAGAACCTGAATATCAACATGTACCTCATGTTCCACCATTACATGAGGTTCCTCCTTGGCAATTATTTCATCCATTTCCTTCTGTTCCTTGAAAACAAAACCATTGCTCATTCTTTTTTCCAAGTTGCTTTCAAATTGACTGACCAACAATTCGAACCCTTGCATTAGTTGCCTCCACTTGTATTCAAAGGATGGTTTCAGTAATTTTATAAACTCCTCATTCTCCTCTAAGGTTCCTTTTTTTATCCCTAGTCATAGTTTTCTCAAAATGCACTTTTTTTCCTTTTTTTTTTCCCTAGTTCCTCCTCTTCAACAATATTACTTCTGATTCCAATGTATAAGATTGGTCCCTAAATTTTTGTCGTCATAAATATAAGACCACATCAGGTTCCAAGATCATGCTCTGATACCACTGTAATGTCCCTTGTTAGGAATTTTATTAAAATGACAATTTTTCACTTTTTTCCCTAGTTAGACCTTTGACTAGTTTTGAGCTCTAGGTCCCCAAATTGCTCCAATTGCTCCCAAATATTCTGAGAAGGTATATGGATGATGTTAGAAAATAAATATGTATTTCAGGGATGCTTTTGGACCTTTAAAATACTTCTGCAAATCCTCTTTCAACTCTGGCCAATGTAGGGAACTTTACTAGTAATTTCCCTTTAACTAGTATTGGTCTCTAGGTCTCAAATTGACTCCAAATGCCTTCAAATATTCAAGGAAGGTGTATGAATGATATTAGGACTTAAATATTATGTTAAGGGATGATATATGGCCACAAAAATACCTCTTCAAACTCTCTTAATATTCTGGTCCAAGTATGCAATTTTAGTAGTAATTTGGGGTTCAAATCCCCCTGGGGTAAGTACTGAAATTGGCTTCCCAAATGCTTCTAAACTCCCTCAAATTTATGAACAGAGGTATGGGATGTTTTAAGGATGTTAATAAGGTTCACAATGTACCATTAATTGATTATTATGTCTGTTCAAACCCTCTCCCATTCAGCTGCAAAAATACCCAATTCGACCTTTGGGGAAATGGCACTATTTCTTCTCCCAATGCAATTAAACTGAGTAAAAATACTTCAAATGCTCAAGTACAGTACATAAAACTTGTAAAATAAATCCATTTTAGTCTATTAATCACAAATGTATCATAGAATCATCCATTCATTCGAAATCATGAGCATTATAATGATATACATCAATGTAGTGGGGATATGGACATTGTTTGCTCATTAATCAACATTTTTGCATACAACCAATGGGTATTTCTACCTGATACTTTCTGAATATGAATAAAATAGGATATGAAAATATTACAATCAGAAATACATAATGAGAAGCTCTCCAAAGAAGCACAAGTTCTCACCAAAAACGCCCTCCCTCAAGGAGCATGAATATGCCTTCAAAACTGGAAATGGTTGAGAGATGGTGCTGCACTAAAAAAATACACAAGATGCCCTGTATCTGATACCTGCAAATAAAAATCCATTAAATCTCCATGAAATACCTGAGTGGCCTCTCCAAACACCAACTTGGATGGGAATCTTTCACCCTCGAAATTGGTTAAGGCAAGAAACTAGTCATCCACTAGCTCTCCCTCTACACAAATGCAATTGCAAATTCTACAAATGATCAAAATCTGGTTTCATTCCTTGTTATTGAAATTTATAAACTTATAATGTCCTCCATGGGTCGAATTCCTTCCAAGAGACTCATGCCAACTCAAGTTGGGAAGAGATTCCAAAGAACGCCACTTGTACAACAATTCCCAGTCTCCCACTTCCACCAAATCACATGTGGAAGCATCTTAGATGCCCTAACACCCTTGAGCACCCTCTTGGAGTCTAGTTTTATCCCTGACATGTCATATATGTCATATGTCAGCCTTCAGGTCTGATTTGTGTCATAGGTGTCATAGCGTCTTCATCATTGTTGTCATAGAGCTAGGGAATCTAGCCCAAGTGTCTTACTAGCTCCAAATTGCCTCTTCCTCTTCCATGGGAGTTACTCTTCCTCTATATTTCGACCTCATTGAATCATGACAAGTATTATTGACCTTATAACTCATCCCAAGAACATTAGGCTTCCCATAGATTCGAAATTGCAAGAAGAGGATGCCATGTGGCACATACATTCTAGCTTGTGTGGGTCCCACTTCCTCCATGTGTCTTCATGATCAAATGCCACTTTGATTTTCACTTGTATATATTTATTTATATCCTTTATTAAATATTTATGCCATCCTAATGTTACAACATCATTTATTATCCCCATTATTCCCAATCCCAAAGCTTCCACCCCAAACCTAGGAAACCAGTAATTTCCCTCCTTAGCAATTATTTGACCTTTAGCATCAATTTGACAACTCTAATGAATATGGCCAATGTGATTAGGCCATTGTGACTCAATGCCAAATTTGGGACATGACAACCCCCCCAAGTACTGAGGTCATTTCCTTTGATTGGAATGGTCTAACAGAATCTCATCTTCCTTCGAGTATTCCTTTTCAAATATCTGTAGGAGTTTACGATAAAGAAATATTTCGTACGATAGTTGATGAGGGAGCTTCTATTAGTATTTTATCCTCAACTGCTTGGAAATCTATAGGTTCCCCTTAGCTTGTGCTAGTAATTGACCAGATTTTGGCTTTTAATAGAAGGCCTACCAGACCTTAAGGGATTCTCCCTCAGTTACCTGTCACGTTGAGAGGTAAAACTGTTTATGTTGATGTCATGGTTGTCCAAGGTCCTTTAGATTTCAATCTACTCCTTGGACGTGATTATGTCTATGCTATGAAAGCCGTCATGTCCACACTCTTTCAAATGATGTATTTTCCCTACGATGGGAGGATTGTGACCGTTGATCAACTTTCCTTCGTGACACCCAATCATCGCATGAATGCCAGTTATCAGACTTCCCTGAATGTTTCGCATGTTTTAGTGGTTTCTTCACCCTGAGGATGGGGGTACGAGCACAGTTTATGTTATGTTTCAAGCTCGTTAAAAAATGAAACCGAACACTCAAGCATAGTTTACCTTTGGTTTCGAGCTTGCATAAAAATGAAACCAATCCACGAGCATAGTTTTATTCTATTTCAAGTTCGTTAAAAAATGAAATAGACCCCTCTAAGCATAGTTTACCTTTGGTTTCAAGCTTGCATAAAAATGAAACCATCCACTCGAGCATAGTTTTATTCCATTTCAAGCTCGTTAAAAAATAAGATGCCCCCCCTCAAGCATAGTTATCGTCTATTTCAAGCTTGTGTAAAAATGAAATAGATCTCCCTCCCATCTGTTCGAGTCTCTCGCTAGAGTTAGAACTTGAACCTTCATTTCATCTGCTTCTCGTTTCCCCCCCTTGGTGAACATTGTCATATTAGTAGCCAGGTTGGTATTTGGGTTAGCAAGCAACATTTTCAGACAAAATGAAGCTTGGGGGGCATGCCACATGTCATACCGTCAACAATCATGTTGAGGGATCACCACCATGTTAAGCCGCTAGCAATCATGCTGGGGGAATTTACCAACCTCTGGGCATCATGTTGGGAAGGAACCCGTTAATGGGCCTTAACCGTGAGCAGAGTTTACCTTTGGCTTCAAGCTCATTAAAAAATGAAACCAGTAGTTTGAGCAGAGTTTACCTTTGGCTTCAAGCTCGTTAAAAAATGAAACCAGTAGTTTGAGCACAGATTAGTCTTTGATTCCGAGCTTGTTAAAAAATGGAATAGACCCCCCAAGCATAGTTCACCTTTGGTTTCAATCTTGCATAAAAATGAAACCAGCTTCACTGAGCAGAGTTCTATTCCTGTGTCAAGCTCGTTAAAAAGTGAAACAACTCTTTTCCCTTTGAGTCGAGTCTTCTCGTAGACTTAGTACCTGAACCTTCTTTTCATCCGCCTATGCCTTAGGTGAATGAAATGAATCTTGGGGGGCATGTCTTCAACCTCTAGAAGTTACGTTGAAGTCAACTCGATCGCCTCTCTACATCATGTTTGAGCTAAGTCACTTACTTCTAGCAATCATCTTGGGGGCACACACCAACCTCTAGATGCCATGTTGGGAAAAAGTTCACCATTGGGAACATTTTCAAGCATACTTTCCTTTTTAGGTTTCAAGCTCATTAAACAATGAAAATGATCCCGAGCATAGTTCATTTTCTGTTAAAAGCTCGTTAAAAAATGAAGCAGACATCATGAGCATTCCTCCAACCTATCTTCGAGCTCGTTAAAAACAGTAAGATGGCATTTGAGCTTACTTTTCACTTTTTCGTGCTTTGGTCGAAACATGAAAAGTGGTTTGAGCTTACTTTTTACTTTTTCGTGCTCTGGTTCAAATATGAAAAAGATTCCGAGTGCTTTTGATACCATTCTCGTGCCCGTTAAAAATTTGAGTTAAAAAGGTGTGTCTAACGAGTATAGGTTTATCACTTTATCTGGCCTTGCTAGACTATGTACGGAAAAGGAACTGTGCCGAGTTTACTTTTTCCTTTGTCGTACTCGGTCATCAACCATGACAAAGTTGTTCATGGAGTCCTTTTAAGCTCTTTTCAGACTCCCTAAATAGGAAAAGATTGTCAAGCGAACTTGATGCTTTCATGCTTGTAAAAGCATTTGAATGATCGTCTTTCTGGTGATAGTTTACCCCTTTTTCGGACCAAGAAGTACTATTTATGAAAAAGGAATACTCCAACCAACCATGGTTGGAAGAGTTCTCTCTCACGTTGTTTTACCCTTTCCGGGCGAAGAGAATAACTTTATGAAAAATGACCTTTTGGAGTCTCCTTTAGTTCTTTTCAGACTCTCTAAACATGAACTGACATCGAGTTTTCCTTCTTTGGACTCGTTAAAATTCAAACATCGAAGTGCCCATTTTGGGATGAACCCCTCCTTTCCTAGGTTCGTAAAACATTTGGGATTGGACTCATCTATGAGATGAGCTATACCGAGCATCTGGTTACCCTCATCAAGCTTGCCAAAAACACATGAGGTACTCATCAATCATGATGGGGAAAAGGAAATATTTTGTGTTACACTTTATTTATGGCAGTACATAGTCACTCTTGAACATGGCATTCATTTGCATTTGCATTCAGTACTTGGGTAATCCGTTTGTCTCCGAGTCCTATCAATTCCGTGAGTCTTGTCACTCCTTTGGGTCGTCCAAAGAATGCTTCCACCATCAATTGCATAAGGGGTTGGTGTCATTCTCGTCATGTCAATACTGCCAAGTCATGCCATGCCCATGTTTAAGAGACATTTGTTACTCATTATCTATAGTAAGTATACCTTTGATCATGTTGTTCTACCTTGATTCAGTCTTGCACATTACTCTACTGTCCGATCTACACCAAACATCCTTTGTCATGTTTCGTGTTGATGATGGGGGATTCATCATGGCCCTCCTTCGACGGGTTCATCCTCATCGACTTCAAAACATCATCTGAGGATTGAACTTAGAAACCAACCAAGTACCTTGGGCCTGCATACCTCAATGGAAGGTTACCTCGCTTTCAACATGAGTTTACCTCATTGAATCTTGATTGAAAGATTCCATTAGGCGTTCAAATTCAACTCATTGATTCACGCTTGATGGTATGTACTATGATACCTTGGTGATCATTGACATTAATGGTGATTTTCCCCGCACTTGTTAACGGTATACATTAATGACCGGTAATCAAGTGGTTTCTACCATGTTCGACTCCAAAACATTGTAATCACATGGATAGATTTGTATCGTTGCGGGTTCAGCTTGAAGACCCTAGGGAAGTTATTTGCTACCCGGGTTGCGATGGAGATTGTTTGAGACACACATATCCACTTTGTATTGGTCGTGGCTGTGTTGTCAGTTAAGAGTTACACGGATCCACTTTTGTATTGGTTGTGGCTGTGTTATCATGTCATCATGGATCTACGATTGTGTCCAGTAGCCATGATTGTGTTCAGTTGGTCTTTACTATCATGGATCTGCAGTGTATTGTTCGGCAGCCATGTTTTGTGTTGTATGAGACTTGTGGATCTCAGGTCACTTCTGCAGCAACTCCTTCCAACCAGCAATTCCTTGCCATTTTAATTACTGCAAAGCATTTCACCTATCTCATTTCGTCATCTTCATGCTTTGGGGGGCATTCTGTTACACCAAAATGTCGTCACCCTTGTGCAAGTGTTGCTAGTGTTGCAAGTGTCGTCATCATGACCTAGTGTCGTCACCATGACCGTTGCAAGTATCATCATTATGACCAAGTGTTGTCATCATGACCGTTGTGATAATGTCGTCATCTTTACCATCGTGTAAACTCTTTGCTCTGACCCCTAACCTCATTGTGGGATAAAACAACTGAGGGATTTCCTTGCCTAGTTGACCTATTTGAGTAGGCTGTCGCACTTCTCCTTCATCTATGGTGCGATGTCAAAGTTCTTGGTCAGCTAGGGTGAGACACTATCACAGGTTGTCCTCAGACAAAGTGCAACGACTCCCTCTGTCACTATGTGTCCTCTACCAGGGTGCGACGAGGTTGGTTAAAGGCTATTTTGGGGAGTCTCGAGGTCTCTCTAGAAGTTTTTTGAGGTGGAGGCCTATCACTAGGCTCTAGGTGAGGTGGCATTTCGGTTCCTAACCTAATGGGAGGATCCCTTAACCATCTCCCCCTAATCCTCAACCTACCCTATCTCTTTAGCCTATATAAACACCCACTCTCTCCATGAGAAGGGGGGAAGTCTATAGTGTCTACATGCTGGTGAAATCATCATTGAGAGATCTCCAACTCATCCATTGAGAGACTCACACTTCCTGGGGAGGATATGGAATTTGGCTTGGATGGAGAAGGGCTACTTCTTTAAGCTTTGGTCGTAGTCATTCTTCTATGTACTTTCCCTATTTATAGTAATATAAACTCTTTCCACCAATATTGTTGTGTTGATAGTATTGCGTAGTTTACTTGCTTAACTGTTTACTTAGATCTATTATTGTATAGATGCTCTTTACTTGTTTGCATTGTTCTGTGTATCTTGACAGGTCTTGCAGCTGAGATCTAACGACTGCAAGGCATGGAGCAACATCTAGGAGAAAGGACTACAAGTTTAAGGTAAGACATCTAGTGACTCGATCCTTAATTAGATATAGGAAAGTGGTTTATAGTCTGTACTATTTGTTCTAGACTCACATTGAGCTAGGGAGATCCAGCTCGCGTCCGCTCGAGTGGATTGTCCGTCAAACAATAATCATACTAATTGTCTGCTAATGATATCGAAATTTGAAGCCAATAGGGGATGGAATCTTCCCCATGTTGTTGTTTAGTTCCAAACTTGGGAGGTTGGAATCCAAGTTCCCAAAAGAAGTATTTGAATGCCTAGTCTCTTCAATACATAGTTTTCTTATCTACTTTGGTTCACTGTAATAGTTTGTTGGTTCACTAGTGAGGTGGGCGCAAGTTTAAATCATGGGTTCCCTTCTGATGTTGGTATTCCCTACTTGTATGCCATTACTTTCAAAGGCGTAAGGATAAGTACAAGACGTAGACCAGGAACCTAAATATAAGGAAGTCCACTCTGTTGTGCATCCATGTTACTTAAGAACTTTAGGAGTTAGGATTTAGTTCCATAAATGTAGGAGTTAGTTCCATGTTACTTGCAATGAGATAATTTTTTGTGTTCAAGGGAATAGAAATAATGAGACAAAGTGGACATGTGGTATTGTTTGCAAGGAACCTGTCAATGTACTCCAAGTGAAAGGTAGGCCCATAGACAATTAGTTGCTGTAGCTTTTCATCTATTTGGTCATCCCCTAGAAACATAACACACCTTCAACAACACCCAAATAGATCTATGGGAATTCTCCTTAGCCCTCTTGCGAGCATATTAAGCATGTGGATATAAAAAAGTATTGACAATAGGATGATTAAGTTCAAGCTTTCTCAAGGACAATCTACATCAGAATGAACTCGGAGCAACCAACAGGAGGATGGGCTAGGTGACACGATTCCAAATAAGACCCATGTGTCCGATTTCCATTTGTGCATATGTAATTATAAACAATAACTCAACTTACAGGCTTAGGCCAAGCCTATAGATATACATTAACTAACTGGTAGGAGGATACAACCCCCTATTTAGTCAGCTACAACTGATAGGGAGCACCTACTCCCCTTTGTAGGCACCAACCTGCCCTAGCACCACCCTGCCACCCCTGTTAATTCTGCATTTACTTCTTGGACTGCTGCTCTCTTTGGTTTGTTCTCGATCTTCAATGTATCAACCGCAGTAACACTTCTTCTTCATATGATATCTCCATACTTATACACTTTCCTCACACCTCTTCATGAAACAATGTGTCTCCTCATAGACTTCACACCTCTTTCATTAAAACTCTTAATGTGCAAAAAGATTATTAACTAACAAGTAGATCAGTTAAACTAGTTTTAGTTATAACCATACTTAGTCTTTTGTCTATTTGTTTAAACTTTGCTAACAAAGTTTTACACTAGAACTTAAAGCTTTATACTACACCTTTTAGCCTTCGACTGTTTACCAAATATATTAGCGCACTACTAAAAATTTTGATAGGCTATTGTTTAAACACATTGAACACTTTTGGAGCTCCGCTATATTTTTGGCAGTCCACCAAAACTTCGCTCACGAATCTGGCTGCGAAGTAATAATTTCCATCAGCGATACTTACTGTCACATCTACAACACATCAATGCCACGCTTGCAACATCTCAACGCTGTCATATCATCATCCACATCGAACAGAGATGCCACGTGTAGCAAAAGATAGGGGGCCACATAGGCGTCCCGAGCTCCAGGCTGGTGTTCTTCTCACGGAGAACCAAACACCCAGAGCTCCCACACTATATTTGCACTACGCGTCAATGAACATTAGTGAAGCCTGCCGTTATAAACACATAAAATACTCATCCACACAACCAATGTGGTTTAAACCTCAATTCCAAACGTGATCTCCACTGTCGATCATCATGATCAGACGGTCCATGATCCTTTACCCTCTAAAATATTCCCAGGCACATTTCCTTGCTATTTCTTGCTGCAGGGTATGTTCCTTTGGCTTCGATCAGACATTTAACCAGTCTCCTTCCTTCAAGAGCTTCCAACGGTTACTTTAAACCTTGCCAATTTGTAGAAATAACCTATCTGCTGCGTAGTACCTAGTCTGCTTCTCGAGCTTCTGTAAACACGGCTTGGGCTTCTTCTAGCTCCTTTCTCCTCGATCTCCTCCAATGTCTACAACTTCTTCTTCTAAAACAAGCAAGTTTGCTGGAGGTTTGGCATCCGTTCACTGGTCCATCGAATGCATAGACTATCTTTACATGTTTTCTCTTCACTGGATTTTTGGGTTTCATTAATAGGATTGATACAAGATTGCAGTGCACCTTCTTCTATAGAAGTATTTTGCCCTTCTATATCTATATTGCGAGAAGTGTGTATTTGCACTTGTTTGTCCATGATTGATAGAGAACAACTTTCATCCTCTTGGTTTGTAATATTGAGATAATCATTAGCATCAACAAGTAATGTAAATGCAGGAATAGAATCCTTGGCACAAGTTTCTGCCAAATCCTTTTTACATGCTTTTGCCAAATTCTTTCTATAGGTTTCTGCATCTCCTATAACCATGACAAGTTTGTTTATCTGATCAGCCACATCTATAGAAGTAGTTTACATCAGTATCAAAATCCTTCTCTTGGAATGGAAGACCATCGATTCCAGTTAGATTTCCATCATCATAGTGCTCTGTCATTTCTGCCTAGGCATTTCCCTCTCTTCATAATGCATTGGACAACTAGACAAGTAGACATTCTATTTCCCTCTCTCTTTATTATGCTGCTCTTTCATTGTCTCTGCCATAACCATCTACTCTGTTTGCTGCCATTGTCATCTGCTCTTTTCACATTGCTTGTTATCATTCCCGCTTGTTGCTCTGTCTTCATCCAGTTGCCATCAATGACAACCTACACTGCCATATTTCCAACAATAGCTCCCTCTCACAAAAGCCATGTCTGATACAAATAACTATCTTCACAGAGATAGATTAAAAAGGGCAGTGACTGCAACTATAACCTTTTCAACATTATTTCAGGTTTATGGAAAAAAATGGATCTGTAAGAGGTTGCAGGACTGATTACCTTGCAATTAATGCTAATAGTTTCATGTCCAGCACATATTCCTAGTGAAATAAAAGGTCGAAGTTTTTCCTAAAATCACTATAAAATATCAGATTATGGGATTTAGTAAGTTTCCAAGGAAAAATTTATACACTTCTTTTGAACAAGTTCAAATTCACATAAACAAAAAAAGACATATTTGGGAAAATCATTAGATTTGAAATATCATACTTTAGAGTCTAGATAAACAAAATGCATATTTCCACTATTGTGCATTGAATAAACCTGAAATCCTGACAATACAATTACATTTTTTTGACATCCTCTGGTATATTTTCAAGTAACAACACAATGGAGATCCAAGAGAAAACCTACCCTTTGGGGAACAGATAAAATACACCACAAGATGATATTCCATAGTAGGGTGTTATTCAACCTAGATTTGTACTAGGGTGGGTGAATTTAATTTCAAGAGATTGGGAAAAAATTTGCAAGATGTTAAGGTTTCAAGATTTGTACTCTAGACCAAGTTAAGGTTTCAAGATCCAAAACATCAACTTCTCCTAAGTAATGGTATCCAGAATATCCACCTTATACCACAAGCATGTTTTCAATAGCAATTGTAGTGTGGCTATCTTTGGGAGCAATAAGATCCCATTCACATCAAGGAAAATCCATTTCATTAACTTCAGGTCCAGAATATGAACATCAATCAAGTAATTTCCTCCCCCTCTCTCGTGGGGATGGTGGAGTTCCTCGAATGCAAGCCCGCCTCCTTTCCTTGGTCTACACGTCTAAAATGTGTAGATCATTTATCTTATTAGATTCGTTTGTTCCCCCAAACACTATCATATTGTGGTCTAAGAGAATGGCACTATGGATGTCTCTTGTACCTAGCTCTTTCCTAGTTGATACTAATAGGATACAGTACACCATCCTATGCGGGCATTTGAATCCCCTTGCATTTAAGGTCTCTAAAAGACCTTAGGTACACCTTGAGTTCATTGTTGGAGGATGGACTCAAAGGTATATGGTGGTCGCTAAGAAACAGGTCCTAGGATCGGATTGCTAAGATTAACAGAAGGAAAATAGGCAGGGATGAAGTTGTAAATGACTTCCTCCAGCCTTGGATATGATTGACATAAATATCTTCACCTGTCGTTGGTATCTTATTGTATAACTTAGTTTTTTGTATCAATCATCGAGAAGACACCTTTTAAATGTCCTGAGGAGAACATCTATCTCAGAACGAAGGAAAAGGAAAGAATAACCTACAACTGATGAAAGTAAGCAGTCTAGAGAGTTATGAGAACATGAGGATGATCTCTGTAGGAACTCTACAAACCTAAGAGCAGAATTGAAGAATTGTCTGAAGCATTTTTTTTGGCACAATAATTTGTGAATGCATTTGAGAACTGTTCAAAGGCAGGTTTGAAGGCTTTGAAGCTAGTTGGGAATGTTCTAGTAATTCCATAAACAGTGAAGAATTAGCTGCATGTGGATATACAAAAGTATTGACAATAGGCTGCTTGAGTTCAAGCTTGCTCAAGGAAAATCTACATCAGAATGAACTCGGAGCAACCAACAAGAGGATGGGCTAGGTGACACGATTCCAAATAAGACCCATGTGTCCGATTTCCATTTGTGCATATGTAATTATAAACAACAACTCAACTTACAGGCTTAGGCCAAGCCTGTAGATATACATTATTAAACTGTCTTAAGTATGAAAATAAATTTTAACATAATAATGACAATTACAATTACAAGAAATTTAGGAGTTAGCTACAAGTTATGTTTCCAAGTATATCTTGCATGCCTGCAAGCATTAGAGGTGAGAGAGAGAGGCTGGAAAAATGATGGTTAGGAGGCTGGAATCTTTATGGGTTCTACTTTCTTAGAAGGAGAATATAAAACACATATATGTGTGTGAACAATCAGGAATCATGTTGGATTTGCACAAATCTGTTAATAAACAAAATAAGCATAATAAACAAATCTTTATGGGTTCTACTTTCTTAGACCTGTTTGTTCCCCCAAACACTATAATATTGTGGTCTAAAAGAATGGCACTATGGATGTCTCTTGCACCTAGCTCTTGCCTAGTTGATCCTAATAGGATACCGTACACCGTTGTTCTCAAATCAAGTGTCAAAAAATCATTGAAATGCAATCCTCCACAAAAACCCTATAATCCCCACAACTAGATGGTCATCTTGTTAAACCCATAATAATATCTAAAAATTATAAATAAATTTAAAACCCAAATATGAAAACATCAAAATTGCATTCACACATTTGTAATTTTTATCCCAATGAATACAGCTTCAAAACCAAGCAAAAAAAATTGAAAACTTATCATGAAGATACCCACAACCCACATACGAAATCCTATATGCATCAAAATATCTCTTGTGCTTATCCATTTACATATAAATGTTGGTATAAAACACTAAACAAGACAGTCATCGGATCCCATGGGAAAGCAACTAAAAACAATCATGATATCCACAAACATGTATAGATTCTGCTTAAAACATGATTCGATGAACTAAATCAACGAAACACAATGTAACTTACTAATTTTTTCTATTGTTACCGGTGTTTAAACCAAGCCATATTCATGGCAATACAAATGCAGTGATGAACCCTATCACGCCTTAGAAAAAATGTGAAATGAAACCAAATGAGGCTTCCCAAAACCCATAAAATCTAAGATCAATGAAAGTTACGGATCTCTGGGTGGCGGTGGATATCAGTGCATTAGAATTGAATGGCCACTGATGTCTACTTGGAAACCTATCAGAAGAGTCCCATGAGCTTATATTTATTGAGTAAATCATCAGTGCAAAGCCAATGAAAACACAAAAAAATAATGGAAAAAATCCAAAATTTTATTTCTAATGTTGAACATTGGGTGTGCCTTAAGAGAAATCTTGAATAGACATATAATTGTGTCCCTGCAATCGCTATATTTCCCATAGGGACATAATAATATTAGAGATAAATCCATGGAATACAATAGGGTATGGAACCATGGTGTGGATACATCCCTAAACACCAAAGAGAACTAGACTAACATGAAACGTAGTCAAAATACACAAACAAAATTCCTAGATGTGAAAACACCTCTAGAGATGGCTACAGGATAGTCCACATGATAATGAATATGGCTATGGCTTAAATACATTGTACAATCACCCAGGTGGCAAGAGAAAGATGCAACACATTGATTAAAAGGATAATCATACTAATTGTCTACCAATCATATCGAAATTTGAAGCCAATAGGGGATGGAACCTTCCCCATGTTGTTGTTTAGTTCCAAACTTGGGAGGTTGGAATCCAAGTTCCCAAAAGAAGGATTTGAATGCCTAGTCTCTTCAATACATAGTTTTCTTATCCAGTTTGGTTCACTGTAATAGTTTTTTGGTTCACTAGTGAGGTGGATGCAAGGTTAAATCATGGGTTCCCTTCTCATGTTGGTATTCCCTACTTGTATGCCATTACTTTCAAAGGCGTAAGGATAAGTACAAGACCTAGACCAGGAACCTAAATAGAAGGAAGTCCACATTGCTTGTTTCTATGTCTTCATCCAGTTGCCATCAATGACAACCTACATTACCATATTGCCAACAATAGCTCCCTCTCGCAAAAGCCGTGTCTGATACAAATAACTATATTCACAGAGAGAGATTAAAAAGGGCAGTGACTGCAACTATAACCTTTTCAGCATTATTTCAGGTTTATGGAAAAAAATGGATCTGTAAGAGGTTGCAGGACTGATTACCTTGCATTCAATGCTCATAGTTTCATGTGAACATGGCCCTTCTATAACTACTTGTAACAAAACAAGTATAGTTCAGTTGGTTCATTTACATGAAATAAAAGGTCAAAGTTTTTCCTAAAATCACTATAAAATATCAGATTATGGGATTTAGTAAGTTTCCAAGGAAAAATTTATACACTTCTTTTGAACAAGGTCAAATTCACATAAAGAAAAAAAGACATATTTGGGAAAATCATTAGATTTGAAATATCATACTTTAGAGTCTAGATAAACAAAATGAATATTTCCACTATTGTGCATTGAATAAACCTGAAATTCTGACAAAACAATTACAGTTTTTTAACATCCTCTAGTATATTATCAAGTAACAACACAATGGAGATCCAAGAGAAAACCTACCCTTTGGGTAACAATTCAAGCACCAAGCATCTGCCCTAGGAGGAAGTTTGTTGCATGTCCCTATGCAACTTATTCCCCCCGTAGTAAATTCTGATGTAGATCGGTCCAACTGTAAGATTGGTGACTTACTCCATTTCTTTCCCGAAATCCTAAATGACAATCCACTTCCATCCATGAAGAGTTCTCTGCAAAATCATACCATTGCCCAGCAACACTGTACTCATTTTTGCAGCACCAGAGCAAAAGAAAATGGAACCTTAACTCAAGCCATTGAATACCATTTCTTCGTAGAGAATTCACATACAAACTTGTTCTTGAAAAGGCAACCTGGAAAAAGGGGTATCCCATGGGGTCCCGTTGTTTGAGTATTGGAGGAAGCAAATTCCAACGGGTCTCTGAGGCCTGCAAAGAGGCCAAATTCCCACAAGATCTAAGTTCTTCAAAAATATGTAACGTTGATCTCTGATTCATTCTAAATTGTTTCACCCTCATAGGATCCCTGAGGAATTCACTGTGACTAGAAAAGGCTACTTCAGGATCTGGATGCTCTCCTCTGACGTGAAGTTCAGACTGGAATTCCAACTTATAAAAGAATTTCATCCCTATTTCCCACTTAATTTGATTCTGCCTAAAAGATGAAAAGGCTCGTAACTGAATATCTCCTACTACAGGATTGGGATTCCATTCTAATTCATGTTCTCGAAATAATTTAAAATTATAAGGTTCACACAACAAATCCTTTTACCTTGTAGATGAGTCACTATAAATATCCACAAAGTCATCAGCATTTCCTATCATGAACTTTTTGTTATTATTCAATCTCATCATCTGAAGGCCTACCCATTGTTCATGCAAGTACATTGAATAAAATATAGCAGGACTTCTACAAGAAATGGCTTGCTTAGCAAATTGAAACATTTGCCTCTTTTCTTCTTCTTTAATCATTAATTGCTACTGTAAAGACTGTATATTGGACTTCCACTTTTGTTCTTGAACCAAGTAAGCAGAAAACCAAGTTTCCTGCATATGTTGTACTTCAAATTTATATCGCTGTTGATAAATAAGGCCCAAGTCATATAATTCATCATTTCTTCCAGTCCATTTAACAGTATTTACTTCAGCTGATGCTAAAGCCAGGGTATTAGTCCAGACATCATCAAGAATTTGATTAAAAAACTCATAGAGAACTTCTGTGACTTTTTCTTTATATTCATAACTTTTAGAGGTACTAGGAAGAATGTTTTCTGCAGCTGTTGTAGCCAATAATTCCAAACTTGTATTATCCTCAGCCAGTGGTACTGATTTATCTCTAAGCAATTTATTTTGTTTCCTCAACCTTTTGTTTTGCAAACTCCATCGGTCAGCCTGACTTCTCAAAATTTTTAGTCTTTTCTTAAGAACATCATTCTTTCTCTGTAATTGTCTACTCCTCTGTTTTAACTTTTCATTTTCATTTTTAACATATCTATCAAAAACTTGAAATTCATGAACTTGCTTCTGAAGTTTCTTAATACTCTTCTGTAACTTACTTGAAATTAAACCAAGAGAATCATGCCTTACCACTTGATTAGATTCGTCTTCTTCCCTTTGAGCTTGGTCTTGAAATTGAGTAGCTTCCAATTCTGGCAGGGGTGTTGACTCTAAATTCCTTCTCTGTGTATAACGGGTTCTTGGACGTTTGGTTATTGTCGAAAACATATCTTCGGATATTCTAACTTTTTCAATACCTTCTTCAGAAATGCCTTCTAACCTTGCAGATCTTCTTCTCACCATAACTGAAATTTTATTAACCTCTTAATCATCTCTATGCCTCTTTGGAGATGGTTGGGATTGAATTGGTTCAGAAAATGTTGGCGCTGGATCAAATTCTATCTGAACTGCTGGAGGGGGCGATACATTATCTTGTGGATAATCATTAACCTGCTCCTGAAAACCTTTTTCCACTAAAAATTGTTCCCACATTAGGTTGCTCTTTGGTAATTCCTCCATGATCAACAACTTAATTAATCCATGATGATACAAGCTATTACCAAGTCGCTGATCAGGCCGCTTTTGGGCAGCTGAAGCCATTTTAGACAGGATCTTCCACAAAAAGTATGGAATGTTAATAAATTCTTCTCCTTTAATGTGAAGGAGAAGCCGAATATGATAAAGAAAGACAAGGCTATATCGTCCTTCACAAGTCAAATATTTCTGCAAAAATAAAATAACATTACCCCATTCAGCAGTGAAATAGTTGCATTCAGCTCCCTTCTTCCAATGAATACTAGAATTAGCCACTTTCACAAACTATTTCCAAGAGTCAGGGTTTTTCAAACGACCAGCTTTAAACCATCTTTCCCCTGTTTGTGGTAATCCTACAATGAGAGCAATGGACATTTATGAAACTGGAAGTAGAAACCCCCGAATGTTAGAACAAGCTCCATTGAAATTGAGAGCAAATTCCTTGGTCACATCTTCGTTGTGCCCTCTGAATTTACTAAAAAACACATTCAATCCAATTTGTTGAAAAATACTCTTACTAGAGGGATCTTCATCCAACAGTTCAATGGAATATGGCTCCTCCCTATGTGCAGTAGCCATGCCAACTGAAACTTTCGTTGCTGAAAGGAAGTTAGGTGATCAAACCGGTATCCTTTAACCCAAATTGGTATTTATAGGCTTGACTTATGCATAACAAAGAAATCCAACTTTCAAATCGGGTATAAATATAATTGTTCAGACATGGGACAAAAGGATAGAGCTAATTATGACAATTGATGGGGTCAAATCAACATATACCCATTCATCCAAAAAGCAATGAGTTAACGATCATTCCATTTATGGAAATTATTTGAACAAAAAGACTTGGTCTAACATGTCACGATATATAATAAGCCATGAAATGACCTTGAAAAGCTAATTGAAATGTGTACAAATCATTCTTATATGCTAGAATTTATACACATTATTAGGAAAAATATATTGAATTTAACCCTACCGGAACAATACTTGTCCGGAATTAAGAGAAGACTTTGAATAGCATCCCACATAGGAAGGGGATAAAACTGAGATCCAATCCTTCCAATCATGCAAATACAGATCCTCCATGGATTTTAAAGATATAACTTTGTTGGAAGAAATCATTATATCTGCAACTTGAAAAGAAAAAAATTCCAAATAGAACTGAAAGTTTTCTTGTACTGGGAGGGATGAATCCAAGATAGTATCAAGGTTCTGTTCATTTTCAGGATTCCCTTCCCCATACACGAGACATTCCATTTTACCAACAATCTGTTCATCTACAGGATTTTACTGAAATATTTTAAAAACACAAAAATTGGAGATTCTACAGGCTTGAGCCAAGCCCGTGATTGTTTGCTAAAACATGCTGAACTGCAAATTCTTCAACCAAACCATTCGTGATGCAATCCAAACAATGTGAATTAAGGTGTTGGAGTAGAACATGGACGAGTAGACATCCCTCCATTAATGCCAATGGCTTTCAAAGCTTGGAAGTACAATCTAACATGATATATGAATCAATTTTGTTGATGTCGAATACCCAAAAGATCAGATTGCTTATGGATCCATTTTGGAATTGTACTTATAAATTGCTAGTGGTTTCTTATGGAAAACCACTAGAGATTGCTTATAGACCTTATGAGTGGGTATTGTGACTAGTATGACCTTGGAAACATATTAATTACAAAGAATCCATAACAATACTAGCTGTCTTAAACCATTATATTCTTTTGTCGAAAAATATAGCAACGCTCACACGGTGTCGCCAAAAACCAATTATAATGATAATTGGTGACAAACATTTACTACACTCACCAAAAGTAAAATAAACATGTATTAGTGAGGGCTACTGAAATATTGTCACCAGAAGTGTCACCAAAGAGAGAATCAATAATGGGCCTTTAACAACCCTCACTAAAAATGTCAATGGAAAGGGATTTGGTGACTAACCTTAAAGGACAATCTCAAAAGGCACCTATAACGATGATGTTTTAAGGACCGTCATCATATGTGACATTCATGACAACCCCTAAAGGTTTGTCACATGTAGGACCCTCACCAATGAGCTTTTTTCTTGTAGTGTACCACATGTGAGTCATCTAATCATGGACAAGTGGAATGGGTTGATTCCCAGTGGAATTGGATGATTTAATCCCTTTCTTTTTGGGGTTTGGTCCTACAACTTGTAACCCAAATATTGTGAAGTGAGGCCCTCTGATTATCTATTGACATGAATTTGAACATCTGGTCAACTGGTCACTCCATGTTGGCTAGCTTGGCACATCTTCCATCATTATTTTATTAAGCACGAGAGTGATTGTATTCGATGTTGTGTTGTAACTTAGCATACTAAGTTTATGTGCGAATTCTAAACCCTAGGTGTCTATTGTCCTTATGTTCTCAACTAAACAAGTATGTTATTTAACTACAAAAATATAATTCTTCACATAGAAGCAACCACACAATAGCCAAAAAGTAAATAGCAGAAGTGTAAAAAACAATTACACTCATAGGGAATTTCTCCTTCAAATCAACTTATCACTAACTTAATCAAAGATTGGCAAGTGCTAAAAACCAGTAGCTGAATGGTAAAAAAATTCACCTCAAACTTGAGGTGTATGGCCTCCAAAAGAATTTGTACCCGCACAAAAAATTGAGGAACACCATTGTTGTATGACCTACTATTGTATCAATCCATACAACTAATGGATCTGTTGTATGGCATTCTATAAGAATCTATATGAATGTACAAATACATTGTATGAATTGCTTCTATTGTCATCTGCCTCCTAACCAATGCACTATGCTGTCTCTTCGATCGCTATACCTATATGACAAAATATGTCTAAACACTCTATCTTGACTTGCCTTTATACTTGGGTTGAAACCCTAATCTCATAATGATATGTATGGTTGAGATTAATCTAAATCATTAATGTATAAATACACTTTATTATACTCAATCAACTAAATATAAGACTTTCACTTTATTCCTAAATTGAATCAACAACGGGGGAGGAAAGTGCGCGAGGGGTCATTTTTGACCCCGAAGGAAACAAGATTAAGTTTTTCACCTGGGGGCTAGGAAGGTGAAAAAACAATCAGGTCGAATGGGATACGCTTATGCAAGTCTTGGAAACTATGTATGAATTGAATATTGATGACTTCAACGTCTTTGACGATTCCTAAATCGTTATTCAATCAACGCATGGCCTCACTCTAATAAGGTGAAGAATAATTAGATCCATAAAAGAGCCATGACCTTCTACCCTAACATATCCAAAATAATTTTTTTTCATATTAAACGTTGGAATAATTACAAGGTTGATAGAATTGCAAACTATGGAGCAAGACTAAGGCAAGGGGAAATATCGTATAACAACTCTCCCCCTCTTCATAAATGGTTATGTGCCCTCTAATAATTGCATTAATGGCCCATCTTCCCAAGCACATTTGGTTCTGGGACAAGGACAACATCTGACCGAATCTTATGCTAGGTGGTTCGCAGTGCGTAAGGGTTGGTGTGGGTGTTTTATGCCCCAGCCAGAGTTCATTTAAACCCATCCTCTCGGCTTGTGCCTTTTGCAAAATATCATATTTATCGGTTGAATGTGAAGTTATGGAGGACCTTTCCCTCGTTCCTGAGTTGGATTCCTATAGAAGCATCTAGTCCCAACTCCATCTCCTACATTTCTCTAAGCACTCCTTACTTAGAGTGGGGTCGACTTTCCAAGAGGTGTTAATGTTGGATGAAAGTGATAGTGTAATGGATAAGGACATGAAGGAGCCCATTTCTATTGAGTATATCACTCTGAAACAATTTCTAGATGAAATTCCTATCTTGACACATGACATGGTGGAATTCAAGAAAATGTCAAGATGCATTTTTGAGGTGGCGAAGGCATGTTTGGAAGAAACAAGGCGAGTCTCCTTGGACATTTCCTATCTAGACTCCCATGTGGAATATGTGGAAGGTGGTTACAGGGTCCAATCCGAAGAAGTCAAAGAAATCAGGCACCAAACCGATATGGAGAAGACGTTGAGGACCAGGTTTAATGGGATGCATGGGATGGCTGCATAATTAAAGCACGTCGTGCGGGAACAAAGCTTGAATTCCTCAGAAAGAAATGAATCACGTTTCGTGTAGCTAAAATAAATTTTGGAAGAATCCCAAGAAGACGTTAATGGTCTGTACAGAGGAAACAACGGCCACTCTCACGACCAGGATGAAGCTTCCCCTATGGATGAAGTCTCCACCATCCAGCTTGATGCTGATAAAGACCCTCCCCAGGAATTATGTTTCTGGTTCTGCTTCCTAGTTTTTTATATGTTTTTTTCCAATATATTAGTGGGCAGTTCATCAAAATATATACTGTTAGAAGTAGTGGAACAAATTTTGATAAGCATTGTAAATCTCCATATCGGACTGAGCAGTCTGTGGGCCTTGCCTGCATTGAAATTCTATGTTCAGACCTTATTTCTACCCTTTTTTCTGCCCCCGGGGCTCCTGTAACTTCTATTTTTATAATATATATAAAGTCTTTTCTCGTTTCTGTGAAAAAAAAGTGAATTACAAAATAAAATTAAGTTAAACTACTTTTGACATGTTCACACTGAACCTGTGCATAAGTTCCTATGAAAACTACATTATTTAACACCCTCTCTCAGTGAGGAAGGAATTTTGCACCAATCCAAGTTTGTCTTTGAATGCTTCAAACTTCCCTTTTGCTAAGGCCTTGGCCAGAATGTCAACAACTTGATGGTATGTGGGTACCTACTAGAGCTTTATTGCTCCCTATTGAATCTTGTCTCAAATGAAGTGATATATGATCTCTATGTGCTTGGACCTATCATGAAGAATTGGATTCTTAGAGAGTTTAATACAACACTAATTATCACAACAAATCACCATGGGATTTAACTCTTGATCAAATAATATTGCAAGAAAATTGCAAATCCATATGGATGCCATATGCTCTTCCTCTACTAAGTTGAGTGCCACAAAAGTCTACTCCTTGTTGAACCATGATATCATTTCTTGTTCCAAGATAAAGTAACATCCTGAGGTGCTCTTCATGTCCGATGCATTTATTTCCCAGTATGATTATATATACCCTTGAAACTTCACCTAACCATCTCCAAGATATATCAAACCATACTCCATTTTTCCCTTCAAGTATCTGAGCACATTGTTTCCTACTACCAATGCTCTTGCCTCGGCTCGACCATGAAATAACTCAAGGTGTTCACTACAAAACATATATGAGGACTAAGGTTGATAGGATACATCAAGGAATGTATAAGATGATTGTATAATGTGGGATCCACCATCTCTGAATTTGAAGTTGTTACCTTCTTCATATTAGTGATCATAGAAATTCCCATAGGTTTGTAGTCCTCCATCTGAAACCCCTTCAGGATCTCAACTGCATACTGACCTTCCCAAGGAAAATATCCCTTGGTATCTACCAAACCTCCAACCCAAGAAGTAATGCATCATGCTATTGTCCTTCATCTCAAACTCAACCGTCATATCTTCCTTACACATGACAATGAGATTCTCTGTGTTACTGCTCAAACTAGCAGCCTTAACACAACTAGGTTGTGTGGGATAGGGATAGTGGCAGTAATTTCAGGATAGATTTAATCCCAATGTCACCACATTCTAACCTCTCAACACTTTGGGTAACTCCAAAACCCAAAAGGAGACCCTAATCAATGAAATATATATGCAACCACCAACAAACCACAAATACCTTCCACAAAACCTTAATAGCTATGATAAGTGCCTTATCGGAGTCAAACAATATTAAACAAGACACAATAATCAAGAAACAATGGATTTATTCACTTTATAACAAATTCCAAATAATTTCACATCTCCCAAGGCATTGTCACACTTCCCAAGGAAACCACTCCAAAAAGTGCACCCTCAAGGAAAAGGGGACAATTGAACTAGGGAAAAGTTGTAGGATAATCCAGAAATACCATAAACCCTCTAACTCCAGTTACAAGGGTTTCATGTATCCCAATGCACTTCCTCAAAAGAGGAATCCATCTATGCTTTGTGGATAAAACCCTAAGGCAAAATTTTAGGGTGGACTAGAAATACCAAATCACGTCTATTTTTGGATTTTTGAATTTATTTATATTTCTAGGGTTTTCCAATAGTAAATTATTTCTATGCATAAAATAAAATAAAACATGTAAAATTTGATCAAAAGAGGATTGATAGATAGGGTATTAGATTCTTGTCTCAAACCCTAGGGCTATGAGAGATCAAGATTAACATCCCTCCTCTTGAGATGGTATTCAATACTTGCAACTACGGCTAAGCTACCAAATTCAAGGGATAGGTAATGAAACCCTAATTAGGGAAAATAGTGAAGTCCAAGGCCTAATAAAACAATGGAGAGATCCTTGGTAGGAAGGTCTCCTCAAGCAAGTTGATAAAATGCTAGCAAACAAACCCTAACTCAGTCCAAAGCACTTCAAGAGCAATGTTAAACTAGGGTTGTGAGATAAACTTACCAACATTAATCAAGAATGAGCAAGATAATGTGTCTTAGGTCACCCTTGAGCATGATTTATTACAAATAGTCTAGCATCAACTTAGCATGTGCAAAATTAAATCCTAGAGCATCATTAATTCATAATTGAAGCAAAAAAGACATCCAAGAGAGAGGTGCGCGTAGCTTCAAATGCTCCAATAAACCAGTAGGAAAATAATTTTTTTTATATTTGAACCCTTGTCCATGATTTAAAAATGAGGTGAGGTTGTCTTATTTATATGAGACAACCCTCAACCTTTTACAAATTTGAGCCTACAAAGTTAATGACAAATTATAAAATTCGAGGTTAGTGCACCCATAAACTGGGGACTAAACCATACAATGACATAAAATAAGAATAAAAATGTGCAATTAGGTTCCACCAAGTGCAAGGTGAGCCAAAAGGAGGGCATTGTGCCTCAACTAACCCCAACAAATGTTTTTCCCTCAATGCCCTCCTTTTTAACAATGTAAGCTTCTTCTTTAAGAATGATGTCATGGGTCTGGAGACTAGGAGGAGGGGTTTTGCATCAAAACAATAGGTCCATGTGGTCAAAATGAGGTGTTCTAAACTGAGTATGACAACTCTTATATGCACAATTACCTCTATAAATAAAAATATGAGTGGCCATATGTCCCCATGATTTGCCTCAAGGGCACCTGACACCCACCCAAAGGGTAGTTAGTAGAGCCACAAGACCAACACCTCCTTGAGGTGGAAACCAAGGGGACCTTCCATGACCTAATCAGGGGTATCTATCCCCAAAATCAACACTCTACATAATATATCCCCCAAAGCTTGGCCTTTACAAAAGAAAAAGAAACCTCTCACTCTGGTACATCTAGAAGGAATGATTTAGACACTTTGAGTCATAACACTCTAGACCTATAAGAAATAGGCCATCTACAGACAACACCAAAAAAAACAAACCAACCCCCAAAAATATAAAATATAAGTTAGGATATGCTTCACTTTTGCTAAAGCCCATACTTTGAAGGTATCCATCGATCATGGAATACCATCCTCTCAATGAATGCTTTAGTCCATACCGGGCATTTTTCAGCCTACAAACATGGGAATCCTTCCCACTGATTTGAAATTCCTGAGGATGCTCTATGTACACTCTTTCCTCAGTTATCCTATCAAGTAAAGTTGTATTTACATCCATTTGATGTATCCTTCATCCCATAATAGAAATTGAATACATCATTTCTCTAATGTAAGTGCACCTAATGAGTGGAACAAAATTATACTCATATTCCACTTCCTCTTTTTGGAACAAACCTCTCGCCACAAACCTCACTTTGTACTTCTCTATGATACCATCCACCACATGCTTTATCTTTTAGAGCTACTTGGAACTCATTACTAATTTCCCCTCTTGTCTTGGAACTATGTCCCATACATCATTCCTCATAATGGAGGTGTACTCCTCCACCATGGCATCCCTCCAAAACTCTTGGTTTGATGCCTCTTGAAAACTAAAGGATTGGAATCTATGATGTTGCTCATCAATGCCATGCATTTTGGAAGCGTCTTCAAAGGTATCATCTCTCTGAATGTGCTCCTAGGAGCTTCAACATGCTTCTATGCATCCCTCAATGTTTGAGTGAACCATCGAGGACTATTGATAGAATTGGTAGGAGCTAGTGGCTCATCCTCCACACCTAAAGGATATTGCTCCGACTAGAAGTCATAGAGAACTTGGTTCAACCTTTGGAGCTTCCTTCTCCTCATCCTCTGTTAGTGGAATAGGCTCACGATACTTCTTAGATCCAAAGTCTTCCTTGAAATTTACATCCCTACTTACCACTATCTTTCTCTACTCTAAAATAAACACCTTGTAGGCCTTTGAAGTCTCACTATAACTAACAAACATTCCCTTCCTACTGGAGGGATCCAACTTGGTATGTTTCTCTACTAGTATATGGATATAAATTGGACAGCCAAAGATGCATAAATGACTCACCTCTAGTTTCACACTGGTGAATGCCTCCTTTGGTTTCTTGTCCTCTAAGATCCTGTGAAGACACTTGTTTTGGATGTAGACTATTGTGTTGATGCTTCTTCCCATAGAAACATCAGTAAATCTTGGTCGTGAATCATGGATTTAGAATCCCCTATGATGGATCAACTCTTTCACCCTACAACCTCATTTTTCTAAGGGTTGTATAAATAGTCAGCTCCCTAGTCTTGACTCGTGCATCCTTGGAGAAACCCACAAATTTTTTGTTGACATACTCACCCACATTGTCTAATCTCAAAACTTATATCTTCTTCCCTTTCTAGTTTTCAACTAGATATTTGAATTCCCAAAACTTACTAAAGACCTAATCTTTGGTTTTTAGGAAGTAGATCCAAGTTTTGTGAGAGAAGTCATCAATGAAACATAGTACAAGCTTCCTAGAATTGATGTTGTTGACATTGTTCCGTATACATATGAATGAAAAAGGTCATAATTCCCTTATACCTATGATCACTATGTGGGAAAGAAATATTGGGATGCTTGTTGCACACCCTCTACATACTCTCTGTTGCTCAATGTTGAACTCTGAAAGACCATGACTATATCCCTAAAAATAGGAAACACACTATGATGCAGGTGCCCCATCTTCTTGTGCCACAACTCACACAAGTTGTTCATGTTATGAAATAGGGATCGAACCGGTTAACCCTGTAACCTGTATAAGTTTCCTTCCCTAACTATGATCACCTATGCTGATTTTGGGATAGACTCCTTCGATCTTATAAGGAATTGTTAGTTTTTGAAATCTATTGTAAAGCCCTTATCTTCCATGATCAAAACTAAAATCAATTTTGTCATCAAATTCTAAAGACTTACCTAGTTGGAGCTAGAAGGGAATGGTATCAATTCCTGCTACTGGATAATTGGCATCATCACTAAGTTTGACCTGAATTATAGAGATGTGCTATTTTATACTTTCCAATAACTATTGGGTTGATGTCATATTCCTACATAATCCATTGTCCACATACTAAGCGTTTCTCTCAAAACCATGATAGTATAAACGCAAGATAACATCGATAAATCATTCTCGAACTTGGAGAAAACGCATTCATCTGAGTTTCAAGAGAGGCCACTCTCTAATTCTATTGTTGCTTCCCTTTACCCGTCTTCTTGTCCAGACACTATGATGCATAATGGTTGTGCTTATGACATATGAAACACTTGATTTTACTTAAGTATTTCTTCCCTAGCTGTGAGGTTGACTCCTCACTCTTTATCTTACCATTGATAGTTACTTTACCTACCCTTATGTGTTTGACCAAATAGGGAATGGTCATTGACACCTCCCTACTTATTGGCCTTTGATTCCATCTAAGTCTCATAGATACAATCATCCCATGGCCTTTCAAATAAGGGAAGATTCTTACAAGTGCAAACACCATAGATAAATGTTTCCAATTGATATGAGAACCCATTTAGTGCCCTATTCACTAGCTCCTTGTCTTCAATATTCTCCCCAACCACTACAAGTTGATCATAAATATATTTTACCTTCATAAGGTAACTGGTAACTATGTCAGATATGGCCATCTCTACTGATATGATTCTGTTATGCAATATCATCTTCCTATTGATTTTTTTTCTCTGGTAAAAGATAATTAAAACATTAGACATCTCTTTCGTTGTCTTCTTCTTGGATATATAAGTGTTTAAATGATCCTTTATAGAATCCATGATCATGTGTGGATTTCACTTCTTTCTTCTTGTGAACTACCAAATCATGCATATTTGCAGTGGAGTTACTGTAGTCTGGACGATATTCCATAGATCATTCTCTTCCAATAGAAGAGTTACCCTAAATTTCCATGATAGGAAATTCGATGCACCTTCCAATCTGTCCTTGAACCTAAGGCTAGTTTATGCCATCTCTAAGCTCTAACACACAAACTCCCAAATTCGATGAGCACTACTTATGAAAACATTTAACTATCGGTCTTGGTTCTTGATAGTTGGTTCCGAAAATTGATAAATTGTTGTAAATTCTTAGATCTTCTCAATCAAAGAAGCTCTAATACCATGTGTGAATTCCAAACATGACTAGGTGATTTCTATCCTTATGTTCTTATCTAAATAAGTATGTTATTTAATTGAAAAAATATAATTCTTCACATGGAAACAACCACACAATAGTTCAAAAGTAAATAGAGGAAGCATAAAAAAAATTACATAGGCACAAGGAATTTCTCTTTCAAATAACCATATCATTAAATTAATAAAATATTACAAGGCAACCTCCACAGGTATTAAAAACCAGGAGCTACACGATAAAAAAAATCACCTCAAACCTGAGTTGTACAATCTCGAGAAGAATTTATGCCTACACAAAAATTGAGGAACGTCACTGTTGTATGGCATGTTTTTGTACTAGATTTGTATGACTGTTTGAATCCACATAGATGTGTGAATCTATTGTACGACCTATTTATACAAATTTCTTTTGTTATTGTTTTCCTCCTTATTGATGCGCTATGCTCTCTCTTTAGCCATTATCCCTACTTGAAAAAACTATGTCTAAACACTCTATCTAGACCTACCTTATACTTGAGTTCAAACCCTATTCTCACTGTGAGTTGTAGAGTTCAGATTAATCTAAGTCACTAATGTGTAAATACACTTTAATAGACTCAATCAACTAAATATACAATGTTCAATTTATTCATAAAGTGAATTAGAAAATAGAATTAACGTAAACTACTTTCGACACGTTCACACTAAACATGTGCGAAAGTTCCTATCCAATCTACATTCTTTAATAGTTTATAGGTGGGAGGATTTGTTGGAGAGATCTACTCCTCGAGTGGCAGCCACAGAGATGTGGTTCCATGGAAAGGGTTACTGGATAGTGGTACCAATGTGATCAACTTGGCCTAAGGATTCCATTGAGATAGGTCTCAAATAAGGGTGCGAGCAGGACCACAAAAAGGGATATTGGATAGCAGTACCAATGCAATTAGCTTGGACCAAGAATTTTGTTGAGATAGGTGTCAAATAAGGTTGTGTGTGGGACCAATTATTTTGAGGACAAGGGCATGCAAGGTGTTATAGCTCTTTGATATACATGTTGGTTCCAACAGTAGTACTTGACCCAATCTCTCAAGGCACCAACTAAGGAGGTTCAACCATATTCTTAGTGATTCTACCTAACTATTCAAGTACTAGAGAGTAATATTCTTGAGTGTTTTGATTAGTGTCCTATAGCATAAAAACAATTGATTAGATTATCTAAAGTTGGTTTCAAGTATCCTAGGGCATTTTTTATTTACCCAAGGGTACATGGAATTGAAATTATGTATATAGGTGATGTTTGATGTGATACTATTGGAAGGGATACCAATAGGGGTAACAAGAGTGTCAAACCAAGTGAAACCTATTCTATTTCTTGTGTGTATTCTCCCCCTACCATATATTTACCTGCTAAACTACATATCACTATGTTATTTATAGATGTTGAAATATGTCTCTAGCCTTAAAAAAATTTCACTAAGAAACTTGACTTAGGAAAACACTATGGTACCAATTGTTAAGTACCTTATTAGTAGAATAAGAGATTCAAAGAGGAAATAACAAAATATAGCAGGTGTTAAAGTGAAAAAGATAAGATGGCAACAAAAATAGGAATTTGTAGAAGAGTCAAATACCACAAATGGAAATCCCTTTATTGATGAAAATAATGTTCATTTGCCTCTCATAGGAGGAAAAATCTAACTTAGCAAAGCTCCAATTACAATATGGTTCATAAGACATCTCATTACATTGCTTCTACTTATTTAAATAATTTCTATCTAACCTCCTAGGATCATTCTAGTAGGTTGAACCTTCTAGTAAGACTTCTTACAATTATTGCTTTCACACTGTCTCTAGTAAGCCTTCTTATCATCACAACTTGAAATATTTCCTAGAGCAAAAGATTTCTTCCCCTAAGCAACAAAAATGGGTCACCAAAATGTTGGGATATGACTATGAGATAATTTATAATAAGGGCCAGGAGAATATTGTAGTAGTGCTCTCTCTAGAAGTATGAAGGAAGGTTCTCTCTTTTCACTCTCATTCATAGTATACTATTGGTTGAATGATGCCCATAATGAATGGTTCGCATATCCAAATATAACTAACATGATCCAAAAACTTCAAATCCCCTTGCATATTTGGGATACACTTTGAAAAATGAAGAACTTCACTATAAAAGGAATCTATATTTGACCAAGCAGTCAACATTGAAATTATGGGTGTTATCTGAACTACATTCATTTCCCACATCAAGTCATTCAAGGTTTCATAAAACATGTGAAATGATCAAACAATCATTTTTCTGGGAAGGCATGAAGAAGGAAATTTGCACCTTTGTGGTAGAGTGTGACAATTACCAAACAAGGGAGAGATAGTGAAACCTCCAAGTGAACTTCAACCTTTAGCCATTCCTCTAGCTTTATGCATTGACATTTATATGGACTTCAATGTGGGGTTACCATAATATGGGAATAAACATGTAATCATGGTTGTGGTTTATCACCTTTCCAAATATTTTCATTTGTTTTGCTCTACAACACCCATTAAAGGCTTCTACGGTAGCTCAAGTATTGTTTGATAATATATTTAAACTCCAAGGTATTCCGCATTCTAATGTGATAAATGGTGACCCCACCTTCACTAGAAAATTATGGCAAAATTTGTTTTGACTTTAGGGAACTCAACTAAATCTTAGAACAACGTATCACCCCCAAATTGATGGTCATACATAAGTTATCAACATGTGCTTGGAAGCATATTTGTGGTGCTTTACATTATAGAGACAATTCTAATGGGCTTAGTAGTCACCTCTAGTGGAATGGTGGTATAATACAACTTATCATGGTGCCACTCGAATAAATCCATTTGAGGATGCATATGGCTGACAACCCCCATCAACAATATCCTACTTACCAAAAGTCTCTAAGATGCAGGAGGTTGACAAAATAGTCACAACTCAAGCCAACATTCTTAGAAATCTCAAGTATAATCTAGTAGTAGCTTGGAATAGGATGAAATAGTAGGTTGATTAACAATGTTCCAAACACCATTTTGAAGAAGGGGATTAGGTGTTCCTCCACATGCAACCTTATAAATAGACTTCACTTAAGTACACCACCACCTTAAGATTGATCCCAAGTTTTATGCCCCCTACAAGGTCCTCAAATGTGTTGGGGAAGTGGCCTACAAATTGGATCTACCTAGCCACTATGAGATTCATCAAATATTTCATGTCCCATGCTTAACGAAAGTGGTCATCTCTGATTTTCGTATTCAAACTAGTCTTCCATGATTGGATAGAGAAGGTTCCATTTGGTTGCATCCCGAAGCTGTCTTCAACAAATGAGAAATTCATCTCTACCCATGAACTATCATAGAGGTCTTGATATAGTGGAAAGATACACAACCCAAGGATGCCACATGGAACCAATTGTGATACTTCAACAATTTCCTCATCTCTAGCCTCGAGGACAATGTTTCTTTCTAAGGGGGGGAGCATGTTAGTATCCTACCCTAACCCCCTTAAGTAGATAGATACATTTCCATGTATTTAGGACATCTCTATTAAATAATTCCCACTAGGTGGATATAGTGTGAAAGAAGTAATCGTAAGAAGGTTTATTATAATTTTCGACCTACTAGAAAGTTCCTAGGAGGTTAGATAGCAATTATATAGAGAAGTAGAAGAAATACAGTGAGATGTCCTCATAAACATATTGTAATTGGAGCTCTACTTATTTGGAGGTTTCCCACTTAACGAAGCAAGTGAACATTGCTTTCATTAATTAAGGTATTGTTATTTATGTTATTTGTTTCTTCTACAATTGTTTATTGCCAATGCAATTGTGTCATTTTTACTCTAAATATTTATATATTATCTTATTTCTTCTATGAATATCCTACTATGCTAATAAGGTACTTTACAACCTCCTTGTAGGCTTCCTCATAGTGTTTGGTACCAAAGATAGGGTGTATATCAACATCGAACATCTTGAATTTGAAAGGAATTACCTCACAAAAAATTAAGGGGTGTATATCAACATCGAACATCTTGAATTTGGAAGGAATTACCTCACAAAAAATTAAGGGGTCACTCCTAACAATGGTTTTCTTGTTCTTGTTGTAGCTCAAGATTTCCAAAACAAGAGTGATGTCCCTTGTGCACCTTTTCCTTGGATTTCCAACTCTCTTCCAGGAAATTCTTGCAGAAGCAGGTTGATACCTCAACTTGGGGGGATACTTATCGTTACACCATCAATATTCTCCCATATGAGGATTAGGCTTACCCATTCCATATTTCCCAATGCTTGTTGTTTAAATGGAAATCCTTGCAGGGAGAGGTAGGAAAATATTTCTTATAGCTAAAGTATGCCTCTAGTATGCTTAGTTTTCAATTACCATAAAATTTAACCATACCATTTAAATAGAGGTTCCTTGAGTTCTCCCCACAAATGAGAGGGACTCTGCCATGATCTACATAATATGCCATAATGCTAATTTTTATCAATTGTTTGAACCCCTGCAATAAGAGAGCATCATATTGTGTTGGATTTTTGAGAAGATATCATCTTGATGCCTCCCTGTTAAATTTTCAGAATTTACTTCAATCTGATCTAGGATCTTAACTGAGAGAACAACATGTACAGCATATCTACAGCATATCAATCATGGAGACAATAATGCAAGCACACAAGAGACACAAAGATTTACTTGAGGAAAACCATAAAGGTGAAAAACCCCAATAACTTCCTCAAAGATAGATAGAGCAATGATACAACCAACCATGAGAGATAGACACAACCTAGCAGTAGATCCTCCTCCTCCATAAGTGCGCCACTCCTCCTTGAGTGCATGTGTGAGAAGTGAGTGAGTAAATAGAGTGTCTCCCACACTCTATTTATACTTGACTTGACTTGCCTTTTTACCTAACTCATGTAGGCTCGAACTTAACCACATAACATAATGCTGACTGGGCCGACCCCCAATAGGGTGGTCTAATAACCCTTCGACCCACATGGCCGACCCCCAATAGGGTGGTCTAATAACCCTTTGACCCACATGACTTATACAGGGCCGACCCCAACAAGGTGGTCTAATAACCCATCAAATATAAGTTACGACACTTCCGTATAGAGGAATAATACCATCTCTATAGGAGTACATACAACATACATGAAATACATTCCGAAGTTACATATACATCAACACTCCCTCTTAACTAGGAAGGTATTTCTCAGCACAGTTCTTCTAGCAGAAGTCATCTTCTCTGGATCATCGTCATTGGATAATCGTCATCGAGTCATCATCATCGTCACTGCTGCTGCTATCTCAATCAATCTCTGAATCTACTCGTCATAGGAAGTTCTACAGAGCCAGTCCTTTTTCATACTGGATGTAGGCCCACCACCTGCAGGTATTCATCATCACTGGCCATACTGTGGAATCCTCAGGACTTATTACGTGCGTCACAAAACCTCGAAAGAGCATCCCAGGCTGTTACGAGCACACAGCTCTACCTATAGGATCTCCCAGGGCACCGAATTACATGTGACCTCACCACAAAACCTCGCAAGAGCATCCCAGGCTGTTACGAGCACACAGCTCTACCTATAGGATCTCCTAGGGCAACGAATTACATGTGGTCATGGCAAAACCTCGCAAGAGAATCCCAGGACTGATTACGGGCACACAACCCAACCTATCAGATCTCCCAGGGAACCGAATTACATGCCATAGGACAAAACATCGAAAGAGCATCTGCCAGATATCCCAGGGAACCGAATTACATGCCATAGGAAAAACCTCGAAAGACTATCTGCAGATCTCCCAGGGCACCGAATTACATGTCCTCCCAGAGCAAAACCTCGAAAGAGCATTTGCCAGATGTCCCAGGGCACCGAATTACATGCCATAGGAAAAACCTCGAAAGACCATCTGCAAATCTCCCAGGGCACCAGATTACATGCTCATCTGCACAACCTGATCCACGGCCACAGAGTATCAACCTGATACTCACCATACATCATCCTGATGTATCCATGATCATCCTGATCATCATCACTGCAACGTCCTGTTGCATGTCATCTGGAGCAACATCCTGAAGCTCATCATCTATGATCATCCTGATCATCACTGCAACATCTTGCTGCATATCATCTAGAGCAACATCTTGAAGCTCGTCATCTATGATCATCCTGATCATCACTGCAACATCCTGCTGCATGTCATCTAGAGCAACATCCTGAAGCTCGTCATCTATTATCATCCTGATCATCAATGCATCTACCTGATGCATGCCAAGTATCTACCTGATACATATCATCATACATGATCCTCCTGATCATCAATGCATCCACCTGATGCATACCAAGTATCTACCTGATACAAATACAAATACATGATACATATCACCATACATGATCGACCTGATCATACAATGTATCCACCTGATACATATACAGATACATGGTCCAAGCATCCAACATGATGCATATACAAAATACATACACATGATCCAACTGATCATATCCAGCATCCAACATGATGCATACATACATAAATGATCCAACTGATCATATCCGGCATCCAACATGATGCGTACATACATACATAAAAATGATCCAACTGATCATATCAAGCATCCAACATGATGCGTACATACATACATAAAAATGATCCAACTGATCATATCAAGCAGAAACCAGAACATCATCCTGATGCTCATCATCCAGCGCTTACATCCACAACCATGTGAAGGATCCTCCTTCCAACATGCTTGGAATGGCTTCAGCAAATGTGTCCATCACTTCTTCCTCGAAGTGTCTTCGATATGAAGAATGCCAAGCCTCTCTCTGAAGTACTCAAACTTCACCCTGGCTAGTGGCTTCGTCAGCACATCTGCAATCTGCTCATCTGTCGCAACATATAGGAGCTTCACAGCTCATCTCTGCACCATATCCCTGATATAGTGATATTTGATCTTTATGTGTTTCGACCTGTCATGAAACACTGGGTTCTTGGACAACTTCACACAACTCTGGTTATCATAGAAGATACCAGTAGCCTCCAACGGGGGATCAAATAACTCAGACAGTAGCTTCTGTAGCCATATTGCCTCACAACTAGCTGAACAGGCTGCAACATACTCTGCCTCAGCTGTACTCAGTGCTACACAGGATTGCTTCCTGCTAAACCAAGAGATCACACCTGATCCCATACTGAAGCAGCACCCAGATGTGCTCTTCCTATCTACAGCATTGCCAGCCCAATCTGAATCAACATAACCTTGTAGGTTAAACTTTTGATTTGCTTCATACTTGAGCCCATAATCCACTGTACCCTTCAGGTACCTCAGAACATGCTTTACAGCAACCAGGTGAACACTCCTTGGATCCGTCAGGAACTGGCTCAATGTGTTCACAGCAAAGCAAATGTCTGGTCTCATGTTCGTCAGGTACATCAAGGACCCAATCATCTGACGATACGTAGAGACATCAATCGGCTCAGATGAAGCATCACATAGAAGCTTCAGATTCGATGCCATAGGTGTGGTCATGGCCTTGCAATCCATCATCATGACCCTCTTCAGGATTTCTACTGCATACTTCCCTTGTCCAAGGAAGATTCCATCTGTACTCTGCCACACCTCCATGCATCATCCCCAAGTTCTTCATCTCGAACTCAACAGCAAGTTTCCGCTGCGTGTCGGCAATCAATCTATCTTTATCTGTAACAAACAGGTTATCCGCATACAAAAGTAGTATCACTGGATTGCCTTCCTCAACCTTGTAGTAAAGGTTGGAATCCGCTTTACTCTTGGTAAAGCCCAAACTGGATAGAAAGCTGTCTATCCTATCATACCAAGTTCTGCACACATATATGACTACACCATGCTGTCTTGAAATCCATCTGGTGCATCTTCTATTTCATCACTTTTATATTTCTTAATGCTGCCATCTGCAACGTGCTTGATCTGATAGTTCCATTTGGAAGTCATAACAAACTTCCCTTCACGTCTTGGGACTACATCCCAAACATCATTCTTCATGATCGACGGATCATGGCATTCCATTTCTTCATCCCAGATCCTAGGAACTTCAATATCTTCAATAGATATCTTTGTTGCTGGAACAAATGTTGTAGTCCTTTTGTAGGTGAAGATATACGGTCTTTCCTACAAAACAGGTTAAATTGCATGATTAGAAACATCTCATAATTTTCAGAACAAATTCTTACACATAAAGAAATATGTCATACAGTCATGCAATTATCTTAGCCAATGCTTCAATACAACATTTATCCATATCCCGTAACTTTCTAGATGCCTTCCAATCTCTACCAGAACATTGTTAAGAGTGTGCACAACTCCCAACATGTCAGCAAAGAGGTTTCATTCTAGATAAGTAGCAATGGAATGTTGTACAGTGCCATAGGCCACTTACCCATGTATATTAGTAGTATACTGTTCATCAATGCAACTATTCTAATATGCATAATACACAACCTAATTCTAGGAACATCAGTATATACATTATTGAACAATATTATTTAAACAAACAAATATGCAAGAAATGATGATTAAAATACTTATCTTTCTTTGTTCGTTGGGTGGACTCTCTCTGAGTCTTTGTTTTCTTGCAGGAGCTGTTAGAGTCCTAATCTGAAGTAGCTTCTTCTACACCTTTCTGTTGTGGAATGTAGAAAGATGGTCAACTCCCTCTGAATATCTGCATCCTTGCAGAAACTACTGAAGTGTGCTCCTTTGCTTTCTTGCAGGAACAACTGGAGTGTGCTCCCTCTTGATCTTTGCTTCCTGGATTACCTGTCCTTGAACTTACATTCATCCTTGGTCCCTATGCATGCTTATTAGTATCATGATTGTGTTATCCTTGTGATCTCATATAAAATCATACATTCATTAGTATACTATTAAAACACAATAATCTTAAGCATGTATAGTCATGATCATTTCAAACAGAAAATAATAAGCATTAGCATTCAAGGTTTATGTAGGATTCTTAAGGTTAGTCAAATCATAAGAAACATAACATGTCTAAACCTGTAATTACTCAAACCTATGCCTTCATGATTCTTCTGGTTAGTCATATCATCAATTATGGTAAGAAACATAATATGCATACAACCATGATTATTCAAACCTATGACTTCATGAATAATCATTATCAACAACAGTATAAGATCCTAACACAAGGTAGGATTCTAGCTTGATATAGGAAAAACATACCTGGATTAGCATGCTAGCTATTTATGTCTAACATACTCACATGATGTCTTCTTGTTCTTCTTCAATGACTTGTGCTAGTAACCTGTATATCTCATAGGTTAACTATTACAAAACCAAGTTATACATACCTCGTAAATGGATCTTCTATGAGATCCATGACAATGGATGAATCTTTGTCCTTATGTTATCATGATCATATGTTTTTGGACCAGAACATGATTTGTCTTTCTTGGTGTACCTTTCATGTTAGTAGACAACATAAACCTCATACAACACCATAATGCATTAGTATAATCATAAGTGTCAACACCCTAACCAATGAATATCTTCTAACATGCATTCATAATTTTGTTAAGGTGATACGACAAATCTAAAATCAAAAAAATAACATGAAGACAAACATACCATAAACTTAATCATGGAAAAATATTGAAACATACCTCGATGAGTCATACCTGTCGAGATCGCTTGTAATCTTCTTATGTAAGGCCTTAGCCTCATCTCCCTCTGAAACAGGAACTTCTTCACTTATGCAGGTGACCAATCCATTTTCTTCTAGGATTAACCCAATCCACTTGATTTGCAAGAACTAGATCTGGAGCTGGATTAGGGTTTGTCAGAGAAACCTCAAAAATCCAAACTTTGAATTTCAAACTTCCAAAAGGATAGAAATATGCGCCTTGATGAGCTGATCAAGATGGTAGATTTAGAATTTGAAAACTGCAAAGTTTCACTCCTCAATTTTGCCTTTGAAACTTCTGGATTCACTGGACGTGACCCTGAACTGGGGTTTGATGAATCCCACTCTTCTATCCAATCAAAAGATTTGATCCAAAGCTCTAAGCTTCTATTTTTCTGAGGAGCTTCCAGCCGTGGTCTCAGATTTCAAAAATTCCCATTTTTACAGAAGCCCTAATTTTCCATTTTTCTGATCAAAGTCCCGAACTAGGGTTTGATCAAGCCCATCCTTCTTCCCAACCAAAAATTTTGATCTTGGTCTCTAAATTTCTATTTTGATGAGTAGCATCCAGCCGTGGTCTCCGATTACAAAAATTCCAACTTTCTTCAAAGCCCTAAATTCCGGAAGCCATGAATGAAGGTACTCAAAAATAATTCTGTTTTGACAGAAATATGTACCTGATTGTTTCTGGTGTAACTCTAAACTTTTTGATCCACAGGGTCTGAAATTTTTTTCTGAGATAGCCTGACCTGTTATCTTTCCATCCTGATAGGTATGACCTCAATTGGATTCTCTGAGAGAGAGTTATGCCAAATGTCGCAACGTGACCTGTTTTGGGATAAAACATTAGAGCGAACTTGTACGGAGTGCCCCGTGTCACTGTTTGAACTTCGGCCTCTGAAAAAGTTTACTGAGATATCTCAGCCTGTTATATTTCCATCCTGATAGGTATGACCTCAATTGGACTTTCTGAGAGAGAGTTATACCAAGTGTCGTAACGTGACCTGTTTATGGGATAATACAGGAGAGCGCACTTGTACGATGTGCCACGTGTCACTGTTTCAACTTCGGCCTCTGAAAACGTTTTCTGAGATATCTCAGTCTGTGTACTACTTGAAACATTTTACGAAATTTCATTTGGAGCTTCCTAGCCTGAGTTATGACCTTTTTCCCAAGGTCACCTGATTTTGACTCAGATCTGGAAGAGGCAGAAACCCTATATTGTACAGATCATAAATCACAAAGTACAACGAGTTAGAGGTTGTCATTTGGACACAAGGTACATGGAGATCTTATCTTCGTCCTGTAACAATTTCAGATTTGAAAACTTCTCCAAAACGGATTTATAGTGAAAGTGCTATGATGACTGGTTTTTGCTATATCAAGCCCTAGCATCGTAAGTGCAACAAGTGTCATACATGCCATATCATGCCTTCTTTCAGGCCAGCTCTGATACCATGTTAAATTTTTAGAATTTACTTCAATATGATCTAGGATCTTAACTGAGAGAACAACATGTACAGCATATCTACAGCATATCAATCATGGAGACAATAATGCAAGCACACAAGAGACACAAAGATTTACTTGAGGAAAACCATAAAGGTGAAAAACCCCAATAACTTCCTCAGAGATAGATAGAGCAATACAACCAACCATGAGAGATAGACACAACCTAGCAGCAGATCCTCCTCCTCCATAAGTGTTCCACTCCTCCTTGAGTGCATGTGTGAGAAGTGAGTGAGTAAATAGAGTGTCTCCCACACTCTATTTATACTTGACTTGACTTTCCTTTTTACCTAACTCATGTAGGCTCGAACTTAACCACATAACATAATGCTGACTGGGCTGACCCCCAATAGGGTGGTCTAATAACCCTTCGACCCACATGGATGACCCCCAATAGGGTGGTCTAATAACCCTTTGACCCACATGACTTATACAGGGCCGACCCCAACAAGGTGGTCTAATAACCCATCAAATATAAGTTACGACATTTACAATATAAATGACGACACTTCCGTATAGAGGAATAATACCATCTCTATAGGAGTACATACAACATACATGAAATACATTCCGAAGTTACATATACATCAACACTCCCCTTCTAATGTTTTCAGGACTAGTCTGAAAATGCGTACATAAGCTGACCTCCCTAGTTTAATCACTAAACTAGAACAAGCAAGAAATCATACATACATTTCCCTAACTTGATCCAATCACAAATTGAAATATAGAAGACATACCTTTGATTGTGAGTTGTCTTCAATGGTCCAATGCTCCAGCAATCTTGCTCATCCACTTATAAGAAGCACCTACAAGACATGTAAGCCAAACAACACAAGAGGAAAACTAGATCTAGGATTAGATTAAGTTATATATATGACCAAGGATATATACAAATAAATGAATAAAAAACCATTTAAGGGAAATGAAATGTAGTATTGTATTAGAAAAAATGGTAAAGAGTACAACCACTTAAGCCTTCGTGTCATATCTCCTCTCCAATGGATTCCTCTTTTCTCTAAGATGTCACTTCAATGAAGGACAGATAAGGATCTAAATTCTATCACTCCTAGTATAATTTATCCAGCATAACTCTATTCTCAATTCCTCCTCCTCTCACCCATGGCCAAGACTTGAATTTATAGGACAATATCGATAGAGGAGAGATACCTTTAGGGATAATGGATGAGGTATGATCCCAACAAGTGAGGAATTCAAGTGAGATCCTAGCAAATAGGGATGAGATCTCATCTAGATAAGATTCCGTTCTAGAGACTTCTTGAAAAACCCTTTTTTCTGCCCGTACAGACATCGACACAACTTGGAAGTAGAGAAACATGCACCAAATGAGATCGATGTGAGTTTATGTGAAGGAAAGTTGCGTCATTGATGCGGGTTGACAGTAGAGAAATCCGCGTCGATGGGAATCTAGGCATGTTGCTAATGAAGCAAAGCACGTTGAAGTCACAAAAAGGTTAAGGGCCATTCATCATGGATGTAGCTTCAGGGATTGTGGCAAAATTTGGTCACATGGTTTTGTGCAGCTGATGAAAATTTCGTGTAACAAATTGCCCCCAAAGTACGAAGCTAGAGAGAAAGGTGATAGGTGAAGTACTTTGATATGATGACAGGAGCGAGGAGCCATTGATCGGAGAAGTGTTGACAATAATCAAGGAATTTGTAATACAAGCTCTAACATTTTGGAGCTAAATGACTCGAAACACAGTTGTCGACCAATACACTGCAGATCCATGTTGATACTGACTGTTTGACATAAGTATGGCTACTAATATACAAGCGCAGATCCATGATAATATAATGACACAACCATGACCAATATAAGAGTGGATTTGTGTGTTAGTACATCAATGAGGCCACTGACATGATATTCATGTGGGAACCTACTTAAAAAATATCCATCGCAACCTAGGTAAACACATAATGAGGGTCCCTAGGGTCTTCTAGCCAATCTCAAATCGATACGAATCTAACTATGTGATTACAAGGTGTTGAAGTCGAACATAATAGAAACCACTTGATTACCGACCAATGATGTGAACCGTTAACAAGTGCGAGGGAAATCACCAGTGATGATAATTATCCCCAAGGTATCATAGTACATCCCAACGAATGCGAATGAATGAGTTGGAGTCGAACATTCGTGGAATCATTCGATCATAGGTCAATGACGTGAACCCACTATCGAAAGGGAGAAGACATGCCATTGAGGTATGTGGGCTTGTGGGCTTCAAGGCATTAGGTGGTCTCTAAATCTAATCCATGGATGATTTGTTGGCGTCGACAGGGATAGATTCGTCGAAGGAGGCCCATGAGGCATCCCATATCATTGACACGAAACTGATATAGGAGGAATATTTTTGGTGGTAAATCAAATGAGTGTGGACTGACACAAGGTACCTGGACATTAATTATAACCGATGTAACAAAAAACTTGACGATTGCAAATTTTGACTCAAATGGAGGACTCCCCTAGAACATTTTACAACACAACAAATGACTTGGAAACATGGACTTGATGGGACGGAGATCAAGACACAATGCAACATGAATGGAGCATTCTTTGGATGACTCAAATGAGTAAAGAGACTCGTAGACTTGACATGACTCAAAGCCAAGATGATTACCCAATTGTTTGGATGAAATACAAACTGGTGCCATATTCAAGGGCGATAACAGGCTGCCATAAATGTGAATACAGATGCATTTCCCTTCCCTTATTCCCCATCATGATTGATGAGTACCTATTTGTTTATTAACGAGCTTGAGGAGCATAATAGATGCTCAATATAGCTCATCCTTTAGACGAGTCCAATCTCACATGTTTTACGAACCCGAGAAAGGAGGGGTTTGTCCCTATAAGGGTCCTTTAATGTTAAATTTTAACGAGTCCAAAGAAGGTAAAGTCGGTGTCATTTCATGTTTAGAGAGTCTGAAAAGACTAAAGAAGACTCCAAGGTGTACCTTTTCATAAATTTAGTCCCCGGGCCTGAAAAAGTGCAAAACAATACCTAGAAGAACTCTCCTAGTCAAAGTTTGACTGAGGTATTCCTTTTTTATAATTAATACTGCTCAGCCCAAAAAAGGGGTAAACCAAAACTGAATAGATTCCCTTTCAAATCCTTTTATGAGATGAAAGGGAGCAAGTTTGCTCAGTGAAATTTTCATATTCACTAGTCTAAAAAGGGCTTAAAGAAAACTCTAATAGTGTCTTCGAGCATGAAAGACAGTTTGGGCCATAACTTCTTTATTATGTTTGACTTGTAACTTCAACAACAAGTTGTTAAAAAATAACTATATAAATTAATCAACAAAGAGTCTCTTAAATTGAAATGGTATAAAGTAATAAAAAATTACAAAGTAAAATATTAAAATATTCACCCTCAATCCAATAAAAGGGAGTGAAAGTGACTTATTTTACCCTTCCATCTTTATTCTTTTTACCAAGAAGGGTAAAAAACTCCTTGTAGTAGCAAGTTTGGGTTGAAGATTGTGGGCACTTCAGGCTGTGGATTCGATCTTCGTCAACTCCAGGTAACCACTTTCACCTTCTTATTTAATTTTCTAAGCTAAAATGTTGCAAATTTCATGATTTTTGATGGATTTGGGGTTGTTTTTAAGCATAAAATGCGTTCCCTAGTCGACGCGACCTGCCTTTTCGGGAACCGCATCGTGACCGATTGACACAACCCACAAAAAGGACAGGCACGTCGATGGCACACTGTGTGCAAAGCTGGGTCGCATCAATCGTGAAATGCGGCCCCAAAGATGAAATACATGAAAATTTATTGGATTTTCTTAGAGATGAAGGGTTTTTATTCCCTCTCTTTGGTTTTGTAGGTCCTCAAGCAAGGAAAATGGTGCTAGAATGGAAGGAATGAGACCACGAATTGGAGGATTTGGAAGGATTAAATGATGCCAATACAATGTTGGCACTTCAAGAATGTGGATTAAATAAATTCTTCCTTAATCTGAATAGGAGGGCCCAGGTGCATTTGTTGGGGTATTTAATGGAAATGTGGGGTCCCGATGAACAATATTTTCGAGTAGGGACCGACATCCTTACCCTTGAGATAGATGACATCTATTTTTTGACCAGGATTTCAAGAAGACGGGATTAAGATATGATTAATGGGTAGAGCGGAGGTGATGGAGATACGGATGAACTCATCACATAGTATTGCAAGTCCAGGACTAGGAAGTCTGTCGGTAAGATCCCAATTGCACAAGTCCGTAGTCTACCATTGAGGACTGTGCTATTCACAGTGGTTCGAGTAGCGGGGACTAATTCCTACCACCAGGAAACCAGGTCTCAATTGTTATGTGCCATAGCATTCATGGAACCTACTGTGTTTAATTGGTGTGATATTCTCCTGAGCATCATGAAATATCAATTGACAAAGTGTCAGGCAGGTAGAACTAAATAGTTTGGTTATGGGTCTATATTTGTATCCTTCTTTATGGAGGGGGTTCCTCACTTCCATCCTCATCATATAGAGATAGCTATCCCTGATCTGCGGGAGCCACACATGAGCAAGTGGACTAAGTTGTTTGGCTGTCATGGTGGTCCGATCCATAACTATGGGTTGTCTTTCTTCCGATGGATGCGTAGGAAACTTCTTATGGTAGAGAATTATGCCTACAAAGGTACGGATTTCCAAGGAGATCCCAACTTGGGGCTACTATAGGGGTCTATCTGGTGCGACATAAGTAAGAAAGGATATTCATTCTCTTTGAAGTGTTTATGTATTTTTTGAATATATCATTTTTTTGGTGTACTAAGACTTCTTATGTTTTACTAATCCAAATGTGGGGCCAGAGAGGCCACTTGGAGCTTCCCCTATGCAATGGCGAGGAGAGGGTAGGGTCATTTTTGCTCACGACCGAGAAGCGAGTGACATACTCACGGAGACCGAGGATAACTTAGAGAGGTTGATTGATGGCATCACATACATGTTGCTGGATGATCTTCCTCAACAATACCAGCGCCAAACAGTGGGAGTTTCTACGAGCATCAGATGTTTGCTTCATTATCTAGCTCAGGCGGTGATATGCTATCATGAGCACCATGACTAGTCCCATTATCTATATGTAGTGATGTACTGAAATCCATGAGCTTCTGAATTTTTCCATGATGATGTATTGAAAGCTATGAGATTCATATTTTGCATTATAATGTACTGAAAGCTATGAGCTTCATATTTTGTCTTAGTAATTTTTATGAAACTTTTATCATAATTAATATAAAAGCGCTTTTATGTAAAATATGTCTATGGTAAATATAAATCACACAGGGACTGCTTATTTATGCATAAATGATTTACATGTTATGTTTATTTACACGTTCCACCAATGAAATGTTTCAGAATGTGAGATATACCAATTTATAATAAAATTGGCCAATGAGTTGATAAACATATTCATGTGTCTGGGGATGTGTTGGTATTGAACAAATTCAAACGATCTCTCCAGGAGATGTACACGTCGGAAAATACAGAGTAGCATAGGATCGTGAATGGCATAGACTTGGTTTAATTGAGAGACCATAGGTTGAGAATCCAGATAGACAATCATGTGGTCTACACCATAAGAAGAGGCATTGGTTAATAATCCAATTACTGCATGATACTCAATGTAATTATTGGTTGCAGGACAAAGAAAAACTCCTCCAGAACTAATGAGTTCACCGACAAGGGAATAGAGTACCCAAGCTGCCGAAGCAAGGTTCCGAGTGTGCCGGCTAGCCCCATCCACGAATCCAGAATAGGTTTCCATTTGCACATTCAAGTAGAACATGGTATAAGAAACCATTATGAAAATGAGACCCTAACCTATAAAGGAAAAATTCACACACATTATATGAAAAATGTACAAGGTACTTATGCATGACTTACCTAAGCATAATACCTCTTGAGGTAGAGCCCATTTCTAGGCTCCCCCAAAGGTGTCCCACCATAATCATGTGTCCCCCAAAGGTGTCCCCCAAAGGTGTCCCTTTTTCTAAAACATGTTTAACTATGTAGGGCCTATGCCACATGGACTTGAACTTACCTGCCCCCATTTTATCATGTTTTTGGTCATATATCAATACAAGATCGCCTTCATTGAAGATGCTAGGTTGAACATATTTGTCGTACTGGGATTTGATGCGCTTCTTGTGTGCTTAATTAGTGAGAGCAGCATCAAGATGGGTTTCATCAAGTTTTGCTAAATATAGGAGGCATTCCTCTTCAGCCGTGGTGTTTGGCAAGAGTTCGAAAGCTAGTTTCAAAGACGGGATCTCGCACTCCATAGGAAATATTGCTTCCATTTTGTATACCAATTGAAAAGGTGTGAGTCCGGTAGCAGTTTTGATGGAGGTTCTATATTCCCAAAGGGATGAAAAGAGCATTAAGTGCCAATTCGATCTATGGGTCCCCACCATGCATTGTATCATGGTTTTCAAGACCTTATTGATGGCCTCTACTTGACCATTCGCTTGGGGGTAGTAGGGGTTTGACTTTGACATACTGCGACACACTTCGCACCTTCAACATGTTCAACAACCTCATAGTTTTGTGACATCCACATGCAGCGTTGACATGTGACCAACGACTGTCTAACTTCGACAGACTGTCTCTTTGTCTTCGAGTCGACTGTAATGGTTGAACTGTTGAACCGTTCTAACTTCTTGTTTGTAACTAAACATAACGAGCAGGCACCCAAGCGTCTCATAATTCTATATAAGCATGTATAATATTGTAACATACATCAATATCATCATCAATCTATCTGTTTGCAATTAATAGAGAAGAATAGTTCGCATTCCTGCATATTGTCTATTCATATTTGTGTTTATCTGTGTAGTGTAATTCTACTTTGCTCATTCTTCTTTTTATTGCTTCCGCCATAACAGAGCCGACTCATTTAGTTGAACTATTTTCCCCTTCATGCTTCCTGGACATGACCTGGATCATTGGTATCAGAGCAAGACTCAATCAGAGCAATCCGTTTTCGTGCTTAAGTTCTGCTTATACACTTCTCTTGAAGTTACCTGACTTATGTCGGTTCAAACTCGCTCGCAATCTGAGCAATCCAAGCACACACTACCTCCAGAAACGACAGAAGAAACAAACAATAGACATGCAGTTGACGAGACAACACAACTTATTGAGAAATATCTGGCTCGACAACAGACTGAAATGTTCGCCCAATTCAATGAAATTCTCATGCGATTTGGTTTGACATCCGGAGGATTTTCAACGAGAACTCACTCCGATAAAATCAACCCCTTCAAAGTGAAAATGAATATGGAAATACTGAATCTTGAAGGTAAGATTGACGCAGAATCCATCGATAATTGGGTACAACAATTGGAATCCTATTACATTATGAATCAACTCTCAGAAGCTGAAAAGATCACCATTGCATCCTTAAAGATGTCAACATCTCTGCACTGCTGGTAGGAAAACCTCTCGACAAAGATGGAGAAAAGCGGAGACCCCATTGACACATGGGATAAATTCGTTGAACACATCCGAAATGAATTTTACCCATCGAAATACCTCGAGGAACAGTATAAGAAGTGGCAGCAGCTAAGGCAATGGAAAGACCAATCAGTACAAAGTTACACCGACGATTTCTACCGACTCATGGCTAGACTTGGCATCCAAGAAGAAGAGAAATTGCTTGTTCTGAAGTACGTTAGCGGATTGTCCTAGTACATTCAGCATGAGATGGAATTTATGACTGTCAATACGCTCGCGGATGCATTCCACTACGCCATCAAACTTGAAACCAAGCAAAAGGGAAAGCATGCTTCGCGACAAAGCCGACATCAGGACGACCACTCGACAAGAAGTCACCAGCCGACTTTGACAAGTCGAAATCTTCTCAGTCGACACCGCCAAAGCCAAACCACGGCAAGACGCCTTTTCACAAGAGGGAACGTAGCAAACAATTGTTGACCGAAAAACGGTGCGATTACCACCACTCATCTTGGCATGATACGTCTGAATGAAAAGCTTGGAAGAAAGTTTTGGCGAAAGTGTCGATCTCCGACGCGTTCGACAAGAAGGTGGAAGAATCTAATCCAGATGCAACGAACCTTTTGGCATCAACCACTCTAGTAGCCTCAAATATTGTCAACAAGGAGGAACGAGAACGCTTGTTCCATACACGGATATGGGTCCAGAGCAACCCATTACATCTGATTGTGGACAAGGGTAGCTAGAAGAACTTCGTTTCTGAAGATCTTGTGAAGAAACTAGGTCTTGTTACCACTCCACATCCTCAGTGTAACGCCCCATATTTCGACTAGACAGGTTTATCCATGAGACATATTGAACTTTATTTTCTTATTATCTATTGGAATTAACTAGACTGAGTAAACTATACTTATGACACGATAAACCCGATTATATGTTGCTACCATGTGTATTTCGTTACTATGTTATGTTGTCACTATGAATATGATGTTATGATATTATGATCTTACTATGTTCATGCAGTTAATAGGTTATGGTTATCATGAGATTCATTTCTTTTGTGATGACAATATATATGTTTTAACGTTTTCATTGATGGAATGTGAAATATATGATGTTGTACGTGGATGCCATCCTATGATAAAATTGATTGAATTGTTATATGTCATGCATACCTGTGATGAGCTAAAATTGTGGCATGAAATAAAATGATGTTGATGATATGGATCAATTGGCGATCGAATGGAAATGCTTGTTATAAAATGTGTATTTTACGAAATACTAACCTACAGGATACAAGGGCTATGGGATAGCGAGATACTTGATCTGATACATGGGATAAGAACTTTTCCATGCAGTAAAACTTAGCAACCAAAATTGATGATACGATGACACAAACCGATAATCTCGATAGCAGCGAAGTATGAGTTGATAAGGGTGTAGGCCCAGTATGTTGAGAGGGATGGATGTATTTCCCACCTTATGTTTCTATGATACCTGGGGTCGTGGGAGGGCCGTGCTGAGACACGCTCCCCAAGTTGTTGTGATGACGATGGTCGGATGCCTGCTAGGAGAGGTTAGGTCCGCTATTCAGTGGACGCTATTGCTCTCAGGTTCTTATGTGGTCAGGTCGGTGAATCCTACATCCACTTGTGTACTAGCAGAGGAAGGATAGGGAGGATGTGGACATAGGTTAGGATGGGAGGATATGCTAGTTAATACTGTTGAGGGTTGCATATTCCTTGATCTTGAGTTAGTGGGAGTAGATACCCTTCCTGTACTTGATTGATTAAACTAATGTAAACATAAAGACAATGATGTTAAATCGTAAAGGGTTAACTGTTAAATAACCGAGGATGTTAAAGTAATTATACTATATATTATGCTTGCTCTTTTGCATGGGGGTAAATACTATTATTAGTTAGCAGGTATGCATAGGCGGGATGGGGTTTGGTTATAGTACAAATCTGACATGTGCATACACTGGCCATGCATGCACACCTTGTACATGTACAATATTACTGGTGTATAACATACTTGTCACGCTTGAATAGTAGTATAAATGTCATAGATAACTCAGTTAAGGATACATCAATCAACTTAGGTAATGAATGGTTAGGTTGTCAATGTGTAAATAAGTGAATTAGTCATTAAATGAAAACATTGTAATAAGAAATTAAGACAAGTGTCGTCAGTTAACATTGTCATACGAGAACTGTTGTGAATAGGGTAATGGTAGTGTCTAATTAATTAGTAAAATTGTTTAAGCCCTCATGAGTGCTTTGTTTATAAGAACAAGGATACTATGTTGATGTTAGGGTACTCATGTGATAAACAAATAATTAAAAATACTGTGATTAATTCACCATTTATTATTGTTAAATGGTGATTTAATTATTATTATTAATTAATAAATGGTGATCTAATTATTATTATTACTTAATTAATAATATTCTAGCAATATTTATATCCCTATCATAACAATTGCAATATAAGTAAGATTTAAAATATTGATTTATAAATTAATAATGTGTGATTATTTCCCTTTCAAAAGTTAGCCATAATAGGATAATCATTCTTGAATGGATGTGATGTGAAGGAATAGGTTTTAAATATTATTTATTTATTCAATATGAGTCTTAAAGTTTAAGTTACATGATAAGTTATCTTGTCGGATTGGTAAACCATTAAGACATACCTTATCCCAAACTGAAAAGTCAAACTAGAATATATATTATTGTATTATTTTATTCTAAAAACACTAAGTGCAAATATGGTGAATAAATGGAGAGTTATTAAAATAGATCTCGAATAGAGAACCCTTAGGTAATATCTCCTACCATAATAAATACTTACCATCGAACAATTAAAGTGCAATAAATTTACTGTAAGTGCATTTAATTGTCGGTGCATTAAGTGAAGAAATATATTATTATATTGTAAACTTGTATGAATGTTAAAGTCAGGGGATTTAATGATTGAAGGGCTCGAGAGAGGGAATTTTGGGTGGTGGAGTAAGCCTCAAGTCTTCTCGAGGAAGGAAAGGTATTTAGGGAAGAGTGAAGGGAGGAGAAGGGGGAGGTTTTCTTTTGTGGAGAACTGTGATTTTGGAGGTGAAGCTGAGGAAGGGGAAAACTCAAGGCTTGGAGGAAGTGGTAAACTCCAACTCCAAGGAGGAGGTAGAAAAATCAAAGGGAAAACTACACCTACGGAAATGCAGTAAGGAAAGATGCTCTCGGGATTATCAGTCTGTGGGCTCGGGGGCTAGGAAACCCGTCGGTTTCCTAGGGCCAACATGATAAGAGCTGGTCGGTAGGGTGGTTCATTCAATCGGTTGCTAATCTTTAAAGACAAAAATCTAGAAGGAAATCTACAACAAGCTATGAGACAATCTACAAACTTCAAACTTCTGGAAACAGGTATTTTCCTTGTTAATTATTACATTAATCATATTTTAAACTTATGATAAAACATTATGTTAAAACATATATATGTGGTGAACTGAAACATGCATGTAAATGGAAAATTATATTATTTTACCTCTTGAATGTTGATGCAAACTATGATAATAGGAAAAATAGTAAATGATCAAATAATATTTTTATTTATTATCTAGAAACAAACCCGTACAGAAAATTAGTTCAGAAGCTTGTCATGTGCTCTGCCAAAAACCAGAGCACTACACAGCTTTACAACATCGGTTGGATGAAGGATGGAAATGAACTATAGATCACTCGACAATTCAATCTCGCCTACTTCATAAATCCTTTTGAATATGAATTACTCTGTGACGTGGCACCACTCTCCGTAGCCGACGCCCTGTTTGGGAAACCTTACCTCTAGGATAGACATGGAAGTTATTAGTCACGGCCTCAGAAGGTGATTTCCAGAATCCGAAATCGATGTTCAGCATACCAGAGCATCAACCTACACCAACGGTTGCACTGATATCTACCAAACAGACAAAGAATCTCATCAATCATGCTCAGAAGTTCGCATTAATCATGATCAAGCCGCAACATTCTAAGAAGACCGAACGATGAGTCAAGTGACCTACCAATGCATCTCCCGAAAGAAGCAGCAAGCTGATCATATTCTCGATGAGTACCAGAACCTCTTTCAAGCTCCCAATGGAGTACCTCAACATTGTCAGGTAAAACACTCCATTGAACTTGTTCCTGGTTCTTCTTTGCCTAACGCATCTGTTTACAGAAGATCCATTCTCGAAAAAATGAAGAGATTCGTAGACAAATCCAAGAATTAATCGACAAAGGTCATATCAGACCCAACTCCTCTCCTTGTGGAAGTCCAATCATCTTAGTTTTGAAGAAAGACGGGACTTGGCGCACGTGCATCGACTACAAAGCTCTCAACAAAATTTCGGTAAAGAATCGCTACCCTCTGCCGCGGATAGACGAGCTCATCAATTGTCTGAAAGGTGCTAAATTTTTTACTAATCTCAACCTCAAGTCAGGATACCATCAGATTCTAATCGAGCCCTCAGATGTGTGGAAAACTACTTTCAAGACCAAGGAAGGATTGTTTTAATGGTTAGTAATTCCTTTCGGCTTAACCAACGCACTTGCGACTTTCATGCGACATATGGATAACCTTCTTAGACCTTTCATCGACAAATGGGTCATTTTCTATCTCGACGATATATTGATTTTCAGTCGATCATGGGAAGAACGTTTCGAACATCTTCGACAAGTCCTCAACACTCTCCAACAACATCAGCTCTATCTAAACATGGACAAGTGCTCTTTTGCGATGACCAACATCAAATATTTGGGGTATGTAATTGACTCTACAGGCATTCACATCGATCCAGAAAAAAAGTATAGATCCTTAAATATTGGCCCATTCCTAGAAGCATTCAAGAAGTAAGAAGTTTTCTTGGTTTGGTGAATTTCTATCGATGAGTCATACTCAGCTTCAATCTCATAGCCTGGCCTTTGAATAAGTCGACGAAGGGAAATGGGAAAACTGTCTTCCAATGGACAACAACACATCAAGCAACTTTTGAATAACTCAAACACAATCTCTGTACTGCACCAGCACTTGTGTTACTTGATTTGCATCAGCCCTTTGAGATTGACACGGATGCATCGGACTATGCCTTGGGCGCAGTGATCACTCAGTCTAGTCACCCAGTCACTTTTCATTCCGAAAATTTTAATGACACTGTTAGAAGATATTCAACGTACGAAAAAGAACTGTACGCCATTACGCAAGCTCTCAAGCAATGGAGGCATTACATCCTTGGCAAGGAAATGGTCATTCTCACTGATCACAAGCCTCTACAGTTTGCTTCGACACAATCAAAGTTGCAGACAAACCAAAAACTCAATTGGATTAATTACCTACATCAATTCCAGTTGGTGATTAAGTATCAGAAAGGTAAAGCTAACACCGCCGCCGATTTCCTCAATCGACCACCCATTACTCTCCTTTTGACAGTGATGAGTATGCAGGGATACGACATGACCACTTGGCCACAATTGTATGAGGATGACAGCGACTACTCAACATTCTACCGAGAGTTACAGACTAACAAGTCGTCGACCTCTTAATATTTCCTGAAAGACACCTTGCTATACAAGCTTGGACAACTTTGTGTACCGAACGATGAGCATCGAAAACAACTCATTTGGGATGCGCACTACAACAAGACTACATGCCACTTTAGAATAGTAAAGACACTTTCTATTCTACAGAAGTATTTCTTTTGGCCTACACTTAAATCCGACGTCAACAAGTACATTCGATCATGCGTGGTTTGTTCCATTGCTAAACCGCCTAATCGACAACAGGGATTGTACACACCTCTGCCAGTTCCTAGTCGACCATGGGAATTTGTTTCTATGGACTACTTGACGGGTTATCCTACTACCATACATCAGCATGACACGATATTAGTAGTAGTCGACCGATTTTCCAAGATGGCCATTCTCATACCATGTAAGAAGACCACGACAGCGCAATCGACTGCTCAGCTCTTCTTTACACATGTTTGGAAACACTTTGGTTTACCAACGACCATTATTTCCGATCGCGATGCCAGATTCATCAGCATCTTTTGGAAGACTCTTTCGAAACTGCTAGACACATGACTCTCATCGTCGACATATTTCCATCCTCAGACTGACAAACAAATGGAAGTTGTGAATCGCTTGGTTGTACAACTAATTCACATGTACAACCACAAGCATCGACGAACATGGGATGACAGTCTTCCATACATCTAGCACAACTACAATCGAGCTTAGCACAACTCCACAATAAAGAGTCCATTTAAGATCTATTACGGATTTCAACCCTCAGCACCTATCGACTTGATTAGCTTCTCGACACCGCCGAACTCCGACACCGACTACAACCAGCGGGAAGTGTTATCAGACAATCCACTCAAGTGGACGTGAGCCGGATCTCCCTAGCTCAAAGTGAGTCTAGAACAAATAGAACAGACTACTACTGCATTTCCTAGATCTACTTAAGGATCGAGTACTAGATGCCTTACCTTTCACTACGCAATCCTTTCTCCTGAATGTTGCTCCACGTTTCACGGTTGTTAGATCCAAGATGCAAGGCCTGTCAAGATAAGAAACAAGAGAAACCAGTGAAAGACATCTATACAATAAGAGATCTAAGTAAACAGTTAAGCAGGTAAACTACTCAATATCATTATACACATGAACAATATTGGTGGAAAGCATTTGTATTACTGCAAATAGAGGAGTACATAATAGAGATATAGAACCACAACCAAGGCTTAACGCTGTAGCCCTTCTTTGACGAATCCAATTGCCATATCCTTCCAAGGAAGTATGAGTTATCCAATAGGTGAGTGGAGATGTTCTAAGAGTGATTTCACCAGCATGTAGATACCATAGCCTTCCTCCATTTGGGATGGGAGTGAGCTTCATTTTTATAGGACTAAATGGATAGGGTATGGATAGGATAGGTTGAGAGATGGTAGGAGAGGCTTAAGGGATCTCCCCAAAGGTTTAGGAACTGAGTGCCAGCTCTTCCAAGAGGTCAGGGATAGGGTCCCAAGTTATCAAGCTTCGAGGTGGACCTCGAAGAAGCTATTTTTTCCATCTAACTGACTTCGTCGCACCCTGTAATGGAGCAAGGTGCATCGTCGCATGTTGCTAGTGTGCAGCCTGCGACGACCCTTCAAAACTTAGCACAATTGGGTACAAATCCTCCCAGGATGATTACTTAGTCCAAGTATCTTCAGGGGTGTATACACTGAATCTCATGATGAGTAGATTTTGGGTGTAACAGAATGCCCCCCAAAGCATGAAGCTATTGAAGATAGACAGGTGAAGTGCTTTGATAGAAGTAATGGCAATAGACTCGTCGGGTGAAGGACACTGCTACAGTACAACTGACTCTGAACTGACAATCTCATATGAAGTACAACATGGCTACCGACCAATACATTGCAGATCCATGGTAGTAATGACCGACTGAACACAATCATGGCTACTAGACACAAGCATAGATCCATGATGAGATGATAACACAGCTGGACCAATACAAAAGTGGATCCGTGTGATATAAATCAATACAAACTCCATCGCAACCTAGGTAAAACATGACTCCCCAAGGTCTTCAAGTTGAACACGCAATGATACGAATCTATCCATGTGATTACAAATGTCTTGACGTCGAACATGGTAGAAACCACTTGATTACCGACCATTGATGTAAACCATTAACAAGTGCGAGGGAGATCACCATTGATGTCAATGATTGCCAAGGTATCACAGTACATATCATCAAGCATGAATAAATGAGTTGAAGTCGAACGCAAGATGAAATCTTTCAATCAAGAGTCAATGATGTAAACTCATGATGAAAGTGAGGTAACCTGCCATTGAGGCATGCAGGGCCAAGGTACTTGACTGGTTTCTAGATTCCATCCTCGGATGATGTGTTGAAGTTGACAAGGATGAATTCGTCGAAGGAGGTCCATGATGAATCCCCCATCAATCGACACGAAACACGACAAAAATGTATAAGGTGGATCGAATGGTACAGTAACATGCAAGATTGACTTAGAGTAGATTGACGTGATGGCGGGTGTACTGACTACAAATGATAAATGATAGACATATTCTTGAACATGGGCATGGCATGACTTGGCAATATTGACACGACGAGTGCGACACAAATTCTCAAAGTGACTGATGATGGAAGCTTTTCTTTGAATGACTCAAAGGAGTAATAATACTTAGGAAATAAGTGAAACTCGAGGACAAACGGATGATCCAAGTGCTGTATGCAAATGCAGATGAGTGCCATGTTCAAGAACGACTACATACTGCCACTAATAAGGTATGTAACACAAACGCTTTCCTTTTTCCCCATCATGAACGATGAGTGCCTCATGTGTTTTTTACGAGCTTGATGAGGGTAACCATATGCTCGGTATAGCTCATCTCATAGATGAGTCCAATCCCAAATATTTTCCGAACCTGGGATAGGAGGGGTTCGTCCCATGACGGGCCCTTCAATGTGAAAATTTAACGAGCCCATAGAAGGTAAACTCGGTCGTCATTTCATGTTTAGAGAGTCTGAAAAGAACTAAAGGAGACTCCAATGGTCCTTTTTCGTAAAGTTAGCCTTATCACCCGAAAAAGGGTAAAACAACGCGGGAGAGGAATCTTCCAGTCATGATTGGATGGATTATAAATTTTTTGTAATTAGTGCCTCTTGGTCTGAAAAAGGGGTAAACTATCACCAGGAAGACGACCATTCAAATACTTTAACAAGCGTGAATGCGACAAGTTCGCTTGGCAATCTTTTCATTTTTCGAGAGCCTGAAAAGAGCTTAACGGTAGACTCCGGGGGGTGTCCTTTTCCATGGAAGTTTAACGAGCTCGGAAAAGTGATAAATCATAACTCAGTACTTGTTCTCATAGTTCCATGAGTACAAGAACAAACAAAGAGTAAAATCACCATCACGCAATAATTATAGACTAATTGTTTCAAAAATAACGACAAAACGTTCAAGGGAGTGTTCATACCCGTGATGACCGTTGTGATACGAGAAACGACACAAAAGACCACTTACAACTCCTGCACACTAGAAAATGTGTCAAATAGCCTCAAATATGACAAAAATGGTCAAAAACTATGATAAATGGCCCAAGAGCATCAAAATATTTGAAAAGGAATATTCCATTCTATTTATAAATAGAAAAATGGGCCAAAATAGATTTCATTGTTTCATTTGCTAATTTTGGAGGAGAAGTACCAATTTGGAGCCGAAACTTCCTTTGCCGATTCCGGGAGCTACGATCCACCATTTCACCCATCATCAGGAGCAGGTAAGCCTAAACTTCATCCAACAACTTTCCAGTGGATTAGATTTTGTTTTTAGGTTCAATTTTTGGGTTTTTTGATGGGTTCATGGAGGGCTACTGTGCTCTCATCTCATCGCAGTTGGCCCTTTCGGGAACTGCGACGAGACCTACTCGGCGCAAGTCCTGAATGGATGAAGTGCGATGACATTGCACTGTACGCAAACGTACAGTGCGACGGTAGAGTTGCACTTCCCAACCATAAAATTTAATCCAAAAAATGAACTTGCAGAGGTTGAAGGAGGACCTAACAGTGTTTAAATGCCCTTCTTGGCAGGTTGCTAGCAAGCCAACATGGTTTTAGTGTGGCGAGAACGAGAACACGAAGTAGAATATGAACAAGCTACCAATGATCCACAATGCGTGGATGCCTTGAGGAACTGTGGTTTTCTCAAGTTCGTCAACATTCATAACTTCCATGATGGACTCGTCTGAACGAAAAGTCCGAAGTAAGAGATCAGGTAGAGATGACGTCCGTTGTAGAGAACAGGATGGAGAGGCCATCGTTAAATGGTCCTCCAGTGCTGATTGGATAGCCTCATAAATACGTTCAGCGGGTGAAAGAGGCATTATATCTCCAAGCAGGTGTGTTGTGGCTTCATTTGGTACAAGCCAAGCATCGGTAGAGTGAGATAAAATCTCTATGGAGATCATGTTCATCGTAGCAACATGATTAGGGGGGTCCGCGGCTGGAAAAACGCCCATGAGAGATGAATCTTTCAAAAGGCCAACCCCAATACTCTCATACTGTTTTGACATCTTTCCAATGGAAGGAACATGGTCACCAGGATGAGTAGTAGCGTCTGGTGTACAAAAATCTAATTGGTCGATAGTGACAATTCGTCCTTGGTGGCGGAATTGTACTATGCGGAACACTGAAGAGGCTACCGCCTACATGGTGTAAAACCAATTGCGACCAAGAAAGAGATTATAATCTATTGGGGCCGAGACCACTTCCACGTTAACAGTTATGGTCTTTCCTCCCAACTCAACTGCAAGAGCTTGTAAGAGCCCATGAGGTTGAAATCCACATATGTTGAATGCTTTCAATGTGGTGGGAGAACGATTCAATTCGGGGGAGCCAATGGCTCTCCAATAGGCGATCGACATGATAGAAGTGGAGGTGCCTTCGTTCAAAAGGGTACGATGGACAATCTTTCCAGCAATGTTTGCAGAAAATTGGAATGCGAGCTGGTGTGAGAGCCTCGACTTAAAGTTGTCAAGTCTGAACATGATGGTATTCGAGGAATCGGGGTCGACTGCACCGATGGCCACAAGGAGAGTTTTGCGTTGATTAGGACAATTCTGCAAAACTTCTAGGGTAGACATGGCCCAAGCTGCTTGTGCCAAGTCCTCTACGATATTGTAATTTTGTGCCGCTCGATCATTAGGATTGAAAACAACTTTTTGAATCGTACTCTTGGGCGGTCGCAATATCGAGTCTAAGGAGGGATTCTTAATAGTGAGAGAAGTTGATGGTATAGTGACATCAGTTAAGGAGTTGGAATCTTTTTTAGTATTACTTCCAGTGGATTCCTTCGAAGGGACCGGTTCCTAAGATCACGAGCGAGTGTTCAAATTGATCGTCTCGTTACGCACCATGAGAACATGCACAGTATTGGAAGGTTCCCCTGGGCTGGGGAGGTTTGAGAAATCATCTACTGGTTCTGAGTAGGAAACAGATCATTGAGGACTGCGGAAGTTGGTTTGCCCCTAAGAAACTTTTGTACTTCATCTCTATGGGACATTCTTTGGAGAAGTGGTCATCTCCACACAGTAAACAAGGATACTTTAGTTTCCGTTTCTGCTTGGTATCGTCAGGAGTGCTCTTTTGTTCCTACTGGGCGGAAGAATTTTTGGGTTTCCCCTTGTTCTTCTTTTTACAGCCGGACTTTTGAGATGAAGCTAATTGGACAGAATTCACCTCTTCAGTTACAGCAGGAGTGGTTGACTTGGTGGTGCTGTGGCCAGCTGGAGTCGGGTTGGATGATCTGAGGGTGCTGGCAGCAGGCTGGGTGTTAAGGGAGCCAATGATTCCATCAGTTTGGAGTCCCTTATGTGGTTCCGCAGGGTCATTAACGTCACGGGGTGCATCAGGCAGAATATCAAACAAAGTGCCGGATTGAGTGTAGACTAGGTCTAGTACATGGGCACTTGCAATGGCTTGTTCTTTGGTGACAACACCTCACATAGAAACGTCTCTTGCTATGGTAGGGATGAGGGATTTTGCGAACCAGTCTGCTAGGAGCTGATATGGAATAGGAGCTTTAATGAGACGTCGTCTCCTTCTCCATTCGTGGATATGATCCAAAATATGAGTGGCGGTATTCTGATGGAGCGAGGTTAAAATCTCGGTACCAGTTTCATACTGTATGGGCAGCTGGAAATGTGTCAAAAAGTTCATGGCACGAGAACCAAAATCAGGAAAAGAGTGGGGTGGCAACTCAATGTACCACTTGGAAGCCGAACCGGTGAGAGTCCTTTGAAACAATCTAAGACGAATTGAATCATCCATTAAGGAATTAGATGAACACCATAAGTGGTATGTCATCACATGGTTTTTAGGGTCTTCACCTGGCTTGCCGTCAAATTTGGGGATATCAGACGGAAGTTTCACCGGAATCGGTGGCCAGTTAGATCCTTGGTAAATAGGATCATTGGTTAAACGAGATAGGTTAAGCAGGTCTAAAGTAGCCAGGAAGGGCAGTTGTGGGTTAGGCTGCACGTATTGATAATACAGATAAGGCATGTAAGGACCAAAACTGACCGTAAGGTGTTCCAGGAGGAAACTGGCCGTAGGGGGATGTGCTACCTGGACCATAAGGGGGTCCGCCACCATAAGGTGGTCCCTTCCAAAAAGGTGGGGGTCTACCTCCACCACCGGGAGGGGGTGGAGGTTGGCCGCCACCATCGGGAGGAGGTGGGGGTCCATAACTGTAATGAGGTGGCCCACCACCGCCTCCGCTTGGAGGGGGTGGTGGACCACTTCCGCCACCAAAAGGATGGGGGTCCCCACCACCTCCGCCGCTGGAAGGATGAGGGTCTCCACCACCACTGCCACCACCATAGTAGTTAGGTCCTCCACCGCCTCTGCCTGGAGGGGGTGGTGGACCACCTCCACCACCCGAAGGGAAATGTCCTCCTCCACCATGATAGGGTGGTCCTCCGTCGCCTCCGCCGAGAGGGGGTGGTGGACCATTCTCGCCACCGCCGGAAGGGTGAGGGATATTATTGGTAAAATGAGGTGGACCTCTACCAAGGTTAGGTGGGGGCCCGCTGCCTCCAGTAGGAGGTGGGGGAGGACCGATCGAGGGTGGTGGTACTTGAGGGATAGTCGGTTGGGGTCCATGTTGCAACACAGGTTGTTACCCCCATAGAGTGTATGGATTCCCGGGATAAGGTATCTCGTATGGTGCGTTTCCGGGATTAGATTGGCCCGACGCAGGGTTAACAAAACTTGGATACGCTTGACTCCATGAGGGTTGAGTTACATTGGATGACCCCCCAACATGAGATAATACCATGGTGGATGGTCTAGCGGGTTGGGAAGGTCCAACGGAAGGTCCATTGGGGATTCCATTGCCTATGTTCTGGTTAGGAAACAAGGGTTTCCCCCAGCCATGACAGGTTGACCGCTATTCAAAGGTTGAACCAATGTAGGTTGTTTACTAGCTACTGTAGTAATAACATTACCAATAAGATAATCCGGTGGAATGGAATACCCTCCCCTCGAATTCTGAGGTGGGGGAGGAATTGGTAAAGTAACAGTGGTAGTGACAGGTGTGTTGGACTGTTTCCCTTCCACAGGTTGGTTCACTTGAGGTGCAGGACTGGATTCTTGCGAGGGTTGACCAGTCTTATTAGTGGTCTCGTGGTGGGAAGGTTGTTCTAGTGATCCAAAAGATATCGGATGAACCAGGATGTCTCTGTCGTCGAATCTTATTTGGAAATGTCGATTTCGAAACTCTTCAGAGCATTGCTCGATACTTTGTCTTCGAAGGTCATCACCCTTAAGACATAACTGTTCCACACGTTCGTCGATAGGGCCGAAAATCTCGGTGGGGTCAGGCCTGTAGTAAGGTCTAGAGAACTATGGAGTAGTCCAGTTAGGTGGGGATGAGATGGCAAAATGAGCCACTAGGTGGTCTGTAGAAGATGTCCAGTAAGCTGCTGAAGGACCAACAACTGCTGTAGGGTTGTCCTGGGGTCGGTTTATCCATTCCAATGATCTAGGTTGTCCTCGGATGACGGGAGAAAGGCCTTGTGAAGCAGGGGTTTGTGCTCCTTCATCTTGCGGGGGATGAGGGGTAGGTGAATTCAGAGGAATTTGTGGAAACAAAAGTCCTCCAACATTCAGAGTGGGGTTTTCCACTTCAGTAACTACAACCGCGTTACGCTGATCCATTCTTACCCTCGAAATAAGCTCCAGATTAAGGGGATATTCGGGTGATAAGTTTAAGATCCTATGGGATATTCTCTAGGGAAAATCCACTAGAGTGTCAAGATGATCAACCAGGATGGCTGAAACAACGTTTCTCCTAAGGGTATGCTAAAAGAAAAGCAGTCTAGAAAAACATACTCAAACTAAGGCAATAAGCAAACTTATGTGACAAAGTGGATTCAAAAGTCTGGAACCTCACGGGATTATCAAGGCATCGCAAACCGCGATATACTGCAGGGTCCAACGATATGACGTGACAAGGAGGATTGGGATCTTACCCTTTCCTGCATACCCGATTACCTGGACAGTACGTGCGTGCTAATCTCCTTGAGTGCTGTTCTCGGTGTATTGCTTTGCCAAGACGGCCAAATGGTTAACTCGGTTGGTTTCAAGAATCCTAGTGGTGTCTCCTAATATACGCAAGGTACGTGGGAGCTCAAATCCATAGTGGTGCTGTCTAATGCACAACCATTCGGCAAGAGACCTTCCGATATACTACTGAGTACGTGATACACCCTTCGATATACGCCAAGTACGGATTATGGTACTTGGTGGGTACGTGAAGGAGCTCGATATACCAATAAGTATATGGAAGACTACAATACCCCTAGGATACAGTGCTGGAAAATAACGACAGTTGCCACGCTTAACGACGCCAGAACACGTCTCTAACTTACACACAAGTTGCTAAAAATTTTACCTAGTTCTATTGTTAATTTTATCTTGGACGGTTAGGTGAATGCATGAGGTGAGTACATAATCGGAAGCATAATGCAAGCCCTGGCTACATGCATGAAATATTCTTTTCTTTCAATGAATTCTAGCTATGGGAAGGAGAAAGCTTTTTCCAATAGTATTGCCAAAACAAACTTAATGCAACACAATCCCAATTCAAACAAAACTTGACTATGAAAGTATTCTTTTCCTTTTTCAACGAAACACAAAAAGTCACAACACTACTATCCAAATCAAAGCATTTTTCCTTTTCTTTTTCTTTTCAAATCAAAACGACACTAGGTAATGAAAAGAGAGGATTCTGAAATGGAATATGCAAGTTTTTCAATTTCACTTTCAATGGTCTAAAAGCAACAAAAATTAAAAATGCATTTATCTTTCCTTAGCATGGAATCAATTTTGAAAAAATCGAAGCGTTCTTTGAGTCTTTCAAGAAAATGAGCGATTCATAGTTTGAGAAAAACACAATAGATCATACATTCATTCAACTTTTCCAAAACACAAACGAGAATTTTCCAATGAACAACAATTTTCTTCAATAACGTTCAAGAAATGATGGGAAAGAAGCACTTTTAACTTTTCAATGTATGCACCAAAGAATAAACTTGATAGCAATTAAGCTTTCAGATCTAAATGACTAAAAAGAAAACACTACTTGTAGCACTAGTACACTCAGAAAACTCGATAAAAGACAAGCACTCAATCAAGCTGAAAGACACACTTAACTCAAAATCAAGCAGCAACAAGCAAACCAAGCAAGCAAAGCTCAAACAAAATGAGAACGAGGTCTAGAAGCTGATCTGATATAATGATCAGATCAGGGATGGAAGGAAGGGAATGCAAGCGTGAGCGGATGAAGGTGGAGGAGACAAGAGTATCACCACTACCAGTCTTCAAGCTTGTCCAAAACAGAACCCAAAATCAATCCAAACAAAACCAAACACTCAAAACACAAATCATAGGTGGGATATCTGGCTGGATCTTGCAGCACAGAGGGAGTTCATATAGCAAACCAAAGTCTAGACTGTCAAATGGAGAGGAGATGCCTGCATGCCAAAATTTGACAAATCGGCGCACTCTGTGTTTGTACATAGTGCAACGTCGTATTTTGCCTACACGGGAAGTGCAACGATGTCGCAGTATACCAATGCAAGGGATGCGACGAGTATCTAACAGGTAAAGAATAGAGACCCAGAATGACACAGTGTCGCTCTGTTCTCACTGCCAGGTGCGACAGGTGAAGTCTAAATTAAAAAATGAATCAGATCTCTCAACAATGAACCATGGAATGGTTTGGGAATGAGTTGTATAAACTTAGAGGAAGTAGACTAGAGTCTTCAATACGAAGATCTAATAGTGAAATCAACTCCGAGAAGTAAAATGGAAAAAATAAAAGGCTTGTGTCAAGCCATCAACTGAAAACGACTCTCAGATTAACAACTACTGACCAGATTCTATACTCCCTAGTATTGTCTCCATATTTGTTATCAGACAATCCACTCGAGCGGATGCGAGCCAGATCTCCCTAGCTCAAAGTGAGTCTAGAACAAATAGAACAGACTATTACTGCATTTCCTAGATCTACTTAAGGATCGAGTACTAGATGCCTTACCTTTCACTACGCAATCCTTTTTCCTGAATGTTGCTCCACGTCTCATGGTCGTCAGATCCAAGCTGCAAGGCCTGTCAAGACAAGAAACAAGAGAAATTAGTGAAAGAGATCTATACAATAAGAGATCTAAGTAAACAGTTAAGCAGGTAAACTACTCAATATCATTATACACATGAACAATATTGGTGGAAAGCATTTGTATTACTCCAAATAGAGGAGTACATAATAGAGATATAGAACCACAACCAAGGCTTAACGCTGTAGCCCTTCTCTGACGACTCCAATTTCCATATCCTTCCAAGGAAGTATGAGTTCTCCAATGGGTGAGTGGAGATGTTCTAAGAGTGATTTCACCAGCATGTAGATACCATAGCCTTCCTCCCTTTGGGATGGGAGTGAGCTTCATTTATATAGGACTAAATGGATAGGGTATGGATAGGATAGGTTGAGAGATGGTAGGAGAGGCTTAAGGGATCTCCCCAAAGGTTTAGGAACTGAGTTCTAGCTCTTCCAAGAGGTCAGGGATAGGGTCCCAAGTCAGCAACCTTCAAGGTGGACCTCGAAGAAGCTATTTTTGCCATCTAACTGACTTCGTCGCACCCTGTAATGGAGTAAGGTGCGACATCGCATGTTGCTAGTGTGCAGCCTGCGACGACCCTTGAAAACTTAGCACAATTGGATACAAATCCTCTCAGGATGGTTACTTAGTCCAAGTATCTTCAGGGGTGTATACACTGAATCTCATGATGAGTAGATTTTGGGTGTAACAGGAAGTTGACAAAGAATTGGAGTTTCATGAACAAATTTGTGACATCCAGTGACAAGCACAAGACATGTTGCATACAGCAAATGAGAAAGATAAGGGCCGACATGACAAGCATCGTATTCCTCATTCATTCCAAATTGGGGATAAGGTCTGGTTACATCTCAAGAAGGATCGCTTCACTAGTCCATTCAAGAAGTTAAAAAATTTGTGATATGGTCCGTACAATATTCTTCAATAGATTGGCAAAAATGCTTTCCAGCTCGACATTCCTGCATGCCTGGTTTTGCATCCAGTATTCAATGTGGATCTACTTCGACCATACCATGCACCCTTGTTGGAACAGAACGAATTACCGAAAGCAGAGCCTGAAGACATCCATCCAGATGTTCAGGAGCCTCTTTTGTTGGTTGTGGAGCCTGATCTCTAGATTCAGAGATATTATTATTCAACTGTGTTTGTACCCTAGGTTTGCTTATGATCCTAGCATGACCCTAGAGCGGTTTGGGGGCATAGCCCCCGAGGAAATTTTTTGGGGCTGTTTTCGCCACCGGGCCCATGGTTTTGGGTAACCCGTGATATTTTCCCATTGTATTTCCCTTATAAAAGAAAGACATTGTAATATAGCTAGGGTTGATGTATTAGGTTTTATGTATTGTAAAGATATCTGAGATCAAGAAGAGAGACTGTGAGACAGTGAAGAGGAAGTGCAGCGGTTGTGCTGCAGGTTGTATCCCTTCACTTTGCTGGACGGAATAATAATAAGGACTGACAACTTCAGTGTGGACGTATCCCAAGTTGGGTGAACCACGATATATCTGTGTCTCTCTTGTAATGTGTATGTGTGATTATATTTGCATTTCTGTTTATTGTTATTGCTCTGTGATCCTGTTTTTCTAACATCTTCCTCGCGACACCATTGTGGGATGACGAGTACGCCATACAAGGATGAACACAATCCCCTTGTTTCAGGTTTCCAAAGCCATCCAACTCCCATCTCAAGGATGAGTGGTACTCTGTTATTGAAATAACTGACAAGTTTCCTCACCTTCGCGACAAAACAATGGGGACCATTGTTTCTTGAGGAAGGAGGTATGATCCACATCGTAGTTGGAATTGTTGTCAAATGCTAACATTGACTGCAACAAGTCATCGATGTCGATGCAAATTTGACAAGTTTCGACTCGACATGACTTCGACAAACTCAGCAACTCCGACAGGTTCAATTTCGACACAACTCCGACGAGTCTCGAATTCGACATACTGCGACACACTTCGCACCTTCGACATGTTCAACAACCTCACAGTTTCACGACTTCGACATGCGACTAGCGAATGTCGAACTTCGACAGACTGTCTCTCAGTCTTCCAGTCGATTGTAATGGTTGAACTGTTGAACCGTTCTAACTTCTTCTTTGTAACTGAACGTAACGAGCAGGCACCCAAGCATCTCAGAATTCTATATAAGCATGTAGAATATTGTAACATACATCGATCTTATCATCAATCTATATGTTTGGTAATAGATAAGAACAGTTCACATTCCTGCATATTGTCTGTGCGTATTTGTGTTTATCTATGTAGTGTAATCCAGCTTTGCTCATTTTGCTTTTTATTGCTTCCGCCATAACAGAGCCGACTCATTCAGTTGAACTGTTTTCCCCGTCGTGCTTCCTGGACACGACCTGGATCAAGGTGACCACCACATGCCCTAGGTGGTAGTCATTTAGAACATGCTCGGCCTCCTTGTGAGTCAAAAATCATCGTAAGATCAAATCAATACCACGATGATATAGGGTGTCGCTGATGATTAGGTAATATTTGGCATGATGGCAGATAAGATGACGTTAATCATGGGATAAGTGAGGCCCGGAGCGTTATGTTTGGACATACAAGGTGATATATCTGTACCATGGATTAGAGGTATTGATAAGGAACAATGACTCATTGGGGAGAGAGTCAATGGGCTCAGATTCATGGTCAATATAAGGAAAGTCGCAGATTAGCTCCGCAAATGCTAATGACTTTTTATATTTTTCCTTTTCAAACTGTAAATCAAATTCTTGAAGAATCACAATCCAGCGCAAATATTTCCCCCCTAGTACTTGACAAGTTAAAATGTGGTACATAGGGTTTGAATCAGCGATGATAGTAGTTGTACGGGGAAGAATGCAATGAAGGAACTTATGGACGGCGATGACAGCTGCCAGAGCCAACTTATCGACATGTGAATAATGATTTTCGTAGTCGATAAGACCCTTACTAAGGTAATAAATCAAATGTTCTTGCGCGTTGTTATCTTCCTTCACTAAAACCATACCAATAGTCGAGGTAGAGGCAGCGAGATAAAGGATATAATCCTTGGTGTAATCAGGTGGTTGTAACACAGGTGCATGGTTAATGGCGTGATTGAGATTGTCAAAGGCACTTTGGGCATAGTTGTCCCAGACAAAAGGGGCGTTCTTTTTTAATAACCGCATATAACCCTGTGTCTTTTCCACATAATTACACATGAAATGACGCAAGTACTTTTCCTTTCCCTGCAAACTTTAAAGTTCAGTGATGTCTGTAGGTGTGGGTAGGGCTAGAATAACTTATACCTTGAGGGGATCAATGCAGATCCCATATTTTGAGAGGATGAAGCCAAGGAGACGTTCGGACTCCCAAATCACTCTACGCAGAATATGCACTTGTGAGGATTTAGGCAGATGTTATAGCATCGACATCGGAGGAAAACAACCATAAGATGATCGATATGAAACTCATGATGATTTGAATGAGCAATCAAATCATCTAGGTAGGTATCCACGAAATCCTTAATTTTGTGAAAGGCATATGACATGGTCCACTGGAATGTAGCACCAACATTTTAAGGCCTAAAGGTAATTTGTGGTATGAAAATGTACCCCATGGGAAGATGAATGAAGTCTTGTGCTGGTCTGTTGGGTGGATCTTAATCTGATTATAGCAAAAAAATCCATCCATAAATGAGAATATGACACCACTGGCATAGTTGTCAATAATATGGTCGATAAATAGGGTGGGGTAATTGTCCTTAGGAAAAGCCTTATTTAGATCTCGGTAATCAACACAGACCCGATGGTTCCTTGATATTTTGTAACAGGAACGATGTTGGAGACCCAATCTGTCAAGGGGACAGGATAAATGAAACCAACTTTCTGCTTTAATAGCTGTAGTCTTTTGAGGGTGCATTGGACGAAGTTTTTTTCGGATGGGTTTTGCGTCAGGATAAGTTTTGATCTCATGCACAATGATAGCAGGATCAATCCCAAGCATTTATTCATAGCTCCATGTGAATACGTCATGGAATTGTTTAAACAAGGCTGCATAAATTTTGATTTCTTCAGAATAACAAGTTTGGACAATATGAATATGTTCCATGACACTGGGTTTCGCCGAGATGTCAATGGTAGTGGTAGGGGTAATGTTGGCCAAATTCCCTTCGGTTACCGTATCCTAGGTGAGAATACGAGACTAAGGGTTGGAAATGACATATGGTGAAATAATAGTGTGAATATCATTCTCTATTGTGTCTAAATGTGGGAGGAAGGATGATCGATGGTGATGGTCGTCCCGTGGGAGTTCATCCAAGCTCATAATATCCATGATGGATTCATTGGAGGGAAATGTATGGAGGAGATGATACAGTGATGTCGAGGATGAGTTCAACCAAGATGGTAGAGAACATGGTTCTAATGCCACTAGGTGATGGTCATAAGGTGAATCAGATGCCGATTTGATGGCCTTATAAGTAGCCTCAGCTAGGTTGAGATGCATCTGATCTCCAATCGAATCAATGTCAATATGATCGGGAACAAGCTAAGGGTCCGTTGAGTTGGAGGAAGATGGGATCATGGATGAGATCATGTTCACCGTGGAAACTTGTGATGGGTGATTAGGTTTTGGAAAGACTCCCATCATGGATGAGTCCTACCCCCAGACTCTCATATATTTGCAAAGAGTGTCCTAGAAGACAGACATTATCCGCGGGATGAGTTGTGGTGTCTGGTGTACAAAAATCTAATTGGTCAATAGTGACAATTTCCCCTTGATGGGGAAACTGCACAATAAGGAAGATAGAAGATGCGACTGTAGTCATAGCATAAAATAAATTTCGACCAAGCAACAAGTTGTAATCCAATGGTGCTGCAACTACTTCCACGTTAAAGGAAACAATCTTGCCTCCTAATTCAACGGCTAAGGATTGTAAAATCCCGTGTGGTTGGAATCCATGTCCGTCAAATACTTTTAGAGTGGTAGGATAATGGTTCAGTTTAGTAGAACCAATGGCTCTCTAGCAGGACAAGGACATTACGAAAGTAGAGGCTCCTTCGTCTAAAACAGTACGATGGATATTTTCCCAGTGACATTGGTAATGATTTGGAATTCTAGTTGGTGGGAAAGCCTTGGCTTAAAGTATTCCAATATAAACATGATGGTATTAGATGATTCTGGATCCACTGCTCCAATAGCAGATAGCAGAGACTTAAATTGATTAGGATAGTTTTGTAAGACTTCAAGGGTCGACATAACACATGGTGCTTGGGCTAGATCTTCCACAATATTGTATTTTTTAGTGGCCTGGGCATTGGGGTTGAAAATCGCTTTTCGGATTGTGATTTTGGGTGGAGGAAATGTTGCATCTGATATCGGTTTGTCTATGGTCAAAGGACCTTGTGTAGGAGGGATAGTGGATGTGGATGTGGAGGATTTTCCAGTATGACCTCCATTATATTCTTTATTTGAAACATAATCCTACGTGCGTTCCCTGGTGGATAAGTTAACCGTTTCACTACGCATCATGAGAACATGAGCGGTTGTGGATGTTTTATCTTGTGAAGGAATTGGTTGTTGTGCAACCATCTGCTGTTGTTGCGTGGGGAAGGGGTTTGTTAAAACTGTGGGTTGAGGGTTTCCTTTTAGTAAAATTTGGACTTCTTCACAATGTGGAAATTATTTCGTGAAGTGGTCATCATCAGACAGTAGACATGGATATTTAGCCTTCCGTTTCGGTTTGGCATTAGTAGAGTCTGGAGTGGTTTTTTGTTCCCGTCGGTTAGAATATTTCTTGGATTTTCCTTTGTTTTTCTTCTTACCACCAGCTTTATGAGATGAAGCAGATTGGACTGAATTCACCTCTGTGGTGGGAACAGGACTGGGTGAATAGTTGGTGTTATTACCATCCTGTGATAGATTTGGAGTTGAAACCATATGGCTTTGTGATCCAATCGATGGGGTGGCAGGATGGGTTTTTACGGAACCAATTATGCCATTGGCATGCGATCCCGTGGATGGTTTCCTTGGGTCATATGTGGGGCCAAGGGCATTGGGAATAATGTCGTATAGAGTGCCAAATTGACCATAGACTAAGTCTAAGTACTGGGCACGTGCAATGGCTTGTTCCTCTGTAACCGCGCCACCCATAGCGACATCTTTGGCTATGATAGGCAATATTGATTTCGTAAACCAGTCAGCCAATAATTAGTCCGGAATGGGAGCCTTAATGAGCAAACATCTTCTCCTCTATTCGTGAATATGTTTGGAAATATGAGTGGAGATAGATTGTCGGAGCGAAGTTAAAAGATCTGGATATTCTCAATTAACTCGGAATAAACCCACAATTTCTGAAATAACCCACATTTTGAAAGATATAAGATGATATATAATTGATGATTGAAAATTACAATGCTTTGGCCTTTATATAGGCCTACTAAGACCTTTTCATCGAAAGGTTATGTCTTTTAATGTAAATGATTTAATTATTATTATTATTATATTAATATTATTAATTATTTAATATTGTGTTTGTTACATTGCCTTCCCCTTAAGGGAACCTTTGTCCTCAAAGCTTATTTACTGAAGGAATTATCAGTTATTTTTGTTTGTAACATCTTCTCATGGTATTTTGAATTTGTAACTGTGATACTTGATTAATAAGGCGATATAATTTCCGAATTTTTGAGCTGATTTGTTGCATTTCTTGGGAAGTGATCCATCTGAAATTTACCTTCATTGGAGTTGTTTTTTGGTTTGATGGAATAGAATTTCTTGTTTTCTGCAACCCAAGCAATTTGGTGATTTTGTCTTTTCTCTCCTTAAAAGTAGTTAGTTTGTCTATAGGAGTAATGTTGTTTATTTTTTCCTTGATTATGTCGACTTTTATGATTCAGTTGTCGATAAGGGCTCTTTGTAATGTTACTTTTCTTGTTAATGTCCGTAGTATCTTCCTGCTTCGATTTTTGTGTATATTCTTCTTTAATTGGGAAGACATCTTGAGCTGCGACTTGAATTGAGTCTGTAAATGTGCCTTTTAACTTGTCCTCTAACATTTTGTTATCGTTTTGCATCTTTTTAATAATTTATTCCTGTGATTTCTTATCATCTTCGAGCCTCTTAAGTTGTTCGGTTAATTGTAAATTTTCTTCCTCTTTATCCAGTAATTTTCCCTCGGTATCTTCATTTGATTGTTCTTCCTTCTTAGTACCTTTTAACTTCATGATGTTTTCAATTAATGTCTTGTTATGGTTTCTTAACCGATATATTTCTTCAGTGTTATTTGATAACGTGCTTTTCACTGTTGTAATCTCCAACTTGTGCACCTTTTTAGTGTCGTCCTCTTTCTCCCGGAGTTCTTTAATACGTTGTTGAAGGCAACAATTCTCTTATTCTTGGCATATTACTTTTGTCTGAATTTGTGTGATTTTGTCATCTTTGTCCTTGATGATTTTGTTTAATCATTTTATTTCTTCTTTATTCTCGACCACTTCTTTCATGATTTTTTGGTTTTGTAGATTCTGATTGGGATATTTTTCACTACTTTATTCCTTGATTTGAGTAGTTCATCTCTCAATACACTTTTTTAGATAACAATTATCCCGCTCTATAAATCCTTTAGAAATATCCTTCTTCGTAATCTTCAATAGTAGACGATCATTTGTTTCTTTATAATGATCTAACTCGTCCAATGCTGCTTGTAGCTGCGGATTTACTACTCCATATGTGTTTGTCATTGTTTGTGACTGTGTCTTTGCTTCAACTTTGTCTTCTTTTCTTTGACAATAAAGGGTCTTCGACTTTCTTCTTATTAATTTTTTTTTAATACTTTAATACTTACTTTTTTTAAAATTTGGGATCTTTTATTCGATGACTCAGTGTTGCTGATGCATAAAATCCACTGCTCGGATCCAAATTCTAACTACACCAGTGACTCCGTCTCATGAGAATGGTGAAGAATGACTATACACACTGCCACCTTCGTCTCACACTAGCCACAATAGTCTTTTCCTTTCTCTGCATACAATGTAGGTTCACATAGAGAAAGCTATGCTCAAAAGGCACTTGGATCTCCACATTGGTTAACCTTTTGCTTTAGATTAACTTCTTTGTGGATTGTGTGTAGATTAGGTGGTTGGGAAGAATGATTGCTACCCTCCCCACCCAAGTTCAGTTCTCACTTGCTCCTTGGTTGCCTTAAGACTTCTTATGCACTAATAGCTTTTAAGTTATTTAATAAAGAGAATTAAAGCCTAAACTCAACCTAATTAAGGTATGCGTTATGATTTAATATCCAATAACCTTTCAATAAGTAAATAACCTAATTAAGGTGTGAGTTGGTTTCTTGATAAAACCAAGGGTTGGTTTTATAAAACCACAGGCTGGTTTTATAAAACCATCCTTTTTTTATGGGATCTTCTTCCTTCTTCTCTCTTTTTTTTTTACTTCTTCCTTTTTTTGATTTTTTTCTTCTGTTACTTGGTCAAAGACCACAATTTTATGGAATCCCTAGGATAATGGTTAAAAACCATAATATGGCCAAAGCCCTAGATCATGAATGTAGATTTGTTACCAAGTTATATCCATATCCGGATATTCTCAATTAACTCGGAATAAACCCACAATTTCTAAAGTAATGCACATTTTGATAGATATAAGATGATATATAATTGATGATTGAAAATTACAATGCTTTAGCCTTTATATAGGCCTACTAATACCTTTTCATCGAAACGGTTATGTCTTTTAATGTAAATGATTTAATTATTATTATTATTATTATTATTATTATATTACTATTATTAATTATTTAATATTATGTTTGTTACATTGGTTGTTTTGCAACCATCTGCTGTTGTTGTGTGGGGAAGGGGTCTGTTAAAACTGCGGGTTGAGGGTTTCCTTTTAGGAAATTTTGGACTTCTTCACGATGTGCGCATTCTTTTGTGAAGTAGTCATCACCGCACAATAGACATGGATATTTATCCTTCCGTTTCGGTTTGGCATCAGTAGAGTCCGGAGTGGTTTTTTGTTTCTTCTGGTTGGAAGATTTTTTGGATTTGCCTTTGTTTTTATTCTTACCACCGATTTTTTGAGATGAAGTAGATTTGAATGAATTCACCTCTGCGGTGGGAGCAGGACTGGGTGAATAGTTGGTGTTATTACCATCCTGTGATGGAGTTGGAGTTGAAACCGTATGTCTTTGTGATCCAATCAATGGGGTGGAAGGATGGGTTTTTACAAAACCAATTATGCCATCGGCATGTGATCTCGTGGATGGTTTCATTGGGTCATATGTGGGGCGAGGGGCATTGGGAATAATGTCGTATAAAGTGCCAGATTGAGCATAGACTAAGTCTAAGTACCGGGCACGTGGAATGGCTTGTTTCTCTGTAACTACCCCACCCATAGCAACATCTTTGGCTATGATAGGAAATAATGATTTGGTAAACCACTCAGCCAATAATTAGTCCGGAATGGGAGCCTTAAATTTTAATGAGCCGATGTCTTCTCCTCTATTCATGAATATGATCGGAAATAAGAGTGGAGGTAGATTGTTGGAACGAATTTAAAAGATGTGTGCCGGTTTCATAGTAGATTGGTAATTGGAAATGCGTAAAAAAATCCATAGCCAAGGATCGAAAGTCTACCGAAGAGTGTGGTGGTAATTCAATATACCATTTGGCAGGGTTTCCAGTGAGGGTTCTTTGAAAAAGCCTCAAATGGACAGAATCATCCATTAACAAGTTATAGGAACACCACACGTGATATGTCATTACGTGGTTTTTGGGATCCTTATCAGGTTTTTCGTCAAACTTGGGTATGTCTGATGGCAGCTTCACAGGAATGGGTGGCCAATTCATTCCATGTTGAATGGGATCATTGGTCAAACATGGCAGATCCAACAGATCTAGTGTAGCCATAAATGGTAACTATCAGTTTGGCTGCGGGTACTAGTAATATTGGTATGGCATTTGAGTATTAGTAGGACCATAGATCGATTGATCATAAGGTCCTCCCATAGAGGGTTGGAAATATGGTGGGGTTCCCCCCATGCTAGGGGGTGGACTTGATGGGGGTCCTCCTCCCAATAGAAGGGGTCCTCCAAAATGAGGGGGTTTTCTAGATGGTGGGGGTGGAGGTGGGACAGGTGGTGGGGGAGGGGGTGCGCCGCCAGTTGGGGGTCCAGTTGGTGGAAAATTATGGTGAGCACATGGGGTGTTTGTGTTTCCAGGGTAAGGTACTCCGAGATAAAGATTTCCTGGAGAGGTTTGATAGATTTGACTTGTTTCCATATTGTGATTACTTGGATATATATAACCCCATGCGGGTTGGGCCCATACAGATGATCCTCCCCTATGATGTGCCCACGAAGGTTGTTCCATGGTCGGGGGTGAACTCCTAGTCATATTATAAGTCATAAACAAAGGTTTTCCTCCACTGGAATTTTTTCCACTAACTAGAGGTTGCCCCCCAGTTAGGTTTTGTCCATTAACTAGAGGTTTCCCTCTAGTTAAGTTTTGTCCACTAACTAGACGTTTCCCTCTAGTTATGTTTTGACTACCAACCGAAGTTTGCTTTGTGATTAGGCCACTAACCATAGGTTGCCCTGAGGCCATATTTTGACCACTAACTAGAGGGTGTCCTCCAATCATACTTTGTCTTAAAGGTTGTGTTCCAATCACAAAGTTAACAGTGGTTGAAGGTTGCCCCTTAGTCATTGAGGTCAAAAGAGGTCTAGAACTGACCAATGGATGTGAATAATATGGAAAAAATGGTTGGCCTGGTTTGTAGGAGGCCATGTTGGGAACAGACATTCCTGGTGAAGGAAAAGAAAAAAAAATACATGGGAGAATGGGGTTCGAGGTTCACTAATTACGAAGTGGAATGGGGAGGGAAACTCTGGAACCTTACTCATTCTCCAAGTATCCATAAGCAAGATACAGTATATTGAAGTGGTCCGAAAAAATCTTCGTTCGAGAAGAGTCTGGTAAGGTGCAGAGGTGGAGGTGTCTCCACGGTCGATGGTGAACCAAAATCGGAAATAACTTTCCCTGGGGAAGTCCCCCAAAATGAAGCAGTTGGAAAAAAAGCAATCTCTATCGGGTCATCTGGGGGTCAAGTGAATATCCAATCGACGGCTCCAGGGTGTACTTCAAGTGAATGGTGTAAATATGTGTTACACGAAGAAGGTTGTTCCACCACTAATGGTCCCATAGGATCGTGGGTTCACAAGCGGAGAGAAATCCCCTCCTGATTGAGTATCTGGAATTCCTTCTTCATGTGAACTAGTTGTAGTGGGTTGGTCCATATCTTACCCTGTTCTTCCTTCCCAAATGAGAGGATATTCAGGTGGAAATTTTTGTATTCTACGATATCTCCTTAAGGGTTTCTTAGTCAGAATGGCTGATGAAAGTCTCCTCCTAAGAGTCTTCTATGGAAAAACAGACTTCAAGTCCTACTCAGGCTAAATCCACAAGCAAACTTATGTGACAAGTGGGATAAAGAGTTGGATACTCACAGGAGTGTCAAGGCGTCACAACTTGCGATATACTGCAGGGTCCAACAGTAATAATTATCCCAATATTTCAGAGCACTAACCAGGGAGGATTAAGACCATAACCCTGACCATATTACTCGACTACCTAACAATACGCGTGTAGTATCTCCCTGAGTGTTGTTCTCGGTGTATTGCAATGTTAAGGCAGCCAATGGTTGACTCAGATGGTTTCAGGATCCTAGTGGGGTATCTTGATATAGGGAGCTCCAATCTGTAGTAGTGTTGTCTAATGCACAACTATTCGAAAGGAGCCTTCCTATATACTATCGAGTACATGAAGTACCTTTCTATATACCCTTAAGACGTGAAAGACCGTTCAATATACAGACTAGTACGTGGAAGAACTGCAAGCCCCCAAGATGCAGTGCAGGCAAATAATAACAGTTTCTATGCTTAAATACGTCGGAGCATGTCTCTAACCTATCACATGAGTTTCTAAAGATTTTAACTTAAACTAGCATTTGATTTTATCTTGCACGGTTAAGTCGATGCATGAGGTGTAGACTCAAACCAATATGCATGAATAAGCTAAATGAGATGCAAGTCTTTTATTTTTCAATGAAAACTATCTAAGGAAGGAGAGAGATCTTTCTTCTTTTGTTGAAACAATTAAAATCTACCCTGAAACGCAATACTATCCTTTCACTTTTCTCCTTAAGAAAAACCAAAAGACATAAGCGAAAAACACTCTTTCAATCAAATCTAATGATACCAAAATAACACCAAAGCAAATATTTTGTTTTTGTTTTTTTCAAAAGAGATTTGACAATGCAAATTTAAAATAAAAGAACAATGGAATCCTTTAATTTGCAAAACACCTCAATTTCAAACGAAGAAGCAAAGGAGTTAAGAGGACGATTTCAGACGTCTTTGGAACATGCACTAATTGTAAAAAATGATTGAAAATTTAAAGTTTATGATCAATCTAAGATTTCTTCTCTTTTTCAAAGACTTTAAGAAAATCAAAAGGAAGAAAACATGGAAAATTCCTAGCTCTTTCAAGTTTTCCAAACAATTATCCAAGATCCAAAAGATGTATCTTCTCAACGAATCAAAGCACTACACTTCAAAGATGAAGAGAATGAAAACCCTATTCCTTTTAACACTATGTTCAATCAAATCCAAATATGGCTATGCTCACTTCGAGAGAGTCCTGCAACTTTTGAAAACAAAAAGTATCCATGGCATCTTGTGGAGAGTCTGCGGTAGGTAAATTTCTGTTGTCAACGTTTCGAGCCATTCTTGGCTCATCATCAGGCATCGCTAATGTCCTGATGATGAGCCAAGAATGGCTCGAAACGTTGACAACAGAAATTTACCTACCACAGACTCTCCACAAGATGCCATTAATTCCCACTACGGATTCTCAGCCATCTCAAAAAGTATCCACCCAAGCAATCTCTTTCAAATCATACAACAATCCAAACCAACCCTACACTAGAAAGAGTTGGTACAGCAACACACTTTTGGAGGTTTCAAGACTTAAAACAAAGCAAATTAGAGGCTTCTATAGGTCCACAAGACTAGTCACACTTGCAAGAGAACAAATTCACACAAAGAAAATCAAGTAACCGCTTGACTATAAAGACTCAACGAGAAAGCACACTACTCTGAATTCCAAGAATAAAAATAGAAACATAGATCTGGGGAAAATATAGACATTGACATAAACTCAGAAGATGACTAGGTCCAAGTCTGAGCAAGGGTAAAGGCCCTACTAAAAAAATTTGCAGTAGGATGCGGTCTATCAATAGAGCAAAGTACGTCTTTGTGGGTCGACGCGGTTTAATACACTACCCAGGTGTGTCGATGGCGCACTGTGTATCAAAGGTAAAGTGCGTCGATCTCCCAAAAGCGATTTTTTTCAAAGATGAAAGCTACAAAACCCCTGAATTCAACAAATTTGAGTGGGCCTAGTGTGCCAAGAGCAATATGGATGTACCAATGACTCTATAAAAGTAGATCCAAATCAAAAAGTGTCACGATCTAAGAAAAATCCGAGCAAATAAAAAGAAATAGATCTAGAGAGCAAAGATCCCCAGTATGGTCGCCAATTTTGTTTTCAGGACTAGTTTGCAAATGCGGACATAAGCTGACCTCCTTAGTTTAATCATTGAACTAGAACAAAACAAGCAATCATACATACTGTTATCACTCCAGGAAACTACCTAGGGTTATAAACTAGGTATGCCTGGTAACTTCAGAAAATATGTTTTTGTGTCTTTTAAAACAAAGGTGGATCAATGGGATGACTAAATCAAAGTGCAGTATTTAGACATTCAACATGTAAACAGATGAAACAGTGCCCTCAAGAAACAATTGATCAGCATATATAATATCAAAGGTGGATGAAGAAAACATGTAACCCAACCAATACGAAGTAAGGCTTGAGATACATTCAAAGAACTAAAATCAAGCTGTGAGCTAAACAATGCAAAGAAACATTCACATTCGAAGCTAGACAAACTGATACAGTGAAATAGAAGATGACAACTGATATTGAAACTGAGGGAAACCTGTGATCTATATTAGCATGAAAAAAACTGAATAAAGTAGCTAATTATTCCATCCAAAATCGAACCATTTTACAGTCTTGGCTCTGTGGCTTTATAGCCTTTACAAAGCAATTTCCAGATCCTAAAAACGTGGATCTGTTTGAGTTAACTAAAACAGTGTAAATGCAAGAGATAGATGTGATTGCTTGAATCAAGGAATGATGAGTGTGATCTCCTCTTCAAAGCTCAAGATATTGATAAGATAATTCATGATCCATCTCTTTTGACTGGCCTTTCGCCACTTCAGCTAATAAATCCGCGATGTGGGCGAAATTTGAGAGAATCTGTGAAAACAGGCTTTCGGCAGCTAAGCCTTCTGCCTGTTTCCCGTGTTAGCTGCCGAAAGCTGGCCTTTTCGGCAGCTAATGAGCGCTGTGGTGGCCCGCCTAAGCTGCCGAAACCTGTAGGATTCATGAAAAAACTGCCTTTGGAGAAAATCAATTTTCTCAACCGTCCGATGTCCGTTTTGCACGTTCGAATAGTCGATTTTGATCTACAGATCATAAGATATCCATTGGTGCTTTTAGATTTGGATTTGGAGCTCGGGAAGGCCGTCGAAATTGCCCCGCAACATCACGCGATTTCAGCCGAAAATTCCTCTTTGCCGATCTTTGTTGCAGGCCTGTGCTATTAATATTTCACCGAGTTCCTCTGGTTGGAAACAGAAGGTAAGATAATTTCTCGGTTGATTAAAGATATCCTTCACTTCAAGTCTCAGTTATTAGAGTTTGTTCATGATTCCTGATTTGTAGCTGAAGAGTTTAACTATCAGTCATAGAGCTGTGAGTCGTCAGTTTGAGCTTCTGTTTTCTAAGAAGTCACTGCCTGCAATCTCGCACTGATTCCCTGTTGCATTTAACACCCAGTCCTGTGGTTAGAGATCACTGAGATATTCCCTCAAATTCAGCCATTAAATCAGTTCGAAAATGGTGATCATCATCCTGTTACATATCACGATCTTCCCAACTACATACACAATGTAAGGTATACAACAGAATGCATGTTGCCTTTGGAAAATCAGGTCGCAGCGCCAAGGATGTTTGTAACTCTTAATAGCAGCTTCAACATGACCACAATCTTTTGAAACATTTTCGGCAACTAAAATCATTCTGGCAAACCAAATTAGCTGATGAAACTGGCCTGTTTCGGCAGTTAAGTAAACTTCCGCAGACTTAGTTAACTGCTGAAAACTGAGATTTTGAATTTTGAAGGCCATGACTTATAGAAATAAAGATTTTTACCCATTCTGGCATCCAAAAATGACGGTGGTCAATTTGGGAGATAACACATACATTTTCCTAACTTGATCCAATCACAAATTGAAAGATATAAGACATACCTTTGATTGTAAGTTGTCTTCAATGGTCCAATGCTCCAACAAGCTTACTCATCCACTTATAAGAAGCACCTACAAGACATGTAAGCCAAGCAATGCAAGAGGAAAACTAGATCTAGGATTAGATTAAGTTATATATATGACCAAGGAGATATACAAACAAATGAATAACAAACCATTTATGGGAAATGAAATGCTGTATTGTATTAACATAAATGGTAAAAAGTACAACCACTTAAGCCTTGGTGTCGTATCTCCTCTCCAATGGATTCCTTTTTGCTCCAAGATGTCACTTCAATTAAGGAAGGATAAGGATCTAAATTCTATTACTCCTAGTGTAATTTCTCCAGCATAACTCTATTCTCAATTCCTCCTCCCCTCACCCATGGCCAAGACTTGAATTTATAGGACAATATGGATAGAGGAGAGATGAGATCTTTAGGGATAATGGATGAGGTATGATCCCAACAAGTGAGGAATTCGAGTGAGATCCTAGCAAATAGGGAGAAGATCTCATCTAGATAAGATTTCATTCTAGAGACTTCTCGAAAACCCCTTTTTCTACTCGTACATACATCGACGCGACCTGAAAGTAGAGCAACGTGTGCCAAGTGAGTGTGACATGAGTTGATGTGAAGGCAAGTTGAGTCATCGACGCGGGTTGACAGTAGAGCAAGCCATGTTGATGGACATCAATGTGTGTTGCTAATGAAGCAAAGCGTGTCGAAGTCACAAAAAGTTTGATTGCATGACAAAAAGGTTTAAGGACCATTCCTCATGGATGTAGCTTCAGGGATTGTGGCAAAATGTGGTCACATGGTCTTGTGCAGCTGACGAAAATTCTGTGTCACACTAAAATTATGTGATACACATCATTTAAGAACACATGTATGAATTGTCTATCATTTAGACACCCATCATCATTATCTCCAATTGTCACCCCATTTTAAAAACACAAAACTTACTTTTAAATAACGATATATTATGAATATTAACTTTGAGGATGAATTGCTTAGAGTATGTAATATTCAACTTAACTCATTAAACTATGATCTATCTTCCATACTAGTTATTCAACAATAACATATTTCTCTTGAACTTGAATAGTCTACGCAATACTAATTACACTGGGAGATGCTCACGATTTGTAGAAGTGTGTTTTCTTAACAAAGTAGCATTCTATTATTCTTAAACAACAATATACCATGAATATCATTTTTAGGGATTAACTACGTGGAGTATTTAATACTTTAGTCATTCAACTATGACCCATCTCCTACCAGACTTAATCACTAATGATCAATTTTTATTCAACTTAGCTCTCATTGCATCGAGTGAGTATTTAATACTTGAGTCATTCAACTATGATCCATCTCCCAAAGAGCATTTCAACGATGATTGACTTTTCATGGGATTTAATCGTCCACTTAACACACATTGCATTTATTGATACTCGCAATAGTGAAGAACTGGCCATTGAAAACTAATGAAATGAATTGTAGGGTCAATTGCCACCTCCAAACAATGACCCATCTCCGATGAGAGTCATTCACTTTAATGATCAATTTGTCATGACCTTGAATAATCCACATAGAACTCATTGCATAAGGTGATTCTCACAATGGTGAATAAATGGGACTAAAACTGTCACCTCCAGGGAATAACCTATCGCATGATGAGAGTCATTTGCTATTGACCAACTTCTCACGAGCTTGAATAGTTCATGACACCCATTACATCATGTGCGAGCAAAGACCCATCTCTCATGATATTCTATCACTAAGGACCATTTTTCCATGAGTTTGAATGGTACACTTAACACCCATTGCATGAGGGGATTCTTAGAGGGGTGACTAATTTTTCAGGTTTGAATAATCCACTTAGTCCTTATTGCATATGGTGATGGTCATATAGAGAAAGAAGTGGGATCAAATCCCAAGCTTCTTAGGAAGGTCACATGACCATATGGGATTGAAATTAGACTTCTGGAAAAGTTTACCCATCGTAATGCAACTCTATCTTAAGTACACTTAACCATGGTACTCTATCTGATGAATGTTTTCTTTGATCTCTCTATAGATCATATTTATAGGGAATACAATGACGTAGCATATTCTTTATCAAAGTTGGTGCTTGATGGAGGAGCTGGGGTCTTATACCGGGAAGAATGGGTGGAAGGAACAAACACACAAAATGGTTCTATGTGGTTCTTAGATGATGCTTTTTAGACCACTATAGAAAGCATGTTTTATCTTGATTACTGATTATGCTTGTATAGTCTTGCATGTAGTTTTTTTTGGACATTATGATATTTTGGCTCAAGTTTTGTAGCTGTATGAACGAACTGAAAAAGCTCTGCTAGCAGAGATCGATGTACTTTTTGATTTCCTTAGAAATAACAAAAGTGCAGTTTTTTTCCTCTTAAAAAAAAACCATAAATGTTTCCCTGTACTAAAGTCATTAAACTCTAACCCATCTCCCTTGAGAGCCATTCACTAATCCCCAATTTCTTAGTATGACCCATTTTCCACTACAATAATGTACTAATTACCAATTACTTAAAATTCATTAATCACCAATTTCTCAATACTAATTCTCTATCGAGTTAATTTTATTATAATTCATTTTCCAATTCACTAATCACTAAAATTTAGAAAAGCCATTTAACAGTCATTACCCTCTCAACCAAAATTTAGAAAAGCCATTTAACACTCATTACCCTCTCAAATAAATTTAGAAAAGCCATTTAACACCCATTACCCTCTCAAATGGTTGATTGTATTAAATGATTTTGTAACATGGATTAAACCCCACCATGTCCTTCATATTTTAAGTTGAGTGACAATAAAGCCAAAAGTGAAAAGGTAAGTCCAGATTTCCCTAATTAAAAAAAAAACTTTCACATGTTTTTTTTAAACAGGCCATTAAAATACTAATAAATATGAAATTTATTTATACAAAACAAACACAAACATGTGATTCACTATTATCCAATTCTTATCCATTTGAGTCATCCAGTGACTAGTGATCACACGCAACTGAATCAAATTAACATTCGTTGTGTACCGAACTATATGCTAATCCCCTTTCCAATCAACTTTACTAATCACGTTCATGTATATATTTTGTATAAGTACAGTTCATTCGGAGGAAAAACAGTTTGCCACTGCTTTCTTTCCAGCCGTCCCCTTCGTGACCATCTTGTTACAATTTTTGTCCACTTTGGAAATCTTTGACAGAAAAACGTGCTGACTTCAACGTGCGTTAGTCTCAAAACCTGGAAGTATTCATTGTATCTAGTACAATGGACTGATGATTTATTTTTTATATTTATGAAGATTGAAACACCAAATCTATTTATCGATTAAACAAAGTATTTTAGTTGAGATATCACAGTTTAGCTTTTGTATGATTGCTCCGTACAGAATTTAAAACTGACAGCAGTGCACAGAGAGTTTGTCAAATAATGGAAATTGCTCCGTACAGGATTTAAAGATGACAGCAGTGCACAGAGCGTTTGTCAAATAATGGAAATTTACGATAATAGGGAAGAAGTTAATGACAAGCCCAAAATAAACATCATATACGGCTTTACATATCATCCACGCAGCATTAAAACTAAGAGGATTGGATTGTACTCGCCCATGGAGGCTAATATTATGCAGCCTGCTGCACGTCATTTAATGCGAATCTTATGCAGTCTGTTGCAGGCTATTTAAGCGGCCTCAATAGGCGAGTTAGCAGTTGGATTTCAAGCAGGTTGAGATCCAACAGCTAACCCGCCTGCTGCCGCCTCATTAAATGGCCTGCAGCAGGTTGGATATTGATCACCGTAAAATTCAATAAAAGAGAAAAAATAGATTGATAAAGAACTGTATTCAAGTTATTGCAAGTCATTTAATACTAAGACTGCAGTTTTACTGATAGTTAAATCTTAAATAGCATATTTCAATAAAAGAGAAAAAATAGATTGACAAATAACTGTATTCATCTTATTGCAGGTCATTTAATGCTAAGGCAGCAATTTTATTGATAATTAAATCTTAAACAGCAAATTTAAGATGTTACTAACATTATTCATTATTCAGCTTGCAATATTACATATTGTATCATTTTGACTATATATAGTTGAATCTAAAACATTTTAAAACCAACTATATATATATAGTTGAATCTAAAACATTTTAAAACCAACTATATATATTTCAGCTTATATAACATTTATTAAGCTGTGACAACTTGAGATCTAACTACTAACAAAGCTGCTGCAAGAGCAAGCTAAATAATGGTAACTTATACATATCAACCCATACAGCAGCATTTATTAAGCTATTAAGCTGTTGCAGGCTGAGACGTCGTACAAATAAGAAAGGAATCGCCCTTCGAATATGATTTGAATAAAGTTTGGACTATTAAATTTTATACTTATTTAGACTGGTGGAATCACGAGGAGGATCATTGTCATTTGTATGCATTCTTTGTTCAATCAATGAGAAAAGCAAAAAAACGCCGTTCTGTTTGACATTCCATTTGCATTTTTCGGCGTCATAGAAAGTGGGGACAGTGCCAAATGACGTTATCTAAAAATACAATGATTTGTATTTTTCTTGTCCGAATTAAGCGACGATATAATTTTGGTAAAGGTTTTTTAGTGATCGGGAATTCTGATGATTTTTAGATTATTTGACGGTTTTGACATTAAATATAATTGTTTTACGTTTTTTTTATGGTTAATATGAAATATAGGCTGTATTTGACCGGCAAAATAGCTCAATTCCAACCCTGCTATGCCATCACACCCTTAGAACTCTACTCCACCTAAAGTTTCACCAGATTTATAAAGAAATTCTGCCAAAAAAAGCCAGCAAAAAATGCAAATCCTTGTGGTTTTAGCTCCAAAAGTGTCAAATATTGTCAAATTAATCAAATTTAAATTTCAATTATTTTTCATTTTTCACAATTTCATTGAACATCAAGAATAATTCTTATAATTATCGACATTTTTCATAATGATTTTTACACCTTTCCTTAATTTCTCCTTAATAATTTCTGACAAAGAACTTTGGACGTGCTAAAGCTATACCAAGTTTTGAAACAAAGTCCTCGTTCGTATACGCAGGCTATCAGAGAGCACATTGTTCACAGGCAGTGTATACAAAATGCCACCCAGCTATAGTTCTCTCAGAGCACAGTGCTCGTAATAATACTTCTGGATGCATCATCATTAAGTGGTACCGTATAATCATAGAAGTCAAAGTTTAGATATTGACTTTAGATGGATGTTTTGAAAAAATGGTGCAGTAATTATGCAAAATCTGGAAGGGAGTTTGTTTTCTGATGTTGATTTTCACATTTATATATATATATTTTTAAGTGATAAAATTTATTATAATTTAGTTGTTAAAATTTAACAAAGACAATTATTATTGGTTGGTAGTTTATAAAAACAAATTTTCACTCTTTAACACTGTCTTTTAACCATTTTACATCTTACTTCGATCCAATACAAATTTTTAATAAATAAATCATTATAATTTAAAAAAAAATGAAAATTGTTAATAAATAAATCATTATAATTTAAAAATATTGAAAAAAAATTAATAGAAATAAGGTTTTTATTTATTTTTGGAAAATAGATGCTATTAGTTATTCTTATTCACTAGTGTCAGTATGTTTCTTCAGTGATATTTTAAATTTAGTTAAATAAAATTTTATAAATTAAATAAATTTATATTCATTTAAACTTTAATATTAGTTTAGTGGACAATTTAATACTTCAGTATTTTTCATTTTCATTTTAAGTTTATAAAGCATATGCATTTTCTTTTTTTTTTTTAGAGAAAAAAAATACTTTTGTTATTTCTATGAAATAAAAAAGTACATATCACTTGCTAAGTTTATAACTTGGGCACATATAGAAGCATGTGATGCATATACATATCATTCTCGATCAAATTCCCTATCAAAATCAAAACATATATATAGTCCGTATGTTGAAACAATGCCATATCAGGCCATAAAAAAAAAAGGCATAACTTATATCACTTCAGAGAAAAAGGAAGTGATAAGACCAAATGAACTCAGCTGCTCATCTACCCATTCTTCCCAATGGAGTATACCAGGATCTCCATCAAGAGCTTCTTTAGACAGTGTATCTGCAACTCCATTATTTTCTCTGTATGTGTGATCAATAGTGAGATCTAGGAACCTGTTCGTCATAACAGTAATTCTCTGGTCAAGTTTAAAAACCTTGTTGGCCCATTTGACAATAACTAAAGAGTCTCCAAAAATTCTATAGAATCAATACCACAGATAAGAACCACCTTTAACACCCCCCAAAGAACCAAAAGTTCAGCCTTTTTATTTGTAAGTGTTCTGCATGTAAGGCGAAATTTGAGAGTGCAATCTTTACCACAGCGGATTGTGAAACCAGCACCACACTTATTCCTAGCTGAAGCAGCGTCAAAAAAGCCAATGGCTTTCTCATTTCCTTCCAGACTTAAAGTACTCAATCTCTGCAGATTTCGAGTCTTTTTATCCCCTCTTGAATATGAACGATATAATTTCCAGAAAGATAATAAGGAGTGCTTCAGATTAGGAACAAAATTCTGGAAGACAACAGCATTCTGTGTTTTCCATATACACCAAGTTAACATACCTGGCACGTTTAAATAACTTCGCTGCTTTTGGATCCATAAATGATATGCAGATTCAAAATCCTGAGCATGCCAATCTTCAGCTAACATTAATGTCCCACATATCTCTTTCCAGATGTGCTTTGAAAATTCACAAAGAAAAAAAAAATGTTTAATAGACTCTTCATATCTTTTACAGAGTAAACACATGCTTGGACGAAATAGGTCAACTGACCAGCCATCCAGGCCTGGGATCTTCTCCTTTTTGAAAGATTTTAAAATCTTAAATATTTCCTTCGTAGTGACAGGTCTACCAACCTGTACGCCTTCTTCCATCGAAAAAAAAGATGGATAGTGTTTCAAAACCTTCAACTGAGCTTTGATATTAGAAGAATTTGGATCACAAAAATGGTGCTTGAAATGGGATAGTGCGGCAACTTCAATATCCTTATGTTCAAATAATTCATTGCCATTATTATCAAGAATAGACCATATAGAGTTCACACTCCTCCGATGAGAGGCATATTTGTGAAAGAAACGAGTATTTATGTCACCTAACTCAACCCATAAAGCTTGGATTTTGAGTCTCCGAGACCTTTCCTCAACCTTCAAAATATCATTTAGTTTATTATGTAACACCTAGAGCTCCAATCTATCATCCTCTGAAAAGATGCCATTTAAATTAAGTTTATGAAGCTGCTTGATTTGCTATTTTACCGAATTAAGATCTGCCAGGTCCTTTAATTTTTTTAACTTTTCCCACTCTTTGGTTTTTTCCTTTAAACCTTTGTTTAAACATCAAAGAATCCACTGGATTCAGATGAGTAGTGGTATCAACCTGAGTCTAGAAACATCTAACCAAATTACAGTAATCGGGGTCATTCAACCATGTACTATTGAACTTAAATGGTCTATTCACCTTGTTATGGAAATCATCAATTTGTAAGACAATTGCTTGATGATCCGATATATTTGAATGTTCAATCCAAGTCGTATACCTACACAGAATTGAAACCATGGATTTGGCAACAAGGAATCGATCAAGTATTTTGCTGACATAGTCAACACCTGACTGATTATTGCTCCATGTAGGACATATTTTCCTTGGTAGAATATCAACTAACTGAGCTCTCTAAAAAATGCCTTTGAAGAAATCCGCCAATTCATCAACTAGAACAGAGTGACCCCATACTTCTACCGCAAACAGTGTGAGATTGAGGTCACCTTCCACAATCAGATTCGGAGTTTTTAACAAACCATAACATTCCAAGGATCTCCAGTACGTCTCTCTATCTCTATAAGGAGCATACATATTCAGAATGGCTAAATTAATGCCACATGATAGAAAACGACCTTTCAAAAGGAGTCCACCCATAGTTTTGTAAGTATTGCATGACATGGTAATCGAGTTCCACCCTGTCAACAACCCACTAGATCGACCACAAGAGTCCATCGCGCTAAAATACCACATCGGCCAATGTTTGGAAAAGAAGTCTATAGCCTGGGCAGCCGAACACATGGTCTCCTGGATTAAAAAATAGTCAAAACTAGTAGATTTGGGAAGATTGATCAGGGCCCTAGCCTTTGTAGCCCCACCAATCCCATGAATGTTAAATGATAGAATGGACATTAGGTCAACCTCTGAGGGGACATGACTGCTCTAAGAGTTCCAGGGGAAGAATGTTCAACCATATGACTTCCAGAATCCACTTTCCCAAGTCGTTTAGATAGTGGGATGAAAGTATCACCACAGTCTTTCTCTTTTGCTTTTTTCCTCTTGTGAATAGTCACATTCATACAACATATTGAAGGGATAACCAAATCATTTTAGGGTTTAGGGTTTATTGCGAAAATTTCAAGAGGAGAATTATCGATGCCAGACATAGAAAGTAAAGTAGAAGGAAATAAATTTGGGCATGACCTATCCTCAAGGGCATTGAGATGTTTTAAATCCCTAGTCCTATTAATGTTATTATCAACCCTCGGTGGTTCTGGAAGACTATCCAGAGGCTCTTTGTGTTCAAGAGACCCAAAAACAACAGAGGCGTGGCATAATGGAAGATCCTTCACAATACCAACTTCAACAGAATTCAAATCATTTAAAAGGTTTCTAGCTAGTGGTCTCGACTTGGCAAGACATAAGTCAAGGGCTTTCTCCATGGAGAGGTAAAATTCCAATTCCACTTTCGAAACACCTTCATAAATGACATAGGATTCATCATGTAACATACCTCGCTTATATGAAGGGTCCTTTGCCGAAATTGTAGGACCTTCAATGGAATCCGAATGTGTGTGAGCCCTTGGATCCTTCTGATGTAGAAGTTGTGGACATTTTGCCTTAACATGGCCAGTATCCCGATAATAAAAACATCTGAAAGGAATGTTTTTATAATCTAATTTTTGTTTAAACACCCTATCTCTCCATACGATGTCCACAATAGTTGGTAAACCTTTCGTAACATTAAACTCCAACAAGGAATCCATCTTCTTGTTTATGTCGAAGATAAGGTTTTTTTCGAGTCGAATGAACCTCCCTAGAAAAATTACCCAAACCTTCAAAAACGTTCGGTGTCCACAACTCAAAGGGAAATCCAAGAAGAAGCACCCATAAGTGCTGAACCCACATCTATTCAGTTTTAGGATCAAAATTAATATGCCATCTTTTTAAGTTCAAAGAACCCTCCTTAATCAGCCAAGTTTGATCCAGGATCGAATTAAGAAGATCTTCATCATGGAAAATGAAAGCTACCCAGTCACGAGAGAGTAAACTGGTTCTTGGAGGCAAGCCAAAAACCAGAGTCCAGTTGGTATTGACCCATTCCACCAGTTCCAGTTGGGTAATTCTAGTACCCTCTATGCGACCTACCACACCCTTTCGAGACAAGAGTTCCACCCTATCCATATTTACCCCATCCTCCAAGGTGTAAATAGCCACTTATTCCTGAACCTTAAAAGCTTTTAACCTGCGACAACTTCGAGCAGCTATCCCCGTTAACTTTTGAGAAGAAACACTTCGTGAAACCCTCGTTCCAATAGTGGATCCATTATTCAAACCATTTGTGCCAATAACCCCATAACTCTTCGAAACCGCCACTCCATCCTGAACCATGTGTGGACTCGTGTGTAAAAAGAGGGCCATTACTTTAGGACAGATGCCAAGATAAATAGTGAATGGAAAACAACTGGAATCAACACAACTGCATATGCCTCCAAAAAAACCTAGAGCCGATAAAATAACATAAAAGAGGCATCCAAAAAACCAAGTGCCGTTAAAGAAAGATGAGGGCAGTGATATTAGTTAGGGTAAAAACACATGGATAAATCCGTATAAAAACCAACAACCCTACCAAAACAAGGAATGCTGCCAAAAAAACCCAATCTCAACAAGTTAGATTGAGTGAGATCTGTAGACATAGGGTAAAACGAAAGCAGAAGCAAAAAGAAATAAATTCCAACTTTTTTATGCCTTGGTTGGTACTAGAGCTAGCCAAAGTGGCTAGCTGGACTCCAAGGTGCTTCTGAGTGCCTACCTATACTGCAGAAAACCCACCCAAACTATCAGAAAAAACCTTACACATCGTGAACTCCTCATATTCCCTTCAATTGAAACATATCCAACAACCCTAAACCCCAGTTTCCTAAAGCATATTCATTTTCATTACAATATACTGTATAGTTTTATATTTTTGTTACATCGTATTTTGCCACTTTGTGAGCATATATACTCTTTAGCTTCCCTTACCTACTTATAGACTCAAAACCAAACTTGTGGTTCCCATTGAACCCCTTTTTTCCCTATTTTTCCTCCTCTACACGAGCTACTTCATTACACCAAGCTACGTCACTATAGTCAGCGTACATCGACTTTTGGTAAATGATAGTAAAAACTCTATTTTTCACTCCAAAAAGTGGCCATTGTGACCTTTGGCCCTCCATGTATCTCGAAACAAATCGATTCAACCTTTCACCTACCTTTGGAGGGTTATATATTGAGCTCTTATGGTGCATGGAAGGAGGAGAAAGAGAGAGCATCGAAACTCTATTGGATTTTTGCCATACCTTGAGTCTACATCCATTGATCCTAGTTGTTGTGAACCTTTTATGTTCATCTACCAAACTCTTCCATATCTTGTGAAGGACTCATTCCTTTACTCATGAGTTTTCCATTGCATGAGTGATTGAAGTGGTGGAGGCAAAAGTGGAGGGACCTAGTTCTTGGTTCAGATGAGTTGTCGGCAAGAGGTTGTATCATGTACTTCTTGTTCATATTAATAGAAATACTCATTTTCTCGTCCAATTGATCTTGTGAATGATTGTTTATTAACATTGGGTAACAATTGCTTATTATATCATGGACTATGCTATTGATTATGCTAACATCTTTCATATATTATATGCACTTGCTTGTGTTTATTGTTGAGACTAAGCTGCAGGTTCAAGTGTAGAGATTTGAAAGCTCAACGGGGATCTACATCAAACATCCGGTTGAAGGTTGGTCTTTTATTCCACATCTTAGCATTTACATTTATATAGCATGCATTGGGAATTGAGTTGATTTCTAGTAGTCATCTGTCTGTTGTGGTCTACCCCGAGCCATAGGAAGTTTTTCTCTGTAACAGAAATGGCGACTCCGCTGGGGAGGAACCTCCATTTTGGGGTTTTTGGGCATTTTTCTTTATTTTGAGTCTCTGTTCTATCGAGTTTCTGTGTCGTTGATTGGCTGCTAGGGTCTGCATAGAAAATATTAATTTTTCTTAGTCTTTTGATTCATTTTTGGCCCACCTACTCTGCCCTGTACGCGATTCTGCCTTGAGTTACCTGTGTGTACCCGCCAATGTTAGTACAATAGCCTACATATATACGTTGTTGTTCTTTGAATAGTTGCGTACAGGTCCGACTTTACCTTGTTTGTGATATTTGGTTGTTGCTGGGTGAACTATGGGTGTTCCTGAGTCTTATTAGGCCTATTTCCTGACTGTTCCATACCCTTTTGCTAACTAGAAACTCCTCTTTCTTTATTTTTTGAGAATTTGGTTTTCAACCATTTTTTCTTTTCATAGCTCATTGGCTAAGCTGAGTCTTACTTTTTGGGATTTTTCGGGTTGTCTGCATTGGCTCTACATTATTTTCTAAAAAGTTTTGATTCTACTTGCATTTTTAATTCATTTATATTGAAAAATACAAAAACATTGTTTGCATTTTCATTCATTTATAGTGAAAATACAAAAAAAAAATTGCTTTATGTATTTGCATTTTTCATTAAAGTGCTTGTGCTTTCATTAGGGCTTACTTGTGCATGAAATTATAAAGAGATTGCATTTTTATTTCTGAAAACGAAATGTTGGTTTGACTATCATTTAGTGGCATCCTTTTTCTATGGATAGATGAGTCTAGATTTTTTCGGGTGTGCATATCATTGAGTCTTTTCACATCACTATAACGTCCCCTCCCATCATTCCAACCCACAGAGGGAACATGACTGTAACATACCGGCTTATTGGGCTATCTCAGCCCCAAACATTACTAAGAAATTCATAATAAATAAAATTTATGTGTGTAGGTTCATACTTCAAATAAACACAGCGGAATTAAAACTCATATTAACACACACAAACTGAAATGTATCAGCATATTTATCTCAAGCAAAGGATGCATCGACATGAAGAGAATCCATCCCATTCTCATGCTATGTATAGACTTCATGTCAAGCATAATAACATAATCATTCCATCTCATTAACATGAAACAACTAACATTCAGAACAAAGCACAGAATGAGCATAATTCAAACCACAGAGAATCCTTATCTTGAAGACGAAGTTGTCCAAACAACTGGCTATGTGAGAGCAACGTTCCTCCCAACCATAGATCTTTATCCAGCCTATATTCTTTCAGCTGAGCGATCACCCCTGAGTTGGGTTGTGAATCCACTAAGGAGGGACTAGATGGACTCACTCACAACCATGGTTTCATTCATACAACTATGCTAAGCCAACACACAGTTGGGTTTATCAAGCATACAAAAGACAAAGGAGGGCAATGCTAAGCCAGTGAGCTCAACCACAGAGCTACATGCATCTCAAGATAATTCAAGCAGTCAAGGCACCCACAGTACCTACCACACCCAACACAAGGAAGGTCCCCTTCTCTGCTGCACAGTCCCTCAGGCGTCCCTTCCCTCCAGTGCTCTTCAAGGTGGGAATAAAAAGGTCCAGCTGCTAATTCTTTGAGATTCTATCCTTCATTGTGCTTATCTAGCAAACCCAACCTTTGCTCAGCCATTCACACTCGGATTTTTCACAACTCTGTCATTAAAATACTCAATCCCGTCACTAGACTTATGGGTTATGAAAACTGGGTTTTTCTATGGATTTCAGGGTATCTAATACTCTCAAATTCGCCCCAAGGTTCATATCTATGGATCCCCCATTGGATTTTATTGTGAAAACCAAATTCTGGGTGTTTATGGCTCTTCAAAATCTGGGTTCTTGCAAAGTTGCGATTTCTGGTTTTGCTCACTGCTGGGAATTCGTAATGGATGAAAACTGATGATGGGATCTTCCACAATGGAATGGGAATGAGGAAGAACCAATTCCCATGAGGTAGAGTGACTTGTGGTACAAGAAAACAGAGCCCATACTCTTCCATACGAATTTCTGGGTTGCCCATACTCCATTGAAGCAATGGACCCATACTCTTCCATACGAATTTCTGGGTTGCCCATACTCCATTGAAGCAATGGACTGAATTCTTCAACAACTTCCTTACAACAGAATTACATGTCAGCAAGGTAATTCAAATGGGTTCACAAGATGACATTTGGAAGCATATGGTTCATCCTCACAACCCCCTCACCACTCCCTAGTGGAATACACATGGCCCCTTCTCATTCGTTGCTTCCATAGCTAGTTTTGGTGTTTTATTGCAATATTAAATATTTACATCAATTTACAATATTACATGGCTTAATAGCACATGGGTAACAAAATATCAAATGTTTTCCTTTCTAAATAAATCCGAGCATACACTAGCAGGGCCTTGGCCTTGAGCTCCACGCTAGGGAAACATACATCACTTGTTTACAATATTTACATTAAAAGACAATATTTCATAAGGGTCAAAATTGGGGTATTACATTCCCCTCCCCCTTAGAACAACATCGTCCTCGATGTTCTCAAAACTGAAAAAAAATGGGAATGCCTCTCTCATGGCATCTTACAGCTCACATGTAGCCTCATCGGGACTAAGGTGCTCCCATTGGACCTTTACCTGCCCGATGGCTTTGTTCCGGAGCAAAGTGACCTTCTTGTCGAGGATGTGCATAGGCTCTACTTGGAACTCTCCCTCGGGTTTCACCTGTATCACATTCCAATCAATCATATGATTAGGATCATGTACATACTTCTTAAGCAAAGATACATGGAAAACATTATGAGCTCTTATGTTAGCAGACAATGCAACACTATATGCAACTGGCCCTATCCTATCTAGGACTTCAAATGGCCCACAATATCTTGGTGACAACTTGGCACAACTCCCCAACTTAAGAGAGATTTTCCTTGGTTTCACTCTGAAATAAACATGATCCCCAATCTGAAATTCCTTATGCACTCTTTTCAAATCTGCATAACTGTTCTGCCTGTCCTGAGCTGCCTTTAAATTCTGCCTGATCTTAACAATTTCCTGTTCCATTTCCTTGATCATCTCTGGTCCAAGTACTACCCTGTTCACCGGGCTGTCCCAATTCACTGGAGTCCTGCATCCCTTGCCATACAATGCTTCAAATGGACTCATTCCCAATGATGCATGATGTCCATTATTGTATGCAAATTCTACCAAGTGTAGGTAATCTTCCCACTTAGATGGTTTATCCATCACATACATTCTTAGCATGTCTTCAAGAACCTGATTCACCCTCTCGGTTTGGCGATCTGTTTGAGAATGATATGCCGTACTGAAATTGAATTTAGTTCCCAATTCCTGAAATAATCCTTTCCAGAAATTGGAAGTGAACTTTGTATCACGATTAGAAATTATTGCCTTGGGCAATCCATGCAATCTGAATATCTCTCTCATGAAAATATTTGCAATGTCATTAGCCTTATGAGTGGACTTGACTGGAATAAAATGAGCTACCTTTGATAGCTTGTCCACCACAACCATGATTGAATCATGCTTCTTCACTGTCATGGGTAGACCTGTTATAAAATCCATAGAGATCACTTCCCAGTTCCACTCTGGAACGGGTAAGGGCTGCAACAATCCTGCTGGATGTTGGTGCTCTGCCTTGACTTGTTGGCACTTTTGACACCTAGCAATGTACTCAGCTATGTCCTTCTTCATACCATGCCAAACGTATTGCTTTCTTGCTGCTGTTATAGTCTTCTGATATCCTAGGTGTCCAGAATATGGCATTTGATTTATTTCATCCATCACTAGCTTCTTCAAATCTGCACTATTTGGAATGTATAGTCTTTCTTTGTAGATGAGGATATCATCTTCACCAAGATGATATCCCGCACACTTTTCATCCACATTGCCCTGCTGCAACTTCTCTTTAATTTGAAGGCAAGTTTCATCATTGTTTTGGGCTTTAAGAACTCTTGTCTTCAAATCTGATTTTCACACACTTAATGTTGCAACATGAAATCTTCTGCTAAGAGCATCTGCAACCTTATTCTCTTTCCCTTTTACATGCTTAATTTCAAAATCGAACTCACAAAGAAACTCCATCCATCTATCTTGCCTAGCATTCAAGTTTGGCTGGTCAAACAAATACTTCAAGCTCATGTGGTCTGTTCTAAGCTTGAATCTCCTTCCCAACAAATAATGTCTCCACATCTTGAGAGCATGTACTATGGCTGCTAATTCTAAATCATGTATGGCATAATTCTTTTCATACTCTTTTAATTTCCTTGACTCATAGCAAATCACAACTCCTTCTTGCATGAGCACTCCACCTAGCCCTTTAATGCAAGCTTTGTGCACACTACAAAATCCTTCTTTGGATCTGCTATCTTCAAAACAGGAGCGCTGGTAAGTAACTCCTTTAACTGTTGAAAACTTTTCTCAGATTTTTCAGACCATACAAACTTGATATTCTTCCTCTGCAATGAAGTGATTAGATGAGCTATCTTAGAGAAGCCTTCGATAAAATTTATGTAGTAACCAGTGAGACCCATGAAGAATCTAACATCTGAAACATTCTTTGGAGTAGACCAATCCATGATGGCATTAATCTTCTCTGGATCAACTACAATTCCTTCTTCAGAAATGATATGGCCCAAATATTGCACCTTCTTTTGATAAAACTCACACTTGCTTAACTTGGCATACAACTGGTGTTCTCTAAGAACTTGTAACACCATCCTTATATGTTCCTCATGTTCTTCTTCGTTCCTTGAATATACAAGAATGTCATCCAAGAACACAATCACAAACTTATCCATATATTTGCTGAAGACACTATTCATGAGACAAATGAATGTAGCAGGTGCATTGGTAAGACTAAATGGCACCATAGTGAACTCATAATGACCATATCTAGTTCTGAAAGCCGTCTTGTGAATGTCTTCTTCTTTAATTCTCACTTGATGGTACCCAAACCTCAAGTCAATCTTTGAAAACACCTTAACTTCCTTCATTTGATCAAACAAGTCATCAATTCTTGGCAATGGATACTTGTTCTTGACTGTCACTTTATTTAGCTTCCTGTAATCAATACACAGCCTTAAAATCCCATCTTTCTTCTTAACAAATAACACTGGTGCTCCCCAAGGAGACACACTAGGCCTGATATACCTCTTGTCCATTAACTCTTGTAGCTGCATCTTTAACTCTACTAATTCCGGTGTGCTCATTCTATAAGGAGCTTTGAAATTTGATGCTGCCCCTGGAACAAGATCGATGGTAAAATCAATATCTATCTTTGGTGGTAGTCCCAGCACTTCATTTGGAAATATATGTTGGAATTCTTGTAACAATGGGAAGTCTTCTATCATTGGACCTTTGTCCTCTGATGAATCTGACATATGGACTGTATATAATTGACAACCTTTCTTATAAAACGTTTTCAACTGTAAGGCTGAAATTTGTCTTACTGAAACTTGCTTGGGAATTCCTCTTACCAACCTTGGTCTTCCCTCTTCATCAATGCATTCAAGTGCTTTCTCATAACAATCCAACTTGGCTTTATGCTTTTCCAACCAATCCATGCCAATTAGTGCATCATAAGATCCTAATGGTAATACATTCAAATCTGCATGTGTGTGGAGTCCATTCAATTCTATGGGGCACTCCACCACTACTTCACTAACTTTTCTCTTGGTCCCTGTGGCTAATTGAACTAGCCAAGATTTATTGTGCTTCACTTTTCTAAGAGAACAACCTTCAACCACTTTTGGAAAAACATAAATATGAGTAGATCCTGGATCAATCAAAACATAAATAGATTGTTTAGCAATCTTACCTTCAACTTCCACCACTGATGATTGATGGTCTGCCTGATGATTGTCCAATGCTACATAAATTCGAAGCATTGCCCTTGCCATGTCCTCCACTGTAGCTGCTCCATTTAAGTTGTGTAAGCTACGGGGATTCCATTTTCGACATGGACAATCCTTTAGCATGTGATTTTCTCCACATCCCCAACACTGAAGTGGTCCTTTTGATGCTTTATATGCTGCTACTACTGGCTTGAATCCACTCCTTGCTTGCTGCCCCTGTGGAAAGGTCCCGGGATGACTTTTGAATGGTGGCTTGAAGCCACTTTTATTTTGATCAAACCTCCCTCTTGGATTTCCTTTCCATGTTGGGTTAACCTTTGATTTTCCTTTATTCTGCTCATAGCAATGCATTGTCATTCTAATGGATTCATCAAAACTTGGTGGATTAACAAACTCAATTCTATCTTTGAAACTTTGAGAGAGGCTTCCAAGGAAGCATTGGATTTTTACTCTCTCATCTTTAATGTAATCCACATACCTCATTAATTCAAAAAATTTATGGACATGTTCTTCTATAGATTTTTGTCCCAATCTGAGTTCATTGAACTCTTTTCTCTTACTGTCATAATACCTAGTAGAAAGGTATTTTTCCTTGAAGTACCTCTTAAACCTCTCCCAGCTGATCTTCCTTTCACTGATCCCTTTCACTTGCAAGAGGTTATCCCACCAAATTGAAGCTCTGCCATTTAGATTGTAAATGGCAATTCTAGATTTTTCATTCCCTGATGTAATGTACCCTCCCGCGGACCCAATTCGAGGGAGGGAACATGATGCCAATCTATGGGGCTTTTCATAAAACTTAGCCAAATTCATTAGATTCATACACATAAATTCAAAAGTGTGCAGATGCAAATTAAGCAATATGCATAGCATAATTGAAACTCATCCACACACATATCATATGCATACAACATATCAAAACAATCATCAATTTAAACATTGCGGAAGTAAATACATAGACAGAAAAACACTTATCTTCATTGTGCAATTGTCCCAAACAACTAACTATGTCGCTGCAACGTTCCACCCAACCATAGGCCAGTTATGTTCATCAATCTCTCAACACAACTGCCACCCCCAAGCTGGGCATGATTCGTACAAGGAAAATGGGACATTCAAGCTCATGCACAGCCCAATTAATCATCTCTTTTGAGCCAAGCCAGTCCATAGCTAGGTTTATCAGGCTACATTTGAACCCTGGATACTTGCACTCAAGCTCAAGACAAAACAATGGATTCCTATAATCCATACCCAACATACTCTCTCTACACACAGCAAGCACAATCATTAGGCATGGATACACATGTTTAACAATGGGATTTACAAACAGGATGGCCATGGGATTTCCCCAAATCGTTTCTAGCCAAAACGGATTATGGGATGGGGAAAAACATTCACAGGGAGGAAAACAAATTCTCTCCCAACTCACTAGTCATTCAACAGCCAAAACTGTCTCTATGGAACCCCAATTCCATTCCCTTTCTTCCTCACTAGTATACAACACAAAAATACCCTTCTCCCAGCTGAGGATCAAGGAAAACACATAAAAAATGGTTGGAAAAAGCCCCGGTAGCTCCAAACTCGTGAGGGGGGGAAACTTATTGATGGTTGATGGCTTGGGGAGCGATTCATGGCTCTTTTCTTGCTTAAGAAGCAAAATGTGATTTCCCATGCAGGGTGGCTTGCCCATACCCGAATTTGGACAGCCATACCTCTCATTCCCCAAGGAATTAACTACCTCAACCAACTCTTGGGAGAAATCAATGATTGGGTACAAAAGTCAACATGGGTAGTTGAGGGTTTGATGGGTTCTCTCATTAACACTTGGCTTGACCTGATTGGCTCCAAGGGTTTGAATATTTTCCTCCCAATTCCTTGTAAAATCATGCCCCCATCTCTTATTGCATTGCATAGCTAGTTGTGGGCATTTTATTAAAATGCATATTTACATGATATTCGCAATTCCATTGTGCATGGCTAGCATGTGAACCATATGCATCAATAAATCGATGGCGGGGCCTTGGCCTTGAGCTCCTCACCATGATTTTATAACAATATTACATCATTTATAATTTTAATGCAATGGGGTCAAGATGGGGACATTACACCTGAGTAGTCATGAATTCTGAAATATTTTTTCATTCCAAGAAGCCATGTCTCTGCCTCTTGGCCAGTCTTACCTTCTCCATCAAATGTGGGAGGCCTTGCCTTCCTAAATTCTCCCTGTGGGATGCCTTTGAACTTCTTTCTTCCATCAAATCTCCTGGGCATATGCCTTGGACTTCTTTGAGAACCTCTGGAGTCACATGACTTGCTAGAAGAAGATCTTGAGGAAGGTGTCATATGATTCTTGCTCACAGAAATTCTCCTTGGACTTGGAGTTCTCTTCTTTGAATGACCTCTAGAGCGACTCTCTGCATCTCTTCCTTCTTCACCTACATTGCTTTGGTTGGAACCAAAGTTTATCTTTTGCTGCATATCAGTGAGGCTTTGCAAAATAGAAGCAGTGAGTTGGTTTTGTTCTTCTTGAGCCTTCATCAATCTTTCATTGAAGCTCACCATGGTTTCAACCAAATTCTAAGGAGTGACTTGCTCCCTTCTCCCATTAGATTCAGTCTCAGCATTCTCTTCTTGCACATTTTATCCTAGCACATATTCTTCATGCTCATAAGGGTCCTGAGCATCATTTATAGTCACCATTTTCTTTGGAGACTCTCCTCCCTGTATGCTACTTCTGCCACACTATTAAATCTTATGAGCTGCAAGCACTGTGCATTATGAAAATATTTGTTAGACATCTTAGAAATGCTTATAGAAACATAAACAATCAATATTTAACATAATCAAACTCATGGAATCATTTACAGAGTTAATATGTCTTCATTTCTTTTGCCCATTCATGCAATTCTGGAAATTGCCCATATTGTCAAAACAGTCACTGGCACTTTTCTGCTCTAAATATCTATGGTGCATGATAACCTCATTCAAATTCTGGTTATGCACCATTATTCCTTGCTGGATAAGCTTTCCAATGCCTATCCAAGTGCTCCATTCCGACATCGAGTGTGGAAATTGCATTACTTCAAAAATGACAACTTTTACCAAAATTCTGCACTTTCACATAGTTGTATTTTGGTCTGGAATGCCAACTTCAGCCACCTGTGGAAGAAAATATATGAAGAATCACGAAAAAATTTCTACTGAGTGAAGTTAGTCCATATAAAAAGGAACACTTAGCAACTCATGGATATTTGTTCCGATGCTCCATTCATCTTCTATAAAATTCTGGGTTTGTCTACTTTTCACTTTTCACATTTTTCCAAAATTTCAAATTTTGGGCCAAAAATGGCTATTTCCCAAACGGTGCATTTTTGGGTAATCTTTGTCTAATGGAATATGTCTGTTTTACTGAGAATATGAAATGTTGAGTTCAGTAAATTTCTTGAATCCTAATTACAGGGTCACTTTCATCCACTGTAAGCTTTTCAAAATTCCAAAAACGTGGCCCGGAATAGTGTTTTTTGGCCTTCTTGCACACCCCGACTCCACATCCTTTGGAGTTTGGCTCCAAAATTCTAAAATTAACACTGTACCTAATCCATGACCGCTCCATATCAGTTTCGGCTCAATCTGACCTTCTGTCAAGCATCAGGACACCGATTTATAAAAGCCATTAATTCCAATTTTATGCCAAATTGGAGCATAATGAGCTCGGGATACTCACTGTACCTTCCATGGCCTTCGTTAATGGCCTCAGAATGCCACTAAACTCATCAAATTCTGATCCCACATGCTCCTGTAATCCAAAAATCAATTTTTTTTCCCCGAACCCGAATGCCGAAAGCTGAAATTGCGGGTGTGGAATTGCAGAAATCCAAAACGCAACTTTGAAAATTTTGCATTCCCGCAACCCGCAACCCAAAATCTGAAATTGCGGGTGCAGAATTGCGGAAATTCAAAACGCAACTTTCGAAATTTTGCATTCCCGAAACCCGAAACCTGAAACCCAAATTCCAAAATTGCGGGTTCGAAACTTAGGAAATAGAAAATAAGATTTTCGAAAAGTTTGTGCTTCCGCAACCCGAAACCCGAAACCCGAAATTGCGGGTTCAGAATTTCGGAAATCCAAAACGCAATTTTCCAAAGTTTGGCATTCCCGCAACCCGAAACCTGAAATTGCAGGTTCAAAATTGCGGAAATCCAGAACGCAACTTTGGGAAATCCTCGTTCCCACAATCCCGAAATCTGCAACCATGGAACACCCCCGGACCTGCAACTTGCGGGGTTCATAACTCATTCGTCCCTTAACCAAATGAGATGAGTTTGGTGCCGTTGGAAAGCTCTTGCAGATCTCTATGCACTGTGTGGTCCTATGCCCCCTCTGAGAACTCTGATCCTACCATTTTACCATTCCAAAATGATGCCCCAACTTCACCAATATCGTGTTAAAACATTATGTTACCTGCCTGCAAACTCAAAGTTTGGCCCAAGCAGCCCCAATGCTGCAACATGGGCTCTGATACCACTCTGTCATGTCCCCTCCCATCATTCCAACCCACAGAGGCAACATGACTGTAACACACCGGCTTATTGGGCTATCTCAGCCCCAAACATTACTAAGAAATTCATAATAAATAAAACTTATGTGTGTAGGTTCATACTTCAAATAAACACAGCGGAATTAAAACTCATATTAACACACACAAACTGAAATGCATCAGCATATTTATCTCAAGCAAAGGATGCATCAACAGGTAGAGAATCCATCCCATTCTCATGCTATGTATAGACTTCATGTCAAGCATAATAACATAACCATTCCATCTCATTAACATGAAACAACTAACATTCATAACAGAGCACAGAATGAGCATAATTCAAACCACAGAGAATACTTATCTTGAAGATGAAGTTGTACAAACAACTGGCTATGTGAGAGCAACATTCCTCCCTACCATAGATCTCTGTCCAGCCTATATTCTTTTAGCTGAGAGATCACCCCTGAGTTGGGTTGTGCATCCACTAAGGAGGGACTAAATGGGCTCACTCACAGCCATGGTTTCACTCATACAGCTATGCCAAGCCAACACACAGTTGGGTTTATCAAGCATACAAAAGACAAAGGAGGGCAATTCTAATCCAATGATCTCAACCACAGAGCTACAGGCATCTCAAAATAATTCAAACAGTCAAGGCACCCACAGTACCTACTACACCCAACACAAGCAAGGTCCCCTTCTCTGCGGCACAGTCCCTCAGGCGTCCCTTCCCTCCAGTGCTCTTCAAGGTGGGCATAGAAAGGTCCAGCTGCTAATTCTTTGAGATTCTAGCCTCACTGGGTTTATCAAGCAAACCCAACCTCTGCTCAGCCATTCACACTTGGATTTCTCACAACTCTGTGTTGTGAGGAAAATGCACCTATAGTTCAGGGGAGAAACTACCAACTTACGGTGATAAAGATAGACTTACAAGCATTCTGCAAGTACAAAAAATAAATGAAGAGATTAGGGTTTAGAGATGTATGCACCTTATTCAGAAGGTTGATCCTAGCTTTCCCTCCCTCGCTCTTCAATGCTATCCAATATCGCAATGCCCACACCTGCAAAACAACTTGATACCTTTCTCAAATACATTTGACTACATACATAAGATTGATATTCATAACAAAAGAAGACATCAAACTACAAGCAAACTGTAATCAAATCCAAGACACACATGAAATAGGTCATATTTGGAAAGAGAAGAACGTTTGATCTTTATTAATGAATGAAAGCAAGTACATAAAGTTATACCTTCTTTCAAGCTTGGCACTTCACGAAACCTAGATTCAAGGTCTCCTGCTTTTGTTCTCCAAGGATCCCAACCTCTAACCAGCAGTGCTAGGGTTTATCAGAAACTACGCACAAGAGAGGGGGATGAAGGTCTCCATTCCTCCAGCATAACAATGTTATAGACTTGGTCCCTTCACATGGCCCTTCTACCCTCCTTATATAGTCAGTGAAGGAGAGGAAAAGAAGTTATAACCGAGTAGGAGATTCCCCAACCGACTTAACTTCTCCAAATTTTGAGATTTTGACTTGTACAGGAATGTACTCTACTCTACAGTAGACAAAGTAGCTTACATGTGAGGTGAGCGCTACTTTAATGAAGCAGAGTAGGGTATATACGCTACTATCATGCCTGTGTACCAGCGTCCATGTGAAAAAATGGCCAAAAACAGGCTTTTCTGCTCATTTTCAGGAGATGGTTTGGTCTGGAAAAATGTTCCTAGGGGTCATAAACATCAAATGGGTCAAGAATGAGGTAATTTCAACGATTTTTAGTGTCCCAAATGACCCCTCAATCCATAAATGTCCTGTTTTGTGACTGAACTTGATCTCAAGAAGTGTCGTCATGCGACCAAGGGATGCAAGTGTCGTCACGGACGGAGAGGTGTGATTTTAAGCTATAACAGATGCCCCCTAATGTATGAGGTCAGAGGGAGTGAGGGAAACGATGGCCGAAATACATTATAAATAACAAAGAGTTGAATCATGGAGGAACCGGAGAAACCAAGAATCATAGGCTCAAATGAAGTACCTAAAAGCAAAGGCAATGCCAGACAAACTTATCCTTGGGGTAACTGTCCATGTTCAAATAGTGGAACATGACCTCCAAGCGGATACACTAATGATCAAAATACAAATGAATATATCATGGCCACTAAAATACAAGCGTGGATCCATGATGAACATAAGTGTAAACATAGCCACATAAATACAAGGTGGATCTATGTCAAAACTGGAGAACATAGCCATAGAGAACAAGTTGGATCTATGTCAAAACTGGAAAACATAGCCATAGAGAATAAGTTGGATCTATGTCTCATCAAGAGACAAAAGGAGTATGGCTCAGTCTTGCGCAGCTTGGGCAATAACATAAATGAGGTAATGCTATCGAGGATCCCAAGGTACAAACCTATCCATGCGAATAAATGAGTTGATGTCGAACATGGGAGGTATCGTTTGATTACTGGTCATTGATGTATACCGTTAACAAACGTGAGGGTATCCACCAATAATGAAAATGGAACCCAAGGTACCTAGTACATTCAAGCAAGTGCGAATAAGTGGTCTTTCCATCGAACACTTGAAGAATCCATCAGATAGGAGACATTGATGTATTCCCATCTATCCAATAGCAAGGGAAACTGCCACTAATGACTGCAATCCCCAAGGTACTAACTGAAACTCTAAACTTCATTCCCAGAGCACAATGAGTTGAAGTCGATGGGAAGAGGTCCATTGGAAGGGAGGCCTTAATGCATCCTCCATCATCCAACACGAGGGACACTCAACAGGTATGAGCTAATTTGAAGTAGGACTGGACACATGATGAAACATACTGACACCAAGGAATGGCCGACACATGAGGTCAAGGCAACTACAGAATGGCCGACACAGGTTATATCCTTGAACAGTGAGCACGACACAAGAGTGACTTAGGCAGCTTTTAACACAAAGAGACCACGATGCAAATCTGCAATGTAGGAGACATTAACATATTCTCCATATGATTGGAAGACTAACCAACGGAGGAGTAAGAACACTGAGATCAGGTTTACCCTAAGGCCAACACTAGAACCCAACTTGTTTGATAGACTCAAAACAGGTGCTTTGTTCAAGGAGATAGTTGACTTGTTGCCATCATATTGAAAGATATTTTAACATTCTTCCCTTCCCTTTCCTTTTTCATTTTTTAACGAGCTTGACAAAGAACTAAAGCATGCTCAACGGTATTTTCATATTTAAGGATTCTGAAAAACCTAGAAGAAAACTCCATACACCTATCCGTGGATTTTATATCGAGCCCGGATTGGTCTGTGTTCGGCGGTGTTTTCTTGCTTATAGAGTTGAAAAACTTAAATAGTCCTCTATACACCTATCCGTGGATTTTATATCGAGCCCGGATTGGTCTGTGCTTGGCGGTGTTTTCTTGTTTATAGAGTTGAAAAACTTAAACAGTCCTCTATACACTTATCCGTGGATTTTATATCGAGCCCGGATTGGTCTGTGCTCGGCGGTGTTTTCTTGTTTATAGAGTTGAAACGCTTAAACAATCCTCTATACACCTATCCATGGATTTTATATCGAGCCCGAGTAGGTGAATGATAGCTTGGTGTTTTCACATTTCGAGAGTCTGAAAAAGTAAACTCATGATCTCCTTACTATTTTTACGAGCTCAAAGGAGATACAGAAAAATGCTCATAACTTCCTTACTGTTTTTAATGAGCTCGAAGTGAAGATGAAAGAAATGCTCATGGCCTCCTTACTGTTTTTAACGAGCTCGAAGGAAAGGTGGAAGATTGCTCGTAACCTACTTACTGTTTTTAACGAGCTCGAAGTAAAGGTAGAAGAATGCTCGAAACCTACTTACTGTTTTTAATGAGCTCGAAGTAAAAGAAGAATGCTCGAAACCTACTTATTGTTTTTAACGAGCTCGAAGTAAAAGAAGAATGCTTGAAATGGGAGGAGACAAGTGTCAAGGACATGCGAAACTAGCTCCAAGCGCATGGAACAAAGCTATGCTTAATGCAAGGAACATGAGCAAGATAAGGACACTCAGGGTGTGTCTCCTCCAGGTAAAAGGTGTCAAACTGCAAAGGCAAAATGATACAGGGCTTAGTGGAAATGAGATCATAGATGGAGGCTTATATAACGAGCTAAAAGCGTGGAAGCTGGCATCAAGCTCATTAGCGTAAGCGGGATCATAACAGATGCATATGCAACTTGAACACGAAGATGGGGGCCTTATCATGGATGGCCAGAAATATATGAGGAAGAAAGATATAAGGCTTCTTCTCAAAGTCATGGTAAATCTAAAAAGGCTCCCGAGCCTATGAGAAAAACTCAGCATGGGCACCAAAATGGCATAAGGGTGCTGACTAGTGTGACTCATGTTAGGTCGGCTCTACTGTCGGACTGGTGCACAATGCATAAATAGATGGCTAACACACCAATATCGAACAAGTTCAACCCTATGGCGAATTCAGATGGAAAAAAGTTCAAATGCAACATAACAGCGGGGAAGCCTAAACCTATATGCAAGGTTCCGAATATACCTGACAAGGTCGCACAAGATGTCGAAAGAGACCAGTAAGCAAGTATAAATCCAGCTAAGAATCCTGTCTCCAAGAAACATTAGTACCAAGATCATATCTAAAACATATGTAAAGGAAGACCCGATACAAGTCACTGTGGTAGAAATACTTTCAACTTCACTATCATCAACAACAGGCATAAACAAGGTAGAGTTTTCAAATGAAGACTCTATGGTACCCAAGCCCGGGGACTTACAATCATCAAGATCAAATTCAGGATGAAGATCAAAGTTGAAGGACATGATGGAATCTGTAGAAACAAATTCATCATCACGGGAGTTGAAAATTCTAGAAGCAGAATCAAACTCAGCAGGAACACCGATTTGTGGATCTATAGGAGAGTCCAAAGACTCAAAAATAGGAAGATCATATTTTATGGTCAAACCGGGGCTGGACATAACTGCGACTGGATCAACATCCAAGTGAATGGCAGACTGTGCTATAGACTCTAGGAAAACTTCATCGGAAGGAAGCATATCATCCCAGATAGAATACATATCTAAACATTCAGATGGAGGTGTCACTTGGTCAAAAGCTGGGACTAAGTCCCGAGAAGGTAAGAATGAACTTAGATACTTCTTCTTAGTAGTAGTTGAACTCAAGGAGAAATATGCCACATAACTCTCATGTGACATAGTAGTGCCTAATGACGAGGGATATGACTGGTCTACAGTTGGGTAATAAGGAGGATCAACGAATGCAAGTTGGTTGATAGTGACGATGCTTTCGTTATGAGGAAAATGCATCACACGAAAGAGCGTAGACACCACAGCATGCATAGCATAAATGTAATCATGCCCGAGGATCATATCAAAGTCCACAGGGTCCTTTAAAACCATAAAATCAACTAAGACTGTTTTTCTACCCAAAGTAACAGGTGCCTGATGGAGGAATCCGAACGGTTCACGAGGTCTTTTATCGAAGGTCAACGACCAATTAACACCTGGAATAACATTAGGGAAACCCAAATCTCTCCAAGCATAAGCGGATAAGATACTAATAGAAGCACCTTCATCAACAATGCATCGATCAACTGTATGGTTCCCGATATCAACCTTTATCTGGAAATGTGTCGAAGAAGGAAGACGAGGCTTGGCTAGACTATTCCAATCAAAGAAAACGGTCCTAGGGCTTGGTAGGGGTTCACATGGCACAGATGAAGTACCCCCTTTTTCAGGAACATCCAAACTGGTAATGCAGAAGACTTCAGCAGTAGGGACATCAATCTCCGAAGGAATGATGGGATCGATCGAAGATTGCATCGATTCGATCACTTCACTCTCTGAAGGAAGAGTGGGGTCGACCAAAGATTGCATTGGTTCAACCACTTTATCAACCAAAGGTTGATCTGACTGTAGGGAATCTATAGACAACTCAGGAACAAAGGTTCCTTCAGACATGGACCACACTCTTCTCTCCTCTGGAATGGTAGGGCATCGGTGAGTAAGGTGATCTCCCTTACAAAGTTTACAAGGGAACTTTGGTTTCCGTCCTATAGGTCGAGACTCCTTTACAACGTCAGTACTCTCAGCATGAATAGCATTGGCTGATAGCTTGCCCCCAACATGACTTGTAGTGGCTAGTTGCTCAGAAGCAGAAGACTTTTGAACTAAGGACCACACTTTTTGCACTTTTGGAAGTACAGGGCACAAATAAGTAAAGTGGTCTCCCTCGTAAAACTTACAAGGGAACTTAAGCTTCTGTTTGTTGGGTTTATCGATAATGTCAACTCCCTCAGCATGACTTGCAGTGGCTGATCTAGTGTCTCCAATATGACTCACAGGAACTGGTGACTTGGCATTAATATGACTAGCAGTGATCAATGACGTGTCCTCAACATGACTGATAGTGATTGAAGACAAACTTTCAGTATGATTTTTAGTGACTAAAAGTTTTCCCCCAGCATGACCTCCAGAGGCTGGGTAGGTGCCCCCTGCATGATTTGCAGAGGTAGGGTGCTTACCCCCAGCATGACTTACAGAGGCTGAGTTGCTGCCCCCTTGTTTTGGCATCTTCTTCCCATTCTTCCTCCATCTATTCCTTTTAGACTGCTAGTTACTAGTATTGCTACTTTTGCCACATGAGGTAGAAGGAGGAGAGGAAGATGTTACTGGCAAGGGAGGCACAGGGTTTTGATGCTCTTGATTTGAGGTGCTTACAAAAGAAGCGTCAGGAGCATGCAAGGCATTCAGAGTGGAAAACAAGCAAACCGGCAGCCCTATGGTGAATCCAAGAAGATTCAGAGTAGCCATTAAGGGAGTGCCAATGTTTCCAATGAATGGAATAGCACAAGGATCCCCCACAACAGGGGTACCTTGATTGGCACTCACCGAAATGCTAGACATAGTTTCCTGCTCAAATGAACAAGAAATTCTCTAAGGCAAACTAAGACAAGTAGCACAAAGAGCACACCACTAAAAAAGGTCCTAGGTAAATCAAACCAGGCAAACAGATGCCTTCCAAAGAAGAGTCTGGGATGATGAGGGCCCAGAACAGATCAATGAAGGATGAAGAACAGTAACCCGGGGTCCACAATACAATGACTAAGGGTGCAAGCGTTGTAATCACCCAATCGCCCTCCCAAAGACCTGCAAGGGATTTCCTCCCACGTCTGTCCAAGGTACAACAGATATAACCCTCCGCTGTCACCTGTGTATGAACCTATGGCCAGATACTAAGGATACAACCACACCAAAAACTCCTAGGGGAACAGTCTCTGGTCGAATTAGAAGGCATGGGCAGGGTAACTGAGCCCGAAACTCAAAAGAGTCCTCAAACGTGATCCAATCCCGGTATATGCTCGAAATAGAAAGTAGGAGGTGTATTCCCAACAATCTGATCTCACATGACCTATTGCATAGATCCCATGAAAGATTTGAATGAAGTGGGTTTACCTGTGATAGTCGAACTACGATTTTTGCGTAATGTGTGATCTTGGGTTGTTTAAGGTGTTTTAAACCCAAGATCCTAACCAAGACTAGTTGGTGTAGTGTAACCTAGAAAATAAAATGTTACTAGTACATTTGATTAGAGTTCATTTTAAAGGTTACTTGCTTACTCAAAAAGGGTAGTGGGTGTGTGAGAGTGGTTATAATAGAGATAGAGTACTGAAAATGAAATATTCACCACTAAACAAATCTTTTATTTTCAATGCAAGTCTTAAAATTCTGATCTAGAATACATATGCAAATGCAATTTTTAATCTTTCGAATGCGAAAAAGGTAAAAATAAAGTCTAAATGTACAAAATTAAACTCAAAACCTAAGAATGCAGCTACTCAAACAAATAGGTATGCAAAAGAAAACTTGTTCTTTTTGATGCAAAGCACTCTAAATCTTTTAAGCCACTTGCAAGGTACTCTATTCAGAAGATAAATCAAAATTCTTTATGCTTTTTAAAGGTAAGAAACAAAACTGGAACTAACCTACTATCAAAGAAAAGCAAAGAAACTTTTAGGTTTTCTTTATTGAAACAGTAAAAGCTACCAAATATGACTTTCAAATTCTTATTGATGTAAGCATGCCAAACATTGGGAAAAGAGTACAAAAACTACTTTTAGACCCAGACTAAGCAAATGACCTACGAAGAAGTATGGTTTGGTAAAGTCAAGTCTGCACATAAACAATGCAAACAAGGTCTTGAACAACAGCCAAAACACTTGAGCTTTCACTACAAAAGAAAACTAAAAGCATAAGGGAGGATAGGAAACCAATCTAAAAGAGAAATTTCACTCAAATAGGTACAAACAGGGTCAAGAAGACTCAATAGGTTTCAAATCCAGTGGAAATGGAGCAAGCAGGTTCAAACCGACTCAACTTAGGGTACAAAACACCAAACTGGTCCACAACCCCCCAACTTGGGTCCACAAGCCCCAAAACTTTCCAAACAAGCCCAAATTGATCAAAAGAGGTTCAAATCATGAATGCAGGATCAGTACAAGGATGGGAGACCACTTACAGTGGTTTAACTCAGACCTAGGGTCATCGGGGACCCCAAAAAGTGCAGCCACAGCCCCCAAATTTGGGTCCACAACCCAAAAACTCAAAAAAATCAAACCCAGATTGTGGGCACTACTGTGTATGAGGTATACCAACGCCCATAACAGGGGTGGGCGCTACTGTGTAGAGGAAAAATAGCGTATAGGCGCTACTGTGCTTCACAACAGTAGTGTATAGGTGGGAAAAGTTGAAAAAATGGGGTTAAACCCCTCCACACCTGGGTCCACAAGGGTTTGCAAGGGATGGGAAGGGTCTGTAAGAGCCAAGGAGGGTCAAACAGAGCCTACTAACTGATTCTAATCAAGAAAATGAACAAAGACCATCAAACAAGACTGAATAAATGACCTTGGATACCCCTAAGCAGTTAGACTTTCCCAAGCGGAGTCGCCATTCTGTTGTGAGGAAAATGCACCTATAGTTCAGGGGAGAAACTACCAACGTACAGTGATAAAGATAGAATTACAAGCATTCTGCAAGTACAACAAATAAATGAAGAGATTAGGGTTTAGAGATGTATGCACCTTATTTAGAAGGTTGATCCTAGCTTTCCCTCCCTCGCTCTTCAATGCTATCCAATATCGCAATGCCCACACCTGCCAAACAACTTGATACCTTTCTCAAATACATTTGACTACATACATAAGATTGATATTCATAACAAAAGAAGACATCAAACTAAAAGCAAACTGTAATCAAATCCAAGACACACATGAAATAGGTCATATTTGGAAAGAGAAGAACGTCTGATCTTTATTAATGAATGAAAGCAGGTACATAAAGTTATACCTTCTTTCAAGCTTGGCACTTCACGAAACCTAGATTCAAGGTTTCCTGCTTCTGTTCTCCAAGGATCCCAACCTCTAACCAGCAGTGCTAGGGTTGATCAGAAACTAAGCACAAGAGAGGGGGATGAAGGTCTCCATTCCTCCAACATAACAATGTTATAGACTTGGTCCCTTCACATGGCCCTTCTGCCCTCGTTATATAGTCAGTGAAGGAGAGGAAAAGAAGTTATAACCGAGTAGGAGGTTCCCCAACCAACGTAACTTCCCCAAATTTCAAGATTTTGACTTGTACAGGAATGTAATCTACTCTACAGTAGACAAAGTAGCGTACATGTGGAGGTGGGAGCTACTTTAATGAAGCAGAGTAGGGTATATATGCTACTATCATGCCTGTGTACCAGCGTCCATGTGAAAAAATGGCCAAAACCAGGCTTTTCTGCTCATTTTCAGGAGATGGTTTGGTCTGGAAAAATGTTCCAAAGGGTCATAAACATCAAATGGGTTAAGAATGAGGTAATTTCAACCATTTTTAGTGTCCCAAATGACCCCTCAATCCACAAGTTTCCTGTTGTGTGACTGAACTTGATCTCAAGAAGTGTTGTCATGCGACCAAGGGATGCAACTGTCATCACGGACGGAGAGGTGTCATTTTCAGCTATAACACTCTGTCATCAAAATACTCAATCCCATCACTGGACTTCTGGGCTATTAAAACTGGGTTTTTCTATGGATTTCAGGGTATCTAATACTCTCAAATTCACCCCAAGGTTCATATCTATGGATCCTCCATTGGATTTTACTGTCAATACCAAATTCTGGGCGTTTATGGCTCTTCAAAACGTGGGTTCTTGCAAAGTTGCGATTTCTGGTTTTGCTCACTGCTGGAAATTCGTAATGGATGAAAACGGATGTTGGGATATTCCATAATGGAATGGGAATGAGGAAGAACCAATTCCCATGAGGTAGAGTGACTTGTTGTACAAGAAAACAGAGCCCATACTCTACCATACGAATTTCTGGGCTGCCCATGCTCCATTGAAGCCATGGACTGAATTCTTCAACAACTTCCTTACAACATAATTAAATGTCAGCAAGGTAAGTCAAATGGGTTCACGAGATGACATTTGGAAGCATATGGTTCATCCCCACAACCCCCTCACCACTCCCTAGTGGAATACACATGGCCCCTTCTCATTCATTGCTTCCATAGCTAGTTTTGGTGTTTTATTGCAATATTAAATATTTACATCAATTTACAATATTCCACGGCTTAATAGCACATGGGTAACAAAATATCAAATGCTTGCCTTTCTAAATAAATCCGAGCATACACTAGCCGGGCCTTGGCCTTGAGCTACACATTAGGGAAACATACATCGCTTGTATACAATATTTACATTAAAAGCCAATATTTCATAAGGGTCAAAATTGGGGTGTTACAATCACTAGTTTCACGACTATAACCTTTTCAGTAATCACAACCATTAAAATTAACGCTTAATCTAAAATTGACTAGAACGATTTTCTCTTTTCTAGGGTGCACCAACTAGTATAGGTTTAGAGTCTTGGAATAGATCATTGTTGAGTAAACGATCCAAGCCTATTAAACAAACATTATGTGTCTAACCAGGGAGTGGTGAAACCCATGGTATATATCGGTGTTCTCTGGACGCTCTACTCAAACCAGAGTTAAGCACGAGGTCATGGGAGGTTGGTTGTAGAGTTAGCCCTCCAATACTTGCTGAACGTGGGAGATATATCCAGGATTTGTTCATAGCTGTGGATTCTTGGGGGATTTGATCCTCTTGAGTTTCGGGCTTAGCTACCTTACCCATACGACAGATCTCACCTTCGACTGTTCGCCTGAGCATTGGTTATACATGGTGGCCATAGTTACTTTACCTAGGTATCACATAGGGCATTTGCAGCGGTTATTCTGCGATTGTCCTGAGTCGGATAGGGTTCAGACAGCACAGTTGTGTTCGTACAGTGAATTCTGGGGGCCCTTATAACTGATTCTGTTACCTCAGTTATTTTTTGGGAGTCTCAAGCCTCTCCTAGGCGAGACATACCAGCTGTAGTGTCGGGAGGTCCCTTGAGCTAGTCCTGTTGTGTGCATTTATCTGTAGTTTCTTTATGTGTTTGCTCTGTGATGTTCTAGTTGGGCGTTAGGAGACGTTTATTTGTTGACCTTTTGAAGTCATCGTGGATCGAGATCTGCCTCTCCGCTGATCTCGTCAGTTGGCTGGTTTACCAGCTAGCAATCCGTCACAGTATCGTCACAAGTGATGTCGGAGGACTATCACTAGTCCATTATTCACATCTCACGAGCTTCAGAGAGCTCCTATTATGAGTTCTGCATCTGGCGCGACGGGAGTCCCCGCGACTCCGTCTGGTGGCACAAAAGGAAACTCTCCCCCTTGCACTCCGAGGAGTGGATGGGTGGGAGATTCACCACACATCACTCCTCCTGGGTTTGGGACATCCCAGCCCACTAGTAGGAACCCATTTGATGAGACATGGTCATCAGGTTATTTATATGGTTCATCCCTGGGTATGCCAGGTTTTGCTTCTACATTTGTGTCTACGACCTCATACCCTTTTTCATTGGGTATGCCGGGTTTTATGCCGACTGTTACTTCCACCATGTCCACTAGTCGTGCTATCTCTAGCATTGGGATGGGGGGCACCAGAACTCCTTTTACTGCATATCAGTTTCCGGTGGTCACATACCTCCATCTACTACGAGTGTTGGAGGAGGGCCACCTCCTTCATTAGCCCTTAGTGTTAGTGTGAATACTTTCTCTAGTGGAGGTTTCATGATAGGCATCGGATCTACGACTTACATTCCATCCATTAACCTATATGCCTCTATACATATGCCTATGCCCACAAACGCTTATATGATTCCGAATCTTCCTCCTAATACCTCAACTCCCGGGGGTGGGAACATACCATTTTCTTATGGCCTGCATTCGGCTGCTCCTTCCACGTCGAGTGGTTATATACCCCATTCTTATGGAGGTAACTTTTATAATTATTCAGCCGATTTTGGCCCTTATTCCATTACCCCCTATGGAGACTTTTCCATGCATATGCCTATGTATCATAACATGGGTCAGTTTGGAGGAGGTTATCATCCTTATGGTCACGGTCATGATTTCTATCAGATTTCGTCGGCACCTCAGGTGTCGAATTCGATGTACACATTCCCACCTTCAGGTTCGCAAAGTCAGTCTCTTTTGGGAGCTAATAATCAATATTCACAGCCTCAGCTCCCGTTTCTTGCTAGGTTAAATCTACCCGATCTTTCGAAGCTCACGAATGATCCGGTGTGTCATGATTATACATGGCCCCCAGTCCCTACCAAGCTCCCTTTTGACGTTCCAAAGTTCAAAGGGAAGAAGGGTGAGGATCCAGGTGATCATGTCACCACTTTCCATTTAAGGTGCTCCTCAAATTCCTTGAACCACAACTCTATCCATTTGAGGCTATTTCAACGCACCCTCACGGGGGAAGCTGCAAAATGGTATGCCGAGTTGCCTGGGGGAACATATAGGAGTTTCAACGATTTGGCCTTGTTTTCCTAGATCACTTTCAGTTCCTGGTTTGTTATGATACCAGTACCGAAATTTTATCCACCTTCCATTAGGACAAAGACACCCACATCTCTGATCACATTCAAGAGTGGCGCCGACAGAAGAGGCTAGTGAAATCCAACATTCCTTCAGAATTTCTATTGGAATGGTTCCTCAAGTCTTTTCTCCCTTACATTTCAAAGGGCGTTTCATTGTCCATCATTATGACTGAGGAACAAGCGATTTTTAAAGCCCAGCAGCTAGACCTAGTCTATGCTCAGTCTAGAATTTTGTATGACATTATACCTGACGCGCTGAGATCATGACATGATCCCAAGCCCGTTCTTGGACCGCATGCTGATGGCATCCTTGGTTCCACAAGTACTCATCCTGTATATTTGGTTATGAAACAAATGCACAATCTGTCTATTAACCAATATACCCCTGGACAGGGTCACGCCTCGTCCCTTTCCACCCAATCGTCTGATGTTCATTCTATACAATCGGTGAACCCATCTGGTAAGGAGAAACCTGGTGGGGAGAATAAGGGGAGAAATAACCATAGGGGTGGGAATAATGGGAACAATAGGAATAACCCTAAGAAAGAGAACGCTAACCCTCCTCGGGATGGAAGAAATGTTGGTGGAGACTGCAAACTAGACGTAAAGTGAAGTTTCCTTGTAAGCTTTACTTGGAAGATCACCTTACACATTTGTGTCCTCATATCGAGGAAGCATCGAAGCACCTTGCACAGAGACAAGCTATGTTGAAGGATCTCCTTCCACATCATCAAAATATGGCTTCGAGTGCATCCCCGGTAATGGGACTAATGAAACTTCGACGTCCTCTACCCATGCCGACAGTTTTGGATGCGTCAACATGGTTAAATCGGAGGTTAGTACTGCTACTCACTCGCGTGATTATGCAGCACCACAACCTTCTTTGGGGAGTGAGCCCACTACACCTAATTCTCCATTGCATTTTGAGAAGCCTAACTCTATGCCACGGATATCGAAAGGTGTTCTCAAGCACTCAACACACAATTGTGGAAGATCTGGGCCAGACTCCGTGTGCCATGTCAGCTCTCGAGGTTCTCCAGGATTGTCCTTCACAAAGGAATGCCCTTTTATGTGGTTTGGGAGTCCAAGATCAGTGTAGACCAAACGTTATCAAGTTCGACACTATTGATGTTCAAACTCACTTTCCCTATCATGTGGCTTTCCAATTCCATGTTAGGTGCCTACAGATGATTGTTAACGTACTGTGGTTAATGAAGGTGCTTCCACTTATGTAATGTATTTATCTTGTTGGAAGGCTCTCGGCTCTCCTCCATTGTTGAAATATATGACCATGCTTACTGCATTCGATGGTTGTTCGTTTAGGCCGTATGGTATTCTCCCCTCCCTTGAGGTCCACTTGGGTGGGAAATCAGTTCCTATTGAAGTCGAGGTGGTTGATGCACCCATCGACTACAACCTTTTACTGGGTCGGAATTGGATCTATGCTATGAGAGCAACTGTATCCTCCGTTTTTAGAGTTATCTGCTTTCCTCATGAAGGCAATATTGTGACTGTCGATTAACTAGATTTTACTAGCTCCAATACCGTAGCATCACCAGGAACTGTTGTTCCTCAAATTGAAAATTCTCAGCCGACAACTAGGAATATTGGTGTAGGATTGTATTCCTATTTGATGGGATCTTTCGACTTTGTTGCACCAATCTCCTTCATTGGAACCATCTCCGATAGTGCTCCTTCCTCATTGAATAACGTACCGTTCTGGACATCATACTTTAGGATCCATGGACTCTACCTTCCACTAGTTCCCCTTCTAGAGACGTTTCACACATTGGAATGGTGATGCCCTTGTCTGCAGCCAAGCTTACTTATCATGATATTCAACAAGCCACTGCATAGCCGGATCTCTCTTCTTTACGGACAGAGGAAGAAGATCTCGTTATGCTTCCCGCGTGGGCAGTCGACTCATATTAATCACATGATTTCCTTAATGGTACTTTGCCTTCGGATGAAGCTATTATTGAGACCATGAACAGTAGTGATAAGCCTTGGGAAGATCTCCATCATCGATATTATTTTTTTCCTAACTTTGACCTTCTTTAGTAGGAGGAGTTTCGTTCGACTCTTGCATTGAAGGTTGGTCACCCTGTGGCTCCTCTGGAATCACATGGCATTTTTGCGGAGGGGAATATGGTTGATATTTCCCCTACCATTCCGATCAACCTTTATTGCACTCCTTTAAAGATTGAAAACGTATATATCGGTGTTGATTGTTCCCCCGACGAGATCCGCATTTACACCGAGTTATTCAAAGAATTTTGGGATGTGCTCGCTTGGTCATATGAGGAGATGCCAGGTATTGACCCTAGTATTATCGAGCATGAGATTAAGACTTATCCAAATGTTAAGCCTATTCGACAACGTCTTGGTGTTGTGAATCCTAGGAAGGCAGCCGCTATTAAGGCAGAAGTAGAGAAACAACTCAAAGCTGGTTTTATCTACTCAGTTCCCCTTAGCAAATGTGTATCCAACCCTGTTCATGTGGATAAGAAGCAGGGAACCATCCGTGTGTGCACCGATTTTCAAGATCTGAATAGAGCATGTCCTAAAGATAAATTTCCCACCCCATTCATAGACCAAATCTTGGATGCGTGTGTGGGAAGCGAAGTGTTTTTGTTTATTGAAGGTTTTTGAGGCTACAATCAGATCCAAATTAAACCTGAGGATCAACATAAAATCGCATTTATATGTCCTTGGAGTACCTTTGCATACCGGAAAATTTGCTTCGGCCTTAAAAAAATAGGAGCTACCTTTCAGTGGGCTATGACATATGCTTTTCATGACCTTAAGCACATAGTGGAGGCTTACTTGGATGACCTTATTGGCCACTCTCGTAAGAGAGTGGATCACCCCCATCACCTCCTCCTTATTTTCAAGAGATGTCGGTGTTACAAGATTCGTTTGAACCCGAACACGTGCATCTTTGTCATGAAAACTAGTCACCTTCTAAGGTTTGTAGTCTCAAAAGAGGGTATTAGAGTCGATCCATTAAAGTTTGAGGCAATACTTCGATTGCCTCCCCCGCGTAATTTGATTCAACTTCACAGCCTCCAAGGGAGAGCCACTTTCTTACTCTGTTTTATCTTGAATTATGCCAATCTTACTAAGGGTTTCACGCGATTATTGAAGAAAGACACTCTGTTTATCTGGGATGAGCGAGCCCAACAGTATTTCGATGCTTTAAAGAAAGCCTTTGTTAGGAACCCGTGTCAACCCTTCTCATTACTTTGTTAGTATATTGTTGTTGGACGCATATGCTTTGTAAGTTGTCCCGTAGTATTTTTTGATCCATAGTTTGTATTAGCCCATGGTATTGACCCATAGTATTGGACGCATATGCTTTGTAAGTCGTCCCGTAGTATTATATGTCCCATGGTATTGACCCATAGTATTGGGCATAGACTTAGTATATAAGTGTGTGTTGAGGCCAATGAAGGTACCATGAAGTTATATGTATTGAGCTCGCTCAAAGGAGGGTTCTCCCTCAAAGTGTCCTACGATCAATAAAGCGATTTTGAGTTCTATTATTTCTGCTATCTCGTGTATTATCATTAATTAATTGTTGCATGTTCTTCACATCTGGTATCAGAGCACTTTCTTGGGCTCGTTGGGTGAAATTTCTGCCAAATGTTTTTTTTCGCATCTGTTGCAAGTTCGGATCTAGGAATAATCCTTATCCGCTTAACTGTGGGAAGTACTTGGGCATAAGCCCTAAAAATCATTGTGAGGACTACCACAGGAACCCCAAAGTAGTTGGCCCATTGAGAGGACCTGCCAGTGAAAAGGGAAACGACCCCTACCTGATTGACTAGTTCCCACCAGTGAGGTACACCAAGAGCTGTCGTTTGTGGCAAAGTGGTTATCAGCTTTACCTGAGCGTGGAGTGAGGGGTACTGCCCCAATACGCAAGCCATCAGACAGCATTGGTGGCCGAGTGAAACCCCTTAACCATTAGGAAGCCGAGCATACCTGGGGTCCATATCTATTTTTTGCTGCACTGTTGTCAATCACTTCCGCGTCATTGTCGATCCATCTATTTTTTATCACTTCCGCGCCATTGTAGATCCATCTATTGCAGGTCATTTCTGTGTCATTACAGATCCGTCCGTTGCCGATCACTTCCGCGTCATTGCAGATCCTTCTATTTTTTATCCCTTCTGCGCCGTAGCAGATCCATTCTTGAAAAAAAAAGAAAAAGAAAAGAGATCCATTTTTTTGCCATATCTCTCTTGTTTTCACTTCATTTCCCTTGAAACTTCCCTAACACCCCTGTAATCCCATTCTGCATCTTTCATTCCCGAGGATCCTATCCCAAATTCCACTTCCCAAAGCCAGAAAACCCACATTTGTCTATTTTTAGGGTTTGCCATAACTTCTTTAATTTTCACCCAATCGCCTTCAAATTTTTCCACAGTGTTCATTTCCTATTTCTACTTCTTTGTCCCTCTCTGACAAATTTTCTCATTCTTTCACCACGTTTCTGAAATCCTCATTTGATGCTTCCCTGTCGATTCAAAAGTGCCCAAAACCTAGTCAAACCCCAATTACCCATCATATTTTTTCCCAAATCCAAATTTCCCTTTACTAAATAAGCTTATGTTTGTGTTTTTCTACCCATTCACAAAAAAAAAAACTCCTGGTTATGGTTGTCACCCGTGCAGGAGCAAAAACCATGGAGGAAGCACTTGCAGCCATCCAAACCAATCTCCAGGATCTGGATGAAAAATTTCTCAGTTTCCATCTTGAGCATCCAGCCATGAGCAAAAAACAACAGTCCGAGTCTTCATCAGACAATGGGTTCTCTTCTTCCAGCAATTTCCACAGTTCGAAGCTTGATTTTCCTCGTCTCAATGGTTTTGATCTGACTGGATGGATCTATCGTGTAGAACAGTATTTCAGTTTGTATAATACTTTTGATGTCAACAAAGTTCGACTTGCATCATTTCATTTGGAATAGGAAGCTCTTCAATGGTACCGTTGGTACATCAAGGCTCATGAAGAGCCAAAATGTCCAGATTTTTTCAGCTCCCTTTGCAATGATTTGGTCCTAGTGCTTTTGATGACTTCACAGGAGCCCTCACTAAACTTCACCAGATTGGCACTGTGAGAGAGTATCAGATAGAATTTGAGAATCTCGCCAATCACAGAGAAGGATTGTCTGATGAATTCTACAGGAGTTGTTTTATCAGTGGTCTTAAGGATGAAATCTGCTCAGAGGTTAAAATGTTTTGTCCCAACACAATGATCGAAGCCCTGGGGTTGGCTAATTTTGCAGAAGACAAGATTGTATCCCAACAACGCTCCAAACCCACTTTTGTTCCCTTCCGAAATATGGGTTCTCAACGACCTCCCATCCCGCCAGCTCCTCGACCAACTCCTATCAAGCATTTGTCTGAAACATAGATGCAGGCATGCAAAGAAAAAGGGATTTGTTATAACTGTGATGAGAAATTCACTCAAGGACATAGATGTGTTCAGCAAAAGCTCTATCTCTTGGATGTGGATTCTCCGCCTGCCTCTGAAATTAGTGAAGAAGATCCAGATACAATGGATGATCAGGTCGACATTCAGGAGCTGCCTATTGACCCTCCGTCTCAGGAAGACCACCCAGAGACATCTCTCCATGCTTTAGCTGGAATCACCACCCCCAAACAATGCGGGTCAGGGGTTACTTCAAGAAGCTTCCTCTTACAATACTCATTGATTCTGGTAGCACTCATAACTTCATTGACCCTCGGATCGCCAAACAAGCTGATTTTTTTGTCCATCCTTGCTCCAAATTTGAAGTCATGGTTTCCATTGGGGGCACCTTACCTTGCAAGGGGAAGTGTCACAATGTGCGTATCTCTCTAGAAGATTATAACCTGCGCTCTAACATGTTTGCCTTGTCCCTAGGTGGATGTGATGTGGTTTTGGGCGTTCAATGGTTACGCACACCTAGCCCCATCTTATGGGATTTTTCTGAACTTTGGATGCAATTTTCAATCAATGGGAAACAACACAAATTTACGGGCTTACAACCAGGGTCTCTCTGCATCATCAGTTCACATCGCCTGGAAAAGATCCTTAAGAAGAATTCACATGGTGTCATCGCTCAACTCCATTCCATTCAGATGCACCCATCAACGGTCTCCACTACTTCCTTGGATAGATATGAAGGTGTCTTTGCTGAATCGGTGGGCTTGTCGCCTTCAAGGGACCTTTCCGGTAAGAATTTAGCCACATCTACATCTCAGCAAGAAATGCTGGCTATTTTGCATGCAATACAGAAGTGGCAGCCATACCTATTAGGGAATTATTTCTGCATCAAGACCGATCTCCAGAGTTTGGAAAATTTTCTGGAACAACAGGTCGCCTCCCCAGCCACTTGAAATGGGTTATCCAACTCATGGGTTATGCCTATGCGATCACTTACAAGAAGGGTAAGGACAATATGGTGGCAGATACTCCTTCTCGCACATTTGATGACCCAGTTTCTCTTACAGTTATTTCTCTGTTTGTTCCAAATTGGTTGCAATCTGTTCAACAGGGCTATCTCTTCTATGAACTCCATGCTTCTTCATCGGCAGGGCACTCTGGGTTCCTAAAAACATATGACCGGGAACAATGTAACTTATTTTGGCAGGGACTGAAAATGACAATTCAACAGATGGAGGTTGATTGTGATACTTGCTAGGTCAACAAGGGTGAAATGACACTCCTTTCGGGACTACTCGAACCCTTGCCCATCCCTACACAAATTTGGACAACTATTTCTATGGATTTCCTAGAAGCGCTCCAGTGGTACAATACCACATCTAAAAGGACACCATATGAAGCAATCCATGGACAGGCACCGCCAGTTCTTCTTCCATACACCCTCAGTAGCTCTCCAGTTCAGGAAATTGACTCGGTTCTTTGAAACCGCGATCAAATTCTTCTCATTCATCAGGACAATCTTCACATGGCAAGAATTCGACTGAAACAACAACCCTATTAGCACCGTTCTGAGCGCACTTTTCACGCAGTTGATATAGTCCTTCTTCGTCTAAAGCCTTCTAAGCAATCCTCCCTGAAACTCAAAAGGTGTCAGTGGCCCAGAATGCAACCCGAGGATGCTACAGGGGAACCACTCCTTCAAATTATGCATCAATTTCCACATCTAAAGCTTTGAGGACAAAGCTTTTTCTAAGGGAAAGGGGATGTTAGGAACTCATGTCGACCCTTCTCTTTACTTTGTTAGTATATTGTTGTTGGACGCATATGCTTTGTAAGTCATCCCGTAGTATTTGTTGAGACATAGTTTGTATTAGCCCATGGTATTGACCCATAGTATTAGACGCATATGCTTTGTAAGTCGTCCCGTAGTATTATATGTCCCATGGTATTGACCCATAGTATTGGGCATAGACTTAGTATATAAGTGTGTGTTGAGGCCAATGAAGGTACCGTGAAGTTATTTGTATTGAGCTTGCTCAAAGGAGGTTGCCCCCTCGAAGTGGCCTGCGATCAATAAAGCGATTATGAGTTCTATTATTTCTGCTATCTCATGTATTATCATTAATTAATTGTTGCATGTTCTTCACATCTGGTATCAGAGCACTTTCTTGGGCTCGTTGGGTGAAATTTCTGCCAAATGTTTTTTTTCGCATCTGTTGCAAGTTAGGATCTAGGAATAATCCTTATCCGCTTAACTGTGGGAAGTACTTGGGCATAAGCCCTTAAAATCATTGTGAGGACTACCACAGGAACCCCAAAGTAGTTGGCCCATTGAGAGGACCTGCCAGTGAAAAGGGAAACGACCCCTACCTGATTGACTAGTTCCCACCAGTGAGGTACACCAAGAGCTGTCGTTTGTGGCAAAGTGGTTATCAGTTTTACCTGAGCGTGGAGTGAGGGGTACTGCCCCAATACGCAAGCCATCAGACAACATTGGTGGCCGAGTGAAACCCCTTAACCATTAGGAAGCCGAGCATACCTGGGGTCCATATCTATTTTTTGCTGCACTGTTGTCGATCACTTCCGCGTCATTGTCGATCCATCTGTTTTTTATCACTTCCGTGCCATTGTAGATCCATCTATTGTAGGTCATTTCTGTGTCATTACAGATCCGTCCGTTGCCGATCACTTCCGCGTCATTGCAGATCCTTCTGTTTTTTATCCCTTCTGCGCCGTAGCAGATCCATTCTTGAAAAAAAAAGAAAAAGAAAAGAGATCCATTTTTTTGCCATATCTCTCTTGTTTTCACTTCATTTCCCTTGAAACTTCCCTAACACCCCTGTAATCCCATTCTGCATCTTTCATTCCTGAGGATCCTATCCCAAATTCCACTTCCCAAAGCCAGAAAACCCACATTTGTCTATTTTTAGGGTTTGCCATAACTTCTTTAATTTTCACCCAATCGCCTTCAAATTTTGCCACCGTGTTCATTTCCTATTTCTACTTCTTTGTCCCTCTCTGACAAATTTTCTCATTCTTTCACCACGTTTCTGAAATCCTCATTTGATGCTTCCCTGTCGATTCGAAAGTGCCCAAAACCTAGTCAAACCCCAATTACCCATCAGAGTTTTTCCCAAATCCAAATTTCCCTTTACTAAATAAGCTTATGTTTGTGTTTTTCTACCCATTCACAAAAAAAAAACTCCTGGTTATGGTTGTCACCCGTGCAGGAGCAAAAACCATGGAGGAAGCACTTGCAGCCATCCAAACCAATCTCCAGGATCTGGATGAAAAATTTCTCGGTTTCCATCTTGAGCATCCAGCCATGAGCAAAAAACAACAGTCCGAGTCTTCATCAGACAATGGGTTCTCTTCTTCCAGCAATTTCCACGGTCCGAAGCTTGATTTTCCTCGTTTCAATGGTATTGATCTGACTGGATGGATCTATCGTGTAGAACAGTATTTCAGTTTGCATAATACTTTTGATGTCAACAAAGTTCGACTTGCATCATTTCATTTGGAATAGGAAGCTCTTCAATGGTACCGTTGGTACATCAAGGCTCATGAAGAGCCAAAATGTCCAGATTTTTTTCAGCTCCCTTTGCAATGATTTGGTCCTAGTGCTTTTGATGACTTCACAGGAGCCCTCACTAAACTTCACCAGATTGGCACTGTGAGAGAGTATCAGATAGAATTTGAGAATCTCGCCAATCACAGAGAAGGATTGTCTGATGAATTCTACAGGAGTTGTTTTATCAGTGGTCTTAAGGATGAAATCTGCTCAGAGGTTAAAATGTTCTGTCCCAACACAATGATCGAAGCCCTGGGGTTGGCTAATTTTGCAGAAGACAAGATTGTATCCCAACAACGCTCCAAACCCACTTTTGTTCCCTTCCGAAATATGGGTTCTCAACGACCTCCCATCCCTCCAGCTCCTCGACCAACTCCTATCAAGCATTTGTCTGAAACATAGATGCAGGCATGCAAAGAAAAAGGGATTTGTTATAACTGTGATGAGAAATTCACTCAAGGACATAGATGTGTTCAGCAAAAGCTCTATCTCTTGGATGTGGATTCTCCGCCTGCCTCTGAAATTAGTGAAGAAGATCCAGATACAATGGATGATCAGGTCGACATTCAGGAGCTGCCTATTGACCCTCCGTCTCAGGAAGACCACCCAGAGACATCTCTCCATGCTTTAGCTGGAATCACCACCCCCAAACAATGCAGGTCAGGGGTTACTTCAAGAAGCTTCCTCTTACAACACTCATTGATTCTGGTAGCACTCATAACTTCATTGACCCTCGGATCGCCAAACAAGCTGATTTTTTTGTCCATCCTTGCTCTAAATTTGAAGTCATGGTTTCCATTGGGGGCACCTTACCTTGCAAGGGGAAGTGTCACAATGTGCGTATCTCTCTAGAAGATTATAACCTGCGCTCTAACATGTTTGCCTTGTCCCTAGGTGGATGTGATGTGGTTTTGGGCGTTCAATGGTTACGCACACCTAGCCCCATCTTATGGGATTTTTCTGAACTTTGGATGCAATTTTCAATCAATGGGAAACAACACAAATTTACGGGCTTACAACCAGGGTCTCTCTGCATCATCAGTTCACATCGCCTGGAAAAGATCCTTAAGAAGAATTCACATGGTGTCATCGCTCAACTCCATTCCATTCAGATGCACCCATCAACGGTCTCCACTACTTCCTTGGATAGATATGAAGGTGTCTTTGCTGAATCGGTGGGCTTGTCGCCTTTAAGGGACCTTTCCGGTAAGAATTTAGCCACATCTACATCTCAGCAAGAAATGCTGGCTATTTTGCATGCAATACAGAAGTGGCAGCCATACCTATTAGGGAATTATTTCTGCATCAAGACCGATCTCCAGAGTTTGGAAAATTTTCTAGAACAACAGGTCTCCTCCCCAGCCACTTGAAATGGGTTATCCAACTCATGGGTTATGCCTATGCGATCACTTACAAGAAGGGTAAGGACAATATGGTGGCAGATACTCCTTCTCGCACATTTGATGACCCAGTTTCTCTTACAGTTATTTCTCTGTTTGTTCCAAATTGGTTGCAATCTGTTCAACAGGGCTATCTCTTCTATGAACTCCATGCTTCTTCATCGGCAGGGCACTCTGGGTTCCTAAAAACGTATGACCGGGAACAATGTAACTTATTTTGGCAGGGACTGAAAATGAAAATTCAACAGATGGAGGTTGATTGTGATACTTGCTAGGTCAACAAGGGTGAAATGACACTCCTTTCGGGACTACTCGAACCCTTGCCCATCCCTACACAGATTTGGACAACTATTTCTATGGATTTCCTAGAAGCGCTCCAGTGGTACAATACCACATCTAAAAGGACACCATATGAAGCAATCCATGGACAGGCACCGCCAGTTCTTCTTCCATACACCCTCAGTAGCTCTCCAGTTCAGGAAATTGACTCGGTTCTTTGAAACCGCGATCAAATTCTTCTCATTCATCAGGACAATCTTCACATGGCAAGAATTCGACTGAAACAACAACCCTATTAGCACCGTTCTGAGCGCACTTTTCACGCAGTTGATATAGTCCTTCTTCGTCTACAGCCTTCTAAGCAATCCTCCCTGAAACTCAAAAGGTGTCAGTGGCCCAGAATGCAACCCGAGGATGCTACAGGGGAACCACTCCTTCAAATTATGCATCAATTTCCACATCTAAAGCTTTGAGGACAAAGCTTTTTCTAAGGGAAAGGGGATGTTAGGAACTCATGTCGACCCTTCTCTTTACTTTGTTAGTATATTGTTGTTGGACGCATATGCTTTGTAAGTCATCCCGTAGTATTTGTTGAGCCATAGTTTGTATTAGCCCATGGTATTGACCCATAGTATTAGACGCATATGCTTTGTAAGTCGTCCCGTAGTATTATATGTCCCATGGTATTGACCCATAGTATTGGGCATAGACTTAGTATATAAGTGTGTGTTGAGGCCAATGAAGGTACCGTGAAGTTATTTGTATTGAGCTTGCTCAAAGGAGGTTGCCCCCTCGAAGTGGCCTGCGATCAATAAAGCGATTATGAGTTCTGTTATTTCTGCTATCTCATGTAGTCTCATTAATTAATTGTTGCAAGTTCTTCACAGCCTTGGTATCGGCCCCTCTTCTTAGTCCACCTGACTTTGCAATAGATTTTTTGCTTTATGTGGTCGCGTCTCAAGAGACAATTGGTATGGTCTTAGTTCAGGTGGATGATGTGCTTCAAGAGCATGTTTTCTATTATCTTAGTCGAAACCTAGTAGACGTTGAGCTGAGATATTCTCACGTTGATAAATTGGCCCTTGCGAATGTTCATGCAGTCCAACGATTACAACATTACATTTTGCTTAGGAAAACCACCGTTATAGCACACGTTAATCCATTTCAGTTTGTGCTCTCACGACACTTAATTGGAGGGAAATATAATAAATGGATTGTCATCCTTTAGGAGTTTGATCTTGATTTTGCTTCAGCAAAGTCGGTGAAGTCCTTGGTTTTCGCAGAGCTTATGTCAGATTTTTCGAGACTTGATGAAGAAGTGGTCCATAAAGATTCATTTGTGGATGAACATTTATTTCTTATCTCATCGATGGACCCTTGGTATGGAGACATCATTGTATATCTTCAAACTCTGAAGTTCCCTTCGCATTATTTGTGAGATGAGTGACGACGTGTGAGACATCACGCCAAAGATTATGTCATCGTCGGTGAAACTTTGTATCGCCGAGGAAAAGACTTTATCCTACGTCATTGCTTAACTCATGAAGAAGCGGAGCTAGTTCTTAATGACTTCCATAGTGGGGCGTGTGGTGGTCACTTATCTGGGCTTGCGACAGCCCAACGTAGATTGCGTGCAGGATACTTCTGGACCACGATCTTTAAAGATTGTGTTAATTCCATGAGGAGATGTCACCCTTGCCAGGTGTTTTCTTGAAATGTACACTCGCATCGTGCGCCCCTTAATCCGGTCATCACCGTTGGTCCCTTCACCAAGTGGGGGGTTGATTTCATGGATTGCAACCCAGCTTCGGTTGGGGGGCATCGTCATATTATCGTGGTCGTTGATTACTTTTCCAAATGGGCTGAGGCTGTGCCGACCGTTAAAGTCAATGGTGCAACTGCATCCCACTTCGTATTCAATCAAATTATAGCTCGATTCGGTATCCCGAAGGAGATTGTCACTGACCATGGTAGACACTTTCAAAACAAGATGATTGCAAAATTATCACTTAAGCTGGGGTTTAGACAAGATCATTCATCTTCATATTATCCCCAAGTGAATGGCCAGGTCGAGGAAGTTAATAAGTCCCTTAAGGCCATTCTCCAAAGGACCATCCGACAAAGCAAGAGCAATTGGCATATTATGTTATATCCTACTTTGTGGGCTTATCAAACCGCAGTAAATACTTCCATCGGTTTCTCACCCTTTCAGTTAGTTCATGGTGTGGGGTCCATCTTACCGATTGAATGCAAAATCCCTTCGTTGAAACTAGCTATAGAGCTCCTGCCTGATACATCAAATGTTGAGCAATGTTTTATACACCTCGAGCAGCTTGATGAGCAACGTCGAGATGCCACCGTGGCTATAGATTCCAACAAACGTCGTGTCAAGGCTCAGTATGATAGGTCTGTCTGTCCCTGGAAATATGTTGAAGGTGACTTGGTCCTCCTTTATGACCAAGCTAAGGAACCCCTGGGGGCAGGCAAGTTTAACCCCATGTGGCACAGTCCTTACGTTGCGAGGCATGTCCTTGAGAAAGGAGCCTACGAGTTAGAGGATTATGGGGGGAACGCCTTGAAGGAGCCTAGAAATGGGCTCTACCTCAAGCGGTATTATGCTTGAGCTTCTAACTCGAGCTGATACTTTTGCATACTATTGTATAGTTGTTGTACATAGTTTAGCATTTCTTTGGTTTTTCAAGTCTACTAATTTGCTTCCTTTTGGTTCACAAATGTCAGCGGAATCTCCAGTGTTCTTAGGATTCGTGGATGGGGCCAACCGTCATACGCAGAGACTAACTTCTGCTGTGTGGGTTATTTACTCACCCGACAACCAGATTGTGTCTTCAGGAGGCACTACAAGAAAAAAGGTCATTCGTGAGGGTCATGCCTATGATAGACCTTTAAGGGTTGTCATCAATGTAACATATGATGATGGTCATTAAAACACCATCGTTATAAGTGCTTTTTGAGATGGTCCTTTAAGGTTCGTCACCAAATCCCTTTTCAATGACACTTTTGTGAGGGTTGTTAAAGGCCCGTTGCTAATTCTCTCTTTGGTGACACCTCTAGTGACGATTTTTATTGGCCCTCACCAATACTCTTTTTGGTTACTTTTGGTGACTATAGAAAAATGTTTGTCACCATTGATCATTCTAATGAGTTTTTGATGACGTTATGTGACCGTCTCTATAGTTATTGACAAAAGATATTGGTTTAAGACCACTGCCATGGAGTCTTTGTCATTATGTGTCCAAGGTCATAGTGGTTAGAGTCAATCAATTTTTTAATAAGTTAGTGTCTGTCAGGTGCAATATCACTTATTTTTGGGGGTTAAGTGTGATAATTATGAGTATCACTCATGTCCATGGGTTAAGTGTGACATTTATGAATATCACTTATTGCTTCCACTACTTTTACATTCAATATTTTTATGCAATTCAGCTACAATGTTTGCACCATCCAATCTATTCTCATGAGAACAAATGCCAATAACTTTTGAATTGTTTGTTAGGAATACTTCCTGAGAATCTGAAGCTTATAAGTCCGTCTCCTACTTATTTTCCTTGTCATTTGACAATTGGCTCAAAATTAATCTCACTTACTTTGTCTTAAATGATGTAAAGGTTGCGATTTTTGTCAGTTTCACTACATGTGACACTATCCATTCTTTGTTCATTATACACTATACTTTTATTAGTTTCTTTCTCACTTATGTTAACAAGTAAATGCATTCCATTTTGATCAACATAATAATTTTCATCAAAATGATGTTTACCTATTGTGTCTTCAATTCTTTGATTTGTTTCTTCAATTTTATCAATGGCATGAGGGGTATCATTTCCCTCAAGTAATGAGAATTACTTAGTTGGCCTTTGAGTCAACAGATGACTCAAGCCTCTTAGGTTTATCACTAGCAATTTCCATTTAGATGAAGTTCCACTAGTATGTCTAGGAACCATATTATTATGTAGGAACCATATTATTTAAGACATAATCAAGTCGATTAATTCCAATAATGAACGAGACTAACTTGCTAACTAGCTAATCGAAGGTTCCCCTTCATGGATAGCTTCTTAGAGGGACTATGGCCATTTAGGCCATGGAAGTTTGAGACAATAACAAGTCTGTGATGCCCTCAGATGTCATGGGTTGCACGCGTGCTACACTGATGCAGCCAATGGGTTTTTCTCCCTTGTTTGAGAGGATTGGGAAATCTTCTTAAACCATTGAAATTATTGGTATTCAACAAGGAATTCCTAGTAAGGGTGTGTCATCGGCTCATGTTGACTATGTCCCTACCCTTTGTACACACCACTCATTGCTCCCACCGATTGAATGATTTGGTGAAGTGTTTGGATCATGTCAATGAAGGTGACTCACTGCCTTCGACATCATGAGAAGTTTAATAAGCCTTATCATTAATTTAGAGGAAGGAGAAGTCATAACAAGGTTACCATAGGTGAATCTACGGTAGGATCATTAACAAGCGAGTATCAGACGATACCCCTTTGTGGGCTAGGGGACAGTTGCATGACCCATGCGGTTGGTTTTGTTGTGGGAAGTGGTATCTCGTCATTCCATCCACATAATGCGGCTACCTCAGTTAGTGTGTGTAGGAGGTTGGATCCCACTAACACTAGTACAAAATGAGAGATAAGTGACTAGGCAACCAAAAAATTTGGTCACCGCAGTTTTTTCAAGGGATAAATGACCAAAATTGAGAAATTTGAAGTGAGCTAACTAAAAATGAAAAATTTGGTCAAGGGATAAGAACTAAACTAAAAATGACCAATTTGGTCACGGTATAATAAATAAAATAGAAATGACCACATAACAATTGGTAATTTATTTGGTCATTTTTAGTTGTGTCACTCCAACAATGGAAAATTACAATTTTGACAATGAATTTGTACATTTTACTAAATTTTAACACTGCAGATGGATTTAGATACCCCAGACTAAATTTTAACATTGTAGATGGATTTAGAGATCGATGGGGTCTCTGAATCCATTTGCAATGTTAAAATTTAGTAAATTGTAACATTATAGATGGATTCAGAGACACGAGCTAGTGTCGAAACATGATGCCATAGGGGAACCTACATTTGATTTTTTTTGCAAGATGGTCATTTCATCTGTACCGTCACTAGATACAGTTCGATGTGCTTATCATGCCCATATCTTATTCACCATTTTTTCTTTCGTATTATCTCTTCGACAGATCCGCCAAGTTGCATCATGTGCATCATCATAGTGTGGTTGAGTCGAGCCTTAGATATTTTTTGTCTTTCCCTCTCAGCATTCTCATGTCGTGAATTTGGTGTCATTGTGGTTTTCTCATCAAACTGGTCACGTTCATATTTTGTTTGAACAAAACCATCGTCGTTCGACATTCTCGGCAGTCTGTTAAAGTTTTGGCAAGTTCATGTATTTTGCGTCATGTTAATTAAAAATTGTCAATTTCACAACCTCCATTAATTCTCCATATGCATCCATTCATCATGGTTCTCCTTGCACTTGAGTTTGGAAATTTCTAAAGTTCCCCTCAGGTCTCCCACTACAAAAGATCGCCAATATCCTTCATTTCGAAAAGAAAAAAAATCCTCCAATTTTGTAAAATTCTTTTTAAAAAAGAGTTACCATAATTCTCATATTTCCTCACATTGACATTGGATTAATAAATTGTTAATGGTGTAAAATAAGGCTCTAAAAGAGAAAATGGATACACACTGAGATTTAGGAATTTCAAGATGTATTATATTGAGATATTAGGAATTTTAGGATGTATTATCTTGATACTTTTTCAACATAAAAAAGAAAAAAAAAAGAAAAAAAAATGTTCCATTCCAATACTAACCACATTCACATTCATATCTCTAACAAACTCATTGCTATAGTCCCATTATACATTTTGTTTTTAAGACATTCACCTCTCATTAATAAAAAAAATGTGACAAACCCTTTACAACCAAACACAAACTAATAACATATTATCATACGATAGAACTCCATTGTGGAGCACGAACCACTGGGACCTTCACCCCTTGCCGTAATTTACCCATTTCTACAGAATGCCCATAATGAGTGTCATCTCCAATGATGTTATTCAGCTTGGTACAATTTGGAAGAAACAACAGATGGGGAGGCGGAGGTGGAGGCGGAGGCGAAGGAACAAACCCCAAGCGAGAGGGGGCATTATTGGTGTCATTTAAAAGGGATTCCTTCACTGGAATCATACCGATATATCTCAGCATTGTCTCTGAGTTGAGGTACTTGGACTATTGATGTATATGTAACTTCGGAATGTATTTCATTTATATATTTATTGTACTCCTATAGAGATGTATTATTCCTCTATACGGAAGTGTCCTCATTTGTATTGACAACTGTTGCAAGTGTGTTAACTTGCCAATGGGTTATTATACCACCTTGTAATGGGTCGGACTGATATAATGTAATATGTGGTTGTTGTACCTAGCTAGACAAGTCGGCCCCATAAGGTTATTGGGAAAACAGAACAAGTATAAATAGAGATCGGGAGATCTCTATTTGGATCACTCAGAACTCATTCTTCCTTCACTCAGAAAGTGGCGCACATGTGAGGAGGAGGATCATCTGCTAGTAGAAGACTATCTCTATGTATTTGGTTGTACTTTGGTTGAGCTATTTGCTCTAGCTATCTCTGAGGAAGTTGTGGGGTTTTTCACCTTAGGGTTTTCCCCACGAAAACTCTGTGTGTCTATTGTCTCTCATGCTTTTGATTCTTGTGATGATTGACATGCTTGTTATGATTGATATGCATTGATATACTGTACATGTTATTCTCTCAGTAAAGATCCTAGAGTATTGTGAATTAATGCTCAAAATTTAACATGGTATCAGAGCTAACCTGAGAAGAAGACATTGTGTAGTGACGGAAACTAGGGTTTCTTTTTTATTGGGTTTCTCTCCACATATTTTGGAAAAGCAATATGATAGATTGACTCTCCTCAGCAAGGTGAATCTATCTGTCCAATTAGAATTCAATTTTGAGCACTTTCAGTTTTGGCCCTCAAAATTAGGGTTTCCACAAAAATAGGAATTTCGAAAATCTGAAGATATAGCTCGAAGTGCATTGGAAAAATCAAAGTTTAGAGCTTTGGATCGATATTTTTGGCTGGGTAAATCTCTGGGAAACTCAAACCCTAATTCAGGGTCCTCCCTAGTGAACCCGGGAAGACTAAAAGGCAGTTATGAAGGGCGAAGCTTTGCAGATCTCAAATTTTGAATACACCAGGCTGATCAGCTCATCAAGGCACATCTTTCTATCCTTTCAGAAAGTTGAAATTCACTTTTTGAATTTTTAGGGTTTTTCCAACAAACTCTAATCCGGGACCAGATCCAGTTTTCAGCAAAGCAAGTGGTAAGACCTAAATCTCTTCTATTTCCATTTGAAGTACTCTTTAAGATGTCTCACCACACCAAGCTTGAGGATAAGCTTGAAGGGGCTGATAAATTCCGAGCCTGGAAGTATAGGATTGGGTTAATCCTGGAAGAAAATGAATTGGACTCCTACATCAGCTCTGAGGTCCCTATCCCAGAGGATGAAGAGGCTAAGGTATTGCACAAGAAGAACTTGGTCAAGGAAAAGAGAATCATTGATGATTCTATCAAAGACCATCTCATACCACATGTGTCATCTGTAAAGACACCCAAGGAGATGTTTGACTCCCTGACCAAGTTATTTGAAGGGAAGAACATAAATCGGAAGATGACTCTGTGGAATCAATTGAAAGGGGTCAAGATGTTGAATGGAGAGACCATTCAATCTTACTTCTCCAAGGTCTCTTAGATCAAGGAACAACTTGAAGTTGTGGATGAAGTAGTGGACAATGGTGAAGTTGTTATGAGCACACTAAATGGCCTACCCAGGTCATGGGATTCCTTTATCCAAGGAATCTGTGCAAGAAAGAAGTTGGTCTCTTTCAGTAGACTGTGGGAGGAATGCTCTCAAGAAGAAGCAAGGCTTGTGGCCCGAGAAGAAAAGATGGGGAATGAAGATCAAGCTCTCACAGCTCACACTAAGGGAAGCAAGTTTAAGAGGGAGAGATCTCATAACAAGAAATATTCTCACCCTCATCACAAGAAGAAAGACATATCTCATGTTCAATGTTTTGAATGCAATGAGAAGGGACACTTTGCTTCACACTGTCCCAAGAAGAAGAAAGACAACAACAACAACTTCAATAAGAAGACGAAGAACAACAAAAGAAGATATCATGCTCATGCTGCTGAGGATGATGAACCTCCCAGGGAGAAAGCTAGAACAGAAAGTGACGATGATGACTCATCAAGTGAAGAAGAGTATGTTCTAATCTCTGCTCTCACAGGTACTATCTCTCATGGTTGTAATGATTGGTTAATTGGCAGTGGGGCTTCCAAACACATGATTGGGTTTAAAGAATCTTTTATAAATCTATCTGAACATGAATCACCCCATAAAGTGAAACTTGGGGATGACTATCAATATCCTATCAAAGGAAGTGGTGAAGCCTCCTACAATCTAGATTCTGGAAAATCCTTGAAGATGAAAGAAGTTCTCTATGTACCTGGGCTCAAGAAGAATCTACTCTCCATTTCTGCATTAGATGCAAAAGGTATGAGGGTTGCATTTGTAGATGGCCAAGTCCTAATGTGGCCAAAGGGTAAAACTATTGATAATGTAGTGGTGATTGGAGAGCAAGAGGGAGGATTGTATAAATTGAAAGGACAACCTGAACATGCCATGGTGCATGATTCCATGGAGCCAAGTGAACTTTGGCATAGAAGACTTGCACACATGCACTACAGAGTATTACCAATTGCAATTAAAGCTGTAGAATGTCTTCCTGAAATCAAGACCAAGCATGAAGGTGTTTGCAAAGGATGTGCAAAAGGAAAGAACATAAAGAAGGCATTTCCAAGCACTGAAAGCAAGGAAAAAGATATCTTGGAACTTATCCACTCCGATGTATGTAGTCCGATGTCATCCAGTTCTCTAAGTGGGTATGTTTAATATGTATCTTTCATTGATGACTTCTCCAAAAAGACTTGGGTTTACTTCTTGAAGAACAAATATGAAGTGTTGGATAAGTTCAAGGAATTCAAAACCTTGATGGAGAACCAAACTGATAAGAAGATCAAAATATTCAAATCCAACAATGGTGGAGAATTCACTTCAGGTGACTTCAAGAAGCTATGCAGTGATTTAGGGATTAAGAGGGAGTTGACTGGTCCTTACAATCCACAACAGAATGGAGTTGCAGAAAGAAAGAATGGAACAATCATGGAAGCAGCAAGGGCAATGCTGCATGACCAGGATCTACCTATGCATCTATGGGCAGAAGCAGCTAGGACTGCTGTATATGTGCAGAACAGAACACCCCATAAGATATTGGACAACAAGACACCAGAAGAGGTATTCTCTGGTAAGAAACCTGAAGTCAGCCATCTCAGAATATTTGGTTGTCCAGTATACACTCATGTCCCAAAGGAAAAGAGGACCAAGCTAGATCCTTCAGGAAAGAAGGGTATCTTTGTGGGTTACAGTGAAAGCTCGAAGGCTTACAGAATATACTTTCCAGGGTTCAAGAAGATTGATGTCAGCAGGGATGTGACATTTGATGAAAACTCGGCATTCATCAAATCAAGGAAGACACCTGTTGAAGATTATGAAGAACCTAAGGAAACTAGATTTCAAGACACTACCATGACTGAAGCAATTCCAGATGCAGTTCATGAAATTGAAGATTCGCAAGAACCTGTAGATCCACCCCGTGAGAATAACTCTCACAAGAGGAAACCTGCATGGGCTAGAGAGCTCATTCAAGATGCAAAAATATATGGCATTCCAGAAGAAGAACACAGAGCAAAGAAGAGAACTAGATCTCATACCAGCTATGTTGCTTTACTCTGTGACATCATAAACAAAGAACCTTTCAGTTATGAAGAAGCAGCGGAAAAGAAAGAATGGAAGGATGCCATGGTTGAAGAATACCAATCAATAATGAAGAATGATGTTTGGGATGTTGTCCCAAGACCTGAAGGGAAGTCTGTTGTGACTTCCAAATGGATCTACAAGATCAAGCATGCTGCAGATGGCAGCATAGAGAAATACAAGGCAAGATTTGTAGCTCGTGGCTTCTCTCAGAAAGAGGGAATAGATTATGAAGAAACTTTTGCTCCTGTAGCCAGGTACACTTCCATCAGATCAGTACTTTCTCTGGCTGCAACAATGAAATGGAAGATACACCAGATGGATGTCAAGACTGCTTTCTTGAATGGTGTGGTTGAAGAGGAAGTATATGTGGAGCAGCCACTCGATTTTGAAACACATGACAAGGAGTCATATGTATGCAGATTGAAGAAAGCCTTGTATGGATTAAAACAAGCTCCGAGGACTTGGTATGGTAGGATGGACAGTTTCCTATCTAGTTTGGGCTTTACCAAGAGTAAAGCGGATTCCAACCTTTACTACAAGGTTGAGGAAGGGAATCCTGTGATTCTACTCATGTATGTGGATGACTTGTTTGTAACAGGAGATGACAGATTGATTTCCCATACAAAGAGGAAGCTTGCTGCCAAGTTCGATATGAAGGACTTGGGGATGATGCACTATTTTCTAGGTATGGAGGTGTGGCAGAGTGCGGATGGGATCTTCCTTGGACAAGGGAAGTACACGATAGATATCCTGAAGAGGTTCGGGATGATGGATTGCAAGGCCATGGCCACACCTATGGCATCGAACCTGAAGCTTCTGTGTGATGCTTCATCTGATCCGGTCGATGTCTCTATGTATCATCAGATGATTGGGTCTTTGATGTACCTGACAAACACGAGACTAGATATTTGCTTTGCAGTGAACACATTAATCCAGTTCCTGACGGATCCGAGGAGTGTTCACCTGATTGCTGTAAAGCATATTCTGAGGTACCTGAAGGGTACAGTTGATTATGGGCTCAAGTATGAAGCGAATCAAAAGTTCAACCTGCAGGGTTATGTTGATTCAGATTGGGCAGGCAGTGTTGCAGATAGGAAGAGCCCATCTGGGTGTTGCTTCAGTATGGGATCAGGTGTGATCTCTTGGTTTAGAGGGAAGCAGTCCTGCGTAGCACTGAGTACAGCCGAGGCAGAGTATGTTGCAGCATGTTCGGCTAGTTGTGAGGCAGTATGGCTTCGGAAGCTACTGTCTGAGTTATTTGATCTCCCACTGGAGGCTACTGGTATCTTTTGTGACAACCAAAGTTGTGTGAAGCTGTCTGAGAACACAGTGTTCCACAACAGGTCGAAACACATAGAGATCAAATATCACTATATCAGGGATATGGTGCAAAGAGGAGCAGTGAAGCTTTTGTATGCTGCGACAAATGAGCAGATTGCAGATGTCCTGACAAAGCCATTAGCCAGAGTGAAGTTCGAATACTTCAGGGAGAGGCTTGGTGTTCTTCAGATCGACGACACTTCGAGGAAGAAGTGATGGAGACATTTGCTGAAGCCATTCCAAGCATGTTGGAAGGAGGATCCTTCACATGGATGTGGATGTAAGCATTGGATGATGAGCATTAGGATGATGATCCAGTTATTGCTCTGTATGCATCATGTTGGATGCTGGATATGATCAGTTGGATCATTTATATGTATGTATGTACGCATCATGTTGATGTTGGATATGATCAGTTGGATCATTTATATGTATGTATGTACGCATCATGTTGATGCTGGATATGATCAAGTAGATCATGTATTTGTATATGTATCAGGTGGATACTTGTATGATCAGTGTGATCATGTACTTATGTATGTATCAGGTGGATACTTGTATGATCAGTGTGATCATGTACTTATGTATGTATCAGGTGGATGCATTATGTATATCAGATGGATGCATTGTATGATCAGGTAGATCATGTATGATATGTATCAGGTAGATACTGTGTATGCATCAGATGGATATATTGTTTGATCAAGGTGATCACAGATGACGAGCTTCAGGACGTTGCTCCAGATGATATGCATCAGGTTGATGCTATGATGATCGGGATGATCACATATGATGAGCTTTAGGATGTCACTCCAAATGATATGCATCAGGTTGATGATATGATGATGATCAGGTTGATCATGTGATGATGTACATCGGGATGATGTATGGTGAGTATCGGTTTGATACTCTGTGGCCGAGGACAAGTTGTGCAGGTAGCATAGAAAAGATCCTGGGAGATCCTATAGTCTGCGCTAGGATACTCTTTCGAGGTTTTGCTATAGGTAGAATAGAAAAGATCCTTTAAAAACCAGACAGGTAGAGCAGTGTGCTCGTAACATCCTGGGTTGCTCTATCGAGATCCTATAGTCTGCACTAGGATGCTCTGAGTAGGTTTTGCTACAGTTTCGCATAGAAAATATCCTTTAAAAACTAGACAGGTAGAGCAGTGTGCTCGTAACATCCTGGGTTTCTCTATCGAGATCCTATAGTTTGCGCTAGGATGCTCTGAGTAGGTTTTGCGAAAGTTCACATAGAAAAGATCCTTTAAAATCCGGACAGGTAGAGCAGTGTGCTCATAACATTCTGGGATGCTCTATCGAGATCCATACAGGTAGAGCGGTGTGCTCGTAACATCCTGGGATGCTCTGAGTAGGTTTTGTGAAGGTCAACATGTAAAAGAACCTATAGTCTGCATTAGGTTTTGTTGATGCACGTAATCAGTCCTGGGATCCACAGTATGACCATTGATGATGAAGACCTGCAGGTGGTGGGCCTACATCTAGTATGAAAAAGGACTAGCTCTATAGAACTTCCTATGACGAGTAGATTCAGAGATTGGTATAGATAGTAGCAGCAGTGACGATGACGATGATCCAGAGAAGAAGACTTGTGCTAGCATATCTGTGTCGAGAAATACCTTCCTAGTTAAGAGGGAGTGTTGATGTATATGTAACTTCAAAATGTATTTCATTTATATATTTATTGTACTCCTATATAGATGTATTATTCCTCTATATGGAAGTGTCGTCATTTGTATTGACAAGTGTCGCAAGTGTGTTAACTTGCCGATGGGTTATTAGACCACCATGTAATGGGTCGGCCTGATATAATGTAATATGTGGTTATTGTACCTAGCTAGACAAGTCGGCCCCATAAGGTTATTGGGAAAACAGAACAAGTATAAATAGAAATCGGGAGATCTCTATTTGGATCACTCAGAACTCATTCTTCCTTCACTCGGAAAGTGGTGCACATGTGAGGAGGAGGATCATCTGCTAGTAGAAGACTATCTCTGTGTATTTGGTTGTACTTTGGTTGATCTATTTTCTCTATCTATCTCTGAGGAAGTTGTGGGGTTTTTCACCTTAGGGTTTTCCCCACGGAAACTCTGTGTGTCTATTGTCTCTCATGCTTTTGCCTCTTGTGATGATTGACATGCTTGTTATGATTGATATGCATTGATATAATGTACATGTTATTCTCTCAGTAAAGATCCTAGAGTATTGTGAATTAATGCTCAAAATTTAACATGGACCTCAGTGGCAATAGCCTCTCTAAAAGCATACCAACACAACTCGATGACCTCAAAAAATGGTGGTTATTAATCCGGGTAATGATTTTCTTACAGGTAGTTTTCCATCCAAGCTCGGGAAGCTAAGAAGGTCGACGTCTCTGGATCTCTCAGACAACTCTCTCTATGGAATCATTCCCCCAAAGATTGGAAACATGGTGAGTTTGACTAACCTGTATCTTGGAATCATCATGTTTTCAGGCTCTTTTCCTGTTGAAATTGGTAATCTAGTAAATGTAAAGAATTTGTATTTAACTTCTTGCTCCCTTAGAGGGTCCATTCCTGATGAAATATCTAAAATGCAATCCCTCTTTAATCTAGACATTTATAACAATCCATTACAATCCCCTATTTGTGAATCCATGGGAGATATGAGTAATCTCACTATATTAAATATGGTGAGTGTAGAACTCAATGGAACAATCCCTTTTGAATTGGGCAGATGCAAAAACCTTAGAAATTTGATGCTCTCCTTCAATTTCTTGACTTTAGCATGTGTCCCTATATTATCCTTCTCTACAGAGAAAAGCCAACTCAGTGATCCTCTACCTCCATGGTTGGGACAATGGAAGGACGTTGTCTCAATTCTACTGGCTACACACCATTTTAGTGGGTACATACATGATAGGAGCGAAGATCAATTCTAATAAGGAATTGGACAAGGAATGATCGTAGTGACATGGCATCTTGTGATGATTTTTTTGCTTAGAAACAAAAACCCAATTGCTCAATTTCTCTCTCTCCACATTTGGGTTCTCATAATAGCATAAGCATTAGCTTAAATCTAATGTCCATGTACTTCACTAAAGCTTGTCTCCCACCCCTTTACTCTTCATCTTATATTTGATTGTGTGCCATTAGTTTCCCTAACCTGAAAGGATCCATGGTGATTTTGTAAGCAACGAGACTTATGCTTTTGGGCTCAAGGATCCAAAATTATGGACATGGTCTCTGAAGTTCAAGAAGTATAGAGACCAAGTCATGTATGTGTAGGGATTTGAGATCTGGAGTGAAGTATATAGGCATACCATGCATCTGTGTATTGGGGTGTTAATTTTTCAAAATTTACTTCAATCTGATCTAGGATCTTAATTGAGAGATCAACATGTACAACATATCTACAGCAAATCAATCATGGAGACAATAATGCAAGCACACAAGAGACACAGAGTTTACTTGGGGAAAACCATAAAGGTGAAAAACCCCAATAACTTCCTCAGAGATAGATAGAGCAATGATACAACCCAAGCATAAGAGATAGACATCTCCTAGCAACAGCTTCTCCTCCTCCACAAGTGCGCCACTCTCCCGAGAGTGTGAGAGAGTAGAATGATCAAATAGAGTGCCTCCCGCACTCTATTTATACATGACTTGACTTGCCTAATAACCTTTACTAGGTCGGCCTCAACTTAACCACATAACACAATGCTGATTGGGCCGACACCCAATAGGGTGGTCTAATAACCCTTTGACCCACATGGCCGACCCCCAATAGGGTGGTCTAATAACCCTTCGACCGACATGACTTATGCAGGGCCGACCCCAACAAGGTGGTCTAATAACCCATCGGCAAGTTAACACACTTGCGACACTTGTCAATACACATGACGACACTTCCGTATAGAGGAATGACACATCTCTATAGGAGTACAATAATATATAAATGAAATACATGGATGAAATACATTCCGAAGTTACATATACATCAACACTCCCTCTTAACTAGGAAGGTATTTCTCGACACAGATCTACTAGCACAAGTCTTCTTCTCTGGATCATCGTCATCGATGCATCGTCATCATCATCGTCACTGCTACTGTTATCTCAACCAATCTATGAATCTACTTGTCATAGGAAGTTCTACAGAGCCAATCCTTTTTCATACTGGATGTAGGCCCACCACCTGCAGGTCTTCATTACTGGCCATACTGTGGAATCCTCGGGACTTATTACGTGCATCACAAAACCTCGCAAGAGCATCCTAGGCTGTTACGAGCACACATCTCTACGTGTAGGATCTCCCAGGGCCATATTATAGATCATCCCAGGCTGTTACGAGCACACAACTCTACCTATAGGATCTCCTAGGGCCAAATTACATGTGGTCATGGAAAAACCTCGTAAGAGCATCCTAGGACTTATTACGTGCAAATAGCCCAACCTATCGGATCTCCCAAGTACATATTATATGCCATAGGACAAAAACTCGAAAGAGCATCTGCCAGATATCCCAGGGCCAAATTATATGCCATAGGAAAAACCTCGAAAGACTATCTGCAGATCTCCCAGGGCCAAATTATATGTCCTCCCAAAGCAAAACCTCGAAAGAGCATTTTCCAGATATCCCGGGGCTAGATTACATGCCATAGGAAAAAACTCGAAAGACTATCTGCAAATCTCCCAGGGCCAAATTATATGCTTATCTGCACAACTTGTTCCATGGCCATAGAGTATCAACCTGATAGTCATCATACATCATCCTGATGTACACATGATCATCCTGATCATCATCACTACATCATCCTGATGCATGTCATCTGGAGAAACATCCTGAAGCTCGTCATCCATGATCATCCTAATCATACAATGCATCTACCTGATGCAAACCAAGTATCTACCTGATACATATCATCATACATGATCCACCTTATCATACAATGTATCCACCTGATACATACATAGATACATGATCCACACAATGTATCCACCTAGTATATATCAACATACATGATCTACCTGATCATACACAGTATCCACCTGATACATATATAGATACATGGGGCAAGCATCCAACATGATGCATATACAAAAATGATCCAACTGATCATATCTAGCATCCAACATGATGCGTACATACATATACATATAAATGATCCAACTAATCATATCCAGCATCCAACATGATGCGTACATACATATACATATAAATGATCCAACTGATCATATCCAGCATCCAACATGATGCGTACATACATATACATATAAATGATCCAAATCATCATATCCAACATCCAACATGATGCATAGATATATACAGATCAGTAACTAGAGCATCGTCCTGATGCTCATCATCCAGCACTTACATCCACAGCCATGTGAAGGATCCTCCTTCCAACATGCTTGGAATGGCTTCTGCAAATGTGTACATCACTTCTTCCTCGAAGTGTCATTGATCTGAAGAACACCAAGCCTCTCTCTGAAATACTCGAACCTCGAACTTCACTCTAGCTAGTGGCTTCATCAGCACATCTACAATCTGCTCATCCATTGCAACATACAGGAGCTTCACTGCTCCTCTCTGCACCATATCCCTGATATAGTGGTATTTGATCTCTGTGTGTTTCTACCTATCATGGAACACCGGGTTCTCAGACAGCTTCACACAACTATGGTTGTCCCAAAAGATACCAGTAGCCTCCAGTGGTAGATCAAATAACTCAGACAGTAGCTTCCGAAGCCATACTGCCTCACAACTAGCCAAACATGCTGCAACATACTCTGCTTCGGCTGTACTCAGTGTTACGTAGGATTGCTTCTTGATAAACCAAGAGATCACACCTGATCCCATACTGAAGCAACACCCAAATGTGCTCTTCCTATCTGTAGCACTTCCTGCCCAATCTGAATCAACATAACCCTGCAGGTTAAACTTTTGATTCGCATCATACTTGAGCCCATAGTCAACCCCTTCTTTCTGGGAGAAGCCACGAGCTACAAATATTGCTTTATATTTCTCCATGCTACCATCTGCAGCATGCTTTATCTTATAGATCCATTTGGAAGTCACAGCAGACTTCCCTTCAGGTCTTGGGATTGCATCCCAAACATCATTCTTCATGATCGACTGGTACTCCTTGATCATGGCATTCTTCCTGAATCCTGGGAACTTCAATATATTCAATATCTTCAATAGATAACATTGTTGCTGAAACAAATGTTGTAGTCCTTCTTTTGTAGCTGCTTGTATACGATCTTTCCTACAAAACAAGTTAAATTGCATGATTAGAAACATCTCATAGTTTTCAGAACAAATTCTTACACATAAAGAAATATGTCATACAGTCATGCAAGTATCTTAGCCAATGCTTCAATAAAACATTTATTCATATCTCGTAACTTTCTAGATTCCTTCCAATCTCTACCAGAACATTGTTAAGAGTGTGCACAACTCCCAACATGTCAGCAAACAGGTTTCATTCTAGATAAGTAGCAATGGAAGGTTGTACAGTTCCATAGGACACTTACCCATCACATGCATATTAGTAGTATATTGTTCATTAATGCAATTATTCTAATATGCATAATACACAACCTAAGTCTAGGAACATAAGCATATACATCATTGAACAACATTATTTAAACAAACAAATATGTAAGAAATGACAATTCAAATACTTATCTTTGTTTGGTTGTTGGGTCGACTTCCTCTTGATCTTTGCAACTCCATTCTGATGTGGATTGTGAGAAGTGGTCGACTCCCTCTGAATATCTGCATCCTTGCAGAAACTACTGGAGTGTGCTCCCTCTTGATCTTTGCTTCCTGGATTACCTGTCCTTGAACTTATATCCATCCTCAATCACTATGCATGCTTACAAGTATCATTATTTTGATATCCTCGAGATCTCATACATAATCATACATTTATTAGTATATTCTCAATACTATCAAAACACAATAATCTTAAGCATGTATAGTCATGATCATTTCAAACTATGAAAATCAGATCACATCCAAGAACTCTCCAAGAAATTACACTCTCTCATATGAAAAATCTCACACAATTGGTCAAAGGCACAAAAATAATGCACAAGAATAGATTTCTATATTACTTCTCATGAACAATAATTACATCATCCAACATATGAATGTTGTAGGATATTATTAAATAACATTACAGCAATAATTCGAATGGCTAAAGATGCCAAAAGAATCTTCTATCCATCAGACGTTCTGAAACTGCCCATCCCCCCTAAGTGGCAAGTTGGCTTTCCAAATCTGCTCAAAAGCTCACGGATTGCTAAATTAGAACACACCTTGGATGGAATCTTATCCTCCCATGTTGCCTTGTGGGCCACACAATGGCAATTTCCTCAATTATTACATAGAATTAACCAACAAGTGATTAATTAATGCATCTTATGTAATTAAATAAATGGTAGGAAGGCTTAAATATTCCAACACCCCCTCTTAAGTCTGGCTTGAATGATCTAAATATCAGAATATATAAAAAATGCTAAGGGCCCAGTAACAAGACTTGGTCACCCCGTACAAAATACTGCCGGTCCACAAAACAAGGATAGAAGGAAAACCTCATAGGAAAAACCTTCCCTCAAAACATGGACAGATCAAAATTGAAAGGTTGTTGATCAACCCTTCACTCCACCACATGTCCAACCATCCCAAGCAGTGATCTAAGATAGTTGAATGTCTTCTCTAGGAAAGCCTTGGTGAAGATATCTGTAGTTTGCTCACCTGTGGGGCAATACTGCAAATCTATGATCTGGTCATGCACTAGTCCTCTGATGTAGTGCATATGAATATCTATGTGCTTGGTCCTCTACCTCTGTACTGGATCACATGAAACTCTAATGGCACTCTGGTTGTCACAATAAATGACAATAGGAGTACTGAAAGCAATCTCAAACTCATACAAAATCCCCTGCAACCAGACACACTGTGTAGCATCATTCACTGCTCCTCTGTACTCTGCCTCCACTGAAGATAGTGTTATGGAATTCTGTTTCTTGCTGGACCAGAAAACAGGGCCACCTCCAAGCATGAAGACAAATCCTGATGTGGATTTCCTATCAAGGCTATCACCAGCCCAATCCGAATCTGTGAAACCCAAGAGATCTAAGCTCGAATCTGCCACATAGTGAATCCCATCACTCTTTGTGCCCTGCACATAATGAAGGATTCTTTTTGCATCCCTCCAATGTAACTCATGTGGCTGCTCCATGTATCTAGATGCCACACTCACAGCATATGCAAGATCTGGACGAGTGTGAGTCAAGTCGAGTAAGCTGCCAATCAACTGTCTATAGAGTGTACTGTCAAAAAGCGGTGTAGATTCTGTTTCTTCCATTCTGACTCCAGAAAGGAATGGAGTCTTATAAGGCTTGCAATCAGCCATCTTAAACTTCTTCAACATATCATAAGCATACTTTGACTGACATACCTTGGTACCTTCTTTTGTTTGTGAAATTTCAGGCCCCAAAAATTGCTTGAGAATTCCCAAGTCACTCATGGAGAATGCTTGGTGCATTGCGGTCTTAAGAGATGCTATTTGTTCAGTGCTATCACCTGTGATCAGCAAATCATCAACATACAACACTATTAAAATAATAAAACCATCAGAAAACTTCATATAGACATTTGGATCAGATTTACACCGAACATAGGATTGTGACAGCAAAAAACTGTCCATCTTCGCATACCAAGCCCTGGGGGCTTGCTTGAGTCCATACAAAGTTTTTTCAACCTGCAAACAAGATTTGGATCTTATGTGTACCCTTGTGGCTGCTGCATATATATCTCTTCTTCAAGTTCCCCATGGAGGAAAGCACTTTTCACATCCATGTGATGTACTTCCCACCGCTTAGAAGCTGCCACTGCCAAAACTAGTCTAATGGAGTCTTTCTGAGCTACCGGTGCAAATGTTTCATTATAATCAAGTCCTTGGAACTGAGAATACCCCTTTTGTACCAGTCTTTCCTTGTACTTAATGGTTGTACCATCCGCTGCACATTTAGTCTTATAAATCCATTTGCATCTTACGAACTTTCTGCCTGCAGGGAGCTTGACTAGCTCCCAAGTTTCATTCTTCTGCAATGACTGAAACTCCTCATCCATAGAAATCTGCCATCTAGGATCATGTGAGGCATCCTCATATCTTTGTGGATCATAATCTATCATCAAATAGCACTTCTCGGAAAGATAAGGATCATTCACATTGAGAGCAGTCTCAAACTGTGATCTAGTCCTCCTTTGGTCTTGAGGGTTGCCTGCTAGTTCACCCGCTGCTTGCAAAGTTTTTGCAGCCCACTTAGGCCTTGTAGGTGAGTTTACATATGCAATAAATTGATCCTCATCATCAGAAATATCAGAATTAAAAATATCAACAACATCACTTACTTCTTCTTCAGTCGGCGAGGAAGATAAATCTCCAATTTCTACGCTCTAAGAGGGCTCTTCCTCAAACTGCACACTTCTTTCGATGAATCCTTTATGAGTTGTCATGTTAAAAAAATTATATGCTTTGGAGTCCTCTGAATATCCCACAAACAAACATGGTTGGATTTGGGGCTGCATAGCCCTCCTCTTCTCAATCGGAATCCTAGACAAAGCCTTTGAGCCAAAAATCCTGAAATGAGAGATATCCGGTTTTTTACCTGTCCAAGCCTCGAAAGGAGTGATACCTTTGAGAGCTTTGTGTGGAACTCTATTCTGAATATAGGTGGCACAATTAATTGTTTCATCCCATATCTTAGGAGACAAACCTTTTTCCTCAAGCATGCATGTGGCCATCTCTTTAAGAGATCTGTTCTTTCTCTCAGCAACCCCATTTTGCTGAGGTGTATATGGAACTGTATGTTGCATCTGTATGCCCGATGAAGCACAAAATTGCTGAAACTATGATTTCACATACTCACCACCATTATCATACATTAACACTTTAATATTCCTACCAGACAGATTCTCAACTGAGGCTTTGAATAGCTTGAAAAACCCAAAAACTTCTTATTTAAGCTTGATGAAATAAACCCAACAGTACCTGCTAAAATCATCTATGAATGTGAGAATGTAATTTGCTGAATTCAATGACTCATGAATAAATGGTCCTGATATATCAATGTGTATAAGTTCCAATGGTGCAGTGGTTCTCTCAGTGGTAGATCTCCCATACTTGTGCTCAAGGTGTTTTCCTAGGATGCAGGATTGACAGACACCTTTGGAAAATTTGATATTGGGCAGCCCCATAACCATCTCTTTCTCATGAAGTTGGGAAAGGTATTTGTAGTGTAGGTGGCCAAATATTTCATGCCATAGCTTGCTGGACTCATTGGCATGGGTCAGTAGAGCAGAAGGTGAGGATTTTGGCACAAAATGAGAAAACTTGTAGATTCTAGAGCAGTGGTCAGTAGTACCAAATGCAATAATTTTTCCTGTTGAAATTTCTGCTATCTCAACATCATTGGGGGTAAAGGTGACTCTCTTGGGAAGCCCTGTATGGGTCATCTGATAGACTGACAGTAGGTTTGCAGCAAGTCCAGGGACATATAAAAAATTATTGAATGATCCAAACTCGAGATCTATGCTACCTTTTCCTTTGTTAGAAGTTTCAGAATTGTCTCCCAATACAATATTCGGACCACTGGAAGAGTCAAGTGAAATAAAATACTTACTTGCAAACACCATGTGTCTTGAAGCACTGGAATCAATGATAATTGATGAATATTGGGAAGTGTCAGCCATCATTGCATGAACTCTCTCTTTGTCATCGGAATTTGATCCTCCATCCTTCCTTCTTGTGCTCTCTGGGAGAGGGATGTTGGATTTCTCCAATGCCTGAGTTAATTGGTTGATGGTCTTCTTCATACAATAGCTTTCAAGATGAAAAACCTTGCTGCAATAAGTGCACTTTGTCCTGTCATTCTTCTTGTTCGGATTCTTCTTGAAGTTTGATGGCTCTGCATTAAAATTCTGCTTGTCTTTCCGCTCACCGGTGGGCTTCTTGAAGTTGCCTTTCTTCTTTCCTTTCGAATTATTTGAGTCTCCAACATTTAGACAATGTTCTTTGGATGGATTTTTAATGGTTCCCATTAAGACCAGCTTGTCTTGTTCTTGACTTAAAGATTCCATGAATTCTGAAAGTGACGAGCTCTTCCAATTTTTAATTGCTTTCCGGGTGGAATGGAAGGTGGAAACAAAAATTGAATAGTCCGGGCCAAGCTTGGAGAGAATGACCAAAACTAATTGCTCATCTTTCTTGTCTATTCCACATTGCTTCAGCTGCAATACAATAGACTTGAATTTGGAGAAGAAGTCTTGTATATTATCAAAATTCTGCGGACTCAAAGAGACTAGCTCGTTATCCAATTGGTGGCCTCTCAATTCATCGGTTTTACCGAACAGTTCTTGAAGTTTCAGCCATACTTCATTGGGTGAAGTGAGGACATCAAGATGAAATAAGAGTTCTCTGGATGTAGTGAGACATAACATCCCATAGGATTCATCCCTTCGATTATGCCATTAATATTTCTCCACTGCTGAGGTTGGCTCAGCTTCTATTGCCATGGTCACCCTGTAGAGTCCTTTGCTCCTCAATAGAATCTCCATCTGTGCTTTCCAATCAAAATAATTGAAAGGAGTGAGGATGATATGCTTTGTATTATCCATTGCTGCAACTGATATAACTTTTGGACTGAAATTAGAACACTTCTGGATTCCAAAATGCGCCCTGCAAAGAATAGAATTCACCCGGTGAATTGATCAATGCACCCTTCCTGAGACTGTTGGATCCTGCAAGACAATCAATATATGAAAGGAATAGCTTGATGGCTCTGATACCATGTGAAAATCATATCACATCCAAGAAATTACACTCTCTCATATGAAAAATATCACACAACTAGTCAAAGGCACAAAAAATAATGCACAAAAATATATTTCTGTATTACTTCTCATGAACAATAATTACATCATCCAACATATGAATGTTGTAGGCTATTATTAAATAAAATTATAGCAATAATTCGAATGGCTAAAGATGCCAAAATAATCTTCTATCCATCAGACGTTCTAAAACTGCCCATCCCCCCTAGGTGGCAAGTTGGCTTTCCAAATCTGCTCAAAAGCTCACGAATTGCTAAATTAGTGAGCTGAAGGTGAAATATAGGTAAAGAAATGCCAAATACGAAATTTGAGTGGAAATGGTGTTAAGGAAATTTTTTGGTGTAAAAAACACTTTCCTAGGTTTACTAGCTCTTTCCTTAGGGGGAAAAAGCAGTAAAAGCAGCAGCTTTCTTCACAAATGCGCCCTCCTTCCTAAATCTTATCCAGAAATGTTTAGGAATGCACCCAAGTGGCCTAGGATACTTGTAGAACACGCCTCAGATGGAATCGTATCCTCCCATGTTTCCTTGTGGGTCACACAATGGCAATTTCCTCAATTATTACATAGAATTAACCAACAAGTGATTAATTAATGCATCTTATGTAATTAAATAAATGGTAGGAAGGCTTAAATATTCCAACACAAATAGAAATAATAAGCATTAGTATTCAAGGACTCTTATGGTTAGTCATATCATAAATTAAAGTAAGAAACATAATATGCCTGAACCCGTGATTACTCAAACCTATACTTTCATGACTCTTCTGGTTAGTCATATCATCAATTAAGGTAAGAAACATAATATGCCTAAACCCATGATTATTCAAACCTATGAATAATCATTATCAATCATGCCATGTATACTTATATAAGAGATCCTATCACAAGGTAGGATTCTAACTTGATATAGAAAAAACATACCTGGATTAGTATGTTAGCTAGTTATGTCTAACATACCCACATGATGTCTTCTTGTTCTCTTCAATGAATTGTGCTAGTAACCTGCATATCTCATAGGTTAACCATTATAGAACCAAGTTATGCATACCTCGTAAATAGATCTTCTAAGTGATCCATGACAATGGATGAATCTTTGTCTTCATGTCACCATGATCATATGTTCTTGAACTAGAACATGATTTGTCTTTCTTGGTGTACCTTTCATCTTAGCAGACAACATAAACCTCATACAACACCATAATGCATTAGTACAATCATAAGTGTCAACACCCTAATCAATGAATATCTTCTATCATGCATTCATAATTTTATTAAGGTGATATGACAAGTCTAAATTTAATCAAGATTGTACTAACTGTAATAATATGAAGACAAATATACCATAAACGTAATCATTAACAAATCTCGAAACATACCTATTGAGATTGCTTGTAATCTTCTTATGTAAGGCCTTAGCCTCATCTCCCTCTGAAACAGGAACTTCTTCACTTATGCAGGTGACCAATCCATTCTCTTCTAGGATTAACCCAATCCACTTGATTTGCAGGAACTGGATCTAGAGCTCGATTAGGGTTTGTCAGAGAAACCCTAAAAATTCAAACTTTGAATTTCAAACTTCCGAAAGGATAGAAATATGCGCCTTGATGAGCTGATCAAGTTGGTATACTCAGAATTTGAAAACTGCAAAGTTTCACCCCTCAAATTTGACTTTGAAACTTTCGGATTCACTAGACATGACCCTGAACTAGGGTTTGATAAAGCCCACCCTTCTGCCCAATCAAAAGGTTGAATCCAAATCTCTAAGGTTCTAATTTTCTGAGGAGCTTCCAGCCGTGGTCACGGATTTCAAAAATTCTCATTTTTGTAGAAGCCCTAATTTTCCACTTTTCCGATCAATGTCCCGAACTAGGGTCTAATCAAGCCCAGCCTTCTGCCCAACCAAAAATTCTTATCTTGGTCTCTAAATTTTTATTTTGATGAGCAGCATTCAGCCGTAGTCTCCGATTACAAAAATTCCAACTTTCTCCGAAACCCTAAATTCCGGAAGCCATGAATGAAGGTGCTCAAAAATAATTATGTTTTGACATAAATATGTACCTGATTGTTTCTGGTGTAACTCCGAACTTTTCAATCCACAGGGTTTGAAAACTTTTCTTGTGATATCCCTACCCATCATCTTTCCAACCCCACAGGTTTGACCTCAAATGGATTCTCTGAGAGAGATTTATGCCATGTGTCGCAACGTGACCTATTTATGGGATAAAACAGGAGAGCGAACTTGTACGGCGTGCCACGTGTCACTGGTTCAGTTTCGGCCTCTAAAAAAGTTACTTGAGAAATTACAGTCCATGCAATACCTATCGCATTTTACTAAATTTCATTTGGAGCTTCCTAGCCCAAGTTATGACCTTTTTTCCAAGGTCACCTGTTTATGATTGAGATCTGGAAGAGGCAAAAAACCCTATATTGTACAGATCATAAATCACAAAGTACAACGAATTAGAGGTTTTCCTTTGGACACAAGGTACATGGGGATCTTATCTTCTCCCTGTACTAGTTTCAGACCCTGAAACCTCACCAAAATGTATTTATAGCGAAAGTTCTACGATGACTGGTTTTTTCTATATCAAGCCCTAGCTTCGCAATTGCAACAAGTGTCATACATGCCATACCATGCCTTCTTTCAGGCTAGCTCTGATACCATGTTAATTTTTTAGAATTTAATTCAATCTGATCTAGGATCTTAACTGAGAGAACAACATGTACAGCATATCTACAGCATATCAATCATGGACACAATAATGCAAGCACACAAGAGACACAGAGTTTACTTGGGGAAAACCATAATGGTGAAAAACCCCAATAACTTCCTTAGAAATAGAGAGAGAAATGATACAACCCAAGCATAAGATATATACATCTCCTAGCAGTAGATTCTCCTCCTCCACAAGTGCGCCACTCTCCCGAGAGTGTGAGAGAGTAGAATGATCAAATAGAGTGCCTCCCACACTCTATTTATACCTGACTTGACTTGCCTAATAACCTTTATTAGGTCGGCCTCAACTTAACCACATAACACAATGCTCACTGGGCCGACATCCAATAGGGTGGTCTAATAACCCTTTGACCCACATGGATGACCCCCAATAGGGTGGTCTAATAACCCTTAGACCCACATGACTTATGCAGGGCCGACCCCAACAAGGTGGTCTAATAACCCATCGGCAAGTTAAAACACTTGCGACACTTGTCAATACACATGACGACACTTCCGTATAGAGGAATGACACATCTCTATAGGAGTACAATAATATATAAATGAAATACATGGATGAAATACATTCTGAAGTTACATATACATCAACATGGGGAAGAGGGCTCAAAGCTTTGCAACTGAGACATGCATTCAACTGTTTCAGCTTAAGGATTCAGAAGTTCTACTTCTAGTTTAACATTTATTTATCTCCAATTGACAGTTGAGGACTTGGTTTACAATGTATGCATTATTTCAATTTAAAATTTCAACTTCCGAGTGCTATTGCTTGTACTTTTTCTTTGTTGGACCTCACTTTTCCTTTGTATGTTTAAACTTTTTTCCTTTTATTGAATTTCTAGTCAGTTTCTGTTGGTGCCCAAGTGCCTAGATTTCTATTTACATTCTTTGTGGATCGTTTTTTTCAAGCATACAGTTCATAATGCAGCCCTAAGATCTATTTTCTCCTTTCTCTCTCTTATGTCTTTTTTTCTACTACTTTCCCTTACTAATGGTTTTTGGGCCTCTATCCCCCATGTAGGATTCCTATGGTGAAGATTTTAATAGCATGATAAGGATGGATATCAACAATAGATATTTGGGTTTCTAATAGGTCAAAGGACTCTAGTAATTGCAATTATCAAGGTGAAAGTAAAATCTGGATTTGGGTTTTCCTTTTTTCCTAGAGGATTGGAATTGTAGAGGGTAGACAAATACTAGAAATACAATTTCTTTTGGAAATGTATGAGGAAATGCTTATGAATTTTTCTTCAAATTAAAACCAATTAGACCCATCTTTGCTTGTAAAACTTGCAAAATTGAAAGCTTGGATAGCAGGCAAGGCGACTTCTGCATCGATGCAATCTAGTTGACAAAGTTCTCTTATGAAGGAAAGGAACAAAAAGGAGGTTGTAGGGCCCTCTATTTCCTCCACAAAAACTGATGATGATGTACATTTCCCTAACTCTATATGCATAGAATGCTTTGTAATGATTTGAGATTGCAATTTATTTTCCTCTTGTTTCCCCAATAAACATACTGTTAAAAAATAGGTACTTTTATGAACGCTATCTCCATTTTTACCAACTGGGTAATACATATTTGTTTAGTTTTTGCAGTCGGCATAGTTATTTCCAAAAAGGAAGTCATTTGAGAATTTCCAAATTCTGAGTGATTTGGTACCTAAAAGACTTCACATCTATTCTATATTGTTGTAGGTTTGTTAACTAGCATAGATCTGTATCAACTATGGCTCTACCAAGCACCAAGAGGGATCAAATTCCTTTAGGTGCAAGCCTTTTTTCAATTTTAAGACTCTAAAAGGGGTTTGCACCTCAAGGGAACTAATCCCTCTCGGCACTTGGTAGAGCCATAGTTAAAATAGATCTATGCAGGTGATACCTTCATTTCTCTTATCCAGACTTGTCACAACAATTCTATTTAAACCCCCACTTCAAACATATCTTACACACCAGTGCTCCAACATCGTAGAAGTATCCCTCTACAAAGATCGTCATTTATGTTTTAGCAAAGAAGGTTATTTTATGGGTATTCAACACTTCAACACTATCATTTTCTTGGCAAAAATATCGAGTTCCAACCTCATCTAGATTTGTCTTGAGATTACTCACCGCACATAGTAAGCATGCTTTAACTTGGGTTGCGATACTGTATTTTGCAGGTTTTTTGTATCTTCTCGAGGTCTTTGTTGATTATTTTTATGAGAGTCAATGGCCACACTCACTCAATCTATTACCATTGATGTATAACCTACCAATAATTTGTTGCTTCGTTGATTCTTTGCCTTCATTGCTAATATCATGTTGTTTTAAATGGTTCAAGTGCTTTATTTTGGTTCAAACAGTGGCTCATCATTCATATTAGAAACCGATCAAAGGATCTAGAGTCATTTTCTATGTTCACATCCTATAATTTGAATTGTACTTCCTTAGCTACAGAACAAATTCCTTACATTTTCTATGAAGAAGAAGATATTTGGAAGATACATAGAATCCTTTATTTTGAGCTATTCAGTGCCCCAAACCTTTGTATGCACCCTTTTTCCTGGCATATTCTTGTACTGATCTAGCAGTAGATCACTTAAGTCAACACAACATTTTATGGCCCAGTGACTCTTTGCATGACAATGATTTTGTAACCATAGGAAACACTAACTTCCACACTCTTAGTATCTCATTTTATTTTTTGCTTGCTTGGTCTTTGTGCATAGTGCAATTCTCTACTAGGTACATAAATGTTATTTTTTGCTTTTGTTGGTCTTTGTGCTCTCTAGGTGTCAACAATGTTTCTATAGACTATATCCACTTGCTGGAACAATACACTGTTTCATAACACAAATGTTTGATCTACTTGAGTTAGTTTTAAGTTGATCTGAAATCTACAAATTTATGTATCAATCCACACAACATAAAATAAAAAGACTGGAAAGTATGCAAACTCAGATAATTCCAAAACACATTTCTCTCAGAGTCAAATTACTTGTGATTTGTTTTAGTAGAACTCCAAGCATCATCAATAATCTTGTAGACTAAATCCACTTGCTAACACAGTACTCTGTTCCAGATTTCAAGTATTGATCTATGTTTAAGTTAATTCTAGTTAATCTGATGTTTATAGTGTTTGAATATCAAATTCACACAACTAAAAATGTAAAGGCAGGAAATCAAATAACTAGATGCTTGCAGACTATAACTCTTATGAATAGTTTGTCTTTCTCAAGTTTAGAACATTGCAACTGGTGCTTGGTAGAACCTTATATTTTTTTCTAAGTCCCACCCAGTCTTGAATTGTAGTGTAGACAAGATAGCTCTCAGTAATATCTCTAAGCAACTGATCTTGAACATTCTATTCCTTATTGACCAAGGGACTAATATTGTCCATAAGTTTCCACAACTACTAATTGTCCTAATGGAACTCACTATCTAACTTAGTCTACATGGAAAGAATCCACTGCTTGGACTACCTCCAACATGCATAAAAATGTACAAGCATTATGTAGGTGGAAATTTATGATCAAAATTTGGGATATCTAATCCCAACTCCTTTCACTTGGGATTGACCATATCTAACTTCTTCTCAATCAACTACCTCACATGTAGTTGGATGCCCAAATCTAAAATGACTTCAACAAGTTGGATTTACAACCACTAGTTGGTGTGTTGAAGTTCATCATGTTGTTGCTCAATGGTGACAACTCTAGATACAACCTCCTTAGTAGACAATCAATCCATCCACCACAAATCTATAAGAGGAAAACATTTCAAACCAATAACTTACTCTAATTTTCCATCTTGAGAACCTCTAGGTGGGCCCCAATTTAATGGAACTTGTTGGAAATGAAATACTTGAACTATGAGGGTGTATGTGATTCTAACTCTAGATTCCCTAATTGTTGGTTGGATTGTTGTAGGATTTTTTCTTATATGGATTCTATAAAAGAATGAGTGATATTTGTATGGTCTTGAAAAATATATAGCATGGCCTAACTATAGGATGGGTCTCACACCAACTGTTCCAACTATGCCTTGGATGAAAGTTGATCTAATGAGGATCAATAGATATAGAGGTAGGTTCCTTTGAACGAGTCTCTACCCTCTATTGGGATCCTCATCGTGGATAGCAACCTCTACCTCATCTTTTGGCCTCTTCATTGATCCTCCAAGGATATCAGTACTAGTACTTCGTAATATTTCTGGGTCCAATTCCATCCACCATGTTGTTTTGCAATGCAAAACCATCCAATTTTGATGAAATTAGCTAATCCAAGCTATAAAATTAGGCAGAAATTTTAACATTCCTAATCAGTAATCATTGGTTTTGACTTGAGTGAAAGGTAATTTTTTATTAAGATCATGACAAATTACTCCAATAGTGAACACCACCAACAAAGGGGTACATAGAGGGCTTGGTTCTCTTGATTAAATTCCAATCCCATACACTCATACATGATAGAATTTAGTCTCAAAATATTGCAAACCCAACAATCCTAGAATGTTGAAACCAAAAAAGTTGTTAATTATGTTGAATTTTGAATGGGATATCAAATTCTATTTTCCTTGTATGAAGTTAGATAAGGTTGAATCTGCTCTCAAAAATCCTGGAATTATTAATGGTCATCTTAAAATTTTAAGTAAAAGGAAATATAATAAGAATATCAGCTTTTACCCTAAGAATTTAATATTTCTGGTTACTACAATAGAAAATAATGTCAAAAAAAATGACCCAAAAAATTTAAATTTCTAGCTTATATTGGCCTTTTTCTCAAAGCCAAGGTGAATTTTGGTGAATTTTCTCATTAATAAAAAAGATAGTAGTCCTATTCATCAGTATCATCTTGGGAATAATTAGGACTGCTACTCATTTTGGGATCAGACATAGGTTAAAGTGGCCACATCTACCATATTATAAATGTTGGAAATCATCCTCAGATTTGCCACGATTAGATATCAAGGTGGTGGCACCATTCCCTGCTATTGGAACAATACTTTCTTCTTCAAATAGGGATTCTGGCCACTGGCATGCCTCTGAAGATCTCAAAATACCTATGCATTTTGAAGGGTAGCACTACCCACTGGGTTTTCTCAGGAAGCCATAATTCCATCAGGAGGTTTTTCCCCTTGGCCTCAAATGTTAGGAGAGATAAAATATTCACTACAGAACTACTCCAAGGATTGTATATCCGAGCCCCTCAGCCCAAAGTACTTTCTGAAGGATGTTATCAGGTTTTATGTCAATCCCTTCATAGTGATAGATAGAGACATGGATTGTAATACCCCCAATTCAACCCTTAGGATGTATTAGCATTTAATGTAAATAATGTGTACATGTGATGTATGTTTCCCTAGCGTGGAGCTCAAGGCCAAGGCCCCGCTAGTGAAAGCCTGAATTTTGATTTAAAAGGGCAAGCAGTGATATTTGATGCCCATGTGCTCTTAAGCCATGGAAATTGTAATAGGATGTAAATAAACATCATGCAATATAAAATACCAAAACTGGCTACGGAGGCAACAAATGAGAAGGGGCCACGTGTATCCACTAGGGAGTGGTGAGGGGGCTATGGGAGTGAACCATAGGTTTCCATATGTCATTATGAGAACCCATTTGACTTTTCTAGATGACATTTATTCCTGTTGTAAGAAAGTGGTTGAGATGTCAGCCCATGGCTTCAATGGAGCATGGGCAGCCCTGAAATTCGTATGGGTAGGTATGGGCTCTGTTTACTTGTGCCACAAGTCACTCTACCTCTTGGAGGTTGCTTCATTCTCATCCGCATTCCATGGTGGAAGAACCCAGCATCATGATCCAGCCAAAAATGAGCTCCTAGGAGGGAGAAAACCAAGAAATCGCGACTTTGAGAGAACCCAGATTTTGGAAGGCCAAAAACGCCCAGAATGGGTATTGGACAGTGAAATCCAATGGGGGATCCGTTGTTATGAGCCTTGGGGCGAATTTGGGTGCAATAGCTACCCAAAAACCCATGGGAAAACCCAGTTTTAACTGCCCAGAAAATCAGTGACGGATTTGGGGTTATTTGTGACAGAGTTGTGAGAAATCCAAGAGTGGATGTATGAACAGAGGGTGGGATTGTTGAGTCCAGCTTGAAGTGTATGTGGCTTTGGGATTGAGCTAAATGGACTAGCATCCTCCTCCATCTCCTATTGCATGCTTGAAAAACCCAACTGTGTGTTGGCTTAGCATGGTTGTTTGAGTGAAACCCTGACTGTGAGTGAGCCATCTAGTTCCTCCTTAGTGGATATACAGCCCAACTCGGGGGTGATCTCTCAGCTGAAAGAATACAGGCTGGACAGAGCTCTATGGTTGGGTGGAACGTTTCTCTCACATAACCAGTCGTTGGACATTTGCGTTGCAAGATAAGTGCTCTCTCTGTGATTTTAATTTATATATATATTATGTGCTCTGCGATGTGCTAAATCTGAATGTTATTTATTCATGAGATTGAAATTGAAATGAAGTCTGTGCATAGCATAAGAATGGGATTGAATCCCTGCATATGGAATCATCTTCTGTTTGTGCTTATGTGTGTTGTTATGTTTAATTCCGTTGTGTTTTATTGAAGTTCGAATCTGTATAGAGAATTTTTTAATTGTTATGAATTTTATGAGTTAAAAATATTGGGGCTAAGTCTGCCAAAAGCCCGGTGTGTTGTTAATGTTTTCCTTCCCTGCAATTGAATGAGAGAAGGGGACGTTACAGAGTGGTATCAGAGCTCTAGGTTCAAAACTACGGCTGTTGGGCCTTCACAGAGATATAAATCATTGTGTGTACATGCATTTTGTATTTGGAACTAAAATACATTAAAGAAACCTCAAAATCGCATGGCTTTTATTTGTTGGAATGGGAAATCATTTCCATTACTGTTTGGGGATTTTTGCAAGCTGCTTGCATTGATTGCATTCTATGAAATAGAGAAAGGAGGGGCAACCTCTGCCATCTTATACTGTCTTTTTTGTTTTGTTGTTTCATGCTTAACATGAAGAAGTGCAATTTCTTTTCCTGAAATACTATTTTTATTGCAAATATGATTTCAAATTTTTCCTAAGTGTTTTCGAAAATTTGTTTAAGTCTCTTTCGGAAAGAATTCCCGAATGTCTTCCGCAACTGCGGAAGCATTCGACGAATTGCTCCGAAACTGCGGAAGCATTCCGCGAATTTTTTCGCAACACGGAAGAGTTCGGGAAGTCGCCCCGAAATTTGCGGAAGGATTCTGTGAGTTTTCTCGCAAAGCGGAAAAATTCGGCGAACTGCTCCGAAAAAGCAGAAAATTTCTCTAAGTTTTTTGCGTCGAAAGCGAAACTGCGGAAGGATTCCGCAACTACGGAAGACTTTGTCGAGTCATTCCGCAACTGCGGAAGACTTCGTCGAATCGTTTCGCAACTGCGGAAGACTTCGCCGAGTCGTTCCGCAACTGCGGAAGACTTCGCCGAATCGTTTCACAACTGCGGAAGACTTCGCTGAGTCGTTCCGCAATTGCGGAAGCATTCCGCAAACCGCTCCGAAGCTGCGGAAGCATTCAGCGAATTGCTCCACAATTGCGGGAGCATTCACCGAGTGGCTCCGCAACTGCGGGAGCATTCGCCGAATGGCTCCGCAACTGCGGGAGCGATCGGTAAACCAGCCCGAGAAACAAAAAAAAAAAAAAAAAAAAAAAAAAACCTTGATTTTTGGATAACAAGAGCATCCGGACTCATAATGGAATGATTCCTGTGGGGCTCGGAGGCCATCGATGAAGGCCATGAAAGAACCAGTGAAGACCCTGAGCCCATTACACTCCGATTCGACAGAAAATGGATAATAGTGACTTTTGAAGGACGAAGTCCCAAGGCTTGGCGGAAAGTCGGTTTGAGCTGAAATTGATCAGGCGCGGCCATGAAGCAGGCACAATGTTAAGTTCAGAATCTTGGAGCCAAACTCCAAAGGATGTGGAGTCGGGGTGAGCAAGAAGGCCAAAAAGCACTATTCCGAGCCACTTTTTCGGGATTTTGAGAAGTTGGTGGACAGTAAAAGTGACCCTAGATGTGGGAATCAAAATTTTTACTGAACTAGACATTTCATATTCTCATTAAGATGGACAATTTTCGTTAGACGAAAATTTCCCATAAATGCACCGTTTGGGAGATAGCCATTTTTGGCCCAAATTTTGGAATTTTGGAAAAATATGAAAAGTGAGAAGTAGTGAAACCCAGAAATTCACAGAAGATGAATGGTGCATCGGAATTGAAATCCGGGAATTGCTGAGTGTTCCTTGTTATATGGACTAACTTCGCCCGATAGATAAGTTTTTGTGATTCCTCATAGATTTTCTTCCGCAGGTGGCTAAAGTTGGCATTCTGGACCAAAATGCAACTGTGTAAAATGTGCAGAATTGGAGTGAAAGTGTCATTTTTGAAGAGATGCAGTTTCCGCACCTGATGTCGGAATGGAGCATGAAGACAGGCATTGGAAAGCTTGTCCAGCAGGGAACAATGATGCATGACCAGAGTTTGAATGAGGTCTACATATATCATATATATTTAGTGCAGAAGAGTGCCAGCGGCTGTTTTGACAAACAAATCTTGTTGTCGATATGGGCAATTTCTACAATTGCATGATATGGAAGAGGAATTCCATGTTGCAATGAGGGATTGAAAAGGGAAGAATTCCTTAAACCCCTGTTGTTATCATACTTATAATTATGAAATTGTCATATGGCATAAAAATGTTAAAAATGTAAGGGATTACATAGATGTATATGCACTAGATGGCATCTTAACAAACATTGCATAGTGCATATGGAAATACTTATGCATAAATGGGATATTGCATATTGGTAGGATAATGAAGTCTGCATATGCAATGAACCACTAATGGAGAATATCTTGGTTGATAATCACTATTGATGTTGGTATTGGCTGTAGGACCAAAGATAACAAAGAGCATGGCTAAATGTGCTGAGGATGTTGTTGCATGAAGCCAACAACCTTATGTAGAAAGGATGGTGCAACAAATCTATGATCATAAAGTTGGCAGAAGGACTGAGCAGCCTTGGTAAGAGGCCAATTGATCAGGTAACATCAGGCGATGTTAATGGTAACCATGCAGGTAATGATTATTGGTGCCAAATTGCATGAATGCTGAAAGAGGATTTGGTAAGATCTCTTCAACTATGTTTGAGCTATGTTGAGTAAGTTTGCATGCGATATTGAATACCGATTGGGACTGTTAACCTACCAATCTTGGTGAGGTGTGGGTAAGTGAAGGAAATGATCCTTACACCCTATGACTGTTTAGAAATCTCAATGCATTCATATGAATTTATATCATGCCATGTGTATGTTGGTTATGTGCTTAATAACCAAAGCAAGTGAGGACTGGTGGTCCTGATTATGGTAATGCAAGTTATATGAGATAGTCATGTTTTGATCATAATATGCTTGAATGCATAGTACTCATGAAACAATGCAAGGTAGCATTAAGTAGATGAGCATTAAGAGATTTTATAAATCTTGTGATGCATTGTATGAATGCATAGGGATGATGCACATGTTATTGCAAAATAAATAATGAATGAAATGATGAATTGATGATAATTCTAGGATCATTTCATGGGCTGTTATGAATGTAGAATAGTAAGTGCATGAAGAGCCCAATCATAATCGATGGGCTGCTAGAATGTTCTTTGGAAGGACAGAGTGGTATGAATGATAGGACTGTGAAATAATGAGTATCCCAAAGTCTCATTAAATTGCATAAGTGGTGTGACTGTACCTTGCAACTGAGTATGCTAATGATGCACGTGAAGTAAATAAATTTTGGTGATATTGATATATTAACAGCTGAAAATTTTGAATTATGGAATATTATAATTCTGAAAATGTTTCAGTAACTGTTGCAGTAATAAAACATTATATGCATAGAGACTTACGAAGTGTTTGGCTGATTGAAGTTTCAATCTCCGGTAGGAAGGTCTTACATATGGCAATGAGGATAAGTCCATAGTAGAGACCGGGATCTACCACATGCAGAAGCCAAAGGTTATGAGAAGGTTCTCATGGTTGAGAGCTCTAAGTTATGTTAGAAAGAACAGTTGTAAATCTTAGATTTGTAAATGTTTCGGATTTGAAATATTGCTAATAGTTGCTAATGACTGTTTGGCTTATATGAAAATGTGTCAGGAGGACATGCTGTAAGTGGATGCTCATGTATGGCAGCGGGCATAAGACCATCACGGGCAGAGTGGTGTCACTTACAGGAGCCAAATAATATGAGGATAGCCTCATGGATAAGAAAACCAATTTCTGTAGTAAACAGAGTTGTAGATTCATACTGAATTTGATTATTACTGCCATGGATTGGTTATGGAACAATCGGATTTGAATTGTATTGTTAAATGTTGCTAACTGTTTGGCTATTCAATAAGTGTGCCAGGAGGACACATTGCGGTAAGACCATGAGAGTGGGCCTGCAGAAGCCAAACTTCATGGGAAGAGATTCCATGATTTGAAAATGGGTTTCAGGTGAAACGCCATAAGACATTAATAATGTCTCATCTGCACTACGTGATTGGTAAACAATATGAGTGAGATGGTAAAGATTATGTCAGTAAGACATGTGAGAGGCATGTAACATCAAAAGGAATTGGGATGGCAAACTGAGGGACTGTCAACTTAGAGAAGGAGCCTCCATTCCTCATTAAAGAAGAGAAATAACATCTGCAAAATGGATAAGTGTTCCATAAACCCTGAATGATATATATATATACATACATGCATGTCTAATTATTAGAGTTATTATGCAGAGCATGTTTTGATTTTATTTCCATTATGGCGGACTGCTTGAAGTATGATTAGGACCTTCATAGTTCACATCAGTAAGGAGTGCACGCCTTTCTGGTGCTGAGTCATGTTAGGGATGCCAATATTGACTACGCCTTAAGGGAATGGACGCATTCCTGGTGTTTCAAGGTTGGATAGTGAATGTTATGGAATATGTTTACAGTTTTAGGGCAGCAATACTAATGAGCTTGCTATCCATTTTGTGTTGACAGATTATACATATGAAATTCAGTGCTGCACATTAAAGGGAAAAGTGAAGAAAAGAATACTCAAGAGGACTGTATGAGCAGTGGTAACCCTTGTATAGGATGAGTGGGTATCATGGGGTCATGATAGCCTGCAGTTAAGAAAGTCACCTAAAGAATTCCTAAATGGAACCGTCGGCTTACACAAGAGAAGAAGTGCCACCCTTGTGTGGGTGAAGAATTGTTATGCGCATTGAGGGATTGTGATACATGTGAAAGGCTGATGCAAGCCTAAGGCAGAGTAGTGGAGCCTTGACCTGTAATGGTCGGTGCTGCAATTACCTTCCATTGGCCGATGACCCAGACGTATGTGCTGGCTTGGCAATGGAGAGGGCCAACCAGGTATGGGACTGGTTGGGCACCACCAAATGCTTGGTAAACCCAGTCGGCGTGAAGGTGTACTGCTAGGGCATTAATTATTTGATGATTTGGAGCAGCCTGCGTGCTGGCCAAACATCCTAGTCCGCAGGAGGATCCCAAGGCTTATAAAGTAAAAGCAGGACCCTGTGGACCAGAGAGGAAATGCACAATACAGATAAGTATTCAATTTCGTTTATTTCTTGTTTGGAATAATGAAGATTACAAGTATAAGTCTTGTAACAGTTAAGCTGATGCACTATTGTTTCTTTGTTGGAAACCTTGGTCATACAGGAAACAAGGACCCTGAAAGAACTATAAATTGCTTGGTAAATCCAGAGAGTGGCTGGTTGGGCAAGATTGTTGATGATTTGGAGCAGCCTGCGTGCTGGCCAAACATGCGAGATTGTTGATGATTTGGAGCAGCCTGCGTGCTGGCCAAACATACAAGGTTATTTGATGTTGTGGAGCAGCCTGCATGCTGGCCAAACATACAAGGTTATTAGATTTTGAGGGGCAGGCTGCGTGCTGGCCAAACACCCAAATCCAGAGGCGATTCCAAGGCTTGTAAAGCAAAGAAGGACCCTATGGAATAAAGTGAAGACATCCAACGCAGGAATTGTTGGAAGCAAGAACCTTGAAGCATCTTAAGGATGCATGTGGACATGTAACCACCTTAAAGAGCTCAGCATGAGCAGTAATGAAAGATGGGGCTAGTGGAACTGTGTGAGTCCTAGCAGCCAAGAGTTAGACCAACCAAGTGGAGGAACTCCATGGTTGAGAGGTCTGGAATAGACCATAGACACTACGTGTCATAGCCAAGAAGGGCAGGTCGAGCATTCACGTGAAGTGAAAGAGGACAGGAGCATGAAAACCACAGTGGTGGTGTGGGTTCCAAGATGGAACAAAACTAAGAGGAGAAACTCTTACTGCTCCCTCTCTTTCCTTTTTATTGATGCATTTATAGAATTAGAAAATTGCTGAATGCATGCATGACTGAAAGTAAAAGTGTGTTTATTTGATTAAAGTGAATTGTGAATGCTAATTAATGAATTTCTTGTGAATTGATGAACATGAAGGAATCCATGTGTATGTTGGGCAAGCATAAAAAGTGTGGAAGTCTCATGAGTAAAGCATGGACTATCCATGTCAACTGGGGAAGAACCATTGACTGATTTTTAAATGTTTGGGTTATGCTTGGCCTAACGAGAATTGTAATGATGAATTTCACAGGTGGAAATTGAATCAATTGGTTGCAACCGGTGCAGGCAAGTGTTGCTAGTGAGCAAAGTGTGGTCAGTTGTTTCCATTGACCATGGCGGCAGACCACGGGCTATTAGAATTGGCTGGAAGTCTTCTTCAAACAATTTCCAAGACCCAAGAAAATCTTGGAGAGATGCTCAAGATGCAAAAGCAGCAGAACGAGATGAACCACAAGGTCTTGCAGGACTCTATTCGTCTGCAGAAAGAGGTAAAGAGCGTTATGAGAGCAATCAGCAAGGGAAATAAACGTGGATCAATGAAGAAGCATTCATCCAATCCTCCGATTAAGAAACACTCCAAGTGGGAAGACTCAAAGGAAATTGAGCAGGTAAAGAGGAAGCAACCAGTGAAGTGTTGGAAATGTGGAGGGAATCATTGCCTCCGCAACTTCCCAACAAGAGAACCTCAAGAGGGTAGCAGCCATAAATTTTTTAGACTTATGGATGAGCTGGAAGATCCGAATCAGCAGGAGTAGCTCGTGAAGATCAAAGGACTTGGTCCTAAAAGTTCAAAGTAAAGGATAGAATGTAGGGCAGATCTGCAAAGTTTTTGAAGTTTTGGACATGTGTAAATTGTATATGTATGCCTAAGTCTTGGGACACCGAGGACAGTGTTGTTCTAAGGGGGAGGGGAATGTAATACCCCCAATTTGACCCTTAGGATGTATTAGCATTTAATGTAAATAATGTGTACATGTGATGTATGTTTCCCTAGCGTGGAGCTCAAGGCCAAGGCCCCGCTAGTGAAAGCCTGAATTTTGATTTAAAAGGGCAAGCAGTGATATTTGATGCCCATGTGCTCTTAAGCCATGGAAATTGTAATAGGATGTAAATAAACATCATGCAATATAAAATACCAAAACTGGCTACGGAGGCAACAAATGAGAAGGGGCCACGTGTATCCACTAGGGAGTGGTGAAGGGGATATGGGAGTGAACCATAGGTTTCCATATGTCATTATGAGAACCCATTTGACTTTTCTAGATGACATTTATTCCTCTTGTAAGAAAGTGGTTGAGATGTCAGCCCATGGCTTCAATGGAGCATGGGCAGCCCTGAAATTCGTATGGGTAGGTATGGGATCTGTTTACTTGTGCCACAAGTCACTCTGCCTCTTGGAGGTTGCTTCATTCTCATCCCCATTCCATGGTGGAAGAACCCAGCATCATGATCCAGCAAAAAACGAGCTCCTAGGAGGGAGAAAACCAAGAAATCGCGACTTTGAGAGAACCCAGATTTTGGAAGGCCAAAAACGCCCAGAATGGGTATTGGACAGTGAAATCCAATGGGGGATCCGTTGGTATGAGCCTTGGGGTGAATTTGGGAGCAATAGCTACCCCAAAACCCATGGGAAAACCCAGTTTTAACTGCCCAGAAAATCAGTGACGGATTTGGGGCTATTTGTGACAGAGTTGTGAGAAATCCAAGAGTGGATGTATGAACAGAGGGTGGGATTGCTGAGTCCAGCTTGAAGTGTATGTGGCTCTGGGATTGAGCTCAGTGGACTAGCATCCTCCTCCATCTCCTATTGCATGCTTGAAAAACCCAACTGTGTGTTGGCTTAGCATGGCTGTTTGAGTGAAACCCTGACTGTGAGTGAGCCATCTAGTTCCTCCTTAGTGGATATACAGCCCAGCTCGAGGGTGATCTCTCAGCTGAAAGAATACAGGCTGGACAGAGATCTATGGTTGGGTGGAACGTTGCTCTCATGTAGCCAGTCGTTGGACATTTGCGTTGCAAGATAAGTGCTCTCTCTGTGATTTTAATTTATATATATATTATGTGCTCTGCGATGTGCTAAATCTGAATGTTATTTATTCATGAGGTTGAAATTGAAATGAAGTCTGTGCATAGCATAAGAATGGGATTGAATCCCTGCATATGGAATCATCTTCTGTTTGTGCTTATGTGTGTTGTTATGTTTAATTCCGCTGTGTTTTATTGAAGTTCGAATTTGTATAGAGAATTTTTTAATTGTTATGAATTTTATGAGTTAAAAATATTGGGGCTAAGTCTGCCAAAAGCCCGGTGTGTTGTTAATGTTTTCCTTCCCTGCAATTGAATGAGAGAAGGGGACGTTACAGAGTGGTATTAGAGCTCTAGGTTCAACACTACGGCTGTTGGGCCCTTCACAGAGATATAAATCATTGTGTGTACATGCATTTTGTATTTGGAACTAAAATGCATTAAAGAAACCTCAAGATCGCATGCATTTTGTGATGAATCCATCTAATGGATCATCATTAAGTTGTGATTCTGGAACATCTAATTCAATATCCCTATGGCTTTCAATTTTGGTTGGTGATATAGCATTAAAATATCGTATTGAAGCACCTAATGGTGTAAAACTCTCTCTCTCTCTCTCCACCCCGATTTTTTCAGAAGCATCCTCTTTCGTTGGGAAATGACTCTCATCTATGGGCTTGATGTCAAGGTCTGAAACATACTATAGCTCCAATTTATCATGAGAAATGATGAAGCCATCCAATGGATTATTGGTAAGATTTGTGTTGAATTGACTTGAGCAACAGAACAACATGCAAGACATATGATTGAGACTGAGCCCCAGTTCAATAAACTGTACATGACAACATTTTGCAAAAAAGAATTTTATAAAATTTATCCTTGACCAGTAATAGTTCGATATCGCTAACCCGCACGTAGAAACACCAGGATTCTAAAAACGATGCATGATACAGATTAACTCCAATCAATATCAATGGCCTCAGAAATTGGATATTTTGCACCATGATTCAATTAAACATAGCACTATGGAGAATCTCTTGAAAATTGAAGTTTCCAAGTCCTTAGAGGTATTGCATGTTGTAGTAAAAAATAACTAGCAATTTATGGTTAATGTGTTTTTCCAACTCTGAAAATTGTCCCTTATTTATTGTTGGGATTTTAAATGTTGTGCTTTCTTTAATGTGGAGATATATTCAATAGTACATTCACTGTTTTTCATGGTTTAATACTCAAGGTCGTTGTCATTAAAAAATTTCATATACATAATTAGAACTTCTTAAATTCACCTTCATGTCCTGGTAGGTAATCATTACTGGCAACCTTGTTGAAGCTTAAAACAACTTTTGGGAATCTAAGTGGTCTTGTGTCTTTGGAGAAGAGATTGTTGCAGTGGAAATTGTGCAAACAGGAGTTTTCAGCTTAGAGCTCCTCCACATGCTTCTGGTTTTGTCAATCTATTCTTGACATGCAGTGGTCGAGTCCCACACAGTCAAATTTTGAGCTTTGAGTATCGTTCTATGGATATTCGCCTAGATAACAACAATTATTTTCCCCAATCTAATAAAGTTGTATGTGAAGAGTTTGCACTTCAGATAAGGTTGGCTCATTTGCTTTTCTCCATCTTTAAGGGCACTCTATTTCGAAGCAATAAAATAACTGAGAGGGCCATAACTATGGAAAGAATTATAGGTTTTCTATTCACAAATAATGAGGGGGATTGGTTATCACTTCCAAAATCACTGGTAGAGACACACAGAGAAGAAAATCAGTTGAAGAAGCTAAGAGTCATCTACTGCAACGAATTTTGAAAAAAGAAACTACAAGAATGGCGGGTAGAAAAAGTAGTTGAAAATAGTGGTTCAATTGTTCACGATAGATTTGGACAAGGATTTATACACCTGATAACAGCTCCGAGTTATGAGTGGGCCATCATTCCAATTTCAGCGATTGGTATGACTATAGATTTTTGAGATAGATCTGGCTGGACAGCTTTACACTGGGCAGCGTTTTATGGGAGCTATGCAAAACCTTTTTCCATCTTGCTTCTTTTCTATTATTGTTGAGAGAATCTCATAGGATCTTGTTCACTTGAATGGTTGATTACTTTTCCTATTTTCTTGATTTGAAACTGTGCATGCCCCTTTGTCTCTTTTTTTCTTGGAATTTTTATCATTTCCTTTTATAATTCCCTCTCTTCTCTCCTCGTTGTTAAGGTAGCAAGTGAAAATGAAACTCAAGTAAGTGCCCTTTTTTAGCTATGACAATATCAACACTTATTCCCAATCTTGAATGGGATCATTAAAGTGTCATGTGCATCGGTATGTGCCCTTCTTTCCAGGCCTGGCTTATAACCACCTTAAAGACAAATTTTGAAAGAATGGAAGGGTCTATGTTTTGAGAATTTTGTGTTTCGGCCTGTGAGATGTGTTAAATGTTAGTAGGAGAGAAGTGGCATTGGAACACAATTGTACATTTCTCTTAGGAACTCCCAAGGTATTGAGACAAATTGTAAACATATTCCACCAATCACTCAACAACTCCACTATTTGACCTAGCATTCCACTAATCACTACATTGATTACTAAATATTTTTATTTTTGGATCCTACGTACCAGTGTTGAAAAAATAGGCATTGGAAAAGTATCACCAAGGGTCTGGACATCAGGGCATCTGCAACCTTAGTGAAAAAATTGGCAAATTGTAGAAAGCACTAAAAAACATAAAGTAATATCATTGTTTTCATTTTTTAAAATATAAATCAACAACAACATCAAATAATCACATTGCTACATAAACATGAAAAATATTGATATATAAGATGTATAGGATGCCAAATGATACATCAAAGTCGGTATTGAATCCTGATAGTTTCCCAAGGAAGGACTCAAAGTTGAATACACAACACAAAATTATATCAAATAGATATAAAATGTATCTCATCATCATGAGTCATCCACAATGATCAATCTAGAAGATATGTATTGATTCCCTCCGCTGCTTTTATAGGAAAAGGCACTGGCTCACTTTCTACTAGAAGGTCCTGCAGAAACAGTTGTTGGCCTCTAGTGGGTGTATGGGTATCAGTTTGTGTGGTGCTGAGCATGGCACATTGGCATCATCAGTATCCATCTCCTTCTCCTCACTTAATTGTTGTGGGTCAACCTCCTCTGCCTGCTGCATTTGCTTTTGCTACTTTAACCATTTGGTGCATCCTCCCTAATAGGCCTCCCCTATAGTCAGACACAGTGTCAATGTTTGCCAAGAAAGCAGCATCCACTGGGGGGGTCTCTCAAACTGCTTCACTCACAGTCAGAGATTGTAGAGAGACAAACCATATCCTTATATTGCTGATACTCTATAAGTGTTGAAAAAGTATCTCGGGATGTCCTTTGTACCATGATGTCTAAGTATAAAGGACATTAATAAATGTCTTCAATGTAATTAATGAGAAAAGTACTCCATAATTCTAAAGTGATTTTATATTATAAAGTTGTTCATTTATTGTAATTAATGATTTATAAAAAGCATTTAATGTGATATTAAATGAGAGCCCTAGGATGATGAGATCTAATCTAATTCATTGATCTTGGTGGTTAACGGGTAGTTAGGGTTTCTTCATTATGAAGAAAGATAATAAATGCATTAATTCATTGAAGATAGACATCATTCTTGTGAGACGCACCTGACAAAGAGAGAGGGGTTTTGAAGTCCGTACAACAGAGGGAAGAGTACTATTTTATAGCATTAATACAGTTTCTACAGAAAAGTACAGCCACAACCTAGCAGTAAAAGACAGGTGCAGATACCAAGACTGATTCAGGGCACAAGAATCGAGAAACAAAAGGTTGCAGACCTGTTCCGTACTTCTACAACAGTTCTAGGTGTGATTCCCAAGTCAAAAGGCCATATTCAGTCTATACACTTCAATCACATGCATAGGCACAGTTTTTGAGGTTGCATTCTGTGAGTTTAACTACATTTATTATTGTTGTTGATTATTGTATGTAGAAAAAGAGAAAAATCATACATACACGATATTGCTACAACATACAAACTATCCAGCAATTCATACATACAGGAAACCATATTATATTCCCTGAAGTTTGAAACATGCCATCTGAATAAGGTTGAAACTAATTTATATATATCAGAACAATACATAATTAAATCCTCTAAAACCTCTCTAGGAAACTAAAAAATAGGGTAATATGGGGCAAAGAGAAGATGGCTTCTTGATTTTTCAATTACAAACCTGAGAAAAGAAGCCCCGTCTTAAAAATCCAGAAGCATAAGAGATTCAAAATTAGAACACAAAAGAAAATAAAGTTTTATTTGGTCAAATTTCATGACATCCAACAAACTAAAATTCCACATTAGATACAACATAATTGTACATAATAGTTCATCATGGGTTTGGTGTTCATGTTTTCACTGTTGGCCTCATAAGTCCCCCGCCAGAACCACTTCCAACATGTTTAAAATCAGTGGCCTCCAAGTGGTCCCCATGACCAGAATATCCAGTACCTCCTTTTTCCAGTGCAATCAAATTCTTTTCTTTGCATCTTTTATTGCAGACAAAACAAACTCCATCTAATTTAACAAATTTCTCTGCACACTTTTTGCAGTAAATATGGCCACAAGTGTTGATTGCCATTAATGTGTGCCTGTTTGTTAGATTATCTTTGCAACTAGGACAAATGGAACTGGTCTCCAAAATCTCATATTTTTTATCATGTGGATCCTTGGTAAAAATAACTGGAAAAAAGGATTTCATCTTTAGTTTCTCTTTACCCTCTGGGAAGACTATATCAAGTGAATGTGCCTCAACTTTTTCTTATGCCTCAGGAGTTGCAGATGGAAGCCAAAATGATTTCATTGTCCGAAGAGCCTCCTCTTCGAATGAAGTCACTTTAACACTATTGGCCCCATGAAAACTACTTTTATCTCGAACATGAATCTTGTCATTATATTGAGGTACAGCACCATTGTTTTGTTGATCAAATGCATCAAGTTCCTGTTGCCTCTTCAACATCAACTTTTCCTCTTCCTCCTCCTTCTGCTGCTTTTGATGTGTTTCATAGCTTGCAATTTTCCTCTTGATGTCTTTCTTTTCGGCCAATAGGCATTCAAAAATGCATTCCTTGCAAAATAGGTGACCCTTCTGACATTAGAGAGGGTCTATCAATGGATTCAGGCACAAACAATAGACATCAAAGGGTTTAATGGAGTCCTTGCTAAGCCTTTCCTTTTAGGTACCGTACCCAAGATTTTTCTTCTCGTCGTATGTAAAGAATGCGAAGTCATTCTTTTTCTTTGAATGTCTCTATGGCATCTTCACCCAGTTGAGGGATTTATGATACCCTGCAACAGATCTGATTGAAAAGAGACTAAATGCGCCAAAGCTTAGGCTGAATAGAACTCTAGTTAAAATTCTCTATAATGTTCAAATTCGTTGTAATTTTCAGCATTATTTTGATTATATCTTCTTTTTGTATCTATGAGTAATGGTCCATAAACACGACCTTAGTCCCTTATTTTACAATGTTGCATTACTTAAATTTAATATCTACCCTGCTCGATAGGGTTTATATCTATTTTCAAGACTCAAGGAGTAGGAGAGGGTTTACCCCCTTTTTCCTATATGATAACAATTTCTTAATTTCATTAACACCATTATACACCATCTTTAATCTTCGCAAGGCATACACAATTATATTGCACTTATTCATGGTATATCTTTTTTTACATATACGGTTGTTAACTGCCGCATTTAGGATTTATACATTCTAATTTGTTTACCCCAAACTTAATAGAATTACCTCTAACCTGCACATATGTAGGAATCAGGTTATCTAACCCCTTTTTTTCACTATCCCTTACGGTTTACAATCCGAAATTACAGTATTTAATAGTGAATACCTTTTACACTTAAATGAGGTCCTTCTAAGAGTAAACCTTAACTCTCGGGACACCAACAACGATAACTATTCTTTAACATAAATAATTAAAAATTCAGCGCAAATAGTTAACAAATAGTAATACATTTGCGGACCATCTAGTCCATTTGGATGTTGTCCTTGATATTTTGGAAAGGGAAAATTTGTATTCTAAGTAGTCTAAATGTGCATTTTCCAAGTCCTCTTTGGAATACCTTGGGCATATCAGCAAATGGAGTACGCATAGACTCCGCAAAAATACAAGCAATCCAAGACTGGCCAGTGCCAACCACCCTATAGAAGCTTCGTGGATTCTTAGGTTTAGTTGGATTTTATCGGTGATTTGCACAAAAATTATCCATTGTAGCATGCCCCTTACAAAGAAGAATGCCTTCCACTAGTATACGTAAGCTCAATAAGCATTTGAAGCCCTTAAGGTATCCCTTTATTTTGCACCATTTTTTTCTACTTCAAATTCTTTTGAGCCCTTTGTTATTGAGTGTGATGCTTCAGGTACAGGTGTTGGTGCTATACTTTCGAAGGGTACCCATCCCTTAGCCTTTAAAGTATAAAGTTGAATGAATGAGAAAAGAAGATATCTACTTACGATAAGGATATGTTGTCAATCACCCATGTAGTGGATAAGTGGTTACAATTTTTATTGGGCAATATATTTATTATAAAGACTGGTCACTTAAGTCTCAAGCATTTGCTAATCCATGGTACCCAACAAAAGTTTGTAGACAAATTACAGGCTTATTATTTTGAGATCTTATACAAAAAGGTAAAGCAAAATGTTGTGGTTGATGCACTTTCTTATCGGGATGAAGGCCCAACCCTTAATTCCATTTCCTTATGCCGACCATATTGGGTTAATGACTCAGTGCTTCATAGATGGGGGGGGGCAATTAGATTCAATTAAAAGGATAAATTCCCAGTCCTATTCACTCAGTTTACCAGTAACAATGATTCTTCACCATTGACAAACTACTGCTACTTTAGATTTAATCTATATGGCAACCTCTTTACAGGTTTCACATTCAGTTTTAGTTGAATCTTCATTTCTCCCAGTGACTTGAAAATCCCTTTCATTTCCTCAAAGCTATTGGGTAAAAGTCTCCCATTACCATTAATCCCCAATGATCGCCTGAATTGTTTTTTTTTTTTTATGTTCCAATGTTCCATTTTTTCGTCTTCAACGACTGCCTGTAGTATGGAGTGCTGTTTTCTGGATTCTTTCCTTTAACCTCTCTTTCGCCAACATTTCCAATCTATAAAAACACTTCCAGAGTTACCCTGTTAGCATTTAGAATAACATAAATCGAGAAAATTATCTCTAACTCTGAAACAGGGATAAAGACTCATCTGTAGTAGTTATTGGTACTAGGTGTTGAGCATCCCTTCTCCACCCGACCTTAGAACCTCGAAGCCAAAAATCCTACAAGTGTTCACCCCCTTTCCCAGAACTCAAGTTCAACTAGCTAGTCCTTCTTCAATTGCCACTAAGTGCTGCAAGTAAGAGTACAAATTGGATCCTGAAAGCTCATCTAGAGCCTGAAAGCTACGTAACGCAGACCCTAAAATCCCTGAAACGTCTCTCGATCTTGACAGCTCAATGCTTAGAACCTAATAGCCCACTCACTAAATCCTAAAAGCTTCTTCTTCTTTTTTATTTTTGAGGGAGAGAGAGCTATTCTTTCTTGGGCATGCCTCTTTATGATTTTTTCTTTCCTAGGACTTCTTGGCTAGTAACTCCTTCTTGCACACTTGGCCACTTATCCCTTGGGGATGAGCAAAGAACTAGCAGTTAACTGGTGAAATCTGTCAATTTATTGCGAGGATTCTTACCCTCATTCAATAACTATTCAACATCACTAAATGATTATTTATTGCGAGCCTTCTTACTTCTTGATTCTCTCCTTCAGAATTTTGCTGTCACCCATTTACACTATCTTGTTCTTGATTATAATTGTTGTAGAGCTTGCTTTATTTGATCTCTTGGTATCATTTTGTTTCTATTTTTTTTGGAGATGCTTTAGGCACTTCTAATGTACATTCTTATTCTTATCTTTTCACTATGCTTAATCCCATTGACCATCTTTGGCCACTAGTGGACAATAATACACAAATTATATTAAGTTGAAATTATAGACACTCTTGAACCTGCTATATCAAGCTTGTGTTACATGATGTTATACAGTACCCATACTAACTTGTGTTAAAATTCTGCTCCTCAGTTAATATTAGAACGAACTTGGAGTAACAAATAGGAGGATTAGTTGGGTGACATGATTCCAAAGAAGGCCCATATGTTTGATTTCCATTTGTGCATCTGTAAGTGTAAAAAACAACTCATCTTACAGGCTTAGTCCAAGCCTGTAGATATACGTTATTAAACTGTTGTTACAACATTTTATATCATCTTTTGCTATCTTGATTCCATATGCTTAAAAAAGATTATATATCTATTTTAGTTATTGTGTAAACAGGTTAGTGAATCTGTTCTATTTACTTTACTTATAACAATGTGATATTTTTGCTTTTTCAAATTAGTAAAATGTTATAATAATAATAACCAAATGTTCAATTTATTCCAGCAAGCCATTGGTCATCACCATCTACTAGGGTTACATTCTACTTGTGACCTGCTCCACTTGACTTACATGAGTTTAAAAGGGATGAGGCCGGGTACTAGTCCCAAGCAATTTTGATGGGTATAGCTACACCTCATATTGGGCAGGTAAGCAAAGAAATTCTACCCTATGTAACCCATCAGAGGAAGTTTCTTAGAAGCATTTCCAAAAAAAAATGTGTAATTTCATGCCAATATGAATCTTAGGAATTTTGCAGTTTTATAGGTGCTCTACATTTATGTTATATATGAGAATTAAAAAATGCATGTAAGTTGAGATAACACTGATAATTCACAGGATATGCTACTTTGTTGTTTATTCAAGCACATTTATATACCTGCTAAAACTAATGCTTGGATTCTGGAACATGACAATTATAAAGAGAAATATCTCAAGTATTACAATGAGAAAAAAATACAGATTTATATACCTTCTAAAACTAATGCTTGGATTCTGGAACATGACAATTATAAAGAGAAATATCTCAAGTATTACAATGAGAAAAAAATACAGATTAAAGCTGGAGGCTCTATCTTTTGCATAGCCCCCTTTACTAAACCATTTAATTTATTATATAACTTGGACTCTGCATATTTTTTATTATTATTTGTTGGCAAATCTTAGAGTTAAAATGTGTCTCTCTGCTTTTTAGGTCCCCACATTTTCACTGTGGCTTAGGGGATCTGCATTGACCAGCTTGGGAGGTCCACACCATCTAGTTTGGGGCATATGTACCTAAGATGTCATATAAAATCCACTATGAAGAAAATTATGTTCAGATGGATTTGTTGCAAAGAGGTCTTTAATATTGGCAGGTTATTCAACATGAAATTATATAGCAGGTACATGCATGTTTTTTAATCAATATACTGGAATGAGTTCCAACATATTGAATCCATTCTCCAAAATTCTCTTTTGAAGGAACATGTGAAACTAAGTTTAGATAGTAAATTTTTATGTCCCTAGGATTTGCTCAAATTGTAAATAATGATGGCCAAGAGAATTATGATCCAGGAATTTTAATAGGCATGATATAATCGTAGCTAGAGAACATTTTTAATTACCATAGTTTAGTGTTTAAATATTTATAGGCCTACTGCATTATTTTTTGCAAGCAAGTTTGTAGGCCTACTGAAACTAATCCATGCAAGGTAACAATTCCTATGATTGTAAAGTACAACCAACAAGAACAAAAATCTTCCCCTGCCAAGTACAACCAACAACTCAGAAAATTGCCCTTGTAAACTACAACCAACAAACTCAGAAATATGCCTTTGTAAGGTACAGTCAACACAACATAAAACTATCCCTTCAAATCTATGTAGGCTAAATTGAAAAGGCACCCAGAACAACAAGGAAGGTGCTCTATCAACAATTATTGGACATACTTCTCTTCTAAGCAATTGTTTGTTGAGCTTGGGGGTGTATGATCTATGTGGAATAGGGTATGAGACCTACCCCTAAGCTTTGTTGAAATCCATAGCTATGGATCACCTCTTGCCACCTCTTTACTAACTAGTATATTGGCATTCTCATCTAATAGAATACATTATTATCCCATTGCCTCTTTGATATTTCCAAAATAGAAATAAAGAAATATAGTAATGTCCACAAGAAACCACAATAAGTCAACAGGACTAGAAGAAGGGATAACGAATCATTATTAGTGGGAACCATTGTAGGAAGAACAAAAGATTAAGGCTTAGACGATATGGATATAAATTTATAAATAAGGAAAGAATATTTTTTTATGATATTTTTCTTAGCTCTGATACATGAATGTATTGCTACTATCCATCTTCATACATACCAAAGATTGTCACCATTGTGGAAAGCAATGGTGATGTTTCACCATTATCCTTTGGACCATTATAATTATTTTTTTTTACAATTTTAATTGAAATGGAAACGGTCTTTTATGTTGCATCATTAAAATATTTTCAAAATGAAAAGCGGTGACAATCTCATAGCGGTTGTCACCATTGATATGTTAATGGAAATATCCTCAATAGTGAGGGTCATTGCAAGGCCCTCATCATATGTCATTGGTGCCGTTCAATTTTTTTGGTGATGGAGGCCCTTAGGTCCATCACCAAAACTTGATATAAATTGGTGAGGGTCACTATTTGTCACTAATAATCCTTATTAGTGACGAACATTGAATGTCACCACACCACCTCTACTTTTGGGGACACTGTCGTTGGTGACATTCAAATTTTGGTGATGTCCTCCCTTTTCACCATCACCTATGAGATTATGGTACCATGTCTCAACCCTCTCCAATGATCGGTCATTGACCGTCACCATATATGCATCAAATGGTGAGGGCCAAAATAGGTCCATCACCAACACTTCATACCGATTGGTAATGGTCACAACTTGGAATAATACTAATTATTAGTGGCGGACCTTGAATGTCACCACATACCCTCCACTTTCGGTGATGGTGCCTTTGGCGACGCTGAAGTTTTGGTGACGGAGCCCCTTTTGACCATCACCAATGAGCTTATGGTGACATTTTTTGACCCTCACCAATATCCTTTTTTATTGTAGTGAGGCGCTTGTCTCGGTCCTACATCGAACAATGTGGCCAAGTATAGTGTCGTTATTGAGTTACTTCGTGATGCCATTTTACATGGTATCCAGTATTTAGAGGTCCGCCTGGATTCACAACTGATTGTGTATCAATTGAACAGTCGGTATTGTGTTAGGGATCCTACGTTACTAAGGAGGTTCCTAAAGGTGAGATTCTTGGAACGCCATTTTAATTTTATTACTTATGTTCATGTTCCAAGACATTTTAATCACACGGCTAATGCATATGCTAATTATGTCCTAGATTGGCATTTGTCGCATAATTAAAAGAAGCATTGAATCACACAAATAACATTCACACATTTGTACACACACAATAGTAGAGTCAGAAAATCATAGTTTTTCATTAATCAAAAAGTGGTGTCATAATACAAAACTAGAGCTCGTAGCTCTCAAATATACATATCTGATACAAAAATGGGACCCCATGGCATCTAAGCCCTGTGTGGAGCTCTAGCCTCCTGGGATGGATGAGTCTGCATGTAGTAATCCACGGCATTGGATATACGTCAAAGCAGTCGTAACCATGTCCCTGGTGCCCAAACCAAATGTCTCTGCATATCCTCTAGGAGACACTCTACCTCGATCACTGGTACCCGGGTAGTCATACAAGTCAGGTTGACCAACACATTCTCCAGTGTGCGCTCTGCCGCCGCACCTACTACCTCCCCACCCCTGTATCTATGGCAATGTCGTGGGAAACCCTGAGGTCTTCACGGACCCAAATCTGTGAGCAAACAGTCAAACATTAATATATGATGCCACACCAAAAATATTTTTTCTTTCACTTATAACAAAAATCCAAAAAAAAAAAAATTCAAAACTTAAAAAGAGTAGTCTTACCAACATCCCCGAACGTGGCCCCTGGTGGTAGTGGCATATCACGGTCTCCTCTGAAGTATATCCCCTCATAGGGATAGTCATCTATGGCGATCACATGTCGCCGCCACCAGTGGAAAAACTCATCAGTATATGGGGAAGGTTGTCGACCACCCCATGTCGTGTCAATATCTCCGTCCATCGGGTCTGGGCTCGATCTCGGAGACTATATGGAGGGAATTCAACCCTAGGACTCAAGCCCGACACCCTCTCAAAGAATAAGATGCATAAGATGCTACCAAAAATGAAGTTTTTGGCACACCCTAGATTGCACTCCGTCAACAGATTCTTCATGGTACCCAGCAGCGTTGTGCACCAGTCATATACCGTCAGTCTCATGCTCTTGGCCACATAGAATATCAATGGCCTTGAGGCCTGATGTAGAGAAGCTGATCCTGCTACCCTCCCGAGAGTGAGGACCATGATCTTCATGCTTAGGCTCACTATGGCCTCTATGGGGGTTTGGCTACCCACCTTCTGGGTGCCAGCAATACAATACCTATCAATATAATCACTGGTAGTGATTCCACCCCACACACTGCAAGACCTAATACTTGCCACCTCCCCTCGACGGGACAAACCAGTGATGAAATATATATCTTCCACCTCCAATGGAAGTGGTTTCCCATCTAGATCAAAGTGTTGTGCTTCCGCATCCCAGTAGTTGACCAACGTGCTGAGCAATCAGTTTTGGACCCTCAAACCCCCGATGCTCCAAAATTTGTATAGAACACAAGCTTGCAATGCTTGTTGGGAGGCCAAATATTCGCGAACTTGTTGATCAATGATGCCATGCTCCCTTTCTCTACATTCTAGAACCATCCTGGAAGAAAAATAAAGATTTTTTAGTGCCCATGTATGAAAAAATACTATCTTCGGCACTGTACGCAGGCTAATTTGTATACAGTCGCACATATACGCGGTCAACTTTTAGTTTGACTGCATACAAGTAGCCCTCCACGCGACCCGTGAAGTGGTAGCCCATGTACAATGCAGAGTTGGTTTAATACTTTGAAAAGAGAAAAAATTGACCATTAAAAACAAATTTGAAAACTATAGAATTGAAGAGGAAGTTGAGAACTCTTACTTGGACCAGACGGCTCATGATTTCGTGGCCCACCGCTCCCGGAATCAACGATTGAAGATCGAAGGTAAAAACAACCCAAATGCACTATGTGGAATGAAAAGTGAAAATAATGTGGTAAAAACATTTCTTTTTACTATTTATCAATTTTTCAAACCCACTTTTATATAGTTTTTGCCATTTTTCGAGCTTTTTGGACTAATATGTTGTCATGAAGTGCCTTTTTGAGCAGTTTTTTCCGACGAGAGTGGATTTTAGACCTTTTCATGCCTTTGGCAGGTATATTCTACACCCTTCATATAGGTTAGGATGCCATTACACCTGCATTTTTGCATTTGACCTTACGACCATGTTCATTAACCTTAGGTGCGACCCCACTTTTTAACCAACATAGAACCTCATTCTGCTTTAGAAGTGTCATTATTAGGCAGTAGGGCTTGTCCGACCATGGGTGCCCTAGTTAGATCCTTTTTATGTCTTTTGGCACCCATGTCGTTGTTTCTCCTTAGGATTGGGAGTCCTTTGTAGTCATGCCATGACATTGCGATGAAGATTCATACTCTACTTTATCTTTATTCTAGCCATCTCCCATGAGGACTCCCCATTTATGTCGAGTTGTGATTGCATTGCATTATCCTGCTTGCCTTTTGATCCTTGTGTCGGCTCCCGCTTACTCAATTATTAGCCATGTTCCTAAGCAATTTTCCTTCCAAGCTAAGCAAAGCCTTAAGTTATCTTTCGCAGGTTGATGACCCTTTACCTTGAGGGAACACCCCCCCGAGTGTCCACATCATTCACATGCTTCCTTGCATTGATCATAGGTATGTTCCACTGCTTGGAACTAGTTTGCTTTCCTTTGAAACTCGTTCCCTCACTTTTGTACCATAAGCAATTTTATTCTTTTTCAAGATTTAGAATATGAAAAAGACAAAAAAATTATATAACTGAAAAGGCCGGACGGGAAGATTTTTACTACCTATTATTGGCAGCTTTTGTGTCACCTTTGAACAGAGCATTCATCTCCACTCCATTCATCATGAGTCGAGACATTAGTAGGACCTTAGGAGCTCTACTCATTTCTCAGATCTTACTCCACCAGTTGGTTAAGCTTCCAGCCATTATGGAGCCTTTGTCGATGCCTCATGCGTCGCAAAGTATTATTATTATCTAGTACTTGAGTCTATGTTTCCTTAGTCTATCCATCTGCTCATGCTCTTGTTCAAAGGAATTCTTGAAACCAGAGTCGACCACTCCTCAGATCTCTTGACTATTGCATGTTGTCCATCCCTTACAGTTCGATCTGTTAGTCCGAGTTCTTCCAAATATTTCAGCGTAGCTGTTACCTCGTGCTAGTTGATGGGGGATCCATTAATTCCCTCCTTCCAGCGAGTCTCATTCCGTCAACTTCAACAAATTTATTTTGGAATCGAGACTTAGAGTCCGTTGAGTACCTTGAGGCTTGCAGTCATTAGTGGTAAGTTCTCTCGCCATCGACAGATTTGGGAATTCATCAATGTCCCCTGATCGATGGATTCATCATGGTGTTCGACCTCAACACCTCTATTCACACTTGGTGAATGTACTCTATGCCTTGATTCCCATTTTCATTATTGGTGGGTTATCTCACTTCTGTTAACGGTATACATCAATGACCGGTAATCAAAAAATGCCACATCAAGTTCAACATCAACACATTTATTCGCTTGATAGGGCATGCACCGTAGATGATTTGCGTAGAAGACCCCAGACTTCAGTGGAATTCAGTATGATACTGGTGATCGTGATTATACTTATGAGAGATCAGTCTCATACATCAACAGTTTGTACCTTCAGTTTGCATCAATTGTTTCCTCTTCGGCAGGAGACCATATCTTACTGTATATTGGGTCATTGCTATGACCACTCGGGACATGTATTCACTATATACTGTCGATTCATGGCCATTGTATCAGATTTCTATGTATTGTACCGATATGTATTCAAAGATATCATTGTATTATGACAAGTGGGATACTCCTTCCATTTGTGTCTCCATCACTGCACTTCTGAGATTCATAATGTATTTTGGCCATCGTAGTACCTTCTATGACCTCACACATTAGGGGGCATCTATTACATTGTATTTTTACACCTTCTGACCATATATACTCTTTGGCTTCCCTTACCTACTTATAGACTCAAAACCAAACTTGTGGTTCCCATTGAACCCCCTTTTTCCCTATTTTTCCTCCTTTACGCGAGGCTACATCACTATAGCCAGCGTACGTCGACTTTTTGGTAAATGATAGTAAAAACTCTATTTTTCACTCCAAAAAGCGGCCATTGTGACCTTTCGATTCGACCTTTCACCTACCTTTGGAGGGTTATATATTAAGCTCTTATGGTGCATGGAAGGAGGAGAAAGAGAGAGCATCAAAACTCTATTGGATTTTTTCCATAGCTTGAGTCTACATCCACTGATCCTAGTTGGTGTGAACCTTTTATGTTCACACAGGCTAACCTTTACTTCATTACACCTCGCGTATATGTAGGCTACATCACTATAGCCAATGTACATCGACTTTTTGGTAAATGATAGTAAAAACTCTATTTTTCACTCCAAAAAGCGGCCATTGTGACCTTTGGCCCTCCATGTATCTCGAAACGACTCGATTCAACCTTTCACCTACCTTTGGAGGGTTATATATTAAGCTCTTATGGTAAATGGAAGGAGGAGAAAGAGAGAGCATCAAAACTCTATTGGATTTTTTCCATAGCTTGAGTCTACATCCACTGATCCTAGTTGGTGTGAACCTTTTATGTTCACCTACCAAACTCTTCCATATCTTGTGAAGGACTCATTCCTTTACTTGTGAGTTTTCCATTGCATGGGGGATTGAAGTGGTGGAGGTACAAGTGGAGGGACTTAGTTCTTGGTTCAGATGAGTTTTCGGCAAGAGGTTATATCATGTACTTCTTGTTCATATTAATAGAAATACTCATTTTCTCGTCCAATTGATCTTGTGAATGATTGTTTATTAACATTGGGTAACATTTTCTTATTATATAATGGACTATTCTATTGATTATGCTAATATCTTTCATATATTATTGTGAAGCACCTGCAACAATCAATTAATAAGAATATGCGAAATAACAGAAATGACAGAACTCAGAATCACTTTTATATTGATCGCAGACCACTTTGAGGGGGCAACCTCCTTTGAGAAAGCTCAATACAAATAACTTCACGGTGCCTTCATAGGCCTCAACACACACTTATATACTAATTCTAGGCGCCAATGCTATGGGTTAAAACCATGGGCCACTACAAACTATGGATCAACAATACTACGGGCGACTTACAAAGCATATGCGCCAACAACAATAACACAAACTATTGATCAACAAATACTACGGGATGACTTACAAAGCATATGCGTCCAATAACAATATACTAACAAAGTAAAGACATGGGTTCCTAACATCCCCTACCCCTTAAAAAAAGCTTTGTCCTCAAAGCTTTAGATGTGGAAATTGTTGTTGTATCTGAAGGAGTGGTTCCCATGTAGCATCCTCTAGTTGCATGCCGTGCCACTGAATTAAGACCTCTGTGATAGAGCGAGAGCGAAACTGACGAGTGCGCCGATTGAGGATGGCCTCCAGCTCCAAAAGGATGGATCCTTCATTATCCAATTTGGGTAAAATAGTTTGTCCACTGATGTTGGTGCCAAGAACTTTCTTCAAACAAGAGACATGAAATACTGGATGAATGCGAGAAGAAGGAGGAAGTTCCAATTTATAAGCAACGGACCCAATCTTCTGAAGAATCCAATATGGCCCATAGAACTTTGGAGCGAGCTTATGATGCCCTTTGAGTTTCAGGGAGGATTGCTTGTATGGATGGAGACGAAGAAAAACCATATTGCCTGCTTGAAAAGTGCGCTCAGAACAGTGTTGATCAGCTTGTTGCTTCATGCGATTTATTGCCATGTGAAGATTGTCCCACAAAATGCGAAGAATCTGATCGTGGTTTCGAAGGACTGTGTCAACTCCCTGAACTAGTCAATTGTTGGGGGTGTATGGAAGAAGAACTGGAGGTGCCTAACCATAGACTGCTTCATATGGGGTCATTTTAGAGGCAGTGTGGTAAGAGCTATTGTACCACCATTCAGCGAGAGGGAGCCACTTTTCCCACTGATTTTGTTGTTCATAGGTGAAGCAACGAATATAAGTTTCCAAGCATTTATTGATAATTTTAGTTTGACCATCTGTTTGTGGGTGATACCCTGAACTCATCTTCAGTTTGGTGCCAGTGTGGCGAAATAGTTCTGTCAAAAAATGACTGGTGAAAGTTGCATCACGATCCGAGACAATGGAAGAAGGGATGCCATGAAGACGAAAGATCTGGTCTAGGAAAATTTGAGCGACTAAGGAGGCTATATAGGGATGGATGAGAGCACAAAAATGACTATATTTGGAGAGGCGATCAACTACAACGAGAATCACTGCCTTCCCGCCAGATTTAGGGAGTCCTTCAATAAAATCCATAGAAATATCTGTCCAAATCTGTGTAGGTATGGGAAAGGGTTCGAGCAATCCTGGAAGGAGTGTTGTTTCACCCTTATTGTGCTGGCAGGTATCACATTCAGCCACCATCTGTTGAATTGTCCTTTTCATTCCCTACCAAAAGAAGTTACGTCGTTCCCGTTCATACACTTTGAGGAACCCAGAGTGCCCTGTCGATGGAGAAACATGGAGTTCATAGAAGACAGCCTGTTGAAGATCTGTGCTCTGGGGAAGCACCAGACGACCCTTGTATCTCATAGAAGCACCATCCCAAGAGTAATGTGGTATAGCAGAAGGGTTGTTGGTCAAGCGTTGGATGATTTGAGATAAGGAAGATTCATTGACATAACCCTGTTGAACAGATTGCAACCAATTTGGAACAGGCATAGAAATAGCTGAAAGAGAACCTTGGGCATCAAATGTGCGAGAAAGAGCATCTGCCACAATATTGTCTTTACCCTTCTTGTAAGTGATCTCATAGTCATAACCCATGAGTTTGCTAACCCATTTCTATTGTGCTGGGGAGGAGACACGCTATTCCAAGAAATATTTTAAACTCTGGTGATCAGTCTTGATGCAGAAATGATTCCCTAATAGGTATGGTCGCCACTTCTATACTGCATGCAAAATAGCCATCATTTCCTTCTCATATGTAGAGGCAGCTAAATTCTTACCTAAAAGGGCTTTGCTGGTGAACGCAATGGGGTGTTCATATTGAAGGAGAACAACACCAAGTTCATTGCTGCAAGCATCACTCTCAATAGTGAAGGGCTTGGAAAAATCGGGCATAGCTAGAACAGGTGTAGTACACATAGCTTGTTTCAGTTTGTCAAATGCACACTAAGCAGCATGTGTCCATGTAAAAGCATCATTTTTCAATAGAGCAGTTAATGGAGCTGCAATCTTCCCATAATCCTTGACAAACTTGCGGTAGTAGCCAGTCAACCCCAAAAAACCACGAAGGCTCTTGAGTGTCTGAGGATACGGCCAATTGTTCATGGCATCGATTTTGGCAGGATCCACGCGAACCCCTTGTGCTGAGACAATGTGCCCGAGATACTCAACTTCCTTCTGTCCAAAAACACATTTAGATTGCTTGGCTTGGAGATGATGGTCAGAGAAAAGTTTCATGACAAGATCCAGATGCTGGAGATGTTCATCCCATGTTTTACTGTAGATGAGGATATCATCAAAGAATACCAGAATAAATTTCCGCAAGTAGGGCCGAAATATTTTATTCATTAAGGCCTGGAATGTGGAAGGAGCATTAGTGAGGCCAAAGGGCATGACCAAAAACTCATAATGGCCATCATGTGTGTGGAAAGCTGTTTTAGGGATATCATCCTCATGAACCCGAATTTGATGATACCCAGAACGAAGATCCAACTTGGAGAAAAATTGAGACCCATGAAGCTCATCAACAACAGGAATTGGAAACTTATCCTTGATGGTGAGGTGATTAAGTGCTTGGAAGTCAATGCAGAGGTGCCATGACCCATCTTTTTTGCGGACAAGAAGAACTGGAGAAGAAAAGGAACTAGTGCTTGGGTGAATAATACCTTGCTTCAATAAGTCCCGAACGAGCATTTCAATCTCCGTTTTTTGGTGAAATGGGTAGCGATAGGGCCTGATGTTGGGAGGAACATTGCTAGGAAGGAGATGAATACGATGGTCTTCTGGCCTTGAAGGTGGCAATCCCACTGGTTCAGGAAAGACACCTGTATATCGATCCAGAATTTGTTGTAGATCCAAAGGAGTAGTGGAGACCGTTGATGGTTGCATCTGAATGGAATGGATCTGAGCAATGACACCTTGTGAATTATTCTTGAGGAGTTTTTCCATGCGATGTGAACTGATGATGCTGAGAGACCCTGGTTGTAATCCTATCAATGTGTGTTTTTGTCCATTGAGGGAAAACTGCATCCAAAGTTTAGCAAAATCCCATAAGATAGGGCCAAGTGTGCGTAGCCATTAAGCGCCCAAAACCACATCACATCCGCCTAAGGTAAAGGCAAACATGTCAGAGTGCAAGGTATAATCTCCCATAGAGATATACACATTTCGACACTTCCCTTTGCAAGGTAAGGTGCCCCCATTGGCAACCATGACTTCAAAGTTGGAGCAAGGATGGATAAAACAATCAGCTTGTTTGGCGATCCGAGGGTCAATGAAATTATGAGTGCTACCAGAATCAATGAGTATTGTAAGAGGAAGCTTCTTGAAGTAACCCCTGACCCACATTGTTTGGGGGGTGGTGATTCCAACTAAAGCAGGGAGAGATATCTCTGGCTGGTCATCCTGATACAGAGGGTCAATAGGCAGTTCCTGAATGTCGACCTGAGCATCCATTGTTTATGGATCTTCGTCACCAATTTCATAGGTAGGCGAAGAATCCACATCCAAGAGATATAGATTTTGCTGAACACATCTATGTCCCCGAGTGAATTTCTCATCACAATTATAGCAAAGCCCCTTTTCTCTGTGTGCTTGCATCTTTGTTTCAGACAAACGCTTGATAGGAGTTGGTCGAGGAGCCTACGGTATGGGTGGTCGTTGAGAACCCATATTTCGGAAGGGAACAAAAGTGGGCTTGGAGCGCTGTTGGGATGCAATCTTGTCTTCTGCAAACTTAGCCAACCCTAGGGCTTCCATCATTGTGTTGGGACAGAACATTTTGACCTCAGAGCGGATGGCATCCTTTAGACCACTAATAAAACAACTCCGGTAAAAGTCATCAGACAATCCTTCAGTGTGGTTGGCTAGTTTTTCAAATTCGGTTTGATACTCTCTCACAGTGCCAATTTGGTGAAGTTTAGTGAGGGATCCTGTAAAGTCATCAAAAGCACTAGGACCAAATCGTTGCAAAAGGAGCTAGCAAAATTCTGGCCATTTTGGCTCTTCATGAGCCTTGATGTACCAACGGTACCATTGAATAGCTTCCTGTTCCAAATGAAAGGATGCAAGTGGAACTTTGTTGACATCAAAAGTATTATGCAGACTGAAATACTGTTCTGCATGACAGATCCATCCAGTTGGATCAGTACCATTGAAGTGAGAAAAATCAAGCTTCGGACCATGAAAATTGTTGGAAGAAGAGAACCCATTGTCTGATGAAGACTCGGACTGCCGTTTGTTGTTCATAGATGAATGTTCAAGATGGAGGCCGATAAATTTTTCATCCAGATCCTGGAGTTTGGCTTGGATGGCTGCAAGTGCTTCTTCCATGGTTTTTGCTCTTGCACGGGTGACAACCATAACAGGAGTTTTTTTTTGGGGGCGGTTGACTGTGTAGAAAAACAAAAACATAAACTGCTTCAGTAAAGGAAAATCTGGATTTGGAAAAAATTCTGAAGGGTAATTGGGGTTTGACTAGGTTTTGGACATTGTCGAATAGACAGGGAAGCAAAAAATGAGGATTTCAGAAGCGGGGTGAAAAAATGGGAAAATTTGGCAGAGAGGGACAAAGAAGCAGAATTCGGAAACGAACTCTGTGGTAAAATTTGAAGGTGATTGGGTGAAATCTGAGGAAGTTATGGCAAACCCTAAAAATAGACAAATGTGGGATTTTGGGATTTGGGAAGTGGAATTGGGGATAGGGTCCTCAAGAATGAAATATGCAGAATGGGATTACAGGGGTTCCCTGAAAGTTTCAAGGGAAATGGAGTGAAAACAAGGGAGATATGGAGAAAAAACTGAATTTTATACTCTTTTTTTTTCAGAATGGAACGATTATGGCTCAGAAGGGATCTAAAACAGATAGATCTGCAACAGCCCATAAGTGAGCGGAAACAAAGGGATCTGAAACGGCGCCAAATGGATTGAAAACGGCTGGATTTGGAATAGCTTTCAGAATGGATCTGAATGGCTGGATCTGAAACAACGCAGCAGTGATCGACAACAGTTCAGCTAAAAATAGATATGGACCCCAGGTATGTGCGGATTCCTAACAGTTCAGAGGTTTCACTCGGCCACCAATGCTATCTGACGGCTTGCGTATTGGGGCAGTACCCGTCACTCCACGGCTCAAGTAAAACTGATAACTGCTTTGCCACAAACGACAGCTCTTGGTTTACCTCACGGGTGGGAACTAGTCAATCAGGTAGGGTTCATTGCCCTTTTCGCTGGCAGGTCCTCTCAATGGGCCAGCTACTTCGGGGTTCCTGTGGTACTCCTCACAATGAGTTTTAGGGCTTATGCCCAAGTACTTCCCACAGTTAAGCGGATAGGGATTATTCCCAAATCCGTACCTGCAATAGATGCGAAGAAAAAAAAAATTGGCAGAAATTTCACCCAGCGAGGCCAAGAAAGTGCTCTGATACCAGATGTGAAGCACCTGCAACAATTAATTAATAAGAATATGTGAAATAACAGAAATGACAGAACTCAGAATCACTTTTATATTGATCGCAAGCCACTTCGAAGGGGCAAGCTCAATACAAATAACTTCACGGTGCCTTCATAGGCCTCAACACACACTTATATACTAAGTCTAGGCGCCAATACTATGGGTCAAAACCATGGGCCACTACAAACTATGGATCAACAATACTACGGACGACTTACAAAGCATATGCGCCAACAACAATAACACAAACTATTGATCAACAAATACTATGGGATGACTCAACAGCAATATACTAACAAAGTAAAGACATGGGCTCCTAACAATTATATGCACTTGCTTGTGTTTATTGTTGAAACTAAGCTGCAGGTTCAAGTGTAGAGATTTCAAAGCTCAACGGGGATCTACATCAAACATCCGGCTGAAGGTTGGTCTTTTATTCCACATATTAGCATTTACATTTATATAGCATACATTGGGAATTGAGTTGATTTCTAGTAGTCATCTATCTGTTTTGGTCTACCCCGAGCCATAGGAAGTTTTTCTCCGTAACAATTTTAAATAAAAAAATGGATGTCAAATATTATCACCTTTAGATGTAGGTTACCAATATGCTATCAACTTCAAGTTTAATGACTTGGAATTTCTATCTTTTTGTACGTTTGAAACTTTTGATCGTAGTATTTGAAATGCTTGAACGTCACGTCATAGAAAACTTCGAAACTATTTCGTATGTATGAATTTAAGGAGGAATTCTCTTTACAAAAGGGTTGAAATTTCAGATCTTGAAACATGTTGAAAACACTTGGAGGTTAAAGAGCAGGGCACTATGGGTTAGACCAGGTGATCACAATACCAATTTTTTTCAAAGATATGCTAATCAGAGAAGACATATAAATTTCATCAGGGAACTTAAATATCATGAAGGCAATACTATGGTGGAGAATGATGAACTTTAGGGAGCGATTGTACATCATTTCAAAGGTATTTATCAGAAGGAAAACTCAAATAATCTTGATGATCAATTGAAGTTAATTAAACTATATCCAAAATTCTTCAATGAGAGGGAGGGTGAAAAGATTGGGGATGTAGTTAAACATGAGGGGGTCTTGGGGGTGCTGAAGAATTTTGTCAAGGAGAAAATTCCAGGTCCAGATGGTTGGACCCTGGAATTTTTTCTACACTTCTTTGATCTTCTTGGAAATGAATTTGTTGAAACTATAGAGGAATCAAGAAGGAAGTCTCAGATTCCTGATAACCTAAACACCACTTATATCACATTAATTCCTAAAGTTGACAGGCCTATAACCTTTGATGATTTTAGGCCCATATCTCTTTGCAACCTATTATATAAAATCATCACTAAAATTATTGCAAACCGAATTAAGCCTTTTTTGGCTATGTTCGTATCTATGGAACAATTTGGGTTTCTGCACAATAGATAGATAATCGATGCTATTGGGGTGGTTCAGGAATTCCTACACTCAGTGAAAGTCAAAGATCTACAGGCATTTATATTAAAATTGGATTTGATAAAGGCATATGATAGGGTCGATTGGTCTTATCTTCGCTTTGTTTTGATCCATATTGGCTTACCCATGGATGTCACTAACTGGATTATGTCATGTATTACATCATCATCATTTGCTATACTTCTCAATGGATCTCCTACTGCATTTTTTAATGGAGGTCATGGTCTCAGGAAACGTTTCCCATTGTCACTATTGCTATTTATATTGGTCATCGAGGGGGTGAGCAAAATCATTGGTGAAGCCAAAAGTTCCAAGAAACTCAAAGGTATTAAAATAATAAATTCCTTATCCATTACCCATTTATTGTTCATCGATGATGTATTGATTTTTTGTTTTGGATCTGTAAATGCATGGTCTTATTACAAAGATATTTTTAATATCTTTTGCAATGCCACAGGTATGAGAATTAGCAATCTTAAATCCAGTTTCTTGTATAATGTTAAAGACATAGGAATCTGTGAGCAAATTCAACGACTCTTTCCATATAAAATGGACAATATGGATCAAGGTATTAAATACCTCGATTATTATATGAAGCCTTAAACAAGTACATAACTGAAGATTGGACATGGCTCATCTAGAAAATTGATAGAAGGATCAGTAATTGGACATATAGATGGTTGCCTATTGGGGGAAAACTAACTCTATTGAATTCAGTTTTGCAGAGAATTCATGTTTATTGGATTGCACTAATTAAGACCCATATTTCCATCATAAATTAAATCCAGAAAAAAAATTCTTTCATTTCATATGGTCTAGAAATCCTAATGTCCCCAAATTTCATTTATTAAGTTGGGAAAGTCAGTCATGGCCTAAGAAGTTGGGTGGCTAGGGTATTAAGCACCTAAACTGGTTTAGTATCGCATTACACACTACAATCTTGTGGAGGGGCATATTAGGTGAGGGATTATGGAGTAATGTGATTAGGCACAAATACCTTAAGACATACTCTGTTATTCAATGGATGCGAAAACCAGTGCTTATATTTCATAATGGTTCAGTGATGTGGCGTGGACTTATAGAGACCTACCCTTACTTCAATAATTATATAAGATGGAAGGTACTAGAAGGGGATACCAAATATTTCTTCGTATAGATCCGTTTGTTGGGGCAGGAGAGAATTACAAACTCTCACAAGAGACTCTGGCACAGCTTCATTCAAAAAATTTGAAGGTTTTAGTGGATGTATATAGGAAGGAATGCAATGGAACTGATACACATTGTAAATATGCAGATGAATTGGGTCTCACACCAGATGTGGCGGTAGAATGGAACAATTATGCTAATATTCTAATGGATGATGGTATTACTCTAACAGATGAAAGGGATAAATTAGTTTGGGACTGAAAAATGCGAATGGGAAGCTGGTTGTCAAATTGGTTTATGATTCTATTGTAAATGATTATGTACTTCCTGTCACAAAGTGGTAGCATAGCAAGATCTGGAGATGGAACATTCCTACCAAAATCAAATGTTTTATGTGGCTACGCCTCGAAGATAAAATCCTCACCTGACAAAAATTACATAAGAGGGGATTTCAAGGCCAGGGTGTTTGTTGTTTTATGTAAATCAAAGGTGGAAAGTGTCACACCTTTATTTGTACATTGTCATTTTCTTCAAGCAATTTGGACAGAGTTGCAAAGTATACTTTCACACTCTGACATGTGATATGAAATAACTTTCCATGAATGCATGCTTAAATGGTTTACTGCAAAGACAAAGTTTTAAAACCTTCCACTTTTTCTGATTTGGGAAGTTTGGAAAAGTAGGAATCGATGTATATTTGAGGATGAAAGGCCATCTGTCATTAGCATATGCTATAAGGTGATTGTGTCTTTAGAGGAATATCCATGTAGAAACTCAGTCCCAAAGAAGAGGATTTTGAAACTTCCTACTGCATATTGTAATAGATCATTTGGCTTCTTTGATGGGGCTAAAAAGAATGGTAAATGTGGAGCTTGTATGGTTCTATTTATTAAGAAAGATTATAAATTATCATTGAGGATGGGTGTGGGAGATGGAAGTAACCAAAAGGAATAACTCCTTGCTTTATGGAGTTTGATGAAGATGGCTTTGAAGAGAGGTATTTTTCACATCAAAATTTTTGGTGATTCACGTGTGATTATTGACTGGGCATCAAGATGCAGTTCAATTTCAGCCATACACCTGGAACATTGGTGACAAAGAACATGGGATTTGACTAAAGCTTTTGATAATATACAATTCTCCCACATAAACAGGGAATTGAACCAGGAAGCAGATATGTTATCAAAAGAAGCTATAGGATCCAAGATCGACATTCTCTATTTTGAAGAATATCTAGTAGATCAGCTCATAGATGTTGGTTCTGTTGTTCTATTTTAATTTTGTTTCATTGGGTGGATATAGCATAAGTATCGTCTTTTTGTAGTAGATTGTTTTGATATGGTTGTCATATGGCTATTGTTTAGAGGAACTATTAAGGTGATTGATTGAAATATATTCATAGTTGAACAAGACAGACTTTTGATAATTTTGTAACTTTGATTTCAAAAGGAATACCAAGTTAGTAATTTTTCATTATTGAAAAAAGGGTGGTAACAGGTAATCCCTCTCAAATTTGGTCAACTCAAATAGTAATGTACTTAAAATATTCAAATAATTTGTTTTAAAGGCCATGGATGTACAAGTGTAACAAGTTATACAACTTGACGAGAACTCCACATTGTTCTCGTTTTTTGCGGGGTCAATTTTAGTAGTTATTTTTACCTCTATTTCAAAAAGTGTGTATACCGGTAGCACCATCTTTCATTTTGAGCCATTTTTTGTGATTTTGAAACTTCTTGGTCATAAGAAAACTATAACTTTTATTTACAAGGGCCTTTTTCCAAACTTTACAAAAAAAAATCTACATTTAATAGCTAGTTATAGTAAAAAAAATACACACATTTTTTAATTTTTGTAAGCTTTAGAAGCTAGTTAGAACTAAAAATATATGCATTTTCAAAGTTTTTTTATTAAACTTTTATCTTAAAGAAGTCATTTTTTGGGCAAATTTCTAAACAAAATGAGAAAAAAAAAGGACATTTAAAACCATTTTTCAATGTATTTTCTGCTATTTGATGTATAAAAATGATAGTCTTTAACATTATTTTCCATAAAGTGATGATTCACATAAACTCAACAAAATGTATACCATATATTTCTAAATAGCATATTAAAAACATAACAGTTATTCTCAAAATAAAATCTTCAAGTCAAAACATTACAAAAATATCTTATCAAAAAATTTTCAACTTTGACATTTTCCTCGACGATATGAAACTAATCAACAATATCATGCAGCCTGAAATCTTCATCGAAATTGACATTTTCTACTGGTTGGCTCTCTTCCTGGACCTCAATGTGTTCTTCCAATGGGTCCTCTACTTCTGCAAAATGCCCAAAGTGATTTTTTTTAACATCCCTTTCGAAAGACGTTGAGGCTCTTTCGACATCTTTACCACAAGTGACTCACTAAATTCTCCTTTCTTCAAACCAACTTCCTGCATTTCATCTAGAAGAACTTTCATAGCATTAATTCTTTGCTTGATATAATTGCACTGTAGTAGATCATTCTCAATGGATATGCAATTTATTCCTTTTTGTAAGGAACGTGCTATTGATGTACCTAATCACCACATACAAAACAAAACAAAAAAATAACATAATGAAACATAAATTTAAAAAATATATATTACTAAATTTAGATTACGGCACTAGTTTCATATGTAATATCAGAAATATTACCTGATCCCGAGAACAAATCTAGAACCCAATCTCCTTCTTTTGAAATAATTAATCAATGCTCGTGGCTTCTGGTAGATGTTTACAGTATCTCCTCTCAAATATCTTTCTTCATATGTCAACTTGTTAACCACGACATTATAAGACAATAATTGACTATATTTGCTTTCACTCTTTACATTGATTAAAAGAGATTCATAGGTCTCATCTTTTGTCCAACATGCAAGATGTATGTTTTCAGTATCACTCATAAATGGATCGGTGCTGGAGCTACGAATGTTTGGCTTATGCCTATAACAAAAATAGATAAGAATCTAATTAACTTATAGAAAAATAATTTTGGTTTCGAAATTCAAATGTTTAATAATATACTACAAATATCTTACCAATACAGTTGTTTCCTTGAGTTTGCTTTATTCTTGAAGGTTGTTAGCACTGCTCATCCTTGTACATCTGAATGGAAAATAAGAAATCTCCATAGGGGTGATGTTGTGACGTCCAAAAATCCCGAAACCACTTTATTGAATGACTGGTGTGTAGAAGGCTCACAATCATAAGTAATGTTTTTGATATTGTATCCATGAGGGATATCTGCAATAAGTAGGGAGTACTCCTTTTTTGGAACAATATTTGAAATGTTTGCACAATCACCCAAAATCACTTTATACTGCACAATGTCGATCCCATTCCAAACGTGATTATTAAGGGTGTCATCAAGTTCAACGTTTGCAAGACGTTGTCTTCTTTGTCGTTCTATTTTGGCTCTTTGAATATGAATTTTGAAATACTTTGGTATTGTACACTTCTTTGACATCTTTGAAAACAAAATTATATATATAAGTAATAAAATATAATTGAATTCACTTAGAAATAAATAAAACAGAAAATATCATAAATCATCATACCTTTTTGTATGCAACAAATTTTTTTTAAGTTTTCCATGGAGCTTTAATCTAGATAGTTGCATCCGACATCATCCCAACTCTTCTCACTCAACATTATAACCATATCCTCTTGTATTTTCATGTAAACCTTATGAATACATGACGTAAAAATAAATGGCATTTACAATTACATCTAATAATAACATAATGCTTATTTAATAAAAAATATTAAACTCAAAAAATAAACTTAAAAAAATAAAAATAAAAACCTATAAACTTACTTTTCAAATTCATCACACATTTCCTCCATCGATAATTCACCTAAATTTACACACGACAGTATTGTAAATCTAAGTGTTTCATCGTTCACACCTTGCAATGATCTCCAAGGTGTTATAGTTATATCTTTTGGCAAATTCTTAACATCATAGTCTCCTTGACCACTGCTCCATGCAACTGCTTTATTTTTTTTACCTTTTGATTTTTTACACCAATATTCTCCCACATGATAAATATGTCATCAATAAAATCCCATATGGGGCCCATTCTAAATGCAAATTGAAAATAGTTATCTACAGCTCTAAATGCATCACTTCCTTTCAAATCTTTATGTTTCACATTGTCCTCTTTAATAGGGATACCTATTTCCATACAACATTGTTTCTGGAAATCTGCATCAACTTTCAATCTATCCCTGCCACTTATTTGTTCAAATTCATTATGGATAAATCTAACCCTTTGAATGAATGTCATGGACATCCTATATTCAATTTCTGTGTTATGATCCCATGCCAATAGTTTTTCTTCCACATCTGTTAAACCAACGTAAATGATGCATTTCACTGTTTGAAAAATACGGTTTTTGGGAAACTCTTGCATCAATTCTCTTCTAGCCTCTGCAGAATGATTCACCCCCAAAACATTGTAGTTGTAATAAAAACATTTTGATTCTTCAAATGCATCTCTAGAACATATTTTGGGTCAACAAGAACTATGTAGTCAACCACATGTGCATAGGGATTGTGCCTCATCAATGCTTTCAAGTTATGAACATGCAAGCGATGTGGTTTCATAATTTGATACTTCTCTTGGCCTTCTGTATGTCTATAAAGTTGCTTCACATTTAAATCAAATGTATTCCCATTGTGAACCAACCTATCCCTCCGCAATCGATCTCCAATAGCATTTTGTGTTGTCTTAACAACACAGTCATCTAGATCACCACCTGGACTGATGATTTCCAAATTGTCCCCCGAGTTTTCACTATGATTTTCAACATTGGATTGAACATCTTATATCCTCCTTTTATATCTTGAAGAAGTTGTATCTAAAAGAACAACTTGTTGATCACGAATGGAAACATCCTCATCCATAGATCTTTTATAAGAGTGTCTCTTACTCTTACTAGCAGAAGTAACATCCTCATCACCGACAATTCGTCGATCATGTTCTGTTGGGACAATTTTAATGTAACCTTCCTAGGTACTTCATTTGATTGTTGGATTCCTTTTCCTTTATGTGCTTGTACTTCTTCAAGAACATTTTGCACTCATTTCGACTTTGGTGTTTCTCCCTTCTTTGGTGCTTCTCCCTTATGAAGAGAGGCATTAATGCTATCCATCGGATTTTCTACTGTAGAATAAATTCCATTCAGAATATAGGAAAGTGGCCTAGCAAAATCCAGCGAAATAAAAGCATTATTGTATTAAAAATATTACATAGTCATATAAATCAAAGTATACGAAATTCAGAAAGATATAAAAATAAAGGAAGTTACACACTTGCACTCAATATCGTACACGACTCGTGCACAAAATTCTATGAAAATTTCATCGATCTTATAGTTTGAAACCTTCAAAGAATATCGAATTTTGACAAAGGTTTTAGCTTGTTTCACTAGTGCATAAACAATGTCTTTACCCAGCACCAAACAAATATCTCACAACAATCTCAATGAGTGAAAAATCATTTTTAATATATACAAATGCAGCACAATATAAGTGAATATTGTCTGGGTTTCCTTGATATTTCTCTTTCAAAAACCAAGAATAGTCCATTTTCTCTTCATCTGGTGCGTGTTTCCATTCTCTAGCATTCTTGTCTTTTAAATCATCATTGGATACAACTTCATCACGCACAACATTCTCAGATGGCTCAACATTTTTTTCGATGAATTCATTGATGATATCGCTCCAGAGATGTTTACATATAGCTTTCTTGATGCCATTTTCCCTATAGTCAAAAACAAAACAAAACAAATTTAGCATATGTTAAAAAATAAATAGTTGCACTTAAAAAAAATGTTAACATATAGTTTTAAAAAGCATTAAAAAAATTTTAAATGTAGAGGGGGCTATGCATTTGTCTGTTTTCCATATCCCTTGGGCTGCCGTAGCATATCCCTTGGGATATGCTACGGATGCCCCATAGCATAGCCCACGGGCTATGCATTGGGCGTGATTATGCATGCCCCCGCCCCCATGCCCAATGCATAGCCTATGTTTTATGCAATGGGACGCCAAAGGGTGCCTAATGCATAGCCTACGGGCTATTGCATAGCCCACAGGCTATGCAATGGGCGCCCAAGGGCCTCCTATTGCATAGCCCATTGGCTATGCTACGGGCGCCCAGGGGAGGAGCAAGCTCCTCCCCACTACCTAAAGCAGCAGGCTAGCACTATGAGCGCCCAAAGGGGGGCCAGGGGTGGAGCTCCGCTCCCCCCCAACCCCCTTTGGGTTCCCACAGTTGCCGCCAGCTAGGGCAAGCACTGTGGGCGCCCAAAGGGGACCCGGGGGCCGCTCCGCCCCTGGGTGCCCACAGCGCCTGCCCTAGCGGGAGGTGCGATTCTGACGCTCTGCCACTAGGCCCCCTTTGGGCACCCATAGCGCCTGCCTTTCGGGTGCTACGGGCGTCGCGCTTAAAGGGTGCCCATAGCATAGCCCGTGGGCTATGCAATGGGCACCCAAAGGGAACCCATTGCAAAGCCCATGAGCTATTGCATGGAGCACGGGCTATGCATTGTATATCCCTATGGTGTCCCATTGCATAACCCTATGGGCGGCCCATTTCATTTCCTGAGGGTTATGCATCGGGCGCATCCTTTCGGTGTATGATTCCTTGGGCCCAAAGAAAAAAAAAACTACCCAAGTTTTACAAAAAGCATGTTGAAGCCCAAAGGAAAAAAATTTACATTAAAACATTAGAAATTTAAAGTATTTAAAAAAAAACTTTTACATTCCAAAAATAATTTAACTAACCTTGACAATGTTTGAAGCTCTTCGATGGTATTCAAAGCCTTGTGGATCGTTGTTTGCAAAGAGTGATTGTAGAAAACCAAACTACATTAATATAGCATAAAATAATTTTTTTTAAATGACAAAAGCACGGAAAAGACATTGCCAAAGGAAATATAAAATAGAAAGATTTATTTAAAAAATAAATAGAGCTAACCTTCAAAGAACTATTAGATTACCCGAAAGTTCAAACGTGAAGAATAAAAAACCAAAATAGTTTATATGGTTGATATTAAGTTTAAGATTATTCGTTTTACGAATGCGGGATTAAAAAATGTGAAATTAGCTAATGCATTATTTCTAATTTTAGAGAAGAAGGCATTAAATGATATTTGACTAGTGTTATGACTCTTGGTTTAAAAAATTAATGTAAATAGCTAATATTGTATTAAAAAGTTTGGATAGCATTCTTTACATGTAATTTTATTGGTATTATTACAATTTTTATACGATAGATTAAATTATTTTTAATAGTGTTATGATTGTGTTATAAATGTGCGATTTATTTTGTAGGGAAATTTTGGAGGGAATGCTTGGGAGGGAAAATTTTGTTCTTTTAGCTATAAGATTGTTGGGGGTCGACAGTTGCACCATTGTATTTTTTGGTGAGGAGTGTGAGAAAATTTCATTCTCTTATCATTTTTAGTGAAAAGTCATGGACTCGTCTGAATCAATTTCAATGTCTAAAGATGTACATGAAGATGATGGAAATTTTCATTTAAGTGGGGATTTCAAAGGCACCGATGATGATTTTCATCCAAGTGAAGATTTTAAAGGCATTAATGATGATGATGAAGAGCATACTCCATGTGGAGATTTTAAAGACACTGAAGAAGATGATGAAAATTTTCCTCCAAGTGATGATGTTCAGTTGCCTGCTAGTAACATAGAATTGTAGAATAAATGGGTTTACAAGTTGAAGGAAGAAGATGGAGGAAAGAAGCAGTACAATGCCAGACTTGTTGTAAAGGGGTTTGCACAAAAGAAAGGTATATATTTTGATGAAATATTTTCTCTCGTTGTTAAAATAACTTCAATTAGAACTATTTTAAGTCTAGTGGTAGTAGAATATTTGCATCTTGAACAATTAGATGTAAAAACAACCTTTCTCCATGGGGATTTGGAGGAAGTGATTTATATGCAGCATCCACAAAGGTATGAGGTCAAAGGGAAGGAGAATTTAGTATGCAGGTTGAAGAAGAGATTGTATGGCCTGAAGCAAGCTCCAAGGCAATGGTATTTGAAATTTGACAGGTTTATGACATAACAAGGTTATAATAGATGTCATTCTGACCACTGTGTTTATTTCAAGAGGCTAGATAATGGAATATATATTATCTTTTATTGTATGTGGATGAAATTCTTATTGAGGGGTCTAACATGCAGGATATAAATGTGCTCAAAAGGAAGTTAGCTAATTCATTTGCAATTAGGATTTGGGTGCTGCAAGCAAATCCTTGGTATGAGAATAACAAGAGACAAGAAAAATTGCAAATTGATATTGTCTCAGAGTGAGTACATACAAAAGGCGTTGGAGAGGTTTAGAATGCAGAATGCAAAACTAGTTAGTACATTGTTATCCATCCATTTCAAACTAAGTAAGGAGATGTGTCCCAAGACACAGGAAGAGATAGATTACATGTCCAAGGTTCCCTATTTATCAGCAGTTGGCAGCTTGATGTATGCCATGGTGTGCACAAGACCAGATATTGCACACACAGTGGGAGTTGTGAGAAAGTATATGAAAAATCCAGGTAAAGAACATTGGAAGGCAGTACAATGGATTCTCAGGTATTTGAGAGGCACTACTACTCATGCATTATGTTTTAGAGTTTAATACATTGTTCTATACAGATATGTTGATGCAGATATGGCAGGTGATAAAGATAGCAGGAGGAGCACCATAGGGTATGTGTTTACTGTAGGTGGAACAACAGTAAGTTGGATTTCAAAGCTGCAAAAGGTTGTTGCACTTTCAACAACGAAAACCGAGTATGTTGTTGCTACATAGGCTAGTAAAGAGATGATTTGGTTTCAGAGGTTCATGGAGGAATTGGGTAAGAAGCAGGAGGATAGCAGGTTGTATAGTGATAGTCAGAGTGCCATTCATCTTGTAAAGAACTCAGCCTTCCATTCGAAGACTAAACATATACAGCTCAAGTACCATTTCATAGGGTCTATTCTGGAAGATGAACTGTTGAAGCTGGAAAAGATACATATCCAGAATCTTGCAGACATGTTGAAAAAGGTAGTAACCATAGAGAAACTGAGTTCCTGCTCTATTTCAGTTGGTCTTCTAGCGTGAATGTGAAGATGAGAAGTTTGGCAAGTCCAAGGTTCAGATCATAGTCCAACAAGAGTAGCAGCGGTGGATTTGTTGTGATTAGTCTCCAAGTGGGAGATTGTTGGTTGTGGATCCCGATCTTCCTGATTCAGAGATGTTGTTTTCAGTCGTGTCTCTACCCTAGTTTTATATGATGTGTAGGTCAACTGCACACTCATCCCAACAGGGGGGTGTGGGGGGGAATCATCCCCTCGGTTGGGGGGTATGGGAAACAGTGCCCATGAGAAATGGGTTCGTGGGCTTCGCCCCCGAAAGAATTTTTTGGGTTGTTTTGTTGGCCAACAGATTACGGGCCCATGGTTTTGGGTAGCCCGTAGTATTTTCCCATGGTAATTCCCCTTTAAAAGGAATACATTGTAATACGGTTGTGTAATTTATGGTAGCATTGTAAAGATCTCTATGATTGTGTAATAGTGACTGGGAGAGAGTAAAGAGGAAGTTGCAGTGGATGTGCTGCAGGTTGTATCCCTTCATTTGTTGGATGGTAAAATAATAAAAGGATTGGAAATTCTCCGTGGACGTAGCCCATCTTGGGTGAACCACATTATATTGGTGTCTCTCTTGTATTATGTTTATGTGATTTATATTTGCATCTTGTTTATTGTTATTGCTCTGCGATCCTGTTTTTCTAACACATATGTCATTTCTTTCCATAGTTCCAGCACTCTATATTTCCCAATCTCGACTTGGATCTGCCCTTCCTGGACTTGCTGCGATTACTTGGGATCTTTGCTCTCTCCCTTTGTATTTCGCTACTCTCCATGGCCAATGCATTACCTGATCATGTCTCACCTATGCTTTTCCTTCGCATTTCCTTGCTAAGAATAACACCAACAACATCATCAAATTTCAAAGTGTTTGAACCAGAGACAAAGTTACTTACAGCCATGAACAAGTCGTTCCAACTTTTTGGCAATGAACACAATATTAGAAGAGCCATAACCTCATCATCAAAGTTCACTTTTACATAACTTAGCTGATTTGTAATCGTATTAAATTCATTTAAATGATCAACAACAGATCCACCTTCCAACATCTTCATATTAAATAAATGCTTCATTAGAAATACCTTGTTGGAGGCCGAGGGTTTTTCATACAGCTTACACAATGCGCTCATCATACCCTCCGTTGTATTTTCTTTTGAAATATTGAAAGCCACCGACGAAGCCAGGAACAACCATAATGTTCTCGGTGGCCTTCTGTCAAGAACCTCCCATTCTTTGTCCTTAATAGTCGCCGACTTTTTTCTTTTCCTCCCAACAGTAGGAATAGATCCTTCTGATAAAGATAGTCCTCCATTTGCATGTTCCATAACTGGTAGTTTTGGCCGTTAAATTTCTCGACATTAAACTTTCCTTCTTCTGCCATTGCTTCCACTTGAACCAGGAACCCTTCTTTCCTGCGAGTTTATCTTCCAAATTGGCCTTTGGCTCTGATACCAATTGTTATAAAAATAGGATCACGGAGCAGTAACAATAAACAAGATGCAAATATAAATCACATAAAACACATTACAAGAGAGACACCAATATAATGTGGTTCACCCAAGATGGGCGATGTCCACATAGAAATTTCCAGTCCTTATTATTATACCATCCAACAAATGAAGGGTACAACCTGCAGTACATTCACTGCAAATTTCTCTTCACTCTCTCACAGTCTCTCACACAATCAAAGATATTTGCAATGTAATACATAGCCATATTATAATTCCTTCCTTTTAAACAAGGATTACCATGGGAAAATACTATGGAACACCTAATACCATGGGCCCGTATATCACCCATTATTTACCAAGTTATGACTCTGAAATTACAACATTTTACAAGGCATTTTTTCCCGAACCCCCGCCAGGGGGGGCTCCCAAACTAGTTGTCGCCCCCCTGGAGCCCCCATGGCGACTATTTTGTGGGGGAAATCCCCCCCAAACCCCCCCATCATGGGATGGGATCCAGACACGGCTAAAACACGACCTCTGAATAAGAAAGATCAAGCTCCACAACCAACAAGGTTGTGGGTTCTATTGATGTATTGAGTTCTGCAACGGGTACTCATTTCACAAACCAAAAGATGATTGTATGAATTGTAATGCAAGTTATGAAATCAATAAATATGAAGACTCATTGGCCCCCTTCAAATTTTTTGTGTATCTTATGAAAACTATGAATGTTATATTTTCTTCCTTCCCTTTCCTTTATGGTGTTTGCGTAACTCTATTATGAATGCTTATGAATATATGATGAATGCATGTTGCGGAATGGTGTAATGAATGAGTTCTCTTCCACTTTATCTTTGCAGATAACCCTCCTCATAATAAACAGGTCTAGGTCATGCTTCATGTGATACCTTCTCCTTCAGGGGATTGAATATGCCAGCACTGTAGACTACAGCGGGCCCCTTTGTTGGAACTTGTACAAGAACCACGGTCCTTATAGTTTTTATGTCAAAAAATGGTTCTGTTGTTGGGATATGGTTTATAATTGGATGTCGTTAACTGCATGGATACACTGATCCTAAAAATAAGTATTTGGGATTGGTGGAAAAAGAGGTTCGAAGACTTTATATTACAGGAAGTTGAGTTGCGAGGGTGGGATCCACAAAAACTTAGAGAATACATCCTTTATAAAGGAATGGTATTCAATTAGTACGAGGTCCTCTGGGTTGAGTTCCCTTCCAAGTTATATGTGACATATCCAAAACAACATGCAGTATTTTTAGTGAAAAATATTTTTCAATGATTACCAAAAGTATAAGCGATGCTCTTATACACTTCCTCAGGTAATTTTAATTTATCTTTGTCTTAATTATGTTATCGATTCCATCCTCAAAGATATATCATAACATCAATATAACGAAGAAGAATACATTGAACATACTTGATTTATACAATCTACTATACATCGACACAAGACATAGTTCTTATTTGGAAATTCCACACTATTAAAGATCTCCACAATTTATAATGAAAGTCATTTGTATTAAGGACCAAAAATCCATCATCCTTGTACCAACAAAATAGCTATTAGTTATACACCAAGAAATGAAAATCATTTATATCCACATCAAATCACCTAACATACTATAACAATGTTAAGCAACTTCTTCTATTTTTCTTAGGACATTTACATGTAAATGGAAAACACACTGTCTATCCATGATAGATTTCTCGAAGCCAAAAGTTAACTGTTCTAAGTCATATTATTGTTTCTAACATAACTATATGAACTCATAATCAAATATAACAACTTTACTTGAACATCTTCTTGAAAACACATAACATTAGATATCACCATTATAAGGAAAATAACATGCATAAAATACACATCATGCATATACCAATATACGTGGTTCACCCAAACTCGAGCTACGTCCACAACGCAATGTTGCTTGATTATTCGTCAAAATGGGTTACATCCCGTAACATGGTTGTTACAATCATTTCTTTCTAATTTCTCCAAGCCCTTATCAAAGATCATTCCAAGTCTATCTCATAAGACAACGATGGTTAAATCCACTGATTAGATTACACAATAAAATTAACTTTAATACAAGGTCATACATCATGGTTGAAAAGTCCAGCTTATATAGGCTATAACAACCCTAACAACACTAAAATAATTTTACCATAAGCACACCCAGTACTCCCTATAATGTAGATTAACTACTTTACTGGTAACACACTTGGTAACTACTCAACGTTTTGACTCCATTATTTTGTTACTAGAACTAGATTATCACCACTAGGCGCCAATCTTAGTTTCTAAACCAGATACAAAAAGGCTTGGATGAAAATACATCAATGCAATTATCTATGGAAATAGGTCATAATTTCCATTTCAGTCTAGCCTAAAGAAACAAGCAGAGATCATAAAATTTCGACTTCTGTCCAGCCAAAAGAAAAACAAGCAAAGATCATAACATTTCGAATGCACTTTTCCAACCACGAAACTGCATCCTAGCTAGTTGTGGCAATGGCTCCTCATGTTGTCAACCGTAACTAGGTAGCTAAACCTTTCAGGGTTAAGTTCCTTTCCTATAATTTCTTTTTCATCTTCCGACACACTGGAAAAAATATAACAACAATCGAAAGCATATGGGATTTAATTCAGGGTCGTTCCGTCCTTCCATGCACAAACAAAAGGGAAGACGAGTACAGAGTTGACATTGAGGCCTAAAGTACCACTGATAAGATTGAGATGCCAATAGCAAGTCGACAAAATCGTATAGCTCAAATAGTTGGCATAAAACTCATCTCATCCAAAGTGAGGTATCCAACAAGGATCGATTTCACCGAATAGAGATCTCTGTCAGTGGATGAAAATACTTCCTCGCAGAAGTGAATACACTAGAATAACATATAATACAAAAATTACAAGCTTCCAACTTATAAAAAAAAATATACCACGTTTCCTTCGAAGCCATTAGTGTACAAATTCATTGACCTGATTCCGAGATTAATCAAGAATTCAAACCAACAGAAAAAATGTGGCATATCGCATGTGCAGAGAATCCAACTAGTGTATATAGAACGAATCACAGAGATTACTTAGGATAAAAAAAAGGGATTATGGGCAGCGATTACTCGTAGAGACACCATGTCTATCTACAGAGATATCTATGGCACTAAATTGATACAAAGACTTCTACAAGAACCAAAACTATGTTTCCAGACATAGATTGGCAAGGTATTCCTAGATATCAGACACACACTCTGTCTTCAGGAAGAGATCATTGTGGCGATGAGTAAGGTAGAGATCATATAAAGAAAACTAATTAAAAGAAATACTTTAAATGAGTCGACCCTCCTGGGATCACCCATTCCCATCCCTGAAAAGAGCAAGGAAGAAAAATATGCCAGCCATCCATATGGGAATAGGCGGTGAACTGCTGGGTCGAAAGTATAAAAATTCCAGAAAAGATGCAATCGCTCATACACAAGCACCATGCAATACAAAACCCCTGCAACTTTGATATTTATTACTCTATTAAAAATAATGCATTATGCGGTTTCAGAGACCTATCGGCAATCCGTGTAGAGGTAAAACGTATACATATTCTCTATTAAATAAATGCACTATGTAGATTCAAAGAAACCTATCGGCGGTTGACATTACTTACTTTAATTACCATTTGCGTGCATCTGGTCGATTTCTTTGATTTCGATCTTATTGCAGGAACCCCTTGCCCGACTCCCATCACAGAAATTGTACGGGAGTCTCTGGTAGAAATTGCTTCCCCAGAACTCCTGTAGCAAAGTCTGTTTTCTCCCCTCCACTTTGTATCCGTGGTGTATAAGTAAATCCTAATAACTAAGAAAACTCTATGCCAATTGTTGTTAGATTTTCAACATTAATTCAATATACTCTAGGATCTTTACTGAGAAAATAACATGTACAGCATATCAATCACAACAAGCAATCACATGAGACAATAGACACACAGAGTTTCACTGGGGAAAACCATAAAGGTGAAAAACCCCACAACTTCCTCAGAGATAGAAAGAGCAATGATACAACCAAAGTACAAGAGATAGTCCTCCTAGTAGCTACTCCTCCTTCCTCACTTGTGCACCACTTTCCGATGAGTGTAGAAGTGAATAATGAAGTGATCAAATAGAGTGCCTCCCGCACTCTATTTATACATGACCTAACTTGCCTAATAAAGTAGCAGGGCCGACTTGTCTAACTTAGTCTAATAACCCATGGTAATACTAATCAGGGTCGACCTCACACTTGGTGGTGTAATAACCCATCACATGCAAGTTACGACACTTGCGACACTTGTCAATACAAATGACGACGCTTCCGTATAGAGGAATAATACCATCTCTTTAGGAGTACAATATACATGGGTGAAATACATTCCGGAGTTACATATACATCAACACTCCCTCTTAACTAGGAAGGTATTTCTCGACACATATCTGCTAGCACAAGTCTTCTTCTCTGGATCATCGTCACTGGATCATCATCATTGAATCACCGTCATCGCTGCTACTATCTCAATCAATCTCCAATCTACTCGTCATAGGAATTTTACAAAGCCAGTCCTTTTTCATACTAGATGTAGGCCCACCACTTGGATGTCTTAATCATTTACATAGCCAGCCCTTTTTCATGCTAGATGTAGGCCTAGCATTCATGTAGGTCTTCAACATCTCTGCGAGCAAGCCATCAAGTAGGTACACCTTAGGACTGATTACACTGCCTTTGCAAAACCTGCAAGATCTCTCAGGACTGATTACACTGCCTCTGCAAAACCTGCAAGAGCATCTCAGGACTGATCATATGCCTCTGCAAAACCTGTGTACCATACTATCACATCATTGTCTTCAGGTCACCTCATAGTCCACGGAGCACAACCTAGATGCACACACACAGCACTTACACTCACCGGCATGGAAGGAATTTCCCCTAACCATCTGGTAAAGGCTCAGCACTTACACTCACCGGCATGGAAGGACTTTCCTCTAACTATCCGGGAAAGGCTCACAGCACTTACATCGACGACCATGGAAGGAATTTCCTCTGACCATGTCGGAATAGCTACAGCAATTACATCATGACCATGGAAGGACTTTCCTCTGACCATGTCGGAAAAGCTACGCCCAGCCCTTACATTTCACCATGGAAGGACTTTCCTCTAACCATGTGAAAATGGCCCAACCCTTACATCTCACCATGGAAGGACTTTCCTCTAACCATGTGAGAATGGTCCCATCCCTTACATCTGCACCATAGAAGGAATTTCCTCTAACTATGTGAGAATGGCTCGTGTGCATCTGTGTCTCCAGACTTATCACTTCCCCTTGGAAGGTATCTTGATCTGAAGTACACCAAGTCTCCCTCTGAAATATTCAAACTTCACTCTGGCCAGCGGCTTGGTCAACACATCGGCTATCTACTTGTTTGTCGCAACATACAGGAGCTTCACTGCTCCTTTCTGCACCATATCCCTGATATAGTGATACTTGATCTCAATGTGCTTCGACTTGTCATGGAACACTGGGTTCTCCGACAAATTCACACAAATTTGGTTGTTGCAATATATACAAGTAGCACTCAACTGGAGATCAAACAAATCAGACAGTATCTTCCTAAGCCATACTACCTCACAACTAGCTGAACAAACTGCGACATACCCTACTTCGGCTATACTCAGTGCCACACAAGACTCCTTCCTGCTAAACCAAGATATCATACCGGATCCCATACTAAAGCAGCACCCCAAAGTGCTCTTTCGATCAATGGCACTGCCTGCCCAATTCAAATCAACATAACCCTCTAGGTTAAACTTTTGATTTGCCTCATACTTGAGCCCATAGTCAACTGTACCCTTCAGGTACCTCAGAATATGCTTTGTAGCTATCAGGTTAACATGTCTCGGATCTGTCAAGTACTGGCTCAAGGTGTTCACCGCAAAGCAGATGTCTGGTCTTGTATTCATCAAGTACATCAAGGACCCAATCATCTGACAATACATCGTGGCATCAACCGGCTCAGATGAAGCATCACACAGAAGCTTTAGGTTCTATGCCATAGGTGTGGCCATGGCCTTGCAGTCCATCATCCCAAACCTCTTCGGGATCTCTACTGCATACTTCCCGTGTCGAAGGAATATTCCATCTGCATTCTACCACACCTCCATACCAAGAAAGCAGTGCATCATACCCAAGTCCTTCATCCTGAACTTGGTAGCAAGCTTCCTCTTCATGTTGGCAATCAATATGTCCTCACCTGTTACAAATAGGTCATCCACATACAATAGTAGTATTACTGGATTGCCTTCCTCAACCTTGTAGTAAAGGTTGGAATCCGCTTTACTCTTGGTAAAGCCCAAAATAGATAGGAATCCATCTATCCTGCCATACTAGGTCCTAAGTGCCTGTTTCAAACCATATAGGGCTTTCTTCAGTTTGCACACATGTGACCCTCAGCCATGTGTCTCAAACCCGAGTGGCTACTCCACATACACTTCCTCTTCAACTACACCATTCAAGAATGTTGTCTTGACATCCATCTGGTGTACCTTCCATTTCATCACTGCAGCCAAAGCAAGTACTGATCTAATGGAAGTGTATATGGCCACAGGACCAAAAGTCTCTTCATAATCAATCCCTTCTTTCTGGGAGAAGCCACGAGCTACAAACCTTGCTTTATATTTCTCTATGCTGCCATCTGCAGCATGCTTGATCTTATAGATCCACTTAGAAGTCACCACAGACTTCCTATCTAGTCTTGGGACCACATCCCAAACATCATTCTTCATGATTGACTGTTATTCCTCGATCATGGAATCCTTCCATTCTTTCTTTTCTGCTGCTTCTTCATAACTGGAAGGTTCTTTGTTCATTATGTCACAGAGTAAAGCAACATAGCTGGTATGTGATCTTGTCATTTTCCTTTCTCTGTGTTCCTCTTCTGGAATGCCAAACATTTCTGCATCTTGAATGAGCTCTCTATCCCATGCTAGTTTCCTATTGTGATATTTCTTCTCATGAGGTGGATCTACAGGCTGTTGTGGATCTTCCATCTCACAATCTTCTTCAGGAATTTCTTCATTCATAGTGGTGTCTAGTGTTCTGTATATTATGGGTTCTTCATTGTCTTCAATAGGTGTCTTTCTTGATTTTATGTATGTTGAACCTTCATCAAATGTTACATCCCTGTTGATATCAATCTTCTTGAATCCTAGGAAGTAGATTATGTAAGCCTTCGAGCTTTCACTGTAACCCACGAATATGCCTTTCTTTCTTGAAGGATCTAGCTTTGTCCTCTTTTCTTTTGGGATGTGAGTATATATTGGGCAACCAAATATTCTGAGATGGCTAACTTATGGTTTCTTACTAGTGAACACTTCTTCTGGTGTTTTGTTGTCAAGTATCTTATGAGGTATTTTGTTCTGCACATATACCGTTGTTCTTGCTGCTTCTGCCCATAAGTGCATGGGTAGATCTTGGTCATGAAGCATTTCCCTAGCTACTTCCATGATTGTCCTATTCTTTCTTTCGGAAACCCCGTTCTATTGTGGATTGTAAGGAGTAGTCAACTCCCTCTTAATTCCTGAATCACTGCATAGCTTCTTGAAGTCCCCTGAGGTAAATTCTCCGCCATTGTCATATCTGAAGATCTTGATCTTCATGTCAGCTTGATTCTCTATCAAGGCTTTGAATTCCTTGAACTTGTCAAACACCTCACCTTTGTTCTTCAAGAAGTAAACCCAAGTCTTCCTAGAGAAATCATCGATGAAGGAGACATAGTATACATACCCACTCAGAGAGTTGGATGACATTGGACCGCATTCATCAGAGTGGATAATTTCCAAGATTCTTTTTTCCTTACTTTCACCACTTGGAAATGCCTTCTTTGTGTTCTTTCCCTTTGCACAACCCTTGCAAATACCTTCATACTTTGTCTGGATTTCAGGAAGACCTTCTACAGCTTTGCTTGAAATTGGTAATGCCCTATAGTGCATGTGTGCAAGCCTTCTATGCCAAACTTCACTTGGCTCTACTGAATCATGGACCATGGCTTGTTCTGGTTGGCCCTTTAATTTGTATAGTCCTCCCTCTTGCTCTCCAATCACCATTGCATCATCTATAGTCTTACCCTTTGGACACATTAGGACTTGGCCATCTACAAATGCAACCCTCATGCCTTTTGCATCCAATGCAAATATGGAGAGTAGGTTCTTCTTGAGACCTGGAATATATAGTCTATCTTTCATCTTCATGGACTTTCCAGAGTCTAGCTTATAGGAGGATTCGCCACTTCCTCTTATTGGATACTGGTAGTCATCCCCAAGTTTCACCTTGTGGGGTGATTCATGTTCATATAGGTTCATAAAGGATTCCTTGAATCCTGTCATGTGTTTGGAATCCCTACTATCTATAAGCCAATCATTACTTCCATGAGTAATGGTTCCAGTGAGGGTAGAAATCAAAACATACTCTTCATCACTTGAAGAATCTTCACTTTCTTCTTTAGCCCTCTTCCTGGGAGGTTCATCATCCTCTACAGCATGAGCATGATGTCTTCTTTTGATGTTCTTCTTCTTGTGAGAGCCATCCTTCTTATTTCTGGAATAGTGTCCCTTTTCATCACATGTATAGCAACGGATATAGGACATGTTTCTTCGAGGTTTGGGACTACACCTTTGATTCTGATGGTGATTCCTTTCTTTCTTTCCATGATGGTGAGCCTTTTTGTCACCATGTCTTTTGGAGTGTGCTATGAGAGCTTGGTCTTCATTCCCCATCTTCTCTTCTCGAGCTACAATTCGAGCTTCTTCCTGTGATCATTCTTCCCACAACCTACTGAATGAGATAAGTTTCTTCCTAGCACAAATTCCTTGGATGAAGCAATCCCGTGACCTAGGAAGGCCATCAAGAGTGGTCATTACCACTTCTCCATTCTCTATATCTTCTCCCACAGTTTCAAGTTGTTCTTTTATCTAGGAGACCCTTGAGAAATAAGACTGCATAGTCTCCGCATTCTGGATCTTGATATTCTTCAATTGATTCCTCAAGGTCATCTTCTGATTTATGTTCTTCCCTTCAAATAGCTTGGTCAAGGAATCAAACATCTCCTTAGGTGTCTTTAGAGATGACACATGTGGTATGAGATGGTCTTTGATAGAATCAGAAATTATCCTCTTTGCCTTGACCAAGTTCTTCTTGTGTAAGGCCTTAGCCTCTTCTCCCTCTGGGACAGGGACCTCTTCACTTATGTAAGTGTCCAACTCATTATCTTCCAGGATTAACCCAATCCTATACTTCCATGCTTGGAAGTTATCAGCTCCTTCAAGATTATCCTCAAGCTTGGTGTGGTGAGACATCTTAAAGAATACTTCAAATGGAAATAGAAAAGATTTAGGTCTTACCACTTGATTTGCAGAAATCTGGATCTGGTGTTGGATTAGGGTTTGTCAAAGAAACCCTAAAAATTCAAAATGTGAATTTCAAACTTCTGAAAGGATAGAAAGATGCGCCTTGATGAGCTGATCAGCCTGGTATACTCAGAAATTGAAAACTGCAAAGTTTCACCCTTCAAAAATGCTTTTCAATCTCCTGAATTCATTAGGGAGGACCCTGAATTAGGGTTTGAGTTTCTCGGAGCTTCACCCAACCAAAAAGTTCGATCCAAAGCTCTAAACTTATATTTTTTCAAGGAGCTTCCAGCTATGGTCTCAGAATTCAGAAATTCCTATTTTTGTGGAAACCCTAATGTTTAGGGCCAAAAATGAAAGTGTCGGGAATTGAATTCTGATTGGACAGAAAGATGCGCCTTGCTGAGGAGAGTCAAAATACCCTACTGCCTTTCAATATTTGTGGATAGAAACCCAATAAACAAGAATCTCTAGCTTCCGCCACTGCATAGTGTCTTCTTCCCAGGTTAGCTCTGATACCATGTTAGATTTTGAGCATTAATTCAATATACTCTAGGATCTTTACTGAGAGAATAACATGTACAACATATCAAGCATATCAATCACAACAAGCAATCACATGAGACAATAGACACACAGAGTTTCACTGGGGAAAACCATAAAGGTGAAAAACCCCACAACTTCCTTAGAGATAGAAAGAGCAATGATACAACCAAAGTACAAGAGATAGTCCTCCTAGCAGCTACTCCTCCTTCCTCACTTGTGCACCACTTTCCGATGAGTGTAGAAGTGAATAAGGAAGTGATCAAATAGAATGCCTCCCACACTCTATTTATAAATGACCTGACCTGCCTAATAAACTAGCAGGGCCGACTTGTCTAACTCAATCTAATAACCCATGGTAATACTAATCAGGGTCGACCCCACACTTGGTGGTCTAATAACCCATCACATGCAAGTTACGACACTTGCGACACTTGTCAATACAAATGACGACACTTCTGTATAGAGGAATAATACCATCTCTATAAGAGTACAATATACATGAGTGAAATACATTCCGAAGTTACATATACATCAACACTTGTCAAGCTAACTTGACAACTGTCAGAGACCGAAAATATCTCTGGAGTTGAGTCATACCTCGGTTTCCAGCACCAAACGCCTAGATATTAAGGCCCAGCTTCATTTATGGGGAGCTGGCGCCCCCCTTTTCTCTCCGCTTACCTACCCACGTTTAACCATAAAAATGGTCTATGCTCTACGAAGTTATCTAAAACTATATAATATACTTTATAGTTTTTAGAACATCCTCCTCATAGACACTAAAAGGTAAATAAATTTACTTTTAAGACTTCCATTCTTTTAGGTGGAGAAAAGGTTATTATTTTCCTTCTCTGAAGTAGAGAAAATAAAGGACTTCCTCTAAGGTTACGATAATCATCCTTGGAGAATACTTTGTGTGTTTATATAAATAAAATCCTACCTACAAGGCTAGGATAATCATCCTTGGAGAATACTTTGTGTGTTATAATATATAAAATCTCTTCCCAAGATTTTATTATTATTATTTTTCCTTTTTTTTTTCTTTTTCTTTAAAGAGGGTAAATGATACTATAATAAATTCCTTGAATTTCCCGTCTCAATTATTTGTCAGAGTTCAAATGATCGATTTTATCCGAGAGAAGATACTATAGGTTTAGTTACTAAATTTAATTAGTACTTTATTCTAAAAGATGACACTCTAGACCATCATACCCTAAGGCGTCACTTAAATCTTAAATGTTGTCAAGTAAACATCCCCGTTATTTCAAAATATCACAACACCAAGATGGTGCCCATCCTCAACTGGCGTCCATGCCCTTTCAAATCTCCCCCTAGTGGTTTTCCTTCGCCTTGTCGTTAAAGTTGTATCATAACCTACAGTTGCTTTAGTCTATTAATCAACCATTACATCTAGGAAATAGATAAACACACCACAAGGTTCTCTGGTGGGTCCTTGGCCTTGAGCTCCTCACCAGAAAACATGACATAGTTACATTTGTTTTACAATAGTATATGGTAAAAAGAGGGATGTTACATTATACAAGTTGTTGAAAATACTTGTGGAAGCTACAGAACACAACAATCAACAGCAAAGGACTATGTAGTAGACTCGAGGAAATCTACTAACATTACACTAGCTAGATACTCCACTAGATAGGGTTGTCAAATTCTAGGTAGAAAGAAATTTAACGAGGTATATTGTGGAATTTGCAGCCAAAAACAACCAATATGTATCCATAACTGAAGAAGATATCAAGAATGGAGCAAAAGGAAAGTTGTTGAATGAAATCTCATTGTGGATCAACGTCTAGATGGTTGAACTTAGATTTTTTCCACTTAGCCTTATCAAAATGGAGTAGTAAAACCCACGCACCATTGGGGGTGTGGTCGAGGTGATTCGATGGAGCTGTAGAAAATAGGAATTCCACGCAATGGGGGGGAACCTGATAATGACGCAAGGGATGAGCGTGTAGACAGAAGATCCACAATCTATGAAAAGTGGTGAAAGATGCATATGAAAAAAGCAAATAAAATAAGTGTGCAACTAGAAGAGGAGTTGCAGAATGGAGAAGATAGTGAGGACAAAGAAAGTGAGATGTAGAAGATGAGTGATGAAAAGAACTAGCAAGTTCATGGTTGAGAGGAAGAGGAATAGAGGTGCAGTATGACCCAACAAGGAAGAGCTGGGAAGAAGGTGTTTTTGTTGTAGACTGCAAAGTTCAGTTACCAAGTAGCGTATTGACGAAGCATTCATCTTAGCCATCCCTTGAAGATGTTGTAGAAAAATCATAATTTTTGGGACCTGCGGAAAATGGGAAAATCCCATAAATTGAACCCCCCATTGTTGCGGAAGGATATATTGGAAGCAATGACACCAACATTCCCTCGACTACCTCCTAGGTGCCCTTACAGAATTTGGTAATTCCATTTCATAACCTTGTTTTATGATTACCTTGGTATAATCAGATAGTTGTTAGTCCTATCAGTATACAAGTTGGCGGAAGTGTATCCTTTACCAATAGAATATTAGTATCACCGTGGCTCATCCCAGACCCCATGTATTTGTATTGGTAGGATCTTTATCACAAGTAGGATGGGCTATAGACAAGTTCATCTATGAAGTTCCCATAATTATGGGAAAGAGAGAATGAAGAAGATGTGTAACAACATTGGTTCTTTTGTGACTCCATTTGGAAATCCAGAGGGGTGCCTCCTACCTCAAAGTTGATTGAATTCCAGACCACATTGTGTGGAAGAGCCCTCCAATGGTATATGAAGCTAGTATAATGGAGGGGTTCCAATGCTCTAGCTCTAACATTACAAGAAGTAAAACAATTTCTCTTAGATGAGTTTCAGCTACCGAAGTCAGAACGAAAAGGAATTACAGAATTAAGATAAATTCGACAAATATAGGAGGAATCTTCCTAGAATTATGCTCAACGATTTGGAGATGTTTTGGCCAAGATTTCATTCCCTATGCATAATGCACACCATAGGGAATGGTTCATTTAGGAATTGTTACCATTGAATCGAATTCCCTTATTAAAACAGGTTGTTTCCTCATCTCGAGCCGCTCTAGAACAAGTGGTGAAGATTGGAGCAATGGATAATTATTCAAGTGGAGCTTCGACTAGATCATCGTCCGCTACCACTGAATTATCGCAAGTTTAGGATCAAATCGCTACTTCTTACAAGATTCAGGAGTTAATGATACCTAATCCAAACAGAGCACAAGTATGATGTATAGGGTGCATGAAGAAAGGTCATCACACATCAAAATGTTGAGGGGAGAAATAACCCTTTAGGAGGTCCATTTGTCAGTGGGGCAAGTGCGATTGTTACTGAAGTAGATGTATTGAATCCACTCCATGGAGCTGGACGCCCAACTTATCAAGATCCTTAGGGTTATTCTCTAAATGGATATTGTGAGATATGTTGAAAGAATTTAGGAATCCATTGTGAATTTTTCCCCTTATGCAAAAGTATTCCTCCATACCAAACAATTTATATTGCGAATTTTGTGGATCTACAGTGCATAGAACCGATAAGTGTAGGGTAGTGGATGCCCTGTCCAAAAGATTGGATCGATATATATACCAAATATCATAGCAACAGCAATCGTAAGGAAGAGGAGGTGGTGGAGGACACATAATTGGTTTTAGATTTGGTAAAGGAGGAGGACGTACATGTCCAATATGGTGTTACAATTGTAATGAGATAGGAAATCCGACACGATATTGTACCCTCCCTAAAAGACCATAGTGCAATTGTTGTAGAGTAAATACTCATAGTATCAAGGAATTCCTAGAGCTTATATGAAATGGGAAGAACATGCATGAAAAATAACAAATTTAAATAACTCTGAACCTTGAATAGACCCCGGTCTAGCAGCCTTTGGTATCACCTAAGGAGGAGCTAGAACAGGTGCAGATTTAAACAGATGGGATTTACCCGATCTATAGAAAGTGGTTCCGTGAACAACGAATTTTGATCCAGTCCACCAGAAAGAAATTTTCAGGGATGCCATCGAAATGTTTCAACGTATTCCCATTCTGTGAAGCAAAAATGTTGTGGAACCATCTCAAAATGATAGGATAGATGATGAGCCACCTCTAAGGAGTTGCAGAAGGAATATAGATCCAAGATCCTCAAGTAGGATAAAAGACTATGTCTCTGTTAGAGCATAATAACCCTATCCTTAGCTTCATTATCCTACCTAGGGACTTGGGTTATGATCTCATGAGTATACTGGGACAAATCCCATACGATTTGTCTCTCTAAGTCAACTTGGAGCTTCCTACTAAGCTCTAAGGTCCTAAAGCATCCTTATCAACCCTTTTGTTTTAACTCTTGAAATCTATTTTGGCATATGAGGGAGAATTCCTTCAATTGGGGCTTATTTTTTTTTATTTTAGGGTCCCACATTGCAAGTTAGAGTTGTGGAATTAATCTAGGGAGTTCACTCCATTGTTCAGGGACTCCATGCACCTCTTTTTTAGTTATTATGAGACGATAGAAACCTCCTTGAGTATTTTTAGGGATGTGAACCTCAAGCATGTGCCTTAACTTAGTTGCATTTCCCTTAAGTCGGTTGCATGTTCCTTCTGTCAGTTGCATGTGCCTTATGTCAGTTGTGGTCAATTGCTCCTAGCGTGTAGGGATCTAAGTCCACTTAGGGTAGTCATGGGTTAGGTAACCCATATTAGAGAGTGTGCATGGATATTTTGTCTCTAGTTAATCCTAGCTAGCATCTCATGCATTGCATGAGAAAATTGAATTTACTCCATGACCTATTTGGATTTCCTTTCCTATTTATACTTTCTACTTCATTCATTGAATCTTAATGTAATACAACATTCTCTCTTGTTATTGACTTCTCCATTTTGTGTAATGATTAATGTTTAGCACATTTATTACATGAATTGTTAGATTGTTGATCTCTTTCACAATATTGCTATGTTTCTTAGTATCTAGATCTACATATTCAAATTCTATATTGCATCAGAGTTGCAGGGTTGCTAAACAAGTTGGTATACTAGTTTTTATTGGGATTCAGTTTGAAGGGGGGGCTAGAATCTTTAGAACATATTCCCTACGAGGACATATTCAAATCCATTGACAAGTTGAAAGAGAACCCAGAAGCTTCACGACATATGGCCTATGAGGACATATTCTCATCCATTGAGCCTTGCACAAACTCGGTTCTGATCCACCACTCAGCCGAGGAAGACCCTTTTATAGGACCAGAAGAAGAGGTGATCAACAATTTTTTACTATTCATTGGATAACTTGTCCCAAATAAGGTTCCCATTTAGGAAGACCTCCATATTGTCTCTTCATACTCCGTATCTACAACTTTTGCTCCTACAATTCACCAAGTTACACACAAAAGCTTCAAGGGATTTCCTCCATTCAAAGAAAGGAGTGGCTAAGAACCATCATTCAAGTACTTCAAAGTGTTTTTATCTCGTGAATGGGATCACATGCACCTCAAGAGAAGGAGGAGTCCACAAAATTTTGCAAGGATCTTCACAAATCCCTTCATCGAGAAGCAATTCAACAAGTTATAAGTTGCTTTCAAATTGAACGCTCCTTCTGAGCAGTATCTTTAGCCTTCTCATTCACAATCTCTTTTATGGGGGGGGCTTTACCATGTGGTGTTTCCCTCTTACTCAATTTTAGAGAATATTTTGTACATGGGTACGTAATATGGCTGCAAATTGTCAAGACCAATTTTTTTTGCATTTACTTCATCTAGTTTGACTTATGGGGAGGTGTTAGAGCAAAATAACCCTCTCCTTAGCTTCATTCTCCTACCTAGGGACTTAGGTTATGATATCATGAGTCTATTGGGCGAAATCCCATCAATTTGGACCTTTCAGTCAACTTGGAGCTTCCTAGTAATCTTTAGGGTCCTAAAGCATCCTTATCTTCCTTTTTTTTAATCATGAAGTCTATTTTGGCATATGAGGGAGAATTCCTTCAATTAGGGCGTATTTTCCTTAATTTTAGGGTTTGAAATTACAAGTTAGAGTTGTGGAGTTAATCTAGTGAGTTGAATCCACTATTTAGGGACTCCATGAACCTCTCTTTAGCTATTATGAGATAGTAGTTGTTGATGTATATGTAACTTCACAATGTATTTCATATATATTTATTGTACCCTTATTAGAGATGTGTTATTCCTCTATAAGGAAGTGTCATCATGTGGATTGACAAGTGTCGCAAGTGTGTGTACTTGCCGATGGGTTATTAGACCACCATTTGTGGGGTCAGCCCTAAAATATATATATTATATTATGGATGTACCTAGCTAGACAAGTCATCCCCATAAGGTCACTGGGAAAACATGTTAGTATAAATAGAGATCAGGAGATCTCTATTTAGATCATTCGGAAAGTTATCTCTCTCTCACTCAGAAAGTGGCGCACTAGTGAGGAGGAGGATCATCTACTTCTAGGAGACTATCTCAAGTGTATTTTGGTTGTATTTTGGTTGAGCCATTGCTCTCTCTATCTCTGAGGAAGTTGTGGGGTTTTTCACCTTAGGGTTTTCCCCACGGAAACTCTGTGTCTCTTGTCTCTCATGCTTTTGATTCTTGTGATGCTTGTCATGCTTATTGTGATTGTTATGCATTGATATACTGTATATGTTATTATCTCAGTGAAGATCCTAGAGTATTGTGAATTAATGCTCAAAATTTAACATGGTATCAGAGCTAACCTGAGAAGAAGACATTTTGCAGTGACGGAAACTTGAGTTTCTTGTTTATTGGGTTTCTCTCCACAGATTTTGGAAAAACAGTATAGTAGATTGACTCTACTAATCAAGGAGAATCTATCTGTCCAATCAGAATTCAATTCTGAGCATTTTCAGATTTGGCCCTAAAAATTAGGGTTTCCACAAAAGTAGGGATTTCTGAAATCTGAAGACATAGCTGGAAGCTCCTTGCAAAAATCAAAGTTTAGAGCTTTGGATCGAGATTTTTGGCTGGGTAGATCTCTGGGAAACTCATACCCTAATTCAGGGCTCTCCCTAGTGAACCCGGGAGGACAAAAAGGCAAATCTGAAGGGTAAAGCTTTGTTGATCTCAATTTCTGAATACACCAGGATGATCAGCTCATCAAGGCGCATCTTTCTATCCTTTCAGAAAATTGAAATTCACATTTTGAATTTTTAGGGTTTTTCCGACAAACCCTAATCCGGGACCAAATCCAGTTTTCAGCATTTCAAGTGGTAAGACCTAAATCTTTTCTATTTCCATTTGAAGTACTCTTTATGAAGTCTCACCACACCAAGCTTGAGGATAAGCTTGAAGGAGCTGATAACTTCCGAGCTTGGAAGTATAGGATTGGGTTAATCCTGGAAGAGAATGAGTTGGACTCATATGTAAAAGAAGACATTCCTATCTCAGAGGATGAAGAGGCTAAGGTATTGCATAAGAAAAAAACTTGGTCAAAGCAAAGAGAATCATTGCTGATTCTATCAAAGACCATCTCATACCCCATGTGTCTTCTCTAAAGACACCCAAGGAGATGTTTGACTCTTTGACCAAGCTATTTGAAGGGAAGAACATAAATCGGAAGATGACCCTGCGGAACCAATTGAAAGGAGTAAAGTTTCAGAATGGAGAAACCATTCAATCTTATTTTTCAAGGGTCTCCCAGATCAAGGAACAACTATAAGCAATGGATGAAATGGTGGAGAATGGTGAAGTGGTGATGACCACTCTAAATGGCCTACCCAGGTCATGGGATTCCTTTATTCAAGGAATTTGTGCAAGGAAGAAGTTGATCTCCTTCAACAGATTGCGGGAAGAATGCTCTCAAGAAGAAGCTAGGCTTGTGGCCCAAGAAGAAAAGATGGGAAATGAAGATCAAGCTCTCACAGCACATGCCAGGAAAGGCAAGTCCAAGAAGGAATCATCTCATAACAGAATATTCTCACACCACCATTATCATAAAGATAAGAAAGATCTCAGATGCTTCAATTGTAATGAGAAGGGACACTTTGCTTCAGATTGTCCCAAGAAGAAGAAAGAAAACAACAACAACATCAATAATAAGAAGAAGAATAACAAAAGAAGATATCATGCTCATGCTGCCGAAGATGATGAACCCCCAAAGAAGAAGGCTAGGGCAGAAAGTGATAGTGATGATGACTCATCAAGTGAAGAAGAATATGTTCTAATTTTTGCTCTCACAGGTACTATCTCCCCTAGTTGTAATGATTGGTCAATTGATAGTGGGGCTTCCAAACACGACTGGGTTTAAGGAATCTTTTGTGAATCTATCTAAACATGAATCACCCCATAAGGTGAAACTTGGGGATGATTATCAATACCCAATCAAAGGAAGTGGTGAAGCCTCCTACAACCTAGATTCTGGAAAATCTTTGAAGATGAAAGAAGTCCATTATGTACCTGGGCTCAAGAAGAACTTACTCTCCATCTCTACATTGGATGCAAAAGGTATGAGGGTTTCATTTGTGGATGGCCAAGTCATAATGTGGCCAAAGGGAAAGAACATAGATGATGCAGTAGTGATTGGAGAGCAAGAGGGAGGTTTGTATAAATTGAAGGGACAACCTGAACATGCCATGGTACATGAATCCATGGAGTCAAAGTGAACTTTGGCATAGAAGACTTGCTCATATGCACTATAGGGCACTTCCAATTGCAAGCAAGGATGTAGAGGGTCATCCTGAAATCAAGACCAAACATGAAGGTGTTTGCAAAGGATGTGCAAAAGATAAGAACATTAAGAAGGCTTTCCCAAGCAGTGAAATCAAGGCAAAAGACATCCTGGAAATCATCCACTCAGATGTATGTGGTCCTATGTCATCCAGTTCTCTGAGTGGGTATGTTTACTATGTCTCGTTTATTGATGACTTCTCCAGGAAGACTTGGGTATACTTCTTGAAGAGCAAAGATGAGGTGTTTGATAAATTCAAGGAATTCAAAACCTTAATGAAGAATCAAACTGACAAGAAGATCAAAACATTCAGATCCGACAATGGTGGAGAATTCACCTCAGGTGACTTCAAGAAGCTTTGCAGTGATTCAGGGATTAAGAGGGAGTTGACTGCTCCTTATAATCCTCAACAGAATGGAGTTGCAGAAAGGAAGAACAGAACAATCATGGAAGCAGCAAGGGCAATGCTGCATGACCAGGATCTACCTATGCATCTATGGGCAGAAGCAGCTAGAATAGCTGTATATGTGCAGAACAAAACACCCCACAAGATATTGGACAACAAGACACTAGAAGAGGTCTTTTCTGGTAAGAAACCTGAAGTCATCCATCTCAGAATATTTGGTTGTCCAGTATACACTCATGTCCCAAAGGAAAAGAGGACCAAACTAGATCCTTCAGGTAAGAAGGGTATCTTTGTGGGTTACAGTCAAATCTCGAAGGCTTACAGAATATACCTTCCTGGGTTCAAGAAGATTGATGTCAGCAAGGATGAATATAAGTTCAAGGACAGGTAATCCAGAAAGCAAAGATCAAGAGGGAGCACACAAGGATGCATATTTTCAGAGAGAGTTGACCATCTTCCTACATTCCACAACAGAAAGGTGTAGAAGAAGCTACTTCAGGAGGCAAAGACTCAGAGGGAGTCCACCCAACAAACAAACAAAGATAAGTATTTCAATTATCATTTCATGCCTATTTTTGTTTAAATAATATTATGCTTATGTTCCTAGACTTAGGAGATGTATTGTGCATATTAGAATGATTGCATTAATGAACAGTATACTACTAATATGCATGTGATGGGTAAGTGGCCTATGGCACTATACAAAATTCCAGTGCTACTTATCTAGAATGAAACCTCTTTGCTGACATGTTGGGAGTAGTGCAAACTCTTAACAATGTTCTGGTAGAGACTAGAAGGCATCTAGAAAGTTGTGGAACATGGATAAATGTTATATTGAAGCATTGGCTAAGATAACTGCATGACATATTTCTTTATGTGTAAAGAATTTGTTCTGAAAATTATGAGATGATTCTAATCATGCAATTTAACTTGTTTTGTAGGAAAGACCGTATATCTTCACCTACAAAAGAAGGACTACAACATTTGTTCCAGCAACAAAGATATCTATTGAAGATATTGAAGTTCCCAGGATCTAGGATGAAGAAATGGAATGTCATGGTCCGTCGATCATGAAGATGATGTTTGGGATACAGTCCCAAGACCTGACAGGGAATCACATGTGTGCAGATTGAAGAAAGCTTTGTATGGCTTGTAGCAAGCTCCCAGAACTTGGTGTGATACAAAGAGGAAGCTTGTTGCTGAGTTCGATATGAAAGATTTGGGAATGATGCATTATTTCCTAGGTATGGAGGTGTGGCAGAGTACAGGTGGGATCTTCCTTGGTCAAGGGAAGTACACAGTAGATATCCTAAAGAGATTCGGGATGATGGATTGCAAGGCCATGGCCACACCTATGGCATCAAATCTGAAGCTTCTATGTGATGCTTCATCTGATCCGGTTGATGTCTCTGTGTATCATCAGATGATTGGGTCCTTGATGTACCTAACGAACACTAGACCAGATATTTTCTTTGCGGTGACCACATTGAGTCAGTTCCTAACAGATCCGAGTGTTCATCTGGTTGCTGTAAAGCATGTTCTGAGGTACCTGAAGGGTACAGTGGATTATGGGCTCAAATATGAGGCGAATCAAAAGTTTAACCTGCAGGGTTATGTTGATTCAGATTGGGCTGGAAGTGCTGCAGATAGGAAGAGAACATCTGGATGTTGCTTCAGTATGGGATCAAGTGTGATATCTTGGTTTAGTAGGAAGCAGTCCTGCGTAGCACTGAGTACAGCTGAGGCAGAGTATGTTGCAGCCTGTTCAGCTAGTTGTGAGGCAGTGTGGTTTCGGAAGCTACTGTCTGAGTTATTTGATCTCCCGTTGGATGCTACTGGAGTTGTGTGAAGCTGTCTGAGAACCCAGTGTTTCATGACAGGTCAAAACACATAGAGATCAAATATCACTATATCAAGGATATGGTGTAGAGAGGAGCTGTGAAGCTCCTGTATGTTGCGATGGACGAGCAGATTGCAGATGTGCTGACAAAGCCACTAGCCAGGGTGAAGTTCGAGTACTTCAGAGAGAGGCTGGGTGTTCTTCGGATTGATGACACTTCGAGGAAGAAGTGATGGACACATTTGCTGAAGCCATTCCAAGCATGTTGGAAGGAGGATCCTTCACATGGCTGTGGATGTAAGCGCTGGATGATGAGCATCAGGATGATGTTCTGGTTTCTGCTCAGTTGGATCATTTTTACATGTATGTATGTATGCATCATGTTGGATGTTGGATATGATTAGTTGGATCATTTATATGTATATGTATGTATGCATCATGTTGGATGCTGGATATGATCAGTTGGATCATGTATATGTATGTACGCATCATGTTGGATGCTGGATATGATCAATTGGATCATTTATATGTATGTATGCATCATGTTGGATGCTGGATATGATCAGTTGGATCATGTGTATGTATTTTGTATATGCATCATGTTGGATGCTTGGACCATGTATCTGTATATGTATCAGGTGGATACATTGTATGATCAGGTAGATCATGTATGTTGATATGTATCATGTATTTATATTTGTATCAGGTGGATACACTGTGTGATCAGGTGGATCATGTATGATGATATGTATCAGGTAGATACTTGGTATGCATCAGGTAGATGCATTGTATGATCATGGATGATCATGGATGATGAGCTTTAGGATGTTGCTCTAGATGACATGCAGTAGGATGTTGTAGTGATGATGATCAGGATGATCATGTGTATATCAGGATGATGTATGGTGAGTATCAGGTTGATACTTTGTGGCCATGGAACAGGTTGTGCAGATAAGCATGTAATTTGTGCCCTGGGAGATTTGCAGATAGTCTTTCGAGGTTTTGCCTATGGCATGTAATTTGTACAATGGGATATTTGGCAAATGCTCTTTCGAGGTTTTTCTTGGGAGGACATATAATTTGTGCCCTGGGAGATCTGTAGATAGTCTTTCGAGGTTTTGCCTATGGCATGTAATTTGTGCCCTGGGATATCTGGTAGATGCTCTTTCGAGGTTTTGTCCTATGGCATGTAATTTGTGCCCTGGGAGATCCGATAGGTTGAGCCATGTGCTCGTAATCAGTCCTGGGATGCTCTTTCGAGGTTTTTCCATGACCACATGTAATTTGTGCCTTGGGAGATCCGATAGGTTGAGCCTTGTGCTCGTAATCAGTCCTGGGATGCTCTTTCGAGGTTTTGTGGTGACCACATGTAATTTGTGCCGTGGGAGATCCGATAGGTTGATCCTTGTGCTTATAATCAGTCCTGGAATTCTCTTTCGAGGTTTTGTGGTGGGGTCACATGTAATAAGTCCTGGAGATCTGGACAGGATGAAAAAGGCCTCAGATGCTCTTTAGGGTTCTTGCTAGTCAAGAGACTCTTTTAAGGTTTTGTGACGCACGTAATAAGTCCTGATATTTCCACAGTATGGCCAGTGATGATGAAGACCTGCAGGTGGTGGGCCTACATCTAGTATGAAAAAGGACTGGCTCTGTAGAACTTCCTATGACGAGTAGAGTCAGAGATTGGTTGAGATAGCAGCAGCAGTGACGATGATGATGACAATGCATCGATGACAATGATCCCGAGAAGAAGAGTTGTCTAGCAGATCTGTGTCGCGAAATACCTTCCTAGTTAAGAGGGAGTGTTGATGTATATGTAACTTCGGAATGTATTTCATCTATGTATTTCATTATATTTATTGTACCCTTTCCTCCATTTTCCATTGTACTATAGCATTCTTTATTCTTTTTCAAGCTTTCCATAAACATGAAAAAACAAGAACATTCAAAAAATACAAAAACCAAATAGGGGAAAAGCGAATATATTTATATTGCATCATAATGTTGAAAAGGAAACGGTCAATCCTTGTCACCCTTGAACACATCACTTTTTTACATTAGTCACATTCAATTGCATTTATAGCATTTTCGTTAGGAATTTGCACCATGATTATGAGTTTAACTCCACCAATTGTTTATCTTTCCAGTCACTATGGAGCATCCATCAAAGCATATGGCATTGATGGATTTCATTAGTTTATTTTCTTTATTCTTATGTTGTGTGGGTTCATTATGAGGAATGATGTATGTTAAAGGGATGTTTTGTTACAAAAAATGTGTCTGACATTCCTCAGATATCGTTGACCAATCATACTGAACTTCTCTATGTCAACATACAATGGTCGTTCTTCTCAACTCTAGTCTTAACAAATCAAATCATATCTTGATCTTAATTTCATGTCAGTTGATGTGGGATGCCATAATTACCTTCTTCTAGTGGACATCTTCCTATCGACACCAAATTATTTTCTAGGAAGTTGGTCTAGGAACTGTATCAGTACCTCAGATCTTGTAGTCATCAGTGGTAGGTTTCCTCATAAACGAAAGTGGGTATAATTCAATGACCCCTAATTATTTTATTCTATGAGTGTTTGACATCAAATCCTTTATTCACACTTTCTAGATTGTACTTTGTTCCTTGTATCCCATTTTCATTATTCGTGGGTCTCCTCACATCTGTCAATGGGTGATGAGATGATGTTCTGCCATGATCAACTTCAGTTCATTTATTCACATGTTGTAGATTCATACTATTGTTGAGATTTTGGATTAAAGACCTTGTGAACAATAGTAGTATCCCTCAATCGATGCTAACTGCCTGAGTTGCGCAAGATTATCCTGCCATGTTTGAAGTACTTTGAAGATTATCAGATGTTCCATCCCTCATAGCACCAGTTAATTTTTGACATGAATCCATTATATATTTTTCATGGCCATGCTTATTTACTACTGAGCATGGGTATATTCGCCTTAGGAAATCTATTGTGTATTTGATATATTAGTTTTTGCATGCAAGTACTTTTCGACTCCTTAGTCTACAGTTCTCTTCCTTAGCCCATCAACCACAGTTATGGATTATTTTACTTAATGTATTTCAGCCATCATCTCCGCTTATGACCTCACACATTAGGGGACATCTATTATAATGATATTTAACACCCTTAATGATGAAGACTAGAAGTGGACAACAAGACCCTTTCTACAGTAGAAATTGACTTTGAAATGATGAAATTTGCACTTTATGAGAGATTGGATGTTATTTTTGTCAAGAATAAGGGTGATCGGTCTCTACATTGGGACTTAAAGGTGTAAACATATCTATATGGTCACTACATTGATCCCTAAAGGTGTGATGGAGGTTCCAAGTGAAAAAATGCAGCATTGAAAAGTGCACAATGAGTTAAACAAAAGTTCAATTGTGCATGTAAAGGACTTATAACGCATGCAAATCATGCACTTTGGGATCATCACCCATATAGACCTAATTAAAAACTATAAAAGAGACCTACAGGCTGAATATCCATAGGTTCGATGAGGTTAGAGAAAAGTATGAAGAGTAGTAATATATTGAAGAGAAGAATGCCTCCATTGTTTGAAGCTTTGTGATTGAGGCTAAGGGAAAAGGAGGGAACTCAAATTCTATAGAAGGAGAGTACATTCAAGCAACAACAAAAGGGATAGTAAGTATTATCTTCTTCATAATTAATACAAATCAATTATCTTCCCCCCCAATATACATGTTATAAGTTTGATTGAGAAATGAATGACGTAGTTTCTTTATGCATTATTGATTATTTTTTAAAATGAATGAGGAAGGTTCATGGGGTGTTTTTATGCAAGTTTGTTCATAAGGCTTTGGAGCAGGAAACTGGAATACAAGGATCTAAGCTTGACAAGTCCATTAGACAAACTACGATAACAAGGTGCACTCAACTTCCTTCTTTAAACCTCTTTGATTATTATGCATGTTGAATCTAGGGAAAGGTAGGAATAATCACTCTTTCATTCTCCATTAGTGAACCATATCCATTCACCGAGGAAAGTGCTTTTCTTTTTAGAAAATTTCCCTCTCAAAAATCTTGGACAACAATGTTAATACCTTCCTAGTAAAAACTCCTTCTTGATCATGTGGTAAGTTTTCAAGAACCTCGAATGTCCTCATATAGGGGAAGTGTGCGATTCCAAAAGGACCTTCTATTAGAGTTGGGAATTCTTACATAAATATATGTGATCCTGGTAACATAGTGAATCATTATTCCACACAAATTTATCTACTGTACCAAGTTCCTCTTGTGGTTGTTTAATTATATCACATGCCTTCTTATCCTACTTCCATTATATCCTTTCTTCTTCCACCCAGTCAGATAGTGAAATGGAAATAGCACAAAGTAAGCTCTCTATGTCTTCTTCTTTCCTTGAAATTGCATTTGCACCACATTTTGTTTTCCTTTTTTGTCAATAATTTCAAATTCATATCCTAACATCTTTACCCATTTTTGTTTCTCTTCTAAAGATAAGCATTGCTCCAAGAAGTATGTAAGACTATCATGATGTGTTCTTACCTTGAAGTGTATTCCAATTAGGGAAGAAATCCATTTCTTAATTGCATGTAGAAGGACCGACATTTCCTTCTCATAAAATGGTTTGAGTAATATTTTCCCTTTTATTTTGAAATTTTCAAATGCAAGGAGCCTTCATTCTTGCATTAAAACTGCACTAATGACATGCCCCAAGGAAACACATTCCACAATAAAGGTTTTTGTGAAGTCAGGCATGTCTACTACAAGAGTCGTACACATAGCCTCTTTAATTTTTTTTAAATATTTGGTTGCTTCTTGAGTCCAAGAAAATGCCTCATTGTTAGATGTGTTGTTATTGACCATAAGTATTGAAAAACTTGTGGTAATAGCCTATAAATACTAATAATCCTATAAGATTCTTCAAGGTTTTTGGAATTGGTCATTCCATCGTAGATTTATTTTTGTTAAGTTACACCTTGACAACATCATGAGATACAATATGACCCAAATATTCCAATTTTTAAAAACCAAATGCACACTTAGAAATTTTGGCATATAGTTGTTACTCCTCTAATAGTTTTAAGACAATGTCAACGTGGTGTACATGCTCTTCCCAAGATTTTCTATATATTAGTATATCATAAAAAAATACTAAAACAAATTTCCCAGGGAAGTATTTAAAAATGGAACTCATCAAGCTTTTAAATAATATGGCAGGTGCATTGGTAAGGCAAAATGGTATCACCAAAAATTCATAATGACCTTCATGTGATCTAAAGGATATTTTTGGAATGTATTCTTGCCTCATTTTGATTTCATGATATCCATAATGATGATCCAACTTGGTAAAGAAACTCATTGCATGTAATTCATCTAATAATTCATCAATGACAGGAATATGAATATTATCTTTAATGGTTATCTTGTTGATCTCTCTATAATCTAGACACATATGCCATGAACTTTCCTTTTTATGAACCATCACAACTAGTGCAGAGAAATCACTTTGACTAGGATGAATGATGCAAGCATATAACATTTCTTGAACCATAATCTCAATCTCATTCTTTTGTGCATATGGATACTTGTAAGGTTTGATGTTAGGCGGTAAAATTCCTGGTTGCAAGTTAATAACATGGTCATGATCTCAAGTAGGTGGAATACCTTTAGGCATCTCTCCAAATACCTTGGAATGATTGTCAATAACTCTTTGGATATCTACTAGAATAGAGTGTATACATTCTTGAACGTCTAGTGAGCACAATTCTGCAATTACACCATGGTGTCCCTTTTTTTAGAAAAAATTTCATGGTATTAGAGCCTATCACTTTAGAGGGTTTCCCCGGAATACCTGTGCATTCAATTTCCTTACTTTCTAAGGAGAATCTCATAAAAGTTCCTAAAAATTAAGAGCCATTGTTTGCAATGATTGCACCCATTGTATCCTTCAACATCGACACTATTCAATAAATACTCCCCCATAGTAAGCTTAATACTATGGTACTTCCCTAAACAATTTATGGCACCTCCATCTTCAATCATTACTTGAAATTCTCGTGTCACTTGGGTATATAAAGCAATTAAGAAGTTTGGAAAAATTGCAATTAATGGATTTATTGATACTAATAGAATCAATCAACACATATATCCTTATATCCTAAGAGTTTGAGGACTAATGTTGGCGAATGCATGGAAATATATGGTTGGAGTAGTATCTTCTAGTTCTACCTCTTGAGATTGTTCTAGTTTTGGGTATTCTTCCTCTTAGAAATCTATGTAGAATAATTTCTTCTCATTTCACTAATGCCCCTTACTATACATGTTGCCACAATTGAAACATAGTCCATTTTCTCTTGTTTCCTCCACCTGCTAAGGTGTCAACCTTGTAGGATAATTGAGATTAGGGGAGGAAACATTTCCCTCTTTATAGGTGTTAGTGGCACCCTTCTACTAGCCATATATTTGCTTTCAACTTTTATTTCCAATCTAAAAGTATTCCCCAATGATTTAGGTTGAAAGAAACACACCTCATGCTAAATTCTCTCCTTTAAAGTGACCATAAATAGATCCAACAAATTATCCTCTAAAATGTTCTTCACTCTAAGACTCAACTTTTGAAAATTCTTAATGTGCTTTGTAACTATACCTCTTTGTGTAAATTATCAATTGGATAAAGAAGGTGTTGCTCTTAATATCCCCATAATGTGCTTTTAATTCATCTATAAATACAAACCAAGAGAAAAGCGAGTTATTTTTATTATCACAGAGCCTGGTTCCACACAAATTGATTAGGTTGTAGATACAAGGATCCAATAGCTACCTTTTGCAAAGTTGGAACTTGGTATATATCAAAGAATTGATCCAGATAAAATATCCATGTTATGGGATCATCACCATCAAACTTCTTCATAACTATCTTGGGAATGAAGTAGTTCCTTGGTCCCAAGTTGAACCCACGATTATGTGAATCTTGGAGTAATGAGTGATTGGGTTTCTGGAATTCAAGGTTCTTGTTCTCTAAGTATGATAAAAGTTTCTCTTGAAGTGAATGGGACCGCACCATATTTTTCTCCTTATCCTCTTTTGAAGGAGTTGAATTTTGGGTAAGTAGGTTTCTTATATCCTTCACAAGTTCCCCCTTCGTGTTTTCAAGATTCTTTTTGATGTTTGTGATATCCCCTTTGAATGTTTGGAATTCAATTTGGATATCCCCTTTGAGTGTTTGGAATTCATCCTTGTTTACCATATTCATGATTTTCACCTTTCTTAGCATTGTACTTTCAAGGTTCACTACTCTTTTAGTAAGATTGGACACCCCAAATTCCACTTCATCATGCTCATATTGTGTCATGGATGAGCCTTTAGAAGTTTTAGCAGGTGTGTAATTTTTTGCTCCACCTCTTTCCATTTAAGCCCACTGAAAATTTACTATAGTTATTCTATATTTTTATCTATTACAACTTTTGAATCAACCTAAATACGTCTTCCAATAAAAATCTATGCAAGTTTAAAGTTAACACACCTTTAAACGGCATGGTTTGTAGGTTTTCTTGCTAGCCTACCTTTTTCCTAAAGTATATCTGAAATTTCAGCCCCTCTAAATCTTAAAATTTGGCCTATAGTAGCCTGATATTTCTTATTTGTAATGCTATAGGTTTGATCATGTTTTGATGTGCCAAGATAAATTTATGGTGACTTCCCAAAACATTTGTTGTTTTTTCCCTTTCAAGAGAGCACACTTGTACTACATGCACCACATGTCAAATTTTTATGATCTTCTGGAATGTTTACCAAAAACACTATGGTATATATCATTTCTAATGCAACTAGTGGCATACAAATTGGATCTTGGAATAAGCTTTAGGTACAATAGTTTTACCTAGACACCTATTTGAGATTAGTTTTTAGACTAGCCAAAACCCTAACTTATACTAGGTTACTTTGTTATGTCTCTTCAGGTGCCTAAATTTTTATCTATCTGAAACATCCCAAAAAAGTAGTTATAGTAAAAGTGGCTTTGATACCGAACGTTATGATCCAAATTCCCAAAATAGCCTAAAAATAGAAAGAAAGTAACCCAATGCCTTGAGAATGAAATAATGAGATAAATAAGCTTATTCAAGGGGGAAACCTCCTTTTACAATGTATCAATTGCACAAGATGAAATGATATCTAAAACTAGGTCTCCTTGGTATATATAGGAGACAAAGGGTACAATTACAATTAAGGTCCTAGTCTACCAATAAAGATAATATTAATATAATAATAGAAATGTGATGTCACAATATCTAGGGCTTAACATGGGCTTCACCAAAATTTCCACGTGAATAGTAGGAAATATACTGGCCATATCTCCTTCCTTGAAGGCATCCAATGCGAGAATAGGGTTTTTAAACCAATCAAACATATCTCTAGGGAATTAAATCCTTCAAATTGATGGAGAACTATTTTGAATATTCTATGGATCTAGAGGCATCATGAAGGAGAAACTACACATTATGGTGCATGTGACCCCAAGAGTACCTAGGGTAAATTATAACTTCAAGAATTTCTTCATTGCTATGAAACATGTGGGTATAAATATCATGAAGTTCCATCATTGCGGGACATGGTGAGGATGAGGATGGTACAACAGAGGACGATCCACCTGAGGAGGAAATGTAGTAAATAGATACTACTCCTTCACTTTGTTGTGAAGGTGGGGTGCTCTCTTCAATGTCTATGACCTATGATTCTATGGATCACAAGCAGAGTTTATCCAGGGTTGCATGAAACTTTATGAGGTTTGAGTAATAATGTGAATAATGGTCATATATGCCACATAATGCACAATGGTGGTTGGTACGTAATGTTTAATACACTATTTAGGAGCATTGAGGAGAGTAATTTAGACTACTTGAATGGCTATATCACTACTCTCCTCTCATATGTGGATATGACTACACAAGAGATGTTATTCCAGACATTAATGGGTGGAATGATCAAGGATATTGTAAAAAGCGTAAGGCATTAGAGACTTATTTGTTGTGGTGGTGGTAATGGTGATGGACATATTTGGAGGAGTATCCCCATTTTTCTTACTCTTTCCCCCATCCTTTCCTAACGGGGCGGAAGGGGTTGTTTCTAGGTTAAGCATGGGAAGTGGGACATTTAAAGTACCAACAACTTAGATGGGTATTAACACCTTGAGGAGTAGGATTTGGGTTTGTTGGTGTAAGGGACCACACCGGGAGCTCTAAAATGAACCCTAAGGATTGAAGGGATCTATCATATGGTTTCCCACAACTCTCGAGGGAGGAAATAGGAACAATAATTAGTGAATAGCTCTCTTGCTGACCAAAGCAAGATGTTGTAGTCCAATTGGGCATCTACAACTTCAATATCAACCAAGAGATTTTTTCCTGTAAGTTCAGTGGGAAAATTTTGTAGGAGTCCTTGTGATTGCAAAGGATGACCTTCATATGCACATAAATTCATAAGTGACAGGGTTAATTCCCGAGCTCATAATATCTTCTAGATATGTTTTGATATAACACATGTAGATGACCCTTCGTCAAATATACACTCATGAATAATCAAGTTTTTTTAAAATGAAAAAAACATGAAAGGAAATGGAAGAAGGTGAGGTTTCTCCCTATCTAAATTGAAACTAATCAACCAAACATTAGAAGGATCGATTGTGCCCAAAGTAGACAGAAGGGACTTGTCTCGCACTAGACAATTATGTAGGACTTCCAAGTTAGACATAGCTGCAGATGATTGGGCCAACTCATCCACAATGCTATAGTTGTGAACATATCTAGCATTTGGGTTATGTGTCATGAGAGATAAAGGTATTTTGGACACCCTTAGGGTGGGATAATTATTGGGGAATGGGACATGTAATATCCCTTCTATTAGAATTGGGTCCTCGTCCTTATTGAAAATAACAAATTCTATTGGCATTCTGTATTGTTGACAGTGAATTTGGAGATTAATGTCAACAAATGCCATGCAAATATTCTAAAAGGAAGGATCCAAAGTGATTGGTTGGTGTAGGTGGTTGTTTGGGTTGAGGAACTTTTGACTAAGTTGTTATTAATCCTTGTGGGGGAAATGGTTTTGCAACATGATAGGTTTGGTAGTCGGAGGAGGAGTTGGATGAGTGCTGGATTGACCTTGAGCAGTGTTGCAAACCATGCAATTATTAGCATTGTCCCATAGATGATGGGTTCAAGTAAGGTGTGGGAAATAATGTGTGTAATTCCCATACACTCAACAAAAGGAACACATATTGTTAGTATGTAAATGAGGATTCTTACCTTGCTTGGGGGGTTTTTGGGGATCTTGATTTGTGGGATTTGAATTGCCTCCAATATTTATAAGGGGATTAGGGCGATTCCCCCTTACTCTAGGTTTTGGTTATCCCTTTTCTCTTCCCCTTAATCTTATTTTTTTCATTGTTGGGTTGTGCATTTTGATTAGTTGGTGCATGCTGGTTATTTGATGCATTTTTTTTAGCATAAACCTTTCCTTAAGGAAAAGAGGAAGTTTGAAGTTGGGGCATAGGATTTTTTTGTACTGGAGGATTTAGCAAAGACTAAGAAAGGGATAGTATGGGTTGTGGGACAGTAGATTCACATACGTGATAGAAGTGAAACTACGCACAATTCCACTACATGAATGGCCATGAACATGGGATGAATTAATAGGAATTGAGTAGGAGGTACTTAATTTTGCATGTGAATACAAGCATGAGTGGTAATGAGAAAAGTAGGGCATATGTGGTTTCCCACAATTATGGCACTCACCACCATAGCCATTTCCATACATGTCAATGTCGTTGGGTTGCGTCATTCAATTGTATGGATGAGAGGTCAATGCAATTGAACCAATCACTCCATCAATAGAATGGATGACCCTATTTGGTATCTATGTTAGGATTCACAATGTGGGGCGTCTAGGATAATTTTTTTGAGGGAAATCACCACAAGGCTAGAAATAAAAATGTGTCTTCTCTTGTGAGTGCGTTAGGTTCACCGATATAGATATAAACTAAGTATTACACTGTTTCCTTAACATTTATCATGCATCATTATAAAAACAATTTTTTAAAAAAAGAAGAAAGTATGCACCTTTTATATGAACTTTGTATGATGTACTTGTCAATCATTGATCCTTGGATTTTGGTTCATTGCTCCTTAAGATTCACAAATGCACCTACACACACGTAAAACACTAACCTTCCTCATTACAAGGATAGATAATTGATCACAATGCATAATAATATAAACCATATATTATTGCAACAAAAATGACATGAAATAGATCTTTGGGGGGGGGAGAAATCAATTTATATTAAATATGGATAGATAAACACTCACAATATTTTTGGTCATTGTTTGTGGTACTATCCTCCTCTAGCATATAAGTTCCCTCCTTCGGCCTTAGCCTCAATTACTAAAGATCCAAACAATGGAAGATTTTTGCTCTCTCATCTTCATCCTAATGTCATCCTATCTTCAATCAATCCAACCTATGGATATTCAACCTAAGTGTCCCTTTTATAGACTTTGATTAGATCTAGACTAAGTGATGATCCCAAGGTGCATGCTTTACAAGTCCCTTCCATGCGTAATTGAGTTTTGTTTCACTGTTTAGGAACTTTTCAGTGCATGTGTACTTCACTACATGCCTTGGCCATGCCTGTGGACTCAAAAGTAGTGTCCATATATGTTTAGGTGCCCCTTTGGGGCCAAAACTAGCGACCAGACACCCCTCTCTTCAAGGAAAGTAGTGACCATATCTAGTAAATTAGTGCAATTTTTCAGTATGTCTGAGTCAATTTTGATGTCGAAGAGGAACTTGGTGTCTAGTTTTTCTCTTTGTCATTGACGATGTTAAATATCTTTATAACAAAAATGGAGTATAAATACCCCGACTGAACATAGATAAAGTCGTATTGTTGAACCTTCATGATGGATTCCTCTTTGATTGTTGTTCAAAAGTGACTTCCTTGGCTATGACAGGTGGGAAATTTTTTAAAAATCAATTGAGAAAACACAATCATCTAGATTGATCTTACATAAAATTCTTCTTCTATGCCACTCATGGATGTGGTCAGTAATGTGCGTATTTTTTTTTTAAGGCACAAAAAAATAATCTTGACTACTTAATCATATCGAACATGTAAATGGAAAAATGTAAGGGAAGAAGATGCTAACAACATAAAATTTGGGTGCAAATTTTCATAAGGTTATTCTACATACCACTTTGTTGTGACCCCTGTGAGGGTACATTGGAATAACCATAGTTGAATGGAATCATATGCAATGTTATTTGAGGAGCACCATAGATGGAAATACATAATATGATTGGTTGTGTCCTCTCCAACTTTTCCTTCAAAATTTGGGATATTGAAGGGAAATTTAGTGGGAATGGCAGACTATGTAACATCGTGTCCAACCAAGTCATTTATTAGCTGAGTCAAATTAGAGATATTTAGTCTTTCCATAAATGGAAGAATCAAAATGCAAGGTGTGTTTGCATTAGTGCTTATTTTTATCATATATATAGTAGTTGGAGCTATCATGATGTAGAGGACCTTATTTTGCTTACATTCGGTGCCAGTCCCACATGTGTTGAGTATATTTCATCTAGAGATCATCGATGTTTGAGCATTTTCATAGCATATCTAGCAACATTAGTATCCCATGTCACAACTTGGACTTGCATGACCCATTGTTTGGTCATGGCTAAATTGGGAGAGCAGAGAAGGCAGCTGATTTCTTTCCCTTTCCCCATGAGCATTCAGAGTTGATCTTCATGGAGAGGCATGTATATGGCTAAGCAAGTATACATTATGTACTTGGGGTGTGATTATTTGTCTCTCTTGCTCATCTAATTAGCTTTAACTTAACATGGTAACTGAAATTGGTGATTATATACTATTAGATGTTTTCATGAACTTGTTACTAAGAGTAAATGCATGATCATGAGTGCTAAGACCTTTTTATATGCTCACTAGTATTACCTACCTTATGCAGACTTATCCTTGCCTTTTGTTATGTATGGCATTACCTTTTCACTATCTTCGTCCATCCAGAATCTTCTGTCCTTTGGTTTGATCCCCGACTTGAGACTTTGACTTGTGATATTGAGGAGCTTTCCCCCACTTTGACCTCAATATTTAATAGAATCCATGTTGTTTTGTGTCTTGGCTCTGAGTTGTGTGACAGAACTTAACAAATCCTTGACCCTTTTGGGCCGAAGGAACCCATCAGTGTTCGGTACTGAGCCTAGGTGAGTTGGGATTTTGAAGCCTTGACCTCTCTGGTCAGTTACCCTCGATGTTTGGTCTTGATTGTGAATGATTCCCTCCAGTTGACCCCATGCTTCACTTTTGGGCTAGGATTATCCGCTGGTGTTGTGACATGAGCTAAGAATGGTTAGTTTCCCAAGTAGTGTCAACTAGACTTGAAGCAAGTGATCCTATCATCATTACATGCATCAGTATATCTTTCTATATCCAAAGAAATGAAAATGAAATGAAATGCAAAGTGCCATGGATGAAAGCTACAGTTAGTTGTGCATTTAAGCACATGTAAAATACGAAGGGTCGTATATGAAATCGACCAAATAAAAGTAGATGCATATTTATTAAAAATTTAAATGATTGTTGACCTTGAATTTGATGTAATGATTATTTCCCGCAGATCCTAAGGGCATGGATGTGGGATGGAGTAAGGGACTGCTAATTCTAAGAGTCCCCTAGAACCTTGAAATTACAATTGATAATTCACCTAGCACAATGGTTCTAGAAAATATCCTCACAGAGCCTAAATCAGGCTTGGATGTGAGTCATAGGACACTTGTTAGAGTTGAAGGGACACTTCTCAATAAACTTATTCCATTTGTGAGAGACCTCCTTTCCCTATTGTTATATATCATGTACATGTCACTGTGGATCCCCTTTTATCTCTGTTGGGCCTGGCCCAAGTGGGGCATTTTTTAGCAAGAAGGATTTTTGGAACTGCGGAGCTGAGCACAGTTCAGTTTGTTAGGATATTTAGACACTTAGGAGTTAGTTAAGATCAACTTGTGTAATATATCCGTTAGGAAAAGTGTGTTTCTTTAGTATGCATTTGTAAATATTTAATCCGACGGTCACGATATGTTCTAGACATAGAGTGATCCGACGACTCAACTTCTCTTAGATCATACCTAACCTTGATCCGTGGCTTAACACCCGATTGGTCCATAATCTCTATTTAAAGAGCATGGAGGCCCATTGTCTAGTTGATCGATTATGAGAAGCTCATTTGTAAATTTCTTTCTTTTGCATAATAAATTGCTCCGTAGAAGCAATTTGGTCGGGGCCATGGAGTGTTTCCCTCTCAAGGGTTTAAACCACGTCAAAACATTGGTGTATCAATCTGTGATCTGTTTGTGTGAATTGGTTGCTCTAGGTGTTTGATCTTTTGGGAGTACCCTGTGTACCCGAACATGGTATCAGAGCTTTTATGAAGAGCCGCTTCCGGTTATGATCTAGATCTTGAACTATTGTTGCCGAAACTTGAAAGGGTTTCTGGTTCTAGTATTTCTCTGCATTTCTAGGCTGTGGGAGGTGTTCCATTGCGTTCAGAGCACCGTTTCCATTGGAAAATAGTTTTCGTTTGATCGAAAACAGTTCCTAGTTGCTTCAGAAACGCGTATTTCATCAGATCTGAAGGTATAATATTACAGTGACGTTTTTTTATTTATGTTTTAAAAAATAAAAATATCTCATTTTTTATTATTAGATTTTTTAGTTTCGGATTGTTGCTTTTCATGTCTGCGTATGCTCTTTGCCGTGCACCTTGTGTGATCTCAGTGAATCAGAAACAGAAAGGGAAAGGGTTTTTCTCGACTGCGTATTCTCTTTACCGTGCACATTGTGCGATCTCAGCGAATCAGAAAGAGAAAGGGAAAGGGTTTTTCTCAGCTACATATGCTCATTATCGTGCGAATCAGAAACAGAGAGAAAATGTAGACTTTCTGGGAAAGCTAACGAGATCTAACCCCACAAGTGTGGAAAAGTTTTTTTTGTTTTGGTTTATGGTGTGATTTGCAGGAAAAAAGGCAAGCACGGAAATCGAGCAATTTTACATACCTTTTAATCTAGCTCACTTGGTTCAAAGTTGCTTTATTCCTTAATAGGTCTTGAGTTCAAGTCTTAGGAAGTTACTTTTAAAATAAAAAGTGCATGCAATTTCGATTTTCAAGTTACTTTATTGTAAAAGTGCATCTCACTTAAATAATAAAAAATAAAAATAAAAAGTGAGTCACTTCAGTTCCTTTTATTGCTGCACTATTTAAAGTAACATCATTGTAAAAGTGAAATCACTTATTTTACAAAAGTGATTAACTTAAAGTAACTTTTTTGTAAAGTGATTGTCAAAGGTTCATCTTGGGAAGACCTTTTTTTTAGCTGGTCATTCTCTATCTGCCACGTCACTATTGGGGACATCTTCAACATTTTCTTTGATCAAGCATAACTTCATCATACGGAGTCAGTTTTCAGTGCCTTTTTTTGAAACCGCCTATTTTTTCGAGCTCTTTGCATCCAGACTATTGGTTTCTGCTTTTATAGCCATTAATTTACAAATATGGCCACCCTTTGTGATATTCTACTTACCAGTTCCAACTATTTCTCATGGAAATCTCGTATGGAGGATGTTCTACGAAGTAGAGGACTTTTCAGAACTACCTTAGGGAAAGAAACAGAACCCACTGATGATGATAAGAAAATCAAATGGGAAAATAGATGTGACGAAGCTCGTGAATTGATTGGGATGTCAATCTCTACTGATTTGTGATTCCACATATCTGGAATTGATGAACCTGATGCTGCTTGGGACAAGTTGGAATCTGTGTTTGGTAAACACAATGAAATTCGAGGTCACCAACTCGAAAATGAGTTGATTTCTTTAAATCCAAGTGATTTTTCATGCATACAAGATTATTTATCTAAGTACAAAACTCTTAAACTCTTATGTGAAGAATGCAAGATTAAGAGGGAAGATAAACAATGCATTTATCATATTCTTTCCAAACTTGGACCTGCATATTTTGTTTTTGTATCTACATTTTACTCCATGAAAGAATCCTTGAATGCAGTTGGCTATCAAGAGCCTAGTCTTGAATCCTTTTGTGATTCATTGATTAGAGAGCAAGATAAGCTCATCCATTTTCGAATAATTAACAATGCAGATACATCTGGGAAAGCCTTATTGTTCCAACAGAAAGAAAAGTCCAAGCCTCCCAAGAAACAAAATTTTCACAATAATAAGTCAAACAAGGGTCCCAAACCCTCTCAGTCAGCTCCTTCTTTAAAAAAGACAAAGGATCCAAGCCAAAAGGCAAGAAGACTAAGCATCATTGCAACTATTGCGGGAAAGATAATCATGATGAATCTGAGTGTTTCAAGAAGATGGCAGCCTTTGAAGCAGCAATGAAGAAGCATCACATCAGCCTAGATTCGCCTTCAGAATCTACCTCTCATGGACATGCACTTTGTGCTTATGGTTATTCTTATAATGCATCTTCTTCTTCTACTTCAAATGAATGGCTCATTGATTCTGGAGCATCTTATCATATGGATAAGGATCAAGCCATCTTTTCTACTATGCATGAATGTAACACCAAACAAATATTTGTTGGTGATGATAGATCTCTGAGTGTTGTAGGAGCTGGAACAGTTCCAGTAGATAATGGTCATTTCAGTGATGTACTATGTGATCCAAGAATTTCTTGCAATTTGTTATCAGTCTATCAAATCACTCATTCTGGTGAAGGTAAAACTGTGACGTTTACACCTCACCAAATTGTAATCAAGGATTTTAAAGATCCTCAACAGGTCCTAGCTACCAGAATTGTTCATGATATTACCAGGTTGTACAAATTTAACAACTTTGGGTCATCACCTTTTCCTTCAATTTTTGTTGCTCATAGTGATAACTTGAGCAAACTTTGGCATGAGTGATTTGGTCACTTAAATTATCGCTCATTGCAACAACTATGTAAAGACAATATGGTGACAGGTCTTCCAATGGTATCTTGCAGGGATGGTGTCTGTTCCGGTTGTGTACTTGAAAAACATCATCAGGACAATTTTGACAAACGTGCCTCTTGGCATGCCTCGGTTCCCTTGGAGCTTGTGCATAGTGACTTGTGTGGTCCTCTTCCATCTGCTTCATTTTCTGGCTTCAAATATTTATTAACTTTCATTGATGATTACACCAGACACACTTGGGTTTATTTCCTAAAACTTAAGAGCGAAGTATTTAACATGTTCTTGGCCTACAAGGCCCTTGTTGAAAAACAATCCGGTCATCAAATTATTAAGTTAAGATCTGACAATGGAGGAGAATATGTTAACAAAAAGTTCACTACTTTCTGCACTGAACAAGGAATCCAACAACAACACACTATTCCATATACACCACAACAAAATGGTGTAGCTGAACGGAAGAACCGCACTTTAAAAGAAATGGCTAATTGTATGATCCAATCTAAGGGACTAAGTCTTCAATTTTGGGCTGAACCCATAAATTGTGCAAATTACATAGTTAATCGCACCCCCACTAAAGCTTTACAAGGTATCACACTGGAAGAAGCATGGAGTAAAATTAAACCAGATGTAAGTCACTTCCGTGTGTTTGGTAGTGAAGCATGGGCTCACATTCCGGATGAAAAATGGAAAGCATTGCAGCCTAAAAGTGAAAAGTGCATATTTGTTGGATATTCTTAAGATGTAAAAGGTTATAGACTTCTTCAACCACATTCTCATGATGTAATCATTAGAAGAGATGTTAAATTTGATGAAAATATATTGGCCTGCGAGACTAACTCGGCGATTGTGCCATCTTGGGCCTGCGAGCCTGATTCGGCGATTGTGCCTTCTTCTTCTTCCAACTTCCTTGATAGGTTTCCAACTCCAGTTTCTGATAATGACAGTGAGGATGAAAATCCACCTCCGCCTGCTCCTGTTCCTCCAGTTGCACCAGCACAAGTGCTTCCTCGATTAGCCTTTTCAACATGTGAAGCAGTTGGTGATCCTAGAGATCAACGTCGAACATGTTCTTAGTTTCAGCAAGCCTCTTCTCTTTTGGCTCAAGTTTTCGAGAATCATGATCCAGAAACCTTTGTAGAAGCTTCAGGAAATCCATATTGGGATGCAGCTATGGATGAAGAATATCGTTCCTTAATGGAAAATGATACTTGGGATCTTGTACCTCTTCCAAAAGGAAAAAAACTTGTTAGATGTAAATGGGTCTACAGAACTAAGTATGCATCAGAAGGAAGTGTTGAAAGACTTAAGGCAAGGTTAGTTGCCAAAGGTTTTTCCCAAGTTGAAGGGATTGACTACAATGAAACCTTTGCTCCTGTCGCAAAAATGAACTCCATCCGCCTTGCTCTTTCCCTTGCAGCCTTACATAACTGGAAATTCCATCAAATGGATGTCAATTCTGCCTTCTTACATGGTGATCTACAGGAGGAAATTTACATGGAACAACCTCCTGGATATGTTCACAATAATTCTAGCCTTGTCTGCTTCCTTAAGAAATCCTTATATGGCCGTAAGCAAGCTCCTAGAGCTTGGTATGCCAAAATGGATAGCTTTCTCCTTGACACTGGTTTTTCTAGATGCCATTTTGACCCCAATGTCTATACCAAGAAAGTAGGAAACCATCTCATCATACTTGTTCTATATGTTGATGACCTTATTCTTACTAGTAGTGACGCTAAGCTTATAACCCATGTAAAATCCAGTCTTAAGCAAAATTTTGAAATGTCAGACTTAGGACATTTGCATTATTTTCTTGGTCTCCAAGTCCTGCAAACCAAAGAAGGAATCTTTCTTTCTCAGTCTAAGTATGCTTGTGACCTTCTTCGTCGCTTTCATATGGAAGATTGTACATGACCAGCCCCTTCTCCCTTCCAGTATGGAGTCAAACTTTCTGACACTTGTACTTCACCTAAAGTAGATGCCACCTTGTATCATCAGCTTGTTGGTAGTCTCTTATACTTGACTCATTCCCGTCCTGACCTTTCCTTTGTTGTTGGTTGTGTTGCTCGTCATATTCAAACACCTCATGAAAGTCACTGGAAAGCAGCTAAAACAATACTTCGATATATTCGAGGTACAATTCAGTTTGGGATTCATTACAGTACAGGGGGGAAAACTTTGTTGGTTGGTTTCACTGACTCGGATTGGGCCAGCGATCCTGATGATCGAAAGTCTACAGCAGGTTATGTTTTTAGTTTGGGATCTGGACCTGTCACTTGGGCTTGTAAGAAACAACAAGCTCTTGCTCTTTCTTCAGTAGAGGCATAATATCGAGCCGCAGTTAATGCCAATCAAGAAACTTTATGGCTTCGACAAATCCTTTCAGAGTTTGGATTCAAGCAGCAGCAGCCTACTCCACTTTGGTGCGACAAGCAAAGTGCCATCAAGCTTGCCAAAGATCCAGTCCTACATCAACGCAGCAAACACATTGAGCTACATATGCACTTCATCGTTAATCTTGTTCATGATCGTGTTCTTGAAGTGCTCTTTTGTCTTACAGATGATCAAGTTGCAGACATCTTCACCAAGTCTCTTACAGAAGCGAAGTTTTCCAAACTTCGATCTGTGTTAGGAGTTCAGGAATTTGTCATTAAGGGGGGATATGCTCTAATGCCTCCTTCCTTCTCCTAATAGTGTCACTTTTTTAAATCCGTCAATCCTATCCCAAGTTGTTCTTAAGGGGGGATGTTAGGATATTTAGACACTTAGGAGTTAGTTAAGATCAACTTGTGTAATATATTCGTTAGGAAAAGTGTGTTTCTTTAGTATGCATTACTATGCACTTGTAAATATTTAATCCGACGGTCACGATATGTTCTAGACATAGAGTGATCCGACGGCTTAACTTATCTTATATCATACCTAACCTTGATCCGTGGATTAACACCTGATTGGTCCATGATCTCTATTTAAAGAGCATGGAGGGTCATTGTCTAGTTGATCGATTATGAGAAGCTCATTTGTAACTTTCTTTCTTTTGCATAATAAATTGCTCTATAGAAGCTATTTGGCCAAGGTCGTGGAGTGTTTCCCTCTCGAAGGTTTAGACCATGTCAAAACATCGGCGTATCGATCTATGATCTGTTTGTGTGAAGTGGTTGCTCTAGGTGTTCGGTCTTTTTGGAGTACTCTGTGTACCCAAACACAGTTGAAGTATTTTTGCATAAGTTTTGGGATGCTGCGAAGTTGCGCACAGCTCAGCGTCAGAAGAGCTGCAAAGATCAGTGTTGCGAGGAGACAACACTACGATGTGTCCAGTCTACGTGGATCCGGCAAAGCAGAGTGTTCGACAGAAGACGACACAGATTCCGGTTAGACCAGCGGTGGTCTATTTTTGGTAAAGATGCTCCAAGAATACCAAGCAACGGGTAGGAGCAAAGAGGAAAGAAAGCAACTGGTCGCACATGCGAAAGAACCACTACCTGAACCAGTCGCACGAGATCATTAGAGGAAGAACGGCTCGGTGAAAACGACCTGTTGGCATGCGTGCGACAGGAAGGTCGATAGCGATGTGAGCATGCGCTACAGGCAGGCCATGATGGAATATTCACTACCAGAAGCCAGCACGCCCGGTTAAGGGAAAACCATGACAGTTTTGTAAACCTAAGGGTTTTGGCCTTGGAATTGTAAAGACATGACCTACGGGCATGATCTATAAATAAGTCATTTTTGTATGGGAAAGGGTTAATCTTCAGTGTTGATCTTTCGAGTTATTGTTGACTCTTATTTTTGTATTGTTCTCGTTATCGATTTGATAAACCTCTGTGAAGAACATTTTGTAAAGGCTCTGCAAACTGTGTGCGCAGAAGCCTATTGAGAGAGAAGAGAGTCTGCAGCTGAGTGCACGGACAAAGAACTGTTGTACCCTTCCCAGAGACTAATATAACAATAGTTCTTGTGGACGTAGCCTCCATCCTGGGGGCGAACCACGTTAAATACTGTGTAGTGTGATTGTTGTGTTTCTGCATTTGCTTATTTGCTTACATTGGATGCTTGGATTCTCGTTTATCAGTTGGTGTGTTAATGCTTTTATATGTATTCGCCATAGGAGAAAGATGGAAATGACATGTTAAGTATTGTGAGAAGGAATGAATGTTGAATGCTCAGTACTCCAAGTCTGTGAAAGTATCAGTTCCTTGAATAATCACATGTGCATATAACATTCAAATTGTATACCTCTTCGACGTGCAGCACCAGGTGCGCGCAGCATTGTATGTTCATCTGCTTGTACTTGTTATAAAGGGAAATAATATAAGGCAGTAGATGAATGATTAAGTGTAAAGTAAAATCTCCATAATGGTTAAGTTTTGAAGAGGAAGCGTATAATCCAGTCGCGTTGTCCTGTTATTTGTAATCCTCCTTAACCACGCAGCCCTTGGGTGTGTTGGTTGCGCAAGTGGTTATTTCGTGGAAGTGCGGACCATGACGAAGTCTATCGTCACGCAGCCCTCAGCTCGCTGCGCAGGTATGATAGTGTGCTGCATAGTATTCCTGTCCAAACAACTCATCACATCACTGTGGAAACCTGATTCCACAATGCCCCCATAGCTACACCTCGGGTGAGACCTCAACCTGTTCATAGGATGTTGTCGAAAGGGCCGGTGAGACGGATTTTTGTTGGTTCCTTGAAACTACTAAGAACCTGGGTCTACATTGGAAACCTCTAGATCAATAATTAAGCCAACAAATGGTTCCGTTGCGGGGACAAGAATCGGTGATGTGTTGAAGTCGTGATATGCGAAGCAGAAGAAGTTGAGCTAGGCATCGACTTTTGGTATCCAGACAAGAAAGAAATCTGGGCTTGGTGTGACAAGACAAAGAGAGACTTCGCAAGGAAAGAAAACAGACACCCACATCTCTCTGACATTAAGTGCTTGAATAAATACTTGTGGAAAGACGTTCACGAAGTTTTCTGGGCGTCTTTTGGGAACGAACTACACGAGTGGTTGTCAAGGCTTGTAGAACACAGAAATTGTATCCCACGAAGCGTATCGACCTAGACACCAGAGATCATTGAAAGGCTCAAAGCACTAGATAGTCCATTCGTAAGAACAGTCAACTTCTGGGTCGATAGTACATTGCAAAGCTTTGTGACAGAGTTCGCTGTGGACATGCTAAAGTCCTACAGCGCAGCCAAAAGAGAATTTTTCAAAGGATTCTGAGGTAAGTATCTGAACAACCTCAGTTTGTACATTAAAATTCTTTTAGTGGAGAAAGGTGTGTTTAGATTACAGTAAAATTTTTGCATCTGTCATGGTCAATAGCATTTATAATGAGTCTGACGAAGAGACACATAATCTAAGAAGTGGGAAAAGGTATAAATATACACCTAAGAAGACTGCTAGTGGACTTGGACTCCGCATAGACATTGATTCAGAAGACGAAGTTGATAACCAAGCCGCACCTCTATCTTCCACCTATCAGCCTATTACTCCGCAAAATCCACTGGGTGGGAACACCGCGCCTTCCATTGCACAAACTCATCCAGTCCAGAACCCCCCTATTGCGAATATCCCTAGCACTCAGACCATTCTGTTTATCTTTTCTGCTCAGCAACCTGCACAGAGCCCCCCACCACCTAGAAGAAGCATGGTCGAGGATATTAAGTTGCCAATATTCAAAGGAACAGGTCTAGAAGACCCTAATCAGCACTGGTTTCTATGTGAAGCCGTTTGGAGTGTTAAACAAGTACAAGATGATGTTAAGCAAGCACAGCTCGTCACCACCTTTAGAGACAGAGCCTTGCATTGGTTCATGAAATACTCCCAGGGATAGCCGAGAACCCTGATAGAAATCAAGGCTGCACTCTTAGCAGAATTTAAGAAGCCGAAGTCATAATCATAGTGTATCACAGAGTTGAAAGAGATCAAACAGAAGCCTAATGAAACGGTCTGGGAATTTGAACAGAAATTTAAGAAGTTGTTGGACCAAGTAAGCTTCGCCATAGCACTACAGCAGCACAAGGAGTGGTTTATAGCCGCATTGTTTCCCCATATCAGACAGTCGTTGATGCAGCAGAAAGTGGCTTCGCAGGAAAAAGCCTTGGAGATCGCGATGAATATGGAAGCTTCACCCATGGGAGAAACTAGCACTGGCATGTCGCAGATTCAGAAACAGTTAACTACCCTGACAATACAGCTACAAGATATTAAGAAGGGAAAGCAGGGAAAGCAGGAAAGACGTGAAGTCTGGTGTACAGGCTGTAAGGGAGAAGGACACACTAAGGATAATTGTCCTTTATTCCAAGACTTACTTAACATGGGTGGACCAAACCCATTAAATCGACACCCAGGGCCATGGTGTGAAATTTGCAGAACTAGAGGACACCGGCCAGAAGACTGCCACCTAATACAGAAATATGTAAGAACACCTAAGAACCTATACTATAATTTATGTAAATCAGTTGGGCATGATGAGTCTAATTGTCGTGCATATGAGCTCATGCTAGAGAGGAAGAAATATATTGAGCATATGTATGGAGGAATGTACAGAGTCCAAGGAGAGACTCCGCAGAAACAAGAAAATGCATCGCAAGATCATGGAGCATACAGAGGCCGTGGAGGATACCGCGGGAGAGGAAGGAATAACGGCCCGACGCAGGGACGAGGCCGAGGTCAAGTAATCTGTTACAACTGTGGCCAAGCAGGCCATGTATCTAGAGATTGTACCAACCCATGCACTACATGCAGTTATTGTCAATCGTTTGATCATGTTATTGAAGACTGCCCAGTGTTGGAGGTAGAAATGCAGAAAAGGAAGTGGCCAGAGGCACCGAACCCAAATATTTAGTTGATCGCAGTAGAAATGAGACTTGCGGACCCAAGTATCAATGCAGTGACGCAAAGTGGCGCTACGACAAGGAGAGATAGAGGAGCAGAAGCTTCGACTTCTGGAGATTTTAACCGACTAAGCAGACTCCTCTTGAAACAATATGGATAAGGAAAGCTGCGGGGAAAGCACCTGCTTTCGACTGAAAGAAAAAGAGAGAAGTCTTTGAAGAAGCACGGGATATCTTCAAAGAATCAGCACCTAGATCGTCGAGAATCCCACTGCATAGTGAAATATCGCATATGGAAGATATGTCAGTTTCTTATGACAGAACAAGCACCGCAGCAGAGACATGCACCTCTGTTGCGTAGTTCCTCAGGAGCTGCATGAAGTTGCTGAAGAATCCAAATGATATAGCCGAGTTACAGAAGTTGATAGACCAGTATGAATTGTAGAGCGAAAATGAAACTACTGATAGCGCAGTTCATCACATTGGGAAACACAAGAGAACGGGCAGAGAAATGAGACTCGGTGCACAGATAGGAGATTATGAAATGGATGAGATCATTCTTGATCTGGGATCAAAAGTAAATGTCTTAACCAAACAGACATGGCAGCAAATGGGGAGACCAAAGCTGTTATGGTCACCTATCCAGTTGAGAATGGCCAATCAAGAGAAAGTAATACCCTTTGGATGGTTAGACAATGTGGTTGTTGACATTGATGGAGTACAGAGTCACGCAAATTTTGAGGTTATCGAGATTGTTGATGCTAGTCAGCCTTTTCCTGCGCTGTTGGGAATTGACTGGGCTATCGATAACCTCGCCATCATAAACTTGAAGACAAGGAAGATGATCTTTGAAGGAAAACATCTCAGGGTAATCGCACCACTAGACCCTGCGGATGGAGACAGATACAGCGAGCCGATTTAGGAGGAATCCAGAGCTCAAGATTTGGACCGGCTGTATAAGGTGACTGCCAACCAGGACGACTATATTAATCCAACTGCGGATGGAACACTCAGCTGGAGATGCGACAATTCTTGTATTTCAGACTCTGATGCAGGATTGGAGAACTGGCAAAGTTGCATGCACGAAGTATCTGCGAGGAGATGCACGCAAGTTACAAAGTCACTGCGCTGGATTGGAAAGGAGGTAAGCCCAATCCCAACTTATGATGGTTTAGCTAATGTTTACTCCGTTATCAAAGATTATACTACAGCAATTGCAGATGAACATCGCTTACCAGCATTAGATATCGCACTGCGTGAGACACCTTCCAGATGGTGGGCTGCGCATAAGCACACATTGACCACATGGGATCAATGTAGAATAAAGATGCAAATCAAGTTTGCTGATAAGGTTACCCTACCCTTTGAGAGATACAATGGACAGACAGATCCAAGACAGCATAATGAGGCCTATTCCTTCACTGATGGTTTTTCGAGATATCATCAGATAAGAATTGATCCCGTGGATAGACACAAGACCACTTTTGCCACCGAATGGGGGTCGTTCCAGTAAACAGTGATGCCATTTGGCCTGAAGAATGCGCCTGCCATCTTTTCCAGAGTTGTGGTCGCAGCATTCAAAGACTTCATGCATAAGTTTTTAGAAGCTTATTTCGATGATTGGACAGTATTCGGGTTGCTGAAGGACCATTGTGCAAATCTGAGATTGATGCTAGAAAAGTGTAGACAACATTAGATGTCGCTCAACCTGAAGAAGTGTATTTTTTGTGTACCTTACAGGATTTTGTTAGGACATATTGTGTGCAAACAAGGCTTGATGGTTGATCCTACGAAGATCGCAGTCATTGTAAACTTGCCCACACCCAATACAGTCAAACAATTGCACACTACGTTGGGACATACCAGTTATTACAGAAAATTTATAAAGGGGTATGCACAGATAACCGTAGCAATGGAGAAGTTTTTGAAGAAAGATGCACCGTTCATTTGGAACGCAGAGTGTGAACAAGGTTTTGACAGCTTGAAAGAGAAAATGGTCACTGCGCTGATCCTAGTTTTTCCAAACTGGGAAAAGCCATTTCATGTTCATGTTGATGCGTCATGTATAGCATTGGGAGTTGTCTTAGCACAACCAAGGGAGGGAGGTATTGACCACCCCATCGCATTTTCGAGCAGGAAGTTCTCATCTGCCGAAAAGAATTACACCACTACTGAGAGAGAAGGCCTAGCTATGGTCTATGCACTGCAGAAGTTCAGACACTATTTGCTTGGTGCACACTTCCTTATGTTCACTGACCATTCTGCTTTGAAATACCTGGTCAACAAGCCAGTGTTAGGGGGGTGAATATGCAGATGGTTATTACTCTTTCAGGAGTATGACTTTGAGATTGTGGTTAATCCAGGTAGATTAAACTTGGGACCTGATCATCTGTCAAGGATTGAGTCAGGATAAGAGCCTACGAATCTTGAAGACAATCTGCCTGACGCGCAATTATTTGCTATCCAGATAGTTGATGATTACTATAAAGACATCATAGACTTTTTGACTACTGGGTTAGCACCCATAGAGTTCACTACGCAGCAAAAGAAGCAGTTGGTAGTGCGAGCAGCAGACTTCACCATTATCACAGGTCATTTATATAAATTGGGACCAGATGAAGTATTGCGCAGGTGTGTTTTAGAACACGAGAAACCATTCATATTAGCAGATGCACACTCAGGAGCAGCAAGAGGTCACTAGGCAGGAAAGGCTACTGCGCAGAAGATATTGCGAGTAGGGCTATGGTGGCCTACGATTCACAAAGATGCAAAGGAGCATTGCCAGAGCTACGATGTGTGTCAGAGGACAGGAAATCCATCGCGAAGAGATGAGATGCCATTAAATCCACAGCTGACATTACAGGCATTTGAGAAATGGGAAATTGATTTTGTAGGACCTATAAACCCATCGGGAAAGAGAACTGGTGCGAGATACATTATTACTGCAACTGATTACCTCACCAGATGGGTAGAAGCGAAACCAGTAAAGGACTATAGCGCAGGTACTGCCGCGCAGTTCATATTTGAAGACATCCTTACGAGGTTTGGATGCCCAAAGATTTTGATGAGTGATCAAGGAACTCACTTTTTGAACAGAACCATTGAGGCATTGACAAAAGAATTATGTGTTCATCATCAACGAAGTACACCATATCATCCGCAGGCGAATGGAATTGTTGAAGCATTCAATAAAATAATGGAGAATGTGCTAACCAAGGTATGCAATATGAATTGGGATGATTGGGACCTGCACATTCCCGCTATGTTATGGGCATACAGAACCACGTGCAAGAAGTTGACTGGCCAGATACCATTCAGGCTGGCCTATGGACAGGAAGCCATTATGCCTATGGAATACATTATTCCCAGCTTGAGAATAGCTGCGTTTACAAGAATGGAAGATCGCGACACGCTAGAAGAAAGGCTTATACATTTGGTTGGTCTAGAGGAAGATCTCTTCATCGCAGGATTCCACCAACAAGTGCAAAAGGAAAGAGAAAAAGCATGGCATGATTGCCACATCAAGAAGAAGTCTTTCTAGGTAGGTGATCTAGTCCTCCTATATGATAGCAAGTTTATGAAATTTCCTGGAAAGTTTAAAATGCATTGGCTTGGCCCATATACTATTGTGCATGTTACTAATGGTGGCGCAGTTCAGTTAGCCACATTAGCAGGAGATAACTTGCTCGGTTTAATTAATGGAAGCAGACTAAAACCCTATCGAGATAGTCCTACTTCGTAGAACCTATGATGATCAGAAAAAGGGGAAATTTCTAAGTGCCAAGTACAGTTGAAATTGGGCACTAGAAAGGGGGAAGAATATGTACACAATGTATGATAAGGAATATGTATATACCACGCAGCACTGTTAAGATGTGCTGCTGCGCTAAAAAAAAAAAAAAAAAGAGGAATCTCACAGTTGCGAAGTCCAAAAGGAAACTGCGAAGATCAGGTGAACGAGGAAAGATGTTAAGTTCAGAGGAAAGAAACCAGGCACCGCGAAGTAACTGCGTAGGAGCAATGATGACCTTTCGTGCAGTTCAACACAACACTCCAAAAAAATAGTCATTACACTGTTAGTCTAGAAATATAGCCGTTACACAGTACTTTTCCAGTGACCACTTGGGCATTTAACACACAGATAGTCGTTCTGAATGAATTTATGAAGGAAAGGACCGAAGGATCCGCCAGATTTGGCCAACGGATACAACATTTAATGCTTATCTAGCCGTTAAGGGGAACGAAGGGGATCAGCTGCGCCTATAAGTAATGCTACATTCAGAATCGTGGGCGTTACCGAACACTTAGTATTTTTCTGCGCACATTACTTTGCAAGTTGTTTTCAGTCAGCCGTCCAAAACTCTATGGATGTTGTCCAGTGGATGTCTGAGTGGACCACCATTGAAGAAGAATTCACGATCCAGGAAACTGTGAAGTTATTTCAATACAAAGGGATCGAAGGGTTAATGAGAACCCCATCCAAGAAGGGTGTTTTAGAACCAGGTCAAGCGTCTAGATGATCACCAAGACATGGTCCAAAAATGCAGGACAAAGGAAAAGATCCAGTGCAACCGATAATGAAGGTACCGAAGATGGCTTCGATAGTACAGAAGCCGCCAATAGTTGATAAGGAGATACCTTTGACAATGACTCCAGACTATATCTCACCGCATGCACGAGACACACCGGTCTTCGGATTGGAAAAGAATGCAAAGTACGACATCCTGTTATAACCCATATCCAAGCACATCGATGTCGATAAGAATTTACTGGGTAAAATCCCAGAATGTAAGTGGGAAGATTTTGATTTGCTTCAGATGCAGAAGGATGAACCCAATGAACCTAAGTTCCCACAGTTCCAACCTGACCAGTACATGTGCTGGAAGAAAGATGCAAAGGGCGAACTTAACTTGGTCGCGGAAAGTTGGTTATCTGGACTAGTCAAGTCGGGACTGATCAATCTGCTCAGACTCCCGCATTTTGACAGATCACCAGAGCTGAATGTGGTGGTGCGAACACTGATGGCGTGCATTCACCAGGGATATTTTTGGCTTGACCGCAATGTCGACCTGACCATTGATATTATCCATCGCATCACTGGGTTGAGTAAAAGGGGTAAAGACCCAAGTAAATTTTTCCAAGGGAAAAGTAAGGACAAAGAAGCCGTGGCAAAGATGAAGAAAACTCAAACTGTTGTCAAAGGAAAGAGGGGCTTTCAGACAAAATAAATAGATGATAAAGAAATGAGGCTTATCACGCAGCTGTTAGCCAGCAATATTTAAGGAAATGTAGGCCTCTAGAGGTACCTACGGGTGCAGTACTGCTTTTCGCCACCGTCACGGAGGGAGAGCAGTTCAACTGGTGTCAATACCTATTGAACGAGTTCTTGGAGGAACTTAATGACACGCAGATCAATGGCAGAAATTTCCATTTTACATGGCTGATAGTGTTGATCGCCTTCATCGGGTGGAAGGAGCCAAAGGATTATGTTGGCATATTCACAGATACCAATGATTACAGAGGAGCCTGCTATTCAAATCTTTGGGCAAATCTGAACTCGCAGAGACAGCACGCGATAGCTGAGGTTTTCTACCCGTATTATAGCCAGTTGCGCGACACAATCATCCTCACGCCACGGATAACAAAACAGGTAACGAGTAGGTATATCCTCATTGTTGATTTTTATGCTAACATGCATAGTATTCACATTTCATCCAAAGCACAGAAGAAGAACGTGCAATGGTTCGCAGGAAACTACCACATGTACGAAGATGATATTGATAATATCATGAAGGAATGGCCTGCTGAGTTTAGAGTGGAAATTGTAGATGTCACAAGCGACTCTGGAGAGGACGAACCTATTCTATGTCCTATTACTGAAGAAAAGGAGACAGGAAAAAGGAAAGAACCTGAGAGCCCGGGACAGAAAAAGGGAGCGCGGGAGAAGCAGAAGGATGATAAAAGTCAGTTAAATGCAGTACTCCACGATGATGATTATGAAACAATAGCGACAAGGGTCACAGATTCGATGGAATATCTTATGACCGACAAGGAGAAAAAGGACAAGGCAATTCAGGAAAGTCTACAGAAGAATATGACCACGCTATAGGGAATTATAGAGAAAATATAAGAAGTACACAAGAGGTTACCCTTGTTGCGGGACGCAGAGTCCGAAGGGAAGTCGGGAGGAACTTTGCAGCAGAAGGAGCCGCAACTAACCATGACCGTGCCTGAAAAGTCCCGTATTGTCCATCTTGATCCATTAACAGTAAGCCTGCCACTGCCAGAACAACTACTGTTGGACACAAAGGATGTCAAGCGTGTGGATCTCGACCTTGCGAAGATACCTCTTCCTGGTCTACACTACTTACATCTGCAGGTGGTTGAAGAAATGCATGAGAGAACTACTGACGCGCTGAAAGGACAAGCTGAGCTGCAAACAGCTAATAAGCAGTTGGAGGAATCTAGCTCGCGGAGAGCTATGCAATTGCAGGATGAGCAGGATCGTCGGAAAAGACTAGAGTCCATGATCATTGCGGTCGCAGATGATATAGAAGAATTTGAAGTACAGGTCGACCCCGCGGACACTGCCGTTAATATTGGTGAGCTGGTTAACAATCTCAAGACAGAGATGCAAGATATGGAGATCATCCATGAAGCTAAGGTTGCTTCCTTGTAGGCACAGATCAATCCATAGACCCCACCAGATCATCAACAATTGAGAGAAAAGGAAGTGAAGGCCGCAGTAGAAATCATAGCCACCGAGGTGGCTAAGTGCCAAAGTTTGTTAGAAGAGGCATCGAAGGCATTCACCGCCCTTGAAGAGAACCCAGCATTGCTGCAAGTAAAGAACGTTGTGAAAGATAAGCAAGCAGCACTAGAACAGTTGCATGCAGAAGTGAAAGCCCTGCTACCAAGAGACAGGCTTCAGAAGTATCGGGAAATCAATGCGCTAAAGAAGGAACTGCAAGCCTTAAGAGAAAAAGAGACTGAAATGGGTGATAAGTCACAACTCTTACTGGAGGATGCCATCACGATCTCGCAGGAGATCGAGGAGAAGTTAAACGAGTTGCGTGAGAATCAAGAACAGGTGGAAGTCCAGGTTGACGATGAAATAACACTTGATATGCTGGAAACAATCAAGCAAGTCGAGCAAGACACGAAGGACATAATCGAAAAGTTGATTGCCACATACAATGATTTCGCTGCGAAGCTTGCTCCGCAGCCGGAGGAACAGCTTGGAGAAGTTGCAGGTGGTTCGAGGGCGAGCCACATGTAAGTGTTAGGGGCCTGTTGGGCCTGGCCCAAGTGGGGCATTGTTTAGCAAGAAGGATTTTTGGAACTGTGGAATTGAGCGCAGTTCAGTTGAATTATTTTTGCATAAGTTTTGGGATGCTGCAAAGTTGCGTGCAGCGCAGTGTTAGAAGAGCTGTGAAGATCAGTGCTGCGAGGAGACAGCGCTGCGATGTGTCCAGTCTACGTGGATCCGGCAAAGCAGAGTGTTGGACGGAAGACGGCACAGATTTCGGTTAGACCAGCGGTGGTCTATTTTTGGTAAAGATGCTCCAAGAATACCAAGTGGTGGGTAGGAGCAAAGAGGAAAGAAAGTGACTGGTTGCACATGTGAAAGAACCACTACCTGAACCAGTCGCACGAGACCGTTAGAGGAAGAATGGCTAGGTGAAAGTGACATGTTGGCATGCGTGCAACAGGAAGGCCGATAGCGACGTGAGCATGCGCTGCGGGTAGGCCACGACGGAATATTCACTACCAGAAGCCAGCACATCCGGTTAAGGGAAAACCATGATAGTTTTGTAAACCTAAGGGTTTTGGCCTTCGAATTGTAAAGACATGACCTACGGACATGATCTATAAATAATGCATTTTTGTATGGGAAAGGGTTAATCTTCAATGTTGATCTTTCGGGTTATTGTTGACTCTCTTTTTGTATTGTTCTCGTTATCGATTTGATAAACCTCTGTGAAGAACATCTTGTAAAGGCTCTACAAGCTGTGTGCGCAGAATCATATTGAGAGAGAAGAGAGTCTGTAGCTTGGTGCGCAGACAAAGAACTGTTGTACCTTTCCCAGAGACTAATATAACAATAGTTCTTATGGACGTAGCCTCCATCCTGGGGGTGAACCACGTTAAATTTTGTGTAGTGTGATTGTTGTGTTTCTGCATTTGCTTATTTGCTTACATTGGATGCTTGGATTCTCGTTTATCAGTTGGTGTGTTAATGCTTTTATATGTATTCGCCATAGGATAAAGATGGGAATGACATGTTAAGCATTGCGAGAATGAATGAATGTCGAATGCTCAGTACTCCAAGTCTGTGAAAGTATCGGTTCCTTGAATAATCACATGTGCATATAACGTTTAGATTGTATAACTCTTCAACGCGCAGCACCAGGTGCAAGCAGCATTGTATGTTCGTCTGCTTGTACTTGTTATAAAGGGAAATAATCTAAGGCAGTAGATGAATGATTAAGTGTTAAAGTAAAATCTCCATAATGGTTAAGTTGTGAAGAGGAAGCGTATAATCCAGTTGCGATGTCCTGTTATTTGTAATCCGCCCGAACCACGTAGCCCTTGGGTGCACTGGTTGTGCAAGTGGTTATTTCATGGAAGTGCGGACCGCGACACAGTCTATCGTAGCGCAGCCCTCAACTCGCAGCGCAGGTCTAATAGTGTGTTGCGCGGTAGTCCTATCCAAACAACTCATCACATCACTGTGGAAACCTGATTCCATAGTGCCCCCATAGCTACACCTCGGGTGAGACCTCAACCTGTTCACAGGCTGTTGCTGAAAGGGCCGGTGAGAAGGGGTTTTGTTGGTTCCTTGAAACCAATAAGAACCTGGGTCTACATTGGAAACCTCTAGATCAGTACTTAATCCAACAATCCCTTATGATCCAAGGGATTACTGCGTTGAAGTCAAAAGTCGACTCCCATTTACCTATCCTTGTTTCATTCACCTCACCCATCATAGCAACCTGGTTAAGTCTGTAAGTGAGAATCATGGAAAATTTTAGGGGCTAATCGTAGCCCATGGGCTAAATTTAGGGGTTTTACATTTTTAATGGGCTAATTTTTTATTAAATGCCCATTAGTTATGATTATCACACATTTTATTTATTTATTTTTAATGAATAGGGGGTTAGCCCCATTGAATTTAGAAAGGGTAGCCAAAATAAAACAATTTAGCCCCTCTAAAAATCGATCTAAACCTCTATTCTCCCATGAAAATTGTTAGGCAGCTCCATTTTGCCCCCGATTTCCAGAAATGGTAGTTTCTAGGGGCTCTTTTTCCCTCTATCGATCATGGAAATCAAAGTCAATGTTACATTCGTTCAGATTTTATGAGTTGAGTCTCATTTTGCAACTTGCTTAATGTCCACATGAGAAGGGAAGTTGATATTTACTATTAGGTCTTATAGCAACCCATTTTCATCTAGGATATTTTAGAATTCCATTTCCTCAAATCCAAAGTTTCCCCAAGACTTCACAATATTTTATAATTTAGTGAAATATTCGCCAAGACTTTACAAGGTTTTATAATTTAGTGAATGATTCGCCAAGAGTTTACAAGGATTTATAATTTAGTCAAATATTTATCAATAGTTTATAAGAGTATATAATTCAATGAGAGATTCACCAAGAAATTATGAAAACATAATATAACATTGATCAAATAGTCTTCATATTTTCTTATATATCATGGGGATTCGCCCATTTATTATACATATAAATTTTGGGGGGGTTCTTAAAATTTTCCTTGGTGAGAATATCTAAAGGGCTTCATAAAATATCAGGTATTCTGATTAAACACAGGTTATATTATTCTGGTTGTTTGCTTAATATATCACTATTTTCATGTTGTTGATGTTTTAGCTTATTGCTTGGTTTGGTAGGAAAGGAGGAGCGCACTGGGTCATTGGTCATTTGCTTGGATGAGGGCTTCACCAATCTCTCATTTGATCTTGCAAAGGAAATATCCATCATTACATAAATCATATGCCATAATCAAGTAAGTGTTTCACTCTCATTTCTCTATTTTAATTTTCATACAAGGGTCACTCTCAGCATAATAAACAGTAAAACCCTCACTCTAAAATTATAAAAATTCTCTGAGTCACACTTCTTGGAAATTTGGCAAATCCCTTATGGGTATTATTTCTTACCCATGGACCTCACTATCCTCCTCAATGTATCATCATTGAGGACTCCTTATTCCCTGTAGAGAAGCCACTAATATGTAGGCAATTCGCCCTCCTAGAGTTTTGATCATTTTCCTATTCTGTGGCTTTTTCCTTTTGCTTATGGACTTAGACACTGTCATATCTCTCACTAACAGAATCATCCAAGGTGTTAGGAAGTTTTAATATTCTTCCAAATCATTATCTTGGGAATCTTTAAGTTTTCCCATTCAAATCCCCCCAGGGTAGTGACTTAGTCATTTTTCACCTAGCACCATCATCCTAGATCTTGTGTATAACTCTCTAGCCACTAAAATTATTCCTTTGGATTGTATTTCCACATCTTTAAGCCTCACAATCCAATCGTTGTGCACTCGGTGGCTATATTTATTGATCTGGTGTTTTATCATCTACATACCTTACGTACTCTATAGCCATAGTTTGATCTGGTGTCTTATATTTAGGTCTTTCCTTTTAGGTTATATTAGGTTCTCCCCATTTGTCATTCTATTCTAAGTGGCATAAAGTGAAGAGAATCCTAACTAGCATGACAACCGATCCATTTTGGGGGTCAGGATCCTCTAAGATCATCTCTTTAGTTTCCTAGCTCCTCTATCGTCTTGAATAGGAGTCATCTCAACGGGGAAACTACAAGTTGCGTGATAACATTTTTGGTACCATTGTCGGGGAGGTAGAGGCTTAACGCAGGTGTATGCGAGTATCCGTGTGTTATTTCTAATCATATTGCATCTGGTCTTAAAATTGGTGGTTACATTTTGTTGTGCTTAAGATTCTTAACATCAAATATTTTCACTTATCTCACCTCTACATTTTGACATAATCCTCTTGGTGTACGAAGCCTTTAAGTTCACCTGGTGACTCCACGACGCGACTCTAATAAGAAGGGAATCCGACCAATCAATCTTAAAATCTTAGATCACTCATATATCCCTAAAGGAACCCCTGTAACTTATACTCGAAATTATAATCGAAGAAACCATAAAGAGAAGTCATCTGAATTATTTTGGAAGATTTCAAATCCTACTGGTTAACTGAGTAACATTTTTGGGTCTCCTTTTAACTCTCCACCTTTGTCTCAATATAATCCAATGGCTGGTGTAAATGTTGATGGTAACCAAAACAACCCTCCACCTAATCCTAGACCTTTCAGAAGACAAGCAAGAGCTTCTCCTTTCGATTTTTCCCAAATTCAGAGAGCTCCTCATGACATTCCTGATAAATATTTTGAGAAAGTCCCCAATTTTAATGGAAATTGTGCCACTACAATTGAAGATCATATTGATATGGTATGGAAACACATGGAAGCATATGGGGCATCTGACAAAGATGTGTTCATGAGGGGACTCTTTGCCTCTTTAGAAGGAGAATCACGTAAGTGGTTTGATAGATTACCTGCACCATCCATATATGGGTATGATAATTTTGTGACAAAATTAATTGATGAATGGTCAGCCAAACTAGATGGTAAATATCTCCTAAATCAGTTATTTGTGATCAAGAAAAGCAGAATGAGTCAGTCCATGAATTTAACCTTGGATTTGATAGGACTGTTGCAAGCATCCCTGAGGATATTAGGCGAAAATATCAAGCCATTCTCATCCATTACCTCAATTCATTTGAAGGATGGCTTGGATATCATTTGAAAGAAAAAAATCCTGCTGACCTTAAGACTTCACAAACTAATGCCAAAATTGTTTTCTAATGGGTAAACAATTTTTTTTTTATCATTATGCCCCTACCCAATCTAGAAGTGAGCTCGGATCTAGAAAAGCTGAGCCTATTGTTGAACAAAAGGATACAATGGAGAGTATGCAAGAGATGATGGAAAATTTGATTATCCTTGCTAGAGATATGATGAAGAGTAGGGAAGTCGAGCATTATAGGAATACTTACGACCCTAAACCTTATTGGAATAAAAATAGGTGGCCTGAGTCAGAATATAGTAGGCGTTGTCCTGTAGTCCCTAGGCGTTGTCCTGTAGTCCCTAGGCATTGTCCTGTAGTCCTTAGTCTTCTAAACATAAGAATGTTAATTGGTGTGATGAGCTTGAAGACGATTTTAGCCATACCAGTTATCCAGATCCAGATGACCAACCCGAAAAAATCAATTTAGTTCAAAATTTATCTTTTGATGATGATTTTAGGAGAATATTACTAGATAAAGAGGAATAATTTGATGTAGAATAAGCCACTTCGTGTTATGAAACTAAGAAACCTAAATTTAAGAAATAATCCCAAGTCCAAATATATCAAAGATGTAATCAATGCCCAAAACCACCCACTTTCCTTGACAAGCGTATTAGTGTGCACAATGAAAATAAAGAGGATCAACTTGCTATTCCTTGTGATTATAAATTGAACATCGATATAGAGAAGGAATTGAGCAAGATTGTGCATAATGTTCATATCACTAAGTTAATGAAGGTCCGTCTATAAGAGGGAAAGTAGAGCAATTCTTTGAAAGCATTCATCAAAAGGATAGTCTTGAAATGGCCTTCAAGTCGTGTCATATTCAGATCCTTATTAGGAATGAGATTAGGAAATATGAGAAAGATCCTCCTATACATATCCAATCAACAATCTATGAATGGAATAATGGTGGTCACCCTTCCTTCTAACTTACCTTACACATTCAGAATATGCTCCTCCATAATTGCATGCTAGACTCAGGAGAAACTATGAATGCCATGCCTTTGCACATCATGAAGGAGATGGGGTTAGTGATTACAAGACCATATGGATATGTCTCTGTGGCATTGATTCAAGGCATGTACAAGCATACAACTTGATCAAAAACTTAAGAGCTGATTTATTTGCATGCTCAAACATATCCACCATGATGGATGTAGTGGTGATCGACTTGCCTCCAGGTTATGGAATGTTGCTTTCTCGGAAGTGGGCTGCAAGATTGGGTGGATATCTTATGATAGACTTGTCTTATGTTTTTGTTCCCAATTCAGATGGTGTTTTGATTCAAATTAATAGGGAACCTTTCATTGAGGGGCATCTTGAAACATTTGAATATGGGATGAGAAACACCTATCGGGATGGTCTTCTCAATTCTGGAAGGGTTTGCATGGTTAGCAGTGAAGATGATTTGAATGACATCCATACTACATGTTATTTAGGGTTTGATGGATCTAATCCACGTTCCTCGGATGAGGAATAGGAGCAAGCCAGAATGAGGGAAGAATTCATCCATCAAGATTATTTGGGATAAAAATTTCCTCCAGATGCTATTATCCCTTATGATCAAATAAGGGAGCATCCCCCTGTCAATGATGAGCATTATTCTGATGCCCCTGACCGACTTTCTCACCAATCCTTGGAAGATGCTGAACAAGAAAATCAAAATAGCCCTATAAAATATATGATCCCTCCTCCATAGAAAAAAATTTATCGTACTATTAGGGAGATCATGAGAAATATGTAAGAAAATTTAGAAAGAAACATGAGAGGCCTAGAGCCAAGATGCTGGTGGGAATATGCATTAATTAATGATTCCCCATAAGGAGAATTTTCTTTAAATAATCTCGTTATCTTTCAAGAATATTCTCCTCTTGTGAATGAAGAAAGTGAGGCTGAACCTTCTCCATTACATCCCCCTACAAGAAATTTCCCAAGCTTCTTGCTACCCCATGAGTTACCCATTCCCGAAGAAAGTATCCCGCATAGTAATCCATATCACATTCCTACTCCCCCTCCAACATTTTTAGAGAGCCAAGCTCATAAATTTAGAGATATGGCTTCGAATCCTCCCGGACCATCAGAATCTCCAGCCTAGTAGCTTCGAGATATGGTCGTTCCAATACCCTCTGGGGAAGGCACTAGCAAAAATCATGAACATTCTCATGTGCCTTCTCCCATATCAAGGGATATGGAAAGAGTTTTCAAATATTTTTGGATTGTGGGTGAAATGCCTAAATTCATCATTTCCTCTCCATCAAGTGGAGCCAGTGCAACTCTTGAAGAAATGAGAAGGGATATTAGGGAAGTTCTAATTGGGAAAGTTGTCATCCCAATAGATGGAGGTCATCCACGTTTCAAAGCAATAATTCCTCAAAGGGACCTTAGAAGTCATAATATTCATGTTCATGAAAATGTCAATGTTTCAATTTTTCCCATATGTGATATTGAAGTAATCCCTTCGTCTATTAACCGATGTAGATTCTAATGCAGTGATAGGTTCATTGTTCAAGATCATATTTTTAATGTTATATATATAAGATCTAATAATATTTGGGTGGGCCCCCTCACAGTAGAACAATTTTTGGGAGATATGTACTTTCTCTCTACTGTGGATGGCTATCATTTTTTAGCTCCCTGTCAATCAAGTTCATTTGAGGGATTATATCCCTGATCTACCATAGTTCGAACCATTTTTCTTTGTTGTTAGGGTAGGGTTGAATAAGCTCACTTGAGAAGTAGTTAGATTTTTCTTTTTGCTTCTCCTTGTGTCTGTTCTCTTTTCCTGCAATTAATAAAACAGGATAAAACTTTATTTTCAGGCAGTAGATTAGCATTTCATTTCAGCGCTTTATTTTAGCATTTTAGTTTTTTTTCTCTATATATTTATATGATGAGCACTGACAATTGGTTTGCAAATATTGGATAGCGTTGGCATTGTGCAGGTAGCAGGTATCTATTTGAAGATGATGCAGAGCAAATCAGGTGCATGTTCGTTGATGATGAGGGGGGTGTTTGTAACATACCCAATACTTGAGACATTTTATGTTTGTGGAAAACATTGTCTTAACTTTTATTGTAAAGTTTTATATTTGACCCAAGTGGTCAAGGATGACTGTAAATGCATAATATTATTATTTAATAAAATAAAATAGGAGACACTCACCCAAAGACACTGTTGAAAGAGTGCTTACTGACCCACTAGGAGGAATGGAATCTGGGGTAGAAGGCAATGGACAAGTGGCAACATCATGAACTCAGTAACTAGCTGTTGTTATGGGACAACTCCCTTAAATTGTGGTCAAGTTCCCTGGAATGTGGAACTGGAGCTTGAGGCTCATTTATTGAAACTGGACACTAAAATACTTAGGCGGATTTTACAAGACATCAAATTTGAGTAGAGGGTCATACTTTTTCTAACGAGAAAATTTACCTTGTGGTTCTGTTGTATGCACATAAGATATTCGATGAGGGGAAGCTATGTTTTGAGTTGTAGTGTAAGTCTGTCTGATTTCTGCTGAGTGCAGAGTTTTCCAGCTGAGTGCAGAGGTTTTTGATATGTATGCAAGTCTCCATTGATTGCTGAAGTACATAGGTGAGGTGTATGCAAGTCTCCATTGATTGTTGAAGTACATAGGTGAGGTGTATGCAAGTCTCCATTGATTGCTGAAGTACAACCTGAGTGCCTTGCTTCTACACAAAGTCTTCTTCCTAGTGATTCGGTAAACAGGCTCGAGAGTCCAAGGGAGCAAGTGATTTGGTTGCTTCTTCTTGAGAAGGTTGGGAGGAACAGGCCTCTTTAGTTGTTTGTCCACCCTATCAAGCTATCAGGTTTTCACTTGTTATGTTTTCCTTCTGCACTAGTTAAACTATGTTGTTTAGATTGTTTAAAAATGTTATTTTCTGGTTATCAGTTAGCTGAACTATTGAATGATCTGTTGATTAAGTTAAATTAGTTTCTACATATTTAATGAATGAATGAGATGATAAAAGTGAATGAACAAAATATCTTCCTATATTTTTCCTTTCGTCATAGATGATGTACTCTAGTACAGGAAGTGTATAATTAACTTTGAAGATGAGATTAGAAAATAGCAGTAAGTTTATATTTCAAATAGAATATGTCTTTTATGATATACTACTCCTATAGCATAGAAAAATCCATACTATATACTATAGCAGTCCCAGGTTTTGTTATCAATGTAAATGTATTTTTATGCTAGTTTCTATTAAAAAAATAGCAAAAATTATATAGGGTTTCATCTCATAATACAAATTGAAATATCTAGTTATACATTACTATTCTTTTCAAAAGATAAAAACAATGTTTTAAAAATAGAGTCTATATACTTATACATCATATATCAAAACTGAACGTTAATTACTCTCAAGAATATTTAAATATATATCATAAACAGCTTACTAGCTACTAGACAGTTTGTCAAGCATCTTATGGAGTATTAATACAAACCCTAAGCTGTAGAATTATCATTTAAGATATTTCCATAAACTATTGCATCATTTCTTACATAGAAATTATAATCTCTCTTCCAAACAAACCACTTGAATAACATAGCACAATATCTATGTAATAATTTAAACAATATATAGAGTTAACACACTAAATTATATTAATATTTCCCTTATAGCAGTAATGCAAAATCCTTTGATGCAAATAATATAGAAACTCTAAACATTTCTGCACGGACCTTTTATGAAAACCCTCATCACCTTTCAACATAAATTATAATATATCGATTATACAAGTATCGAACCATTACGTAGTAATACTGTAAAAACAAGCAAACATACAGTAGGAATATAATACCAGTAACCAATTTAACACAGGAACAATTTCACATAAGCAACGTTAAGGATCGAGACCTGTATAGGCTCATCTGAGGGTTTAACCCACACATTAAAAACAATAACAAAATGTTAAACAACTTCTAGTTTCCTACTTAACCATTTACAGAATCCAAATAAGAGACGAGGATTCGAGTCTCCATTGGAGAGCTCACCCTTACGTTGAGCGTAAGGTTCAGTGAAATTTACAAAACATAAATCCATGCAGTGTTAGGCCCAAGCCTAAACCCTGTAGAGCAATCGGGTTGCACATTAAAATAAAACCCCAAACTTATTACAATATAACAGTAATTAATGAAACAAAGTCCATCTCACAAGTGATCCAGGGCTCGAGTAATTAATGTTTTAAGCTGTGTAAGTTACAGTAACTTACACAGCTTAAAACATTTCAACTAATATTTTTCAGAACCAACTTGCATTGTTAATATCTTGTAAACAGGCTTATAAGATCGACAGTACAATCTTTCAGAATAACTATTTGGAGCCAACAAAGGTTACGGGCTCGAGTCTCAACTCGCCCAGGCTTTTATCATTTAAAACAATAAACATTAAGAAATTATAAGTTATATTCTAAAATTCATCGACGGGCTCAGGGGTTTAAACCCTATAGAATTTCTTCATATATTTTCATAAATCGAAGTTAGGGTTTATCCCTTCCATCATTAACCAAAAGGAAAACTCCAAAACCATTTTACGCAGAGTTACAATACATTTTCCATTAAAAACGAGCAAACCATTCTTATTAATAAAGTATAGTATTACATTGCAGTTGAACTTCCAGGAAGACCAACATTACTCTTTTAAAAACAACTTCCTACCAACACTACAGGGGAAACCCCAACTTGGGTCAATGGCTAGAAAACAAACTACTGAAGCATTGTAACCTCGACAACCATTTTTACAAATGGAGTTTTGCACTGACGAAGAGAAACAAAATATTACATCCTTGTTGACAGAGGAAACCGGTCTGACCAAGGCTTACCAGTGAATGTACACCATGGTGGCTCGTCCCTTCGACTTCACTGTGGATAAAAGATCTTACCCTGCCATAAAAACATAAACCAGGTAAGACACTGATGCAATCTCAACACAGTATTGAAAATCAAATGAGGGTTTATATACTGTGTTATAGCTTACCTGGTTAATAACAAACTCAAAGCCGAGGAAAGAACCAAAGGTTGGAAACCCTGTACACGATGCAAAACCCTAACTCCCCATGAACCATCACTCTTCAACTTCCAACTAACACAACGAGTGGAGCATGAATACTAACAGTTATGGCGGCCAAGAAGGCTCAGCCTCCTCCTCCATAATGAAGAGCAACAATAAACCAAAGACCAAAAACCCCAAACTTCGCCGTAGGGTTTGGGCACTATCGAGATGCATTTACGATCTTCACGTGGTCATAATTAATGTGCCAGCTATCACCACGTCGTTGGTATGCAAGAACCCACATTACTATAGTTTCAACATAGTTTCCCATTACATATTTTAATGTGGCGTTGGATGAAAACTCACAACCCACTAATCTATAGTTTAAACCATAACAAATCTTTATACCCCGAAGTATTACTTGGAAACACCATAGTTCACCTTCGCTATGCAGTGTTATGTCGATTTCATCATCTTTTGCAAGGTATGGAGACTCCCACTTTAAGGTGAGTTTATAAAACTAGATCGATGAAGAATAACATTGGTCACCATGAACTGCTTATGCATTCTTAACATCACACACTAATTTTTGTACATGCGGTGTAATTATAACCTTGGCGTTCAACTTACAAGTCACCACTTTAATAAGAATAGGGTCTTTAGTATTCTAACATAAGGCTTAATAGAAACATCACACTATCTCATCAAAAAACCAGAAGTATGCAACCTGTAACCTGGACAGATAAAGAGATGGTGTATTAGCTTTAAGCTAAGTAAGCCTCAAAGGATACACAAAATTCCAACTACCAACAAGAAGTAAATTATAAATAATAATGTACCAATAAATAAATAATATCATAAGTACCATCTATCAGACCTTAACACGGAGTAGAACAAAGTCATAGTATGATTGCAAATGTATGTAGGAGTATAACATAAATATCAAGCATCATATTAAAGGACAATGATTTCATAGTTATAGTTAAAGTATCGTAATACTTATATTCCATGAAATAGTAGGTGTGAAAACATACATAGGAGTATTCATGCATTGAATTGTCGATAAGACAATTAAAAGTTTCTAAGGATAATTACATGTCGTAATTAGTTAATATTAATTATAGGCATTGAATAGACATTTATTACTTCCGCACGTCATTTAATGCTAAATCTAATGCTTAGAAAAAAATTTAAATTTTACAAAATTTTGGGATGTTACATGTAGTATCAGAGCGCGAGATCATACTCTAGGCCTGAAAAAGGCTCACGCGCGCAAACAGAAAATGAAAACAGAAAAACTTAGTTACTAACTTTTGTTTTAATTTGTTTTTGTACAGAACAGTTTGACATTTAATTTGCAGGTATGGAAATACCGGAAGAATCCGTAGAGGACAGATCTCATCATAATGAACGTAATAATAACGAACATGAGAATATTAATAAAGAAATCTATGTAGAATTAAATGATCAATCGTATGAACTTTTACGTATGATTAAAGATTTAAAAACTGAGATAAGAAATGTTAAAGAAGAAAATGAAAGGATTTTAAGAGCACGGGAAGAACTGAACCAGATTTTACTAGAAAAATATCATCATGATGAAAAAGATAAGAGAACAGAAGTAAAATCTGAGTCTGGAACTATGTCCTATAAAAACAGAGATAAGAAAGTAAAATACTATAAAAGTGAAAGTGACTCTTCTTCCGAATCTGATGATAAAACTTATAGAAGAAAACATAATTCTGATCAAGATAGCAATGATAGTGACTGTGGTCCTAAGAAAAAGCATAAACATTATGAACAAATTTCAGGGGAATTTAAGAAGATAAAACCCCCAACATTTAATGGTGAAAATGAAAAGGGTGAGGCAGTTGAAGCATGGTTGTCCGGTATGAAGAATTATTTTCAGATTTATGATTATTCATCTCAGTTAAAAGCTAAAATGGCCATATACAATATGACCGGAAAGGCAGACATTTGGTGGAAGGATATTAAGAGGGTTAAAAGCATTAAAGAAAGAACTATAAAATGGAGTGCATTTAAGAAATTATTCAAGAAAAATTTTTTGTCCGAACAATATTACGAAAATAAGGCAAAAGAGTTTTATGACTTAAAATTGGGTTCTATGAGTATGAAGGAGTTAAGTAGCAAATTTCTCAGTCTGTTAAGGTATGTACCTTACTTAGTTGAAGAGAAACCTAAGGTACAAAGGTTTATGAGTTGCTTACCCTTTAACATAAAAGATAGAATTGAATACGATAATCCTACAACTCTTGAAGAAGCCATGAGAAAGGCCAACTTTTGTTTTGAACAGAATAAGAAAAGAGAAGGTGTATCGAGTTGGAGGAATAATAAACCAAGTAACTATGAGCATAAAAAGAAAACTTTTAATTTCAAGAATTCTAGAAATAATAAAAATTTCAATAACATAAATTTTCAAAGCAATAATTACAGAGGTAATGCACCACAGAATTACACATCTGCAAGAAATGTGCCTAATAATAATGCCATTATTAATGAACAAAGACCACCTTTAAAATGTTATGAATTTAATGGACCGCATACTAGAGCAAACTGCCCACTCAAAAGAAAGACAGTCAGCAACATTCATACGATGCAGACAGAACCAACAGTTGGTGATCTAGCAAGGGAGATGCCCAGAATCAATGCAGCGCTGGAAAATCGACAAGCAGACCATCAAACTTCCATGGTCGAGATCGAAGGTATGATACAAAACAAATCTATCTCTATTCTAATTGATCCAAATGCAAGTTTGAGTTACATATCACCTGATTTAGTGAAAAGTTACAAGTTAAAAGTAGAAAAAATTGATAAATCATGGTTGGTTCAGTTAGCAACAGGAACCAAAATAGAAGTTGTAGAATTTGTAAAAATTGTGATTTGCTTATGAGTCAGTTAAAGACACAAGTTAAATTGAATATTTTACCTTTGGGGTCTTATGACGTATTAATAGGCATGGACTGGCTTGAAAAGCATAGAGTAGTGCTAAACTGTTTTGAAAAGACTTTACCTGTTTAAATAATGATGGAGAAATTGAAACAGTAAAGGGAATCCCTAGAAAAAACTTTTGTTAGACAAATTTATGCTTTGCAAGTTAAAAAGGCTATAAGGAAAGGGTGTAAAATGTTTGCAGTAAATGTAATTAATGAAAAACATTCATCTAAAGAAGATAAGTTAAAATTGGAAGACATACCTATTCTTAAGGACTTTTCTGATGTATTCCCGGAATAAATTCCAGGACTACCTCCGAAAAGGGAACTAGATTTCACCATTGAGTTGGTACTGGGTGCGATGCCGAACTCAAAGGATCCTTACAGAATGAACATTTTAGAACTGAACTAAAATCACAGTTGAAGGAACTAATCGATAAAAACTACATAAGGCCAAGTGTGTCTCCTTGGGGAGCACCAGTTATCTTTGTTAAAAAGAAGGACAGTACCTTGCGATTATGCATAGACTACCGTCAACTAAATAAAATGATTATTAAAAATCGATATCCTTTGCCCCGCATCGATGATCTATTTGATCAAGTAAGCGGAGCATCGATATTTTCTAAAATAGACTTGAGGTCTGGGTACCATCAAGTCCGGATAAAAGATGAAGACATTTTTAAAACTGCTTTCAGGACCCGTTATGGTCATTACGAGTTCGTAGTTATGCCTTTTGGGCTAACTAACACTCCAGCGGTCTTTATCTGTTTAATGAATATTGTTCTACATAAATATCTAGATAAGTTTGTAATTGTGTTCATTGATGATATTCTAATTTATTCTAAAACTAAAGAAGAACACGACGAACACTTAAAAATAATTCTGCAAGTGTTAAGAGAACATCAGCTTTATGCTAAGTTCAATAAATGTGACTTTTACAAAGATAAAATACAATACTTAGGTCACATAATATATAAAGATGGGATCGCGGTTGATCCAGATAAAATAAGAGCAATTAATGAGTGGCCTGTACCGAAAGACGTAACAGATGTACGTTATTTTATGGGAATCACAGGCTACTACAGAAATTTATTGAAGGATTCTCCAGAATTACGAATCCCATAACCTCCTTGCAGAAGAAGGGAAAGGAATTCGTATGGGACCAAAAGTGTGAAGAGAGTTTTAATAAATTAAAAGAATTATTAACAATAGCACCTATATTAAAAATTGCAGATCCAAATAAGGACTTCGTTTTATGCACTGATGCATGCGACAATGGACTTAGTAGGGTCTTAACTCAAGAGGGACATGTAATAGCCTACGAGTCAAGGAAGTTAAAAATTCACGAAAAGAACTACACAACCTAAGATCTAGAGCTGGAAGCCGTGATACATGCATTAAAAATGTTGCGCCATCACTTGATTGGAAAGAAGTTTTCACTAATGACAGATAATAAAGGTTTAAAATATTTGTTGGATCAAACAAATCTGAACGCAAGGCAAGCTAGGTGGCTAGCTTTCCTTAGCGAATATGATTTCAAGATTCAGCACATTAAGGGTAAAGAAAACAAAGTTGGTGATGCCTTAAGCATAAATGCTAAATTAAATTTTGTGGCAGCAATCAGCACTTATAAAACAGATATGGAAAATCAGATCGAAGAAGGAATTAATCAAGATGAAAATTATCATAAATTACATGATAAAATTGTTGAAAATGAATCTGGAAATTTAATAACATATTACAGCATTAACGAAAAAGGTTTAATGACTTATAAAAATAGACTTTATGTACCTAATGTGTCAAAAGTTAAGTTGTTGATTTAAGATGAAGTTCATAAAAGTCCTTATTCGGGACAACCTGGTTATCAGAAAATGATAACTATGCTGAGAAAGGATTACTTTTGGCCAAACATGAAAAATAAAGTAGCTGAATACATAGCTAGGTGCTTTGAATGTCAGCAAATTAAAGCTGAGCATCAACACCTAGCTGGCCTATTATAGCAATTGCCAATTCCAGAATGGAAGTGGGAAATTATAAGTATTGATTTTATAATTGGTTTGCCTAAGAATCAAAAACAGAATGACTCAATAATGGTAGTTGTGGATAAGCTTAGTAAAGAAGCTCATTTTATTCCGGTTAAAACTAATTTTAAAGCTACTAACATTGTTGATGTGTTTATGAAGAAGATCTTTCAGTTACACGGAATTCCTAAGGTAATAATTTATGATTGTGATTCTAAGTTTACTGGAAATTTTTTGACAGCATTGTTTAAAGGTTTAGATACTAAGCTAAACTTCAGTACAGCTTTTCACCCTCAGACTGACAGACAAACTGAAAGGGTGAATCAAATTTTAGAAGACATGTTAAGAATGTATGTAAAAGATTCGCCAACTAAATGGGAAGACTATTTACATTTAGTTGAGTTTGCTTACAATAATCATTATCAAACTTCTGCTAGACTTAGTCCATTTGAGATTTTATATGGAAGGAAATGCAATACTCCTATTTCTTGGAGTAATCCTGTTGACAGATTGATGTTAGGACCAAATTTGTTAAAATAAATGGAGCTAACCGTGAAACAGGTACAAGGCAATTTAAAAATTGCACAAGATAGACAAAAAAATTATGCAGATCTAAAACGAACTGAAAAGGAATTTCAAGTAGGAGATCATGTTTTAGTTAAGGTAAAACCCAAGAAAAGTTCTTTTAAGCTTGGGATTTGTGCTAAACTAGCACCCAGGTATTGTGGACCATTCGAAATTTTGTCAAGGATTGGACCAGTTGCATATCAGTTGGCTTTACCATCTAACTTGAGAATACATAATGTTTTTCACATTTCTGTTTTGAAAAAGTATGTGCACGATGCTACTCATGTGCTAAATTGGAATTACATACAGGTGCAAACCGAAGGATATTTTCAAGTGGAACCGGACTGTATCCTCGACGGGAGGGAAATTATGCTCCAGAATCATACCAAAGGGCAGGTAAATGTGCAATGGGAGCACCTTAGCCCGGATGAATCTACCTCGTAATTAGAAAGTAATATGCGGGAAGCATATCCAATTCTGTTCCAAGGAGGCTCTGATGAAGAATAAGCAACATCGAGGATGATGTTGAGCTTAAGTGGGGGTGTTTGTAACATACCCAATACTTGAGACATTTTATGTTTGTGAAAAACATTGTCTTAACTTTTAGTGTAAAGTTTTATATTTGACCCAAGTGGTCAAGGATGAATGTAAATGCATAATATTATTATTTAATAAAATAAAATTGGAGACACTCACCCAAAGAGACTGTTGGAAGAGTGTTTACTGACCCACTAGGAGGAATGTAATCTGGGGTAGAAGGAAATGGACAAGTGGCAACATCATGAACTCAGTAACTAGCTTTTGTTATGGGATGACTCCCTTAAATTGTGGTCAAGTTCCCTGGAATGTGGAACTGGAGCTTGAGGTTCATTTATTGAAATTGGCCACTAAAATACCTAGGCATCTTTTATAAGTCATCGAATTTGAGCAGAGGCTCATACTTTTTCTGATGAGAAAATTTACCTTATGGTTATGTTGTATGCACACAAGATATTCGATGAGGAGAATCTATGTTTTGAGTTGTAGTGTAAGTCTGTCTGATTTCTGCTGAATGCAGAGTTTTCCAGTTGAGTGCAGAGGTTTTTGATATGTATGCAAGTCTCCATTGATTGTTGAAGTACAACCTGAGTGCCTTGATTCTACACAGAGTCTTCTTCATATTGGTTCAGTAAACAGGCTCGGGGGTCCAAGGGAGCAAGTGATTTGGCTGCTTCTTCTAGAGAAGGTTGGGAGGAACAGGCCTCTTTGGGTGTTTTTCCACCCTATCAAGCTATCAAGTTTTTACTTGTTATGTTTTCCTTCTGCACTAGTTAAACTGTGTTGTTTAGATTGTTTAAAAATGTTATTTTCTGGTTATCAGTTAGATGAACTATTGAATAATCTGCTGATTAAGTTAAATTAGTTTCTATGGATTTAATGAATGAATGAGATGATAAAAGTGAATGAACAAAATATCTTCCTGTATTTTTCCTTTCGTCATAGACAATGTACTCTAGTACAGGAAGTGTATAATTAACTTTGAAGATGAGATTGGAAAATAGCAGTAAGTTTATATTTCAAATAGAATAATTCTTTTATGATATACTACTCCTACAGCATAGCAAAATCCATACTATATACTATAGCAGTTCCAGGTTTTGTTATCAATGTAAATGTATTTTTATGCTAGTTTCTACAAAACAAATAGCAGAAATTATATAGGGTTTCATCTCAGAATACAAATTGAAATATCTAGTTATACATTACTATTCTTTTCATAAGATAAAAACAATTTTTTTTAAACAGAGTCTATATACTTATACATCATATATCAAAACTGAACGTTAATTACTCTCAGGAATATTTAAATATATATCATAAACAGCTTACTAGCTACTAGACAGCTTGTCAAGCATCTTATGGAGTATTAATACAAACCCTAAGCTATAGAATTATCATGTAAGATATTTCCATAAACTATTGCAACATTTCTTACATAGAAATTATAATCTCTCTTCCAAACAAACCACTCGAATAACATAGCATAATATCTATGTAATAATTTAAACAATATATAGAGTTAACACACTAAATTATATTAATATTTCCCTTATAGCAGTAATGCAAAATCCTTCGATGCAAATAATATAGAAACTCTAAACATTTCTGCACAGACCATTTATGAAAACCCTCATCACCTTTCAACATAAATTATAATATATCGATTATACAAGTATCGAACCATTACACAATAATACTGTAAAAACATACAGTAGGAATATATTACCGGTAACCAATTTAACACAGGAACAACTTAACATAAGCAACGTTCAGGATCGAGACCTGTATAGGCTCATCCGAGGGTTTAACCCACACATTAAAAACAATAACAAAACGTTAAACAACTTCTAGTTGCCTACTTAACCATTTACATAATCCAAATAAGAGACGAGGGTTTGAGTCTCCATTGGAGAGCTCACCCTTACGTTGAGCATAAGGTTCAATAAAATTTACAAAACATAAATCCATGCAGTGTTAGGCCCAAGCCTAAACCCTGTAGAGAAATCAGGTTGCACATTAAAATCAAACCCCAAACTTATTACAATATCACAGTAATTAATGAAACAAAGTCCATCTCACAAGTGATCCAGGGCTCGAGTCTCAATACGAGCTCGCCCAAGCTATAACTTACACAACTTAAAACATTTCAACTAATATTTTGCAGAACCAACTCGCATTATTAATATCTTGTAAACAGGCTTATAATACCGACAATACAATCTTTCAGAATAACTGTTTGGAGCCAACAAAGGTTACGGGCTCGAGTCTTAACTCGCCCAGGCTTTTATCATTTAAAACAATCAACATTAAGAACTTATTAGTTATATTCTAAACTTCATCGACGGGCTCATGGGTTTAAACCCTGTATCATTTCTTCATATATTTTCATAAATCGAAGTTAGGTTTTATCCCTTCCATCATTAACCAAAAGGAAAACTCCAAAACCATTTTACGCAAAGTTACAGTACATTTCCATTAAAAACGAGCAAACCATTCTTATTAATAAAGTATAGTATTACATTGCAGTTGAACTACTAGGAAGACCGACATTACTCTTTTAAAAACAACTTCCTACCAACACTACAAGCGAAACCCCAACTCGAGTCAATGCCCAGAAAACCGACTACTGAAGCATTGTAACCTCGACAACCATTTTTACAAATGGAGTTTTGCATTGACGAAGAGAAACAAAATATTATATCCTTGTTGACAGAGGAAACCAGTCTAACCGAGGCTTACCGGTGAATGTACACCATGGTAGCTCGTCCCTTCGACTTCACCGTGGATAAAAGATCTTACCCTGCCATAAAAACATAAACTAGGTTAGACACTGATGCAATCTCAACACAGTATTGAAAATCAAACGAGGGTTTGTATACTGTGTTATAGCTTACCTGGTTAATAACAAACTCGAAGCCGAGGAAAGAACCAAAGGTTAGAAACCCTGTACACGATGCAAAACCATAACTCCCCATGAACCATCACTCTTCAACTTCCAACTAACATGACGAGTGGAGCGTGAATTAGTGCTATGGCGGTCGAGAAGGCCCAGCCTCCTCCTCCATAACAAAGACCAAAAATAAACCAAAGACCAAAAACCCCAAACATCGCCGTAGGGTTTTGGCACTATCGAGATGCATTTACGATCTTCACATGGTCACAATTAATGTGCCAGCTATCACCATGTCGTTGGTATGCAAGAACCCACATTACTATAGCTTCAACATAGTTTCGCATTACATATTTTAATGTGGCGTCAGATGAAAACTCACAACCCACTAATCTATAGTTTAAACCATAACAAATATTTATACCCCAAAGTATTACTTGGAAACACCATAGTTCACCTTTGCTATGCAGTGTTATGTCGATTTCATCATCTTTTGCAAGGTATGGATGCTCCCACTTTAAGGTGAGTTTATAAAACTAGATCGATGAAGAATAACATTGGTCACCATGGACTGCTTATGCATTTTTAACATCACACACTAATTTTTGTACATGTGGTGTAATTATAACCTTAGCGTTCAACTTACAAGTCACCACTTTAATAAGAATAGGGTCTTTAGTATTCTAACATAAGGCTTAATAGAAACATCGCACTATCTCATCAAAAAACCAGAAGTATGCAACCTGTAACCTGGACAGTTAAAGAGATGGTGTATTGGCTTTAAGCTAAGTAAGCCTCAAAGGGTACACCAGATTCCAACTACCAACAAGAAGTAAATTATAAATAATAATGTACTAATAAATAAATAATATCCTAAGTACCATCTATCAAACCTTAACACGGAGTACAACAAAGTCATAGTATGATCGCAACTGTATGTAGGATTATAACATAAATATCAAGCATCATATGAAAGGACGATGATTTCATAGTTATAGTTAAAGTATCATAATACTTATATTCCATGAAATAGTAGGCGTGAAAACAGATATAGGAGTATTCATGCATTGAATTGTCGATAAGACAATTAAAAGTTTCTAAGGATAATTACAGGTCGTAATTAGTTAATATTAAGTATAGGCATTTAATAGACATTTATTACTTCCGCACGTCATTTAATGCTAAATCTAATGCTTAGATTTTTTTTAAATTTTACGAAATTTTGGGATGTTACAATGTTGTGGACCAAATATTCTGGGGTTCTCAAGCACTCTCTCCCTTGGAGCACTTTCCCCAACTGGAGCCATATGTTATCACATATATAGTAGTTGGAGATACCATGATGCAGAAGACCTTATTTTTCTTCCAGTCAGTGCTAGTCCCACATGTGTTAAGTATATTTCATCCAGAGATCATCAGTGTTTGAGTATTTTTACAACATATCCAACAACAGTAGTATCCCATGTCATGACTTGGACTTGCATGATGCATTGATATGTACTTGGTTTGGTCATGGTTCACTTAGAAAAGCAAAGCAAGAAACTGATTTCTTTCCCTTTCCCCATGAGTAGTCAGAGTTGATCTTTATGCAGAGACAGGTATATGGCTGAGTAGGTATACATTATGTACTTGGGGTGTGATTATTTGTCTCTCTTGCTCATCTTATTATCTTTAACTTAACATCGTAACTAAAATTGGTGATTATATATTATTAGATGTTTTCGTGAACTTGTTACTAAGAGTAAATGCATGATCCTAAATGATAAGACCTTTTTATATGCTCACTGGTATTGCCTACCTTATGCAGACTTAGCCTTTCCTTTTGATATGTATGGCATCACCTTTTCACTATCTTCGTCCATCCAGTATCTTCCGTCCATTGGTTTGATCCCTGACTTGAGACTTTGACTTGTGTGATTGAGGAGCTTTCCCCCACTTTGACCTCTATATTTGATAGAACCCATGTTGTTTTGTGTCTCGGCTCCGAGTTGTGCGACATAACTTGCCAAAGCCTTGACCCTTCTTGGTCGAAGGAACCCATCGGTGTTGGGTCCTAAGCCTAGGTGAGTTGGGATTCTTAATCCTTGACCTCTCTGGTCGTTTACCCCCGATGTTTGGTCCTGATTGTGAATGAGTCCTGCCAGTTGACCTCATGATTCACTTTTGGGCCAGGAGTACCCTTTGGTGTTGTGACATGAGCTAAGACTGGTTAGTTTCCCGAGTAGTGTCAGCTAGACTTGAATCAAGTGATCCTATCATCATTACATGCATCAATATATCTTGCTATATCCAAATAAATGCAAATGAAATGAAATGCAAAGTGCCCTTGAGGAAAGTTGTAGTTAGTTGTGCATTTAAGCACATATAAAATCCGAAGGGTCATATATGAAATCGGCCAAATAAAAGCATATTCATATTTATTGAAAATCTAAATGACCGTTGGCCTTGAATTTGATGTAATGATTATTCCCCACGGAGCCCAAGGGCATGGATGTGGGATGGAGTAAGAGACTACTAATTCTAAGAGTCCCCTAGAACCTTGAAATTACGGTTGATTGTGCACCTAGCGCAATGGTTCTAGAAAATATCCTCACGGAGCCTAAATGAGGCTTGGATGTGAGTCATAGGACACTTGTTAGAGTTGAAGGGACACTTCTTAATCAACTTATTTCATTTGTGAGACACCTTCTTTCCCTATTGTTATCTATCATGTACATGTCACTATGGATCCCCTTTTATCCCTTATGCTCCAAGAGATTACTGTGTTGAATTCAAAAGTCGACTCCCCTTTACCTAACCTTGTTTAATTCACCTCACCCATCATAGAAACCTGGTTAAATCTATAAGTGAGCATATCTAAAGGGCTTCATGAAAGATCAAGAATTTTACTTCAACATAGGTTATATTATTCTAGTTGTTTGATTAATATATCACCATTATCATGTTGTAGGTGTTTTAGTTGGCTAATAATATGAATAAGAGAGCACCCTTAACCCCTTGTGCATACAGGATGGATCAGTTTTGGTCTTAGTTATAAGTTTTTTCATTTTTGACCTGGTCAAACCTAGTTTGACTTGGTCAGCATAGGTCCCGTAGCAGATATGACTACAGTGGTTCGAGATTGCTTATTTGTCACTTACATGTATCTAGCACGCCATTCCATGCTTAAGTTTGATCATTATTGGCCATTATTCAACGTTATTATGGTTTTTTATTATTATTATGGCCATATTTTTATTGTTAGACATGGTATTGGATTCCAAATGCTTATTTAGGTGGATTCATGAGGTTCTGGTAGTCATTATTAGTGGATTTGAGGTATCTGAATCCATTGGCATACTCAGTTTGTTGATTTAGGTAAGGTAAATGGAAATAATGGCACATTTATTCTACAACAATGAAATCAACATTTTAATTCAATAAAAAGTGACCATGGCTACTCCAAGGAAATCGATTTGGCTATTGTATGGATGGGAAATGGAATGGGATGACTTGATATGATATCCAAAGGCTCTATGGATCATTCCTCATGTGTTTATCTCAGTGATTGGGTCAGCACTTATTATTTTGGCTTTCCTAGGGAAGACGTCCTCCATGAGGGGTGCACTTCACCTTGGCATATGTTGTACCACCATGCTATATCTTATGAATTTGTGTTGGAGTGGCGCCTAGGGTGAATTGATCCCCTAATGTGACCCCCATATCATGTACCACATGTTATATTTCATTATTATGATGTATATCTCTTAGCTTGGGTGTTAGAGGGAAAAGTGTGCCCCCTTTGAGAGTGTGATCGATGTATCAATGTAAAAATAGATCTCCACCTTTGATTGATGTTATAATCTCAAATGCTGGATGAAAGTTGGTTAGAAAGTGGACACCACTCTTCTCCTATTTAAGAGAGGTGATCCCCCATTGTATTGATTGGGACTTTTGGCACTGGAACTTCTAATATAGAAAAATATCATGCTCAAATGCTTGTTTTCTTGTGGATGAATTTGTGGGCTACTGATTGAAATTGTATTTTGCTTGCATTGAAATATCTTGGTGAATATCTCTTGTATATTTTTGGATCCACATTTTTACTGCAGCAAGAGAGGCTGATTTGAGGAAGGGCGCACTAGTGGAGGAGACTCTCTCTCTCCCTCTCTCGAATCGCGGTTAAGCATGGAGTGGTTTTGTCCTTAATATTAATCATTCTTTATTTTTTTTTCTCGTTTGCATTTACTCATATTTCTTGTGATTATAATTGCTTATTGCTTGGTTTAGCAAGAAAGGAGGGGCGCACTGGATCATTGGGCGTTTTCTTGGACGAGGGCTTCACCAAATCTCTCATTTGATCTTGCGAAGGAAATATTCATCATTACGAAAATCATCTACCATAACCAAGTAATTTTTTTCACTTGATTTTCTCTATTTGAATTTTCATACAAGGGTCACTCTCATCATACTAAACAGTAAAACCCTCACTCTAAAATTATAAAAATTCTTTGGGTCACACTTCTTGGAAATTTGGAAAATCATTTTTGAGTATTATTCCTTACCCTTGGACCGCACCAGACTCCTTGAGGCGTCATCATTGGGGACTCCATCTTCCCTGTAAAGAAGGCACTAATCTGTAGGCAATTCGCCCTCCTAGGTTTTTTATCATTTTCATGTTCTGTGGCTTTTTCCTTTTGCTTGTAGACCTAGACACTATCATCTCTCTCATCAAGCGAATCATCCAAGGTGTTAGGAAGCCTTGATATTCATCTAAATCATTATCTTGGGAATCTTCAAGTTTTACCATTCAAATCCCCCTAGGGTAGTGCCTTAGTCATTTTTCACCTAGCACCATCATCCTAGATCTTGTGTATAACTCTCTATCCTCTAAAATTATTCATTTTAATTGTCTTTCCACTTCTTTAAGCCTCACAATCCAATCGTTGTGCACTCGGTGGCTATATTTATTGACCTAGGGTTTTACTGGCTACACACCTTACGTACTCTATAGCCATAGTTTGATATGGCGTCTTAGCTTTATGTCTTTCATTTTAGGTTAGATCAGGGCCCTCTCCCCCTTTTTCACTATTTTCTAAGTGGCATAAACTGAATAGGATCCTGACTGGCATGACAACCGATCCATTCTCGGGGTCAGGATCATGTAAGATCACCTCTTTAGTTTCCTAATTCCTCTACCATCCTAAATAGGATTCATCTCAAAGGGGTAATTACAAGTTGCATGATAACAATTACTTTTGTATTCATATTGGTATTTTCATTAATACTAGGAGGAATGGGAGGGTTGGGTCGATTAATTTGATTAGATTTAGACATATTGGTTGTTTGAGTTCTTGGTGAGGTAAGGAATTTAGGTGAAGGAGGTGATTCAGGATGGGAAGATCCTGAATTCGATGATCTTGGTGGGAAACTAGGTAGTGAGGGAGGAAAATATCATTCTATTCTCACACATTGAGAAGGAATGATAATACGACCATACATACCTTGAGTGGGAAATAAACCTCAAATTCATCAAGAAGATCTAAGAGGTACAGGGGGCACAATCTTGACTATAGGTTATATAGTCTCAAACTCAAACACTAGATCTAAGGTAGACTAATGAGAAGGGGCTCAAATTATTACAATTAATTCTATGATATACTTAATTGAAATCAAGTCCAAAGTGGGAAAAAGAGGTGATTGAATTAAGTAAAGAATTAATGTAAAAATAAACACCTAAAAAATAAAAATGACTCACTAATCGTAGAAGGAGATCTATTAAAAAATGATGTGAAAATAAAGAATATACTCTTAGAATGTACTCAACAAGTGGTATTGAAAGGCCAATTGTCTACGAAAAATTAGCTATCCGAACCAGGGTCTTCCAAACACTCCAATTGATGGGATATCAAGTTCACTATTGAAGTAAGTGAAGGTAGAAATGAGATAGTTATAGTGAAGGACACTAGGAGCAATTCCAGTCAACTGACAACTATATTTCTCATGTGCCCTCCCTCTTGTAAGAGCCACTTAGGTAGGAACCTAAAGATGGGACACTAAGATACCTTTTCATGGGTATGTCAAACAGGTTTCCATGCCTTCAAGATAAAATCAAATGGTTGGGGAATATTCCATATGAAAAGGCTAGGAGTCTCAATCACACTTTCATTGTCAACCTTGGCATTATCCACTTTGAAGAGTGTGCTTGTTGCCGAATGAGTTTTTAACCACACTTTGTAGAAACGAATTTAAAGTTTCCTTAAAATCAACAACTATGTTTTGAATGTTAAATATTGTGGCAAGTTATTTGAATACCTACCCCCACAATCCTAACCTATCTAAAAAAATGTTTTGAGCCCTCACATGATATTTTTAGTTGGCATGAACCAAGTTTTGTTAGGCTAGAGAAGTATTCCAATGTATATAAATAACATAATGATATGCCATTCAATGAGTAAATCTATGGTAGGAGAAGAATACACATAGAAATACAAGAGGTTTCACTTAGTTAGACACCGTTATAACACTTGTCGGTATCCCTTCAAGTAGTATCATATTAGACAATACCTGTATACATAATTTTACTTCTAGGTATGCATGGGTATATCAAAATTATCCTATGATACTTGAAGACACCTTTAGATAATATAAACCATCCTACTACTATAGAGCATTGAGTGCAAGGCTTGGGAAGATTACTCTCTAGTACCTAGGTAGATGAGTAGTACAACTAAGAGTATGGTTGATCCTCCTTAGTTGGTACCTTGAAAGATTGGGATAAGTACAACTATTGGATACTACAAGTATATCAAAGAGCTCTAGCATGTGGCAATCCCTTATCCTTAGGGCCCTAAAAACCTCATTATTTGTTGACATTCCATGAAATTGCTACATAAATTGCAGTATTAGGAATTTGGGAATTCTATCAGTGTAAATTGCAGTATTAGGAATTTGGGAATTCTATCAGTGTAGTAATATTCGAGTGGGAGTACAACTTCACCATGAGTAGTGAAAAAATAAGTATGGGTCCCACCCACACCCTTATTTGAGACCTATATTAGCAAAATCGTTGGGTCAAGATGATCGCATTAGTACCACTCTCCAGTAACCCTTTCTATGGATCCACACCTCTATGAATTCCACTCAAGAAGTATATCTTTACAACAAAGTATCCCACCTGGAGATTTAATATGATGAGTTGCAACACAAGATAGATCACAACCACTCCTATGCTCAACAAAATCTTGATGACATCCGTGCAAAGCTAGCCAACTTGAAGTTGCTACCTAACCAGATGACCAAAGTCATGGAAATGCATAATCAAATCCTTGCCTCACAATAATCTGGTTACCAATGGCAAGACTAAACTCCCAAAAAGAAAGGGTATGAATCATCCAATCCTAGTGGGAATTAATCCACCCCTTTTTTTTAATTTATCAAATGACTCACATGTGGCACAAACTTCCTAGAGTTGATTTCAGTAAATTTGATGTGTCCAACCTCACATGATGGGTCGCTCAAATGGAACATTACTTTTTCTTGCATAGCATCACATATAACTTGATGAAACTTCATGTGGGTATCTACTATCTTATATTTGGATCATGAATGTTGGCAATGAGTGGTAATGGAAAAAGAAATACCAAGGGCATTATATTGCTTGGAAATAATTGTCTCAAACCTTTATGAAAATTTTGAAACATGTACTCTTTTTTTGGGACAACTAACCAAGCTAAAATGATATAGCGCAATCAAAGATTTAATAGGTTCTTTTGAGCAGTTGGTGATCCACTAGATGTAACTACTAAGCCCATCAAGATTGTCTCTCTAAAGTAAATCACCACAAATATACTTCTAAGCACTTGTTGGAAACTTCATTTTAACCATCAGTTAGGGGTGATAAGCCGTGCTAAGATTCAGTTGAGTCCCCTAGATCCAAAACAACTCTTGTAGGAAATTGCTAATGAAGGTGAGGTCACAGTCCATCACAAAGACTGTGGCATACTAGGGGATTTAAAAATATTATCCATGAATATTTGAGATACCGTAAAGAAATTGAAGGTTTGTATGTAGAACACAAAAATGAGCATACTTGTAAATGCAATCAACCACAACAATGATCACATATTTATTGGGAGATTTTAGTAACCCTATAATGAAGTCCATAGAAATGGCAATCCATACAACTGGTGAAATGGGTAAAGGTTGAAGTTCACCTGGAGGTTTTAGTGTCTCTCCCTTATGGTGTTAGGAAATGTCACACTCATCCACAAAGGTGTAGATGTTATTATTCATTCCTTTCATATGTTTTATGAAACCTTGAACAACCAACTATGGGAGATGAATGTATCTTTGATAACACCCATGATTTCCATGATGACTATTAACTGCATGTTCAAATGTAGACGCTCTTTATAGTGAAGCTCTTCGTTTTACCAAGTGTATCTTGTATATGCATGGGGTTCCATTTGAAGTTGTTGGATCATGCTAATGACCTTGGGATATGCTAACCATTTTTTAGGGAAATTATTAAACCATTTTGTTACTATGAAGGAGATTGAAAAGAGGAAACCTTCCTTTTCATACTTCCGAGAGAGAGAATTCACAACAACATTCTACTTTCCCTTCTTATAAATTAAGTCATACTCTTATCCCAACATTTTGGTGACCTAATTTTGTTGCTTGTGGGAGGGAGTCCTTTAATCTAGGAAGTAATTCAAGATGGGATGATCAATTTTAATCTAGAAACATTGCATGATTAGGTACAAATGCTAGATATCACTACCATGCAATTTGGCCATCATATCCTTTTCATAAGTCGATTATCCAAAAATCCCCTCACATATTTTTTTGCTAGTAAAATCTAATGGTCATCCCTCTTGCATGAGTACTACTTTGATTCATTTACTTGTGGCCTCACATTCCAACACAAAGGTATTAGTGAAGTTAGTAAAAGCAAGTACTAGGGTTGTCCCATAACATCTTTTAATCCCTAGAAATATCTTTATACAACATCATTCCAATAAAAAGAATTTATTTTAGTGCCTGTGAGCATAGATGTGATCATACCATACTTCCCTATGAACTTCCTATAATAACTAGGGAGAACAACAAGAATTGTCCATCTTTTAAGAGTTTTGGGGCCTGGCCACTACTTCATCGCTTCAATTTTCTTTCAATGCACATGCACACCATCTTAACTTACAATATGGACCAAATATTTCGCTTTAGGGGCACTAAAGGCACATTTGGACAACTTAAGAAAGAGTTGATGATCGAAAAGTAGTTGTAAGACCTGATCCACATGGTCAACATGGGACTGCCAAGTTTTATTGTAGATCAAGATGTCATAAAAAAATACAAGGACAAAAGTACACAAAAAGGGTTTAATATTGTTAAATTTTCAGTATTAAATCACAATACTATAGGATCTTTGCTGAGAGAATAACATCTACAGTATATCAATGCATGACAATCATAATATGACAAGCATCACAAGCATCACAAGAATCAAAAGCATAGAGACAAGAGACACAGAGTTTCCTTGGGGAAAACCCTAAGGTGAAAAACCCCACAACTTCCTTAGAGATAGATAGAGCAATGGCTCAACCAAAATACAACCAAATAATACAGAGATAGTCTCCTAGCAGATGATCCTCCTCCTCCTCACTAGTGCGCCACTTTTCAGAGAGAGAGATAGTTACTTTTCCGAGTGAGTAAAATAGAGATCTCCTATCTCTATTTATACTCACCTTTTTGCCCAGTGACCTACTGGGGCCGACTTGTCTACTTTGATACACCCACATTATATTATATATTAATCAGGGCCGACCCCATAAGGTGGTCTAATAACCCATCGGTAAGTACACACACTTGCGACACTTGTCAATCCACATGACGACACTTCCTTATAGAGGAATAACACATCTCTTATAAGGGTACAATAAATATAAATATAATATACAGATGAAATACATTCCGAAGTTACATATACATCAACACTCCCTCTTAACTAGGAAGGTATTTCTCGACACAGATCTGCTAGACAAGTCTTCTTCTCTGGATCATCGTCATCGATGCATCATCATCATCATCGTCACTGCTGCTGCTATCTCATCCAATCTCTGTCTCTACTCGTCATAGGAAGTTCTACAGAGCCAGTCCTTTTTCATACTGGATGTAGGCCCACCACCTGTAGGTCTTCGTCATCACTGGCCATACTGTGGAATCCTCAGGACTTTTACGTGCGTCACAAAACCTTGAAAGAGCATTTGCCAGATGTCCCAGGGCACAGATTACATGCCATAGGCAAAACCTCGAAAGACCATCTGCAAATCTCCCAGGGCACAAATTATATGTGACCTCACCACAAAACCTCGCAAGAGCATCCCAGGACTGATTACGAGCACACAGCTCAACCTATCGGATCTCCCAGGGCACAAATTACATGTGGTCATGGCAAAACCTCGCAAGAGCATCCCGGGACTGATTACGAGCACACAGCTCAACCTATTGGATCTCCCAGGGCACAAATTACATGCCATAGGACAAAACCTCGAAAGAGCATCTGCCAGATATCCCAGGGCACAAATTACATGCCATAGGCAAAACCTCGAAAGACTATCTGCAGATCTCCCAGGGCACAAATTATATGTCCTCCCAAGCAAAACCTCGAAAGAGCATTTGCCAGATGTCCCAGGGCACAAATTACATGCCATAGGCAAAACCTCGAAAGACCATCTGCAAATCTCCCAGGGCACAAATTACATGCTTATCTGCACAACCTGATCCACGGCCACAGAGTATCAAACTGATACTCACCATACATCATCCTGATGTATCCATGATCATCCTGATCATCATCACTGCAACATCCTGCTGCATGTCATCTGGAGCAACATCCTGAAGCTCGTCATCTATGATCATCCTGATCATCATCACTGCCACATCCTGCTGCATGTTATCTGGAGCAACATCCTGAAGCTCGTCATCTATGATCATCCTGATCATCATCACTGCAACATCCTGCTGCATGTTATCTGGAGCAACATCCTGAAGCTCGTCATCTATGATCATCCTGATCATCACTGCAACATCCTGCTGCATGCCATCATACCTGATCCACCTGATCATCAATGCATCTATCTAATGCATACCAAGTATCTACCTGATACATATCATCATACATGATCCTCCTGATCATCAATGTATCCACCTGATACAAATACAAATACATGATACATATCACCATACATGATCCACCTGATCATACAATGTATCCACCTGATACATATACAGATACATGGTCCAAGCATCCAACATGATGCATATACAAAATACATACACATGATCCAACTGATCATATCCAGCATCTACATGATGCATACATACATACAAAAATGATCCAACTGATCATATCCAGCATCCAACATGATGCGTACATACATACAAAAATGATCCAACTGATCATATCCAAGCAGAAACCAGAACATCATCCTGATGCTCATCATCCAGCGCTTACATCCACAGCCATGTGAAGGATCCTCCTTCCAACATGCTTGGAATGGCTTCAGGAAATGTGTCCATCACTTCTTCCTCGAAGTGTCCTCGATCTGAAGAACGCCAAGCCTCTCTCTGAAGTACTCGAACTTCACTCTGGCTATTGGCTTCGTCAGCACATCTGCAATCTGCTCGTCCGTCGCAACATACAGGAGCTTCACAGCTCCTCTCTGCACCATATCCCTGATATAGTGATATTTGATCTCTATGTGTTTCGACTTGTCATGAAACACTGGGTTCTCGGACAGCTTCACACAACTCTGGTTATCACAGAAGATACCAGTCGCTTCCAGCAGGAGATCAAATAACTCAGACAGTAGCTTCCGTAGCCATACTGCCTCACAACTAGCTGAACAGGCTGCAACATACCCTGCCTCAGCTGTACTCAGTGCTACACAGGACTGCTTCCTGCTAAACCAAGAGATCACACCTGATCCCATACTGAAGCAACACCCAGATGTGCTCTTCCTGTCTGCAGCACTGCCAGCCCAATCTGAATCAACATAACCCTGCAGGTTAAACTTTTGATTCGCCTCATATCTGAGCCCATAATCCACTGTACCCTTCAGGTACCTCAGAACATGCTTTACAGCAACCAGGTGAACACTCCTCGGATCCGTCAGGAACTGGCTCAATGTGTTCACAGCAAAGCAAATGTCTGGTCTCGTGTTCGTCAGGTACATCAAGGACCCAATCATCTGACGATACATAGAGACATCAATCGGATCAGATGAAGTATCACATAGAAGCTTCAAATTCGATGCCATCGGTGTGGCCATGGCCTTGCAATCCATCATCCCGAATCTCTTTAGGATATCTACTGTGTACTTCCCTTGACCAAGGAATATCCCACCTGCATTCTGCCACACCTCCATACCTAGAAAATAGTGCATCATTCCCAAATCTTTCATATCGAACTCGGTAGTAAGCTTCCGCTGTGTGTCGGCAATCAATCTATCTTCACCATACCAAGTTCTGCACATATATGATTTCCTATCATGTGTCTCAGAACCAAGTGGCTGCTCCACATACACTTCTTCTTCAACTACACCATGCTGTCTTGAAATCCATCTGGTGCATCTTCTATTTCATCACTTTTATATTTCTCAGTGCTGCCATTTGCAACATGCTTGATCTGATAGTTCCATTTGGAATTCATAACAAACTTCCCTTCATGTCTTGGGACTACATCCCAAACATCATTCTTCATGATCGACGGATCATGGCATTCCATTTCTACATCCCAGATCCTGGGAACTTCAATATCTTTGCTGAACAAATGTTGTAGTTCTTCTTTTGTAGGAGATGGCATACGATCTTCCCTACACAACAAGTTAAATTGCATGATTAGAAAAACATCTCATAGTTTTCAGAACAAATTCTTACACATAAAGAAATATGTCATACAGTCATGCAATTATCTTAGCCAATGCTTCAATACAACATTTATCCATATCCCGTAACTTTCTAGATGCCTTCCAATCTCTACCAGAACATTGTTAAGAGTGTGCACAACTCCCAACATGTCAGCAAAGAGGTTTCATTCTAGATAAGTAGCAATGGAATGTTGTACAGTGCCATAGGCCACTTACCCATGTATAATAGTAGTATATTGTTCATTAATGCAACTATCTTAATATGCACAATACATATCCTAAGTCTAGGAACATGAACATATACATCATTGAACAATTTTATTTAAACAAACAAATATGCAAGAAATGATAATTTAAATACTTATCTTTGTTTGTTCGTTGGGTGGACTCCCTCTGAGTCTTTGCTTCCTTGCAGGAGCTGCTGGAGTCCTAATCTGAAGTAGCTTTTTCTACACCTTTCTGATGTGGAAAGTAGAGAGATGGTCAACTCCCTCTGAATATCTGCATCCTTGCATAAACCACTGGAGTGTACTCCTTTTCTTTCTTGCAGGAACAACTGGAGTGTGCTCCTTTGCTTTCTTGTAGGAGCAACTGGAGTGTGCTCCCTCTTGATCTTTGCTTCCTGAATTACCTGTTCTTGAACTCATATTCATCCTTGGTCCCTATGCATGCTTATTAGTATCATGATTGTGTTATCCTTGTGAACTCATATAAAATCATACATTCATTAGTATACTATTAAAACACAATAATCTCAAGCATGTATAGTCATGGTCATTTCAAACAAAAAAAAATAATAAGCATTATCATTCAAGGTTTATGTAGGATTCTTATGGTTAGTCAAATCATAAGAAACATAACATGTCTAAACCTGTAATTACTCAAACCTATGACTCTTTGGGTTAGTTGAATCATCAATCAAGATAAGAGATATAATATGCATAAAACCTTTGATTATTCAAACTTATACCTTTATGATTCTTCTGGTTAGTCATATCATCAATTATGGTAAGAAACATAATATGCATACAACCATGATTATTCAAACCTATGACTTCATGAATAATCATTATCAACAACAGTATAAGATCCTAACACGATGTAGGATTCTAGCTTGATATAGGAAAAACATACCTGGATTAGCATGCTAGCTATTTATGTCTATCATACCCGCATAATGTCTTTTGTTTCTCTTCAGTGACTTGTGCTAGTAACCTGCATGTCTCATAGGTTAGCCATTGCAAAACCAAGTTATACATACCTCGTAAATGGATCTTCTATGTGATCCATGACAATGGATGAATCTTTGTCCTCAGGTCATCATGATCACATGTTCTTGAACCAGAACATGATTTGTCTTTCTTGGTGTACCTTTCATGTTAGTAGACAACATAAACCTCATACAACACCATAATGCATTAGTACAATCATAAGTGTCAACACCCTAATCAATGAATATTTTCTATCGTGCATTCATAGTTTTATTAAGGTGATATGACAAGTCTAAAATCAAGATTGTACTAACCATAATAACATGAAGACAAACATACCATAAACTTAATCATGAACAAATATCGAAACATACCTCGATTAGTCATACCTGTCGAGATCGCTTGTAATATTCTTATGTAAGGCCTTAGCCTCATTCTTTGGAGGTTCATCATCTTCGGCAGCATGAGCATGAAACCTTCTTTTGCTGCCCTTCTTCTTCTTACTGGAGTTGTTGTTATTATCCCTTTTGTTCTTGGGACAATCTGAAGCAAAGTGACCCTTCTCATTGCAACTGAAGCATTTGAGATCTTTCTTATCTTTATGATAATGGCGGTGGGAGAATCTTCTGTTATGAGATGATTCCTTCTTTGATTTACCTCTTTTGGTGTGAGCTGCAAGAGCTTGATCTTCACCTCCCATCTTTTCTTCACGAGCTATAAGTCTAGCTTCTTCTTGAGAGCATTCTTCCCGAAGTCTACTGAAGGAGATCAACTTCTTTCTTGCACAAATTCCTTGAATAAAGGAATCCCATGACCTGGGTAGGCCATTCAGAGTGGTCATCACCACTTCACCATTCTCCACCATTTCATCCACTGCTTCTAGTTGTTCCTTGATCTGGGAGACCCTTGAAAAATAGGATTGAATGGTTTCTCCATTCTGAAACTTTACTGCTTTCAATTGGTTCCGCAGGGTCATCTTCCGATTTATGTTCTTTCCTTCAAATAGCTTGGTCAAGGATTCAAACATCTCCTTGGGTGTCTTGAGAGAAGACACATGGGGTATGAGATGGTCTTTGATAGAATCAGCAATGATTCTCTTTACCTTGACCAAGTTCTTCTTGTGTAATGCCTTGGCCTCTTCATCCTCTGGGATAGGGATGTCTTCTTTCACATATGAGTCCAACTCATTCTCTTCCAGGATTAGCCCAATCCTATACTTCCAGGCTCGGAAGTTATCAGCCCCTTCAAGCTTATCCTCAAGCTTGGTGTGGAGAGACATCTTTAAGAGTACTTCAAATGGAAATAGAAAAGATTTAGGACTTACCACTTGAAGTGCTGAAAACTGGAACTGGTCCCGGATTAGGGTTTGTCAGAGAAACCCTAAAAATTCAAAATGTGAATTTCAAAATTCCGAAAGGATAGAAAGGTGCGCCTTGGAGAGCTGATCAGCCTAGTACATTCAGAATTTGAGATCAGCAAGGTCTTGCCCTTCAAAATTGCCTTTTTGTCCTCCCGGGTTCACTGGGGAGGGCCCTGAATTAGGGTTTGAGTTTCCCGGAGATCTACCCAGCCAAAAATCTCGATCCAAAGCTCAAACCTTCGATTTTTGCAAGGAGCTTCCAGCTGTACCTTCAGTTTCCAGAAATTCCTATTTTTGTGGAAACCCTAATTTTTAGGGCCAAATCTGAAAATGCTCGGAACTGAATTCTGATTGGACAGATAGATGCGCCTTGATGAGTAGATCCAATCTACTATACTGAATTTCAAAAATCTGTGGAGAGAAACCCAATAAACAAAGAATACAAGCTTCCGTCACTGCAAAATGTCTTCTTCTCAGTTAAGCTCTGATACCATGTTAAATTTTCAGTATTAAATCACAATACTATAGGATCTTTGCTGAGAGAATAACATCTACAGTATATCAATGCATGACAATCATAATATGACAAGCATCACAAGCATCACAAGAATCAAAAGCATAGAGACAAGAGACACAGAGTTTCCGTGGGGAAAACCCTAAGGTGAAAAACCCCACAACTTCCTCAGAGATAGAGAGAGCAATGGCTCAACCAAAATACAACCAAATAATACAGAGATAGTCTCCTAGAAGATGATCCTCCTCCTCCTCACTAGTGCGCCACTTTTCAGAGAGAGAGATAGTTACTTTTCCGAGTGAGTAAAATAGAGATCTCCTATCTCTATTTATACTCACCTTTTTGCCCAGTGACCTACTAGGGCCGACTTGTCTACTTTGATACACCCACATTATATTATATATTAATCAGGGCCGACCCCATAAGGTGGTCTAATAACCCATCGGTAAGTACACACACTTGCGACACTTGTCAATCCACATGACGACACTTCCTTATAGAGGAATAACACATCTCTTATAAGGGTACAATAAATATAAATATAATATACAGATGAAATACATTCCGAAGTTACATATACATCAACAAATATTTTGCTCATGAGACTCTCGAAGGTAGAAGGAAACATTGCAAAGGCCAAAGGGCATCACCAAGAACTCATAATAGCTTTTATGAGTGTGAAATCAAGTTTTAGGAATATCCACCTCCTTCATGAGAATTTGATGATCGTATAAGTTGAGATCGAGTTTAGTGATGAATTGAGCACCTTGGAGCTCATCCAAAACATCATCAATGACGAGAATGGGAAACTTATCCTTGAATTTCAATTTGTTTATAGGTCGAAAGCCAAGAAACATTCACCAAATTCCTTCTTTCCTGAGGACCATGATGAGTGGTGAAGAATAAGGGTTGATACTAGGGTGGATAACACCAATAATGAGCAACTCCTAAACTATATTTTCTATTTCATTTTTTTGGGAAAATGGATGGCAATATAGGAGAATGTTTGGTGGGAGGCTACCGAGTATGAGCAGAATGGAATGGTTATGCTTACCTTGGGAAGGGAGGAGGCCTTTTGGAGGTTTAAAGATGGATTGGTGTTAGTCCAAGATGAATTGCATGTCATAATGAATGGGCTGAGAAGGGTTCTTAAACACTTGAATATCATGGAATTAACCCACGATGCCATAATGGTCCTTTTAAAGCATCTTTTGCATACAGTTCAAGTTGATGATCTCTGGAGAGTCGATTGTAATTCCTTTGAAAGTATAATTATGCCCCTCTTGCTGGAAACTCATGTATAACTCACTAAAATACATGGTGACGAGGTCTAATATATGTAACCATTCAACACCCAAGAAAATATCACAACCACCTATTTCAATAACAAACATGTGGGGTTGTAGGGAATAATCACTCGTTTGAAACCTCACATTTTCAAAATAACCACCACTTTTCATAAACCCTCTATTAGCAATCATGATTTGGAAGTTGCTCACATCATAGATGTAGCAATGTGTTTCTTGGGATACATGATGATGACTGAAGTTAAGCATATTACCACTGTCAATTAAGATAATGACTTTGTGATGTTTGATGTATTAAGCCAATTTGAGGGCTTGGGGAGCATATATACCAATCAATGCATGCAAGGAGATATGGGTTTCCACATCCTACAGACTTGGGGGGGAATGCCTACCATGGATGGATGAGGGACCTCCAAGGGAATAACATTAGCTTCACCATAAAAAAATGTCCTTCATAAAGAGTTTTTGCTCCTGACACTTATGCTTAAGGGAATATATCTCATCATAGTTGTAGTAGAAACCTTTAAGTCAACACTACGTAATTTCAGCTCTTGTTAACTTGTGGATCTTGAGAGGTAGAGAGGATGGTAAAGGATTAGTGGGAGGGGAAATAGTGGGATTGGGACATGGAATAAATGGAACCTTTTTATTTGAGAATTCATCACCTTTCGGGTTTTTCAAGCTCTTTGAGTGGCTTCAAACAAAGTAATTGGACAAGCCATTAAAACCTATGCATATATCTATTCTTTCAAACCATGACAAAAGCATTCCTTGAAAAAATGATACGACGTGACTTCGGTGCGGATGGCTAGCTACTTAAAAGTAGATATATAATCTTTGATTTTGCTCAATTGTTTAAGCTTAGTTAGTTGAACGAAATAATGAGTGATTATTTCAAAATGTTCATAGAGGTCCGAGACAAATTGTGTCCAAGGAATATAAGCCCCATGGGATTTCGTGTGTTTTTGCCACCATTTCCAATGTTTAGTATCCAAATATAAGATATACACATGGAGTTTCATTGAGTCATTTGTGATTCCATATAGAGAAAAATAACGTTTCATCTTGTAACCCATCATGTGGGGTCGGACCCATCATATTTGTTGAGATCAAGTTTATGGAGTTTGGGTCACATGTGAGTCATATGATCATGGACTAGCAAGGTGGATTTATTTCCATTGGGATTGGATGATTCAACCCCTTCATTTTTTAGGGTTGGTACTACCATTAGTAACCCAAATATTGTGAAGTGAGGATTTGATGATGCATTGACACGAGTTTGGACTTTTGGTCAAGTGCTAGCTAGCTTGGCACATATTTCATCGATATTTTACTAAGCACAAGAGTGGTCAATTAGAGGAATTTTGAGATCAAAAATGGGCCTCAAAACAAAAAAATGTACTATCAAAATCAACTTTAAAATAACCAATCACATTCTAGAGGATGGCATCATCTATAATAGTTGAGGTGGCATTGGTTGAGTTAAAGGTGTTTATTTGTCAAATTATAAATGGGGAATAAAACCCATAATTAATCATATCAATGTTGTAAGTAAAGTACTCATAATAAAAATAGTATTTATAAATTACTTTTGAATATAATATAAATGTACTAAAGTACTTAAAAGGAAAGGTACTCTCTATATTTCAATATAAAATAAATTACAAATACCAAAAACATAAATGTTTTATTCAAAATCAAATATGTAATTACTTTTCAATGTACATAATATATACTTTTAAATAATAAATTATAAATATAAAAAACATTGAAATCTCTTCAAAATTAAAATCATCTAAATACTTTTCAATATAAAATATATAATTTATAATTTATAATATATATATTAAATATTATAGTATAATTTATACTTTTAAATAATAAATTAAAAATATAAAAAACATTGAAATACGTGTAAATACTTTTCAATATATAATATATTATGTTAAATATTTACTCCTTATCTAATGAATACGTAGTATTCAACTTAAAATTTCATAATTGTTATGTCACGTGTACATAAAATAAAATAAATTAAATGAGAAGTAAATCCATTAAATTAATATTTAAAACAAATACATATTATATTAATCTATTGAATTTTTAATTATATATTTAATTAATAATGCGTAGGTATATATGCACTGGAATACTTAGTATGGCATCATTGATTCCTATTAAATCCTTTATATTATTAAATTAAATAAAAACAAATGAAATTTATTGATGGTTAAATGAATATTTTAAAAATATTTAATTTTATTAAGTATATTTAAATAATGCATATATTTATATAAATATATGTTTAATATATTTAAAAATATTAATAATAATATAAATAAATTATTAAGTTAGATTTATAAAAAAATATAAATACGATTTATATTAATATATAATTGAGTTTTATTTTTAATGAGTAAGTTAGATTTATGTTAGATTTATATGATAAATATATACTCTTAAAAAATGATAATTTATTCATATACATTTACTTTATGTTTAAAATTCAAAAGTATAAATATATACTTTTATAAATATATTTTGAATATTGAATAAGTTATATTTCAAAATTCAAACTTATAAGTATATTACTTTATAAGTACATTCATCATATTATATTTAAAAGCAATTCATGTATTTAAAAGTACTTTTACTTTTAGTCACATCAAAGAAGTTTTTTTAATTGTTTTTATTTTAGACATCTTTTTAATCTAATTTAACCATAGTTATATTGATTGTAGTGTAAAAGTTGAGTTGTAAATATACCTTCCCCACAAAATGCCTCAGTCATAATATTTTATTATATCTCTTAGGAGGCTCATTTTAGACCTCAAAATTCCCCTAATAATTTAATTGATCTTGCATTGTAACTCAACATACTGAGTTTTTGCACAAATTTCAAACCCTAGGTGTTTTTTGTCCTTATAATATCAACTAAACAAGTATGTTATTTAATTTTAGAAATATAATTATTCACATAACATCAACCACACAATAGCTAGAAAGTAAATAGCAGAAGCGTAAAAATCAATTACACACATAAGGAATGTCTCCTTCAAATCAACTTATCATGAACTTAATCAAAGATTACAAGGTAACCTAAATAACTTCTAAAAACCAACAACTACATGGTAAACAAATTCACCTCAATCTCAAGGTGTATGGCCTCTAGAAGGATTTATGCCTACACAAAAAAATGAGGAACATATTTTTTCTTTGATCTACTATTGTATCAATTTGTAAAACTATACATATATGTTTTGTGGCATGCTATATGAATCTATATGAATGTACGAATCTAATGTACAAGCCGATCCTATTGTTGTTTACCTCCTTACTGATGTTCTATTCTCTCTCTTCATTTTCTATCCCTCTTTGACAAAACTATGTCTAAAGACTCTATCTTGACCTATCTTTATGCCTGAGTTGAAACCCTAATCTCACAATGAGATGTATGGTTGAGATTAATCGCTAATGTATAAATACACTTTATTAGACTCAATCCGATAAATATAAGACTTTCACTTTATTCCTAAATTGAATTACAAAATAAAATTAACTCGAACTACTTTCAGCATGTTCACAATGAACTTGTGTGGAAATTCCTATTAAAACTACATTCTTCAACACTCCCTCTTAGCAAGGAAGGATTTTGCACTAATCCAAGTTTGTCTTTGATTGTTTCAAACGTAATTTTTGATATGGGTTTAGTTAAAATATCAACAACCTATTGATATGTGGGTACATATTAGAGCTTTATCACTCCCTTCTTAAGCATGTCTCTAATGAAGTGATGCATAATCTCTATGTGCTTGGATCTATCATGAAACATTGGATTCTTAGAGTGTGGTGTGTGATTTCTCACACACAAGTGTGAAAAGCACATACTAAGGGGTCGTGCAATCCTTGGTAGTAGATCATAAATGGAAAGCAAATTGATCTAAATTAAACTAAAGATAAACAACCTTAAATATGCATGCAAACATAGATAAAGAAACTAGCCACTGAAAAGAAGTGCAACATGTAAAAGAGTGTGATTTTTTATTACACAAATAATTCAAATAATACTAAACACACCTTGGTACTATCTATTGAGAGTAATGGACCTCCATAGCTGATCCAGGGGAAGGTTCGTTCGTATTCTTATAATCTCTATCTCCATCCAAGTGTGAGGTGAGGATTCCCCTTATTGTGAAAGTAGAAAGAAGTATGTGGTTTCTCTCTCTTTTCTAGTGGTAATCTGGCAACGTGTCGACGTGTTTTGGATATATGAGAATGGATCTATCAAATGACGACGAGGGATTCTTTTATAGGCACAATAATGTCCAAAGATGGGATCTACGCCCAATGTGTATGCTCTCCATTCCCTTGATTGCTTAGTGAAGAGGTTAGGGTTTTGGAAGTTAGATCTGTTGTTAATTTTGACCATGTTAATGTATGTGTCCACTTTTAGCCACTACTTCCCTTGGGGAAGCATGAAATGGTAAATGGTAACTGAATTTTTATTTTTTGGACTAGGTTGTAGGCTTTTAAGCAATATGTGTGACTGGGGTTGCGCCTTTCAAAGAAAAAGGTGTGACCCTTAGGTTATGGTCAACTTTGGGGTTTGACTTTTAGTTTTTTGGCCATTAGGTCATATCCTCAGGTCATATGGATGAAATGGGATGCAAAATGGTGCTTATATTGTTGATTATGGTGTATAATGATGATGAAGCTTATGACAAAGTAGGCGAGCAAATTTTGAATTTTAACATAGAGAGTTCGATACAACTTTGGTTTTCACACAAAATCACCATGGGATCCAACTCCTGATTAATAATCTACAAGAAACTTGCGAATCCAGATGGATTCCATATACTTTTCCTCTATTGAGTTGAGTTCCATAGAAGTCTGGTCCCTACTAAACCAAGTTCATCCTAAGTTAAAGCAACACCCTAAGGTGCTCTTCCTGTATAATGCATTGCATGCCCAATCTAAGTCTATATAACCTTGCAACTTCACCTCACCATCTTTAATATATCTCAAACTATAATCCACCATTCCCCTTAAGAATCTATGAACATGTTTTTCTACAACCCAATGCTCTTGCCTCGACTCAACCATGAACTGACTCATGGTGTTCACTGCAAAACATATATCAAACCTAATGTTGACTAGATACATCAAGGAACCTATAAGATGCCTTTATAATGTGGGATCCGCTGTCTCTGAATTTGAATTTTTTACCTTCTTCATATTAGTGATCATAGTCGTGGTCATAGGTTTGTAGTCCTCCATCCCATACCCCTTCAGGATCTCAACAACATACTTACCCTAACCAAGGAATATCAACCCTAGTCTTTTCCAAACTTCCAATCCAAGAAGTATGCATCATGCACCAATGTCCATTGTCTCAAACTCAAATGTCATATCTGCTTTAGAACTTGCAATGAGATTCTCTGGACCTGTAAGAAACACGTCATCTACATACAACACCAAAACAAACAGATCATCTCCAACAAATATAAAATATAAGTTAAGATCTACTTCACTTTTGGTGAAACCCATAGTTTGAAGGTATCCATCGATCCTAGAATACCATGCTCTCAATGCATGCTTTAGTCCATGCAAGGCATTTTTCAGCCTACAAACATGGAATTCCTTCCCACTAATCTCATATCCTGAGGCTTCTCTATGTACACTTCTTCATCAATTATCTCATTGAGGAAATTTGTATTTACATCCATACGATGTATTCTTCATCCCATAACCGAAATTGAATACATCATTTCTCTAATGGAAGTGTACCCGGTGACTAGAACAAAAGTCTCCTTGCAGTCCACTTCCTCTTTTTGGGATAACCCTCTTGCCACAAACCTCATTTTGTACTTCTTTATGATACCATTTATCGCATGCTTGATATTGTAGAGCTACTTGGAATTCACTACTAATTTCCCCTCTCATCTTAGCACTGTGTCCCATATATAATCTTCACAATGGAGGTGTACTCCTCCACCATGGAGTCCCTCCCAAATTGTTGGTTTATTGCCTCCTAGAAACTAGAAGGATTGGAATCTATGATGTTGCTCATGAATGCCATGTATTTTGGAAACTTATTCGGAGGTATTCTATCCTTTAATGTGCTCCTGCGAGATTCAACATGCTCCTGAGAATTCCTCAATGTTTGAGTGAACCATTGAGGTATCTTAACATAATCATAGGATTTGGTGGCTCCTCCTCTTCACCTAAAGGTTGTTTCTTTGACTAGAAGTCACTAGAGACCCTCATTCAACCTTTAGGGTTTCCTGCTCCTCGTCCTTTGTTACTAGAATAGGCTCATGACACTTCCCGGATGCAAAGTATTCCTCAAAATTTATATCCCTACTTACCATTGTCTTTCTCTACTCTAGTATAAACACCTTGTAGGTCGTTAAGTGTCATTATAACCAACAAACAATCCCTTCCTACTGAAGGGCTACAACTTGGTCTTCTTCTCTACTAGTATATGGATATAGACTAGACAACTAAAGATGTGAAAATAACTCACCTTTGGATTCACTCCAGTGAATTCCTCCATGTGTGTTTTGTCCTCCAACATCCTATGGGGACACTTGTTCTAGATGTAGACTTTTGTGTTGCATGCTTCTACCCACAGAAACATCAACAAATCCTAGTCATGAATCATGGCCTTAGAATCCCCTATGAAGGATCAACTCTTCTACTCTACAACCTCATTCTATTGTGAGTTGTATAAACAATCAAATCCCTTTTCATTCTCGGATCCTTGTAGAGACCCATGGTTTTTTTGGAGATATACTCACACCCATTGTCTAATCTCAAAACTTTGATATTCTTCTTTGTCTACCTTTTTACTAGAGATTTGAACTCCTAAAACCTACTAAATACATCATCCTTGGTCTTTAGGAAGTAGATCCAAGTTTTGCGAGAGGAGTAATCAATGAAGGAAACATAGTACAACCATGTTGTTAACATTGGTCCGTATACATATGAATGCAATAGGTCTGGAATGTCGTTAGATCTATGCTCATTGCTTGGGAATGCAACCTTGGAATTATTTCCAAGCATGCACCCTCTACATACTCCATGTTTCTCAATGTTGAATTGTGTTGGAATACCTGTGACTATCTCCCTTGGATTAGGCAATGCAATATGGTGTAGGTGCCCCATCTTCTTATGCCACAACTTCCACAAATTGTTCATGTTATGAACTAGGGATTAGACATGTCAACCCTATAACTTGTATAAGTTTCCTTCCCTAACATTGATCACTATGTTGATTTAGGGATATACACCTTTGATCCTATAAGGAATTTTTGTTTCTTGAACTCTATTGCAAATCCCTTATCATCCATGACTGAAACTTAGAGAAAATTCTTCTTGAGACCTAAAACAAACAATACATCATCAAATTCTAAAGAGTTACCTTACTTGATCTAGAAGGGAATGGTCTCAACTCCTTCCATTGGATACTTGGCATCATCACCGAGCTTGGCCTGAACTCTAGAGACATGCTCTTTTAGACATGAAAATAACTCTTCGGCTAATGTCATATGCCTAGATGATCCACTGTCCACATACCAAACGTTTCTCAAAACGGTGCTGGAAGAAAGGAAAGATACCATCGAGAAATCATTCTCAAACTTGGAGGAAAATTCCTTCATCTTATTTTTAGTAGAGCTTGCTACCCGATTCTATTGTGGCTTCCATTTACCCTTCTTCTTTTCGAAACACCGTGATGCATAATGGTTGTGCTTATGAAATATGAAGCACTTGATTTTACTTAAGTCCTTCTTCCCTAGTTGTAAGGTTGTCTCCTCACTCTTTATCCTACCCTTTCCAAGTCCTTTACCTCGGTCCTTCTCCATTTGACCCAATAGGGCATGGTCAGTGTCAGCTCCCTACATGTTGTCCTTTGACTCCATCCAAGTATCCTCATGGATAGAATCATCCCACAATATTTCAAATGAGGGAAGATTCTTCAAAGTGAAAAGACCCTAAATAAATGTTTCCCATTGAGATTACAACTCATTCAGTGCCCTATTCACTAACTCTTTGTCTTCAATATTCTCCCAACCACTGCAAGTTGATCACGAATCTATGTGACCTTGATCGGATAATTGCTAACTATGTCAAATATGGTAATCTCTATTGATTTGAGCTTGTTGATGTTTCTTCTCTGGTAAGGGATAATCAGAGCATTAGACATCTCCTTCATCATCTTCTTCTTGGATACATTGGTGTTTAAATGAGCCTTTATAGAATCCATGATCATCTGATTGGATTTCACTTCTTTCTTCGTGTGAACTATCAAATCCTACATGTTTGTTGGTGGAGTTACTATAGTTTGGACGATATTCCATAAATCATTCTCTTCTAATAGAAGAATTACCCTAACTTTCCATGATAGAAAATTGGGGCACATTCTAATATATCCTCAAACCCGAGGCTATTTAATTCCATCTCTGAGCTCTAACACACAAACTCCCAAATTTGATAAGCACTACCTGTGAAACACTTTAACTTTTGGTCTTGGTTCCCTGCATTTGGTTCCGATAATTGATCTATTGTCGTAAAATCTTAGTTCCTCTCAATTAGAGAAGCTCTGATATCATGTGTGAATTCCAAACCCTGAGTTATTGTTATCCTTATGTTCTTTACAAAATAAGTATGTTATTTAATTGCATAAGTATACTTCTTCACATAGCAACAACTACACAATAACTCGAACATAAATAGAGTAAGTGTAAGAAAACAATTGCATACACACACAAGGAATTTCTCCTTCAAATAACCTTATCATTAAGTTAATCAAATATTACAAGGAAACCTCCATAGCTACCAAAAATTGGGAGCTACATGGTAAACAAATTCACCTCAAACCTGAGGTGTATGACCTCCAAAAGAATTTGTGCTTGCAAAAAAATTAGGGAACATCATTGTTGTATAGCCTACTCCTATACTAGTTCGCACGATTGTACAAATCCATATATATGTATGAATCTATTGTACGAGATGGATTTACAAACTACTTTCGTTGTTGTCTACCTCCTAATTGATGTAGTATGCTCTCTCTTCAGACATGTTGTCCCTTTTCAACAAAACTATGTCTAAACATTCTATCTTGATCTATGCTTGTGTTGAAATCCTAATCTACCAAAACCCTAATCTCATAGTGACATGTATAGTTCATATTAATCTAAATCACTAATGTGTACATACACTTTATTAGACTCAATCAACTAAATATGAGACTTTCACTTTACTCCTAAAGTGAATTACAAAATATAATTAACTCGAACTACTTCCAACATGTTCACACTAAACATGTATATAAGTTCCAATCTGAGCTACATTCTTCAACAATTTCCAGGTGGGAAGCTCTGTTGAAGAGACCTACTCCTCGAGTGGCAACCACAGATATGTGGGTCCATGGAAAGGGTTATTGGATAGTGGTACCAATATGATCAACTTGGACCAAGGATTCTGTTGAGATGGGTCTCAAATAAGGGTGTGGGTAGGACCACAAAAAGGGATATCGGAGAGTAGTTCCAATGCAATTGGATCAACCCAAGGATTTTGTTGAGATGGGTGTCAAATAAGGGTGCGGGAAGGACCCTGGATCTTAAGGACAAGGGTGTGCAAGTTGCTATATCTCTTTGATATACGTATTGGTTTCAATAATAGTACTCGACCCAATCTCTTTGGGAACCAACTAAAAAAACACAACCATACTCTTAGCGATTATACTTGAGTACACAAGTACTGGAGAGTAATCTTCTTGAGTGTTTTCGGCTTAGTGTCGTATAGTAGCAAGATGGTTGATCATAATATCTAAAGCTAGTTTCAAGTATCCTAGGGCACTTTTGATTTACCCAAGGGTATGTAGAAGTGAAATTCCATATACAGGTGATGTTTGATGTGGTACTACTTGAAGGGGTACAAACAAGGGTTACAAGAGTGCCCAACTAAGTGAAACCTCTTTTAGTTTTCTGTGTATTCTTCCCCTACCATAGATTTACCTGCTAAACTATAGATCATTGTGTTATTTATATACGTTGAAATATGTCTCTAGCCTTACAAAATCACTACAAATCTCAAATTAGGAAAGCACTATGATACCTATTGTCAAGTAGATTATTAGAAAAATAAAAGATTCAGAAAGGAAATAACAAAATAATGCAAGCATTAAAGTGAAAAAAGATAGGACTACAACAACTATAGACAATTGTAGAAGAAACAAATACCACAAATAGCAATACCTTTATTGATGAAAACAATGTTCACTTGCCTCTTTGAGGGGGGAAGATCCAACTAAACAAATCTCTGATTACAATATGGTTCACAAGACATCTCATTACATTGATTCTACTTCTTTATATAATTTCCATCTAACCTCCTAGGAACTTTCTAGTAATCCTTCTTACATTATTTCTCTCACACTATATCTAGTTAGTCTTATGTTAACCGCAACTTGAAATATATCCTGGAGAAAAAGACTTATTCTTTTGAGAAACAAAAGGGGTCACCAAAATGTTTGGATATGACTATGAGATAATTTATAAGAAGGGCAATGAGAATGTTGTATCAGATGCTCTCTCATGGAGTATGAAGGATGGTTCCCTCTTTTCACTCTCGTTAATAGTAATTGATTGGTTAAACGATGTCCACAATGAATGGTTCACATATACCAAGATCTCTAGCATGATCTGACAACTTCAAATTAAACCTCATAAATATTTAGGATACACTTGGAAAAATGAAGAGCTTCAGTATAAATGGCATCTATATTTGAACAAATAGCCAACATTTAAATTATGGGCGTTATCTGAGCTAATTTTATCTCCCACATCAAGTCGTTCGAGGTTTCACAAAACATATGAAAGGATAGAACAATCATTTTGGGGGGGAGGCATGAAGAAGGACATTTGCAACTTTGTGGCAAAGTGTGACATTTGTCAAAGACATAAAGGAGAGATAGTGAGAACTCCAATTGAACTTCAACCTTTACCCATTCCACTAGCTATATGTATTGACATTTCTATGGACTTACCATAATCTGACAATAAAATATATAACCATGGTCATGGTTGATTTCCTTTCCAAACATGTTCATGTTTTTTTCTCTACAATGCCCTTTCAAGGCCTTTACAATAGCTCAGTTATTCATTGGTAATACCATTAAACTCCAAAGTATTTTGCATTCTATTGTGATAGAAAGCGATCCCATCTTCACTAGAAATTTATGGCAAAAAAATTTTTGACTCCAAGGCACTCAACTAAATCTTAGCACAACCTATCACCCCCAAATTCACGGTCAGACAAAAGCTATAAACATGTGCTTGGAAGCATATTTGTGGTGCTTTTCTTTAGGGATACAATTCCAATGGACTCAGTAGCTACCTCTAGCAGAATGATCGTATAATACAACTTATCATGGTGCCACTCAAATAACTCCCTTTGAGGATGTATATGGCCAACAACCCCCATCAATACTATCCTAATTACCAGAAGCCTCTAAGGTGTAGGAGGTCTACAAAAACCTCACAATTCAAGTCGACATTCTCCACACTCTCAAGGATAATATAGTAACGACTTAGAATAGGATGAACTAAAAGGTTGATTAACATCATTCCAAACGCCATTTGAAGAGGGGGATGAGATGTTCCTCCACCTATATCCTTATAAACATATTTCACTTAAGGTAAACCACCACCATAAACTTAATCTCATGTTTTATGGCCCCTATAAGGTCCTCAAATGTGTTGGGGAAATGGCTTACAAATTGGATCTACCTAACCACTATAAGATTTATCAAATCTTTCATGTCTCAATGCTTAACGAAAGTGGCCGGCTCTAATTTTTGTATTCAAACTAGCCCTCCATGATTGGGTCGAGAAGATTCCATTTGGTTGCAGCCTGAGGCATTCCTCGACAAACAAGAATGTCACCTCTACCAACACACTATCATAGAGGTCTTGATACAGTGGGAAAATACACAACCTGAGGAGGTCACATGGGAACCAATTGCAATACTTCAACAATTTCCTCATCTCTAGCCTTGACGAAAATGTTGCTTTCTAAGGGAGAGAGCATGTTAGGGTCTACCCTAACCCCTTAAGTAGATAGATAGGTTAGCATGTGTTGAGAACATCTCTATTAAGCAAGGACCACAAGGTGGATATAGTGTGAAAGCAATAATTATAGGAAGGTTTACTAGAAGGTTTTCCCTACTAAAAAGTTCCTAGGAGGTTAGATAGTAATTATATAAAGAAGTAGAAGCAATGCAATGAGATGTCTTGGAGACAATTGTAATTGGAGCTTTGCATATAAGTTGGAGGTTTCCCCCTCAAAGAGGCAAGTGAACATCGCTTTCATCAATAAAGGTATTTCTATTTATGGTATTTGGTTCTTCTATTATTGTCTATTGTCATTGTAATTATGTCATTTTTACTCTAAATCTTGCTATATTATGTTATTTCCATTATGAATCTCCTAGTATGCTAATAAGGTACTTTACAACCTCCTTGTAGGATTCCTAATAGTGTTTCTACAAAATATAGGGTGTATATCAACATCCAACATCTTGAATTTGGAAGGAATTCCCTCATAAAAAATCAAGGGGTCACTCCTAACAATGGTTTTCTTGTGGCTGTTGTAGCTCAAGCCTTAAAAAAAAGTGATCTCTCTTGTACACTTTTTCCTTGGCTTGCTAACTTCCTTCATGGAAAATCTTGTAGAAACAAGTTAATACCTCAAGTTGGGGGGAGACTTATACTTATGCCATCAATGTTCTCCCATGTGAGGATTAGGCTTACCCATTCCATATTTCCTAATGCTTGTTGTTTGAATGGAAATCCTTACAAGGAGAGTGAGGAAAATATTTCTTATTGTTTCAAGTAGTCATCTATTATTTCCAGTGTGCAATAACCGTAAAAGTTAACCTTACCATTTAAATAGAGCCCAATAAATGAGAGGGACCATGACATGATCTTCCATAATATGCCATAATGCTAATTCTATCAACTATTTGAACCCCTACAAGAAGAGAGCATAATATTGTGTTGGAGTGTTGACAAGATCTCATCCTAATGCCTCCCTTTCTAAACTCATATGGTACACATCATTTAAGTACACAAGTATGCATTGTTTATACCTTAGCCACCCATCATCATTATCTCCAACTGCCAGCCCATTCTACAAACACAAAACTTACTCTTAAATAACAATATATTATGAATATTAACTTTGAGGATGAATTGCTTATAGTATTTAATATTCAACTTAACTCATTAAAATATGACCTATCTACAATTCTAGTTATTCAATAATAATAAGTCTCTCGTGAACTTGAATAGTCTATGTAGTACAAAGTGTGTTTTCTTTCATAAGTAGCAATGTGTTATTCTTAAATAATGATATACCATTGATATCATTTTTAGGGATTAACGACATGGAGTATTTAATACCCAAGTCATTCAACTATGACCCATCTCCTATGAGACTTATTCACCAATGACCAATTTTTAGTCTACCTAGAACTCATTCATTAGATAAGTATTTAATACTTGAGTCATTCAACTATGATCCATCTCCTGTAAGAGCCTTTTGGCATGATCAACTTTTCATGAGCTTTAATAGTCCACTTAACACACATTGCATTTAGTGATATACTCATAACAATGAAGATTGACCCTTGAACACTAATGAAATGAATTGTTTTGTTGATTGCCACCTCAAAACAATGACCCATCTCCAATGATAGTCATTCACTTTGATGACTAATTTGTCATGAGATTGAATAGTCCACACAGCACTCATTGCATAAGGTGATTCTCACAATGGTGAATAAATGGGACTAAAATTATCACCTCCAGGGAATGACTTAACTCTCATGAGATTCATTTTGTATTGACCAACTTCTCATGAGCTTGAATAGTCCACGACACCCATTACATCACATGTGAGCAATGGCCCATCTCTCATGATAGTTAACCACTAAAGACCATTTTCCATGAGTTTGAATAGTACACTTAACACCCATTGCATGAGGGGATGCTTAGAGAGGTGACTAATTTCTCGAGTTTGAATAATCCACTTAGTTCTTATTAGTTATTACATAAGGTGATGCTCATATAGATAAAGAAGTGAGATCAAAATTCAATATTCTTAAGAAGGTCACATGACCATATGGGATTGAAACTAGACTTCTTCAAAATTTCATCCACCTTAATGCAACTTTAGCTTAAGTGCACTTAACCATGGATATTTCCCCACATTAAAGTCATTCAACTATAACCCATTGTTAGGATAATTAATACTCCAAGCTTGTCCACCTTATTATATATTAGTCTTTTCCTAGTACTGGATGATGTCATTGGCCCCCTAGTGGTGTGCAGATGTCATCTAGAACCCATTTTCCACTTGATGCGCCATACATGCATGATTTTAGGCCATCCAGAGTCGATTCCCTACATTTTAGGAGCTAACTTAGTGATCCAATTCAGTCCACCTGAGTTTCTGACTTTAGTGGGGGGTTTGTGCTCTGATTGCCACTGATTGTGATCTAATGTGCCCTCTCTATCCTATTTGCATGATATTTTGCATGACAAACTCACTTATGCACCCTTCTTGATCAATTAACTGACAATAGCTTCAGTTCACTAACAATCACTTGAGTCTGGTTGAGTTTGGAACTTCCAGAGCACTGTAGTGGTGATATTTCCTAGGCTAGACTGACATGGATTCGAATTCCTCCTTGGTATTCAAATTCTCTATTGTAACATATATGTTGAAAATACTGATAAATGGAATATGACACACTTTTCTATGCACATCTGAGTTTTAATGCATGTTCAATTTTACTGCTCAATTCACTGCAAGTTTCACTGTAATTCTTACTCCTTGCTAATCCTTTCACTATGAAATTTTCTCAGGCTCAATGATCTGCTGTGTTATATAATTTCACATGGTATCATAGCTCAGGAGATATGGTTTATCTTCATTTTGATAGTTTTCTAAAGGATTTTGAGAAGCAACAGTAGCAACAATAGCATGAGTAGCAGTTTGCATTCGCTCCAATAGCTTGTTAAATTTTTAGAATTTACTTCAATCTGATCTAGGATCTTAACTGAGAGAACAACATGTACAGCAAATCTACAGCATATCAAACATGGACACAATAATGCAAGCACACAAGAGACACAGAGTTTACTTGGGGAAAACCATAAAGGTGAAAAACCCCAATAACTTCCTCAGAGATAGATAGAGCAATGATACAACCAGAATACAAGAGATAGTCTTCTCCTAGCAGCAGAGCCTTGTTGTTTGAGCAACATCCCCCCCCCCAAATTTTGTTCATATTGGGGTCCCTCCTTTTAGTTTTTCTAGAAAGACTGCCTAAAGAAGTTAATTCTCCTTCTAACTTAGTTTTTGTTTTCAACTGAGGAGTCTACTTTAAAAAAATTTGAAGTTTCTTCTTCTAAGAAATTCACGAAAGTCTCCCGAAACTGCGGAAGCATTCACGAAAGTCTCCCGAAACTGCGGAAGCCATTCACGAAAGTCTCCCGAAATTGCGGAAGCATTCACGAAAGTCTCCCGAAACTGCGGAAGCCATTCACAGAAGCTCGAGTTTCTCTCTCGAAACTGCGGAAGCCATTCACGAAAGTCTCCCGAAACTGCGGAAGCCATTCACGATTCTCTCCTGAAACCACGGAAAGACTTAGTGTTATATTTTGGAAGAACTTAAGTTTCTCTTCCGAAACTGCGGAAGAAGCTCGAGTTTCTCTCTCTAAAGTGCGGAATCCATTCACATGCCTCTCTCGAGATTGCGGAAAGAAATTCAAAAAACTCTCCCGCAATTGCGGAATCAATTCACGAAACTCTCCCGCAACTGCGGAAGCAATTCACGAAACTCTCCCGCAACTGCGGAAGCATTCACGAAACTCTCCCGCAACTGCGGAAGCACTCGGCGAACTCTCTCGAAACTGTGGAAGCTTTCGTCCAATGTTGCCGTAGTAATTTGTCGGTAAGCTTGAACAAAGTTATTTCGTAAGTTGCGGAAGGATATCTTGAATCTTTCCGAAACTGCAGGATGACTCGGCAAAACCGTTCGCGATAAGCTTCCAAGAAGACTGTATTTCGAAAAGATACGCCAAATACTCCCGAAACGCCGAAGCAATTCGCCATATTGTTCCGCAATTGCGGATGAAACTCGTAAGTCCGCCCCACAACCGACGGTCGCGCACAAATGCCGAGACGGCTTGAAATGACCACACCGTACAAGGCATTAAAACCCCGTTTTAATGACACAACCAACCCGTTTAAATACCGCACGTGTCTAACCTTTAATAAGGACGATGGGGGTTTCGTTGATTTCATTGTTTGTTTATCATTCAAAGAACGCCGTTAGGAAGACCGCGTCGGCTCGCTCCAGCTCAGCGCATCCACGACCGGGTCCACCTCACTCAACCACTGTCTCGTCTCCAAGTAGGCTTTTTTAACCGCCATCTTTGTTTTATCTCCACGTCGAATTACTTTTTGGGTCTTCCCGTTCATAACGTGGCCGATAGGCATTGGTAGCGTAGGTCATTTTTTTTTTGTTTATTACGGCCGTCGTGCCCCCTTAGGTTCCTCATTCCTACCAACTGAAAGTCGTAGCCATGACCATCCAAGTTTTTCTCTGACCGCATTCCCATCGTTTTCCTACCCTGATTCAAACCTCATACCGACCACAGACCATTTCGCAATTGTTATTAATGGCAGTTGTGGTCGTTTGAGATACTCAACCACTCTCCTTTTTGGCTCAGTTATTGAATGTGGACAACAGTCCCTTGTTTCATTGTATATTCATAGGATTTTTTCCACTCCAGGCTCCCCCACCATTGACCATTAGAAGTGCTACGATGAAGGGCACCCTCTCTCCAAAGGCTAGCAGGGAAGTAGGTTTTCTCCACATCATATGCTTACCTTTTCGGAAGCATTCTAAAAGCTCCTGACTAGGCATTGTCTCCCTAAAAAAATCAAGTCTCAGGACCTTTTTTCATTTTCTGAAGTGATCTATTTTGCTTCCCCAGCATACAGCCTCATAATTTGTCTATATTTCTCATTAGCATGTTAAATTTGTCCTTCTCTATGTTATACCCTCATAACATGTTGCAAATTTTTATAATGATTCACATTTGGTTGCTAGCAGGGATAAGCCACGCTGCCAAAAGGTGGTAGAAAGAAAACTAAAGTGATGGAACCAAAGCCAGTGCAACTAAGTACTGAAACTATGTTCCAAGACACTAAGTTTACCACCGGCATTCCTCCCGAGGTCCGTTGGGGAGATGTTTACAGGATGATCAGGGACCAGGATATCCCAAATGTATTATTGGAAGAAGAACAAATCTACCTCAACATCAGAACTTTCGGCATAGCTAAGGCTACTACCCGCCCTGAATTGTTCCCATGCTCTGCAGTGTTCGGGTGGATACTGGAACATGCCAACCCAGAGACAAGAGTATTGCATGACAGCAGGGGAGAGCCTTTCGCTTCATTCCATCCAGCGTATATTGCTGCAGCCTACAAATTCTCACGTCCCCAACAAGCTCTAAGTGATGAATGGTTGGGCAAGATGAACAATGTTGAGATGGACAAAAAATTATTGGTCATAGGCAAGCACTTGAGAAAGAGAGGTAATGATGAATATGATATTCAGAACCTAAGACCTCCTTTTAGGTTAATCGCCCTGATGCTATGCAGAATTTTTGGCATGCCCGATGGCACTGTATATAGGATACAATGGGCCCCCATCATCCACTTCGTAGCATTCAAAGGGACTGTATTTGACTGGGCTACTATCCTTTCGGACAGTTTGGCATCCACAGTGGCTGCTGCAAGAGAAGGTCTGGCCTTAAAAAAGTCAGAATTTTACATGTCTTCCTATCTCATTGACTGTATTTTGGCCAAACTATCTTTCCACAGCCTAGGTTGCACATGGGATAAAGCCAACACCCCGGTCTACACTGCTTATAAAATAACGTGGGCTCAATATTACAGAGCAAGCTATAAGCTCATCTGCGAAGAGTTCATCATGCCTCTATATGAGCAGATATTCAAGGAAGAGCCCAACTGTCTATCAGAAAATGCCATGGAGGTCCTGGAAAACTATGGAGATTTTTATTTCTCAGAGCAGGGCACCTACATCAGAATGTTTGGAGGGACCAAAGCGCCATACATTTTGCCAAAATACGCTACTGATTATGTAGTCCTCAAGGAAGCAGTCAGACAAATTTTTCTTGATGGAATAGGAGGGGTGCTTAACAAGCAACATAAGGCTTCTTTCCCTCCTTTGCCCTTCTGCATAGGAGCCTACAAATTCTCAGGGGTTGCATCAGCTGAGGAATTTGTTCAAGAGCTGAAAGCTTTCCACTTCGGTGAAATGATCTTCCATAGAAATGATAGGCAGGGGAAGGTTGCCGAGCATTGCAAAGAAATTTATGCTCATTACTATGATGTCGAGGAAGAGGTGTTCAGAGGCATCAGCAACATGACTGAGTTGCAGATTTGTCGTCAAGGCAGTGGAGCAAGCTCTAGCTCTACCCCAGCCCGAAAAGCCAGTCTGCAGAAAGAGAGAGAAGCAGCTGATGCCCTAGCCCACGAAGAACAAAGATTGAAAGAGGAAGCAAGGCTACAACAAGAAGCAGAAGTTGCAAGGTTGCAGCAAGAAGCTGAAGATGCAAGATTGCAGAGAGAAGCTGAGGAAGCAAGGCTGCAACAAGAAGTAGAAGATGCAAGGCTGCAGAAAGAAACTGAAGATGCAGAGCAGATGGAAGAAAGTGAAAATCAGCAGCAAGCTGAAGAAGAAGAAAGAAGGCGTAAAGCTGAAGAGTAACAAAAGGTGGAAGAAGAACTGGAAACAGATGTATCTCAAGCAGGTGTTCCCGGCACCCAAAATGTGGAGGCAGACACAGCTCAAGCAGGTGTCTCCAGCACCCAAAATGTGGGAACAGGCACGTCTCAAGTAGTCTAGACCCCACCCATAGAAGCATAAATAAATGTAATAGACCTCCCAATCGTCCCTTACACTCCATCAGAAGATCATACTGTGTCCCGATGGGATGAATTTGTGTATGATAAGAAGAGGAAGGCAGTAGTCTTGAAATCGGAAGAGAGGATAAAGAGACTCTTCCAAGAAGATATTGTTACCCGGCGGGAGACCACGGTGATGCAAAATACACATAAGGCTCCCATAGCCATGGCATCCGCCGGTGTAGAAGCAGCAAAAGTAACGCAGGACAATGTGGTCGATATGGTTAGAGAATTTGAGTCAACAAAGAGGAGAGCTCGCATGTTACAACATACTGTGGCTAATGAACAGGCTTACAGGATCTTGTAGTGAATAAGTATAATCGTCTGTCTGTTAAGCACAAGGAATTGTCAGATAAGTATCACCAGTTAGAAGAAGAAAATGAGCACCTGGCAGTCCAGATGATGGTTTTAGAAGCAGAAAAGAACGATTCGGAAGCTAGAGTTTCTCATCTGTAAGCAGATAAGCAAGCAATGGTTGAGCAATTCATTAAAGAAATTTTGAGGTCAAAAAATGGCCTCAAAACAAAGAAAATGTACTATAAAAAACAACCAATCACATTCTAGTAGATGACATCATCCCCCTTGGTTGAGGTGGCAATCCATGAGTTAAGAATGCTTATTTGTCAAATTTTCTATGGTGGATGAAAACACATAGTTAACCAAGGTAGTGGTGTAAGTACTTTTAAGTCATAAAGTAAAGTACTCATTATGATAGTCTTTTCATAAAATAATATTATTGTCATTTTCAAGTAAAGTACTCATAATGAATGTTTTTTTACACTTTCTCATAAAATAATATTATTGTCATTTTCAAGTGAAGTACTCTTAATTCATAAAGAAAGTCATTTCACATTTGTTTATAAAATAATATATTATCATTTTTATGTTTTTAATTTTAAATTATATACTCACTCCACTCTATTTAATAACATAATGTCAAACTAATAAAGAATAATAATAAATTTAATAAATAATAATAATAATAATGCAATGTGGATTATAATAATATTATTAACATTTTACATGTAAATAAATTCTCAATTAAATTACATTATATTAAATTCATGAGAAAAGTTCTAAATATAAAAAGTCAACATAGAATTAAAAAAATAGCTCTTAAAAATGTTTTTTATTATTTAATTTTATTTGCAAGTTCAAGACAAATAAATGCTAAAGGACAATAACTTTTTGAGAATTTAAAATGAATCTTAGTCACATCAATGTAGACTTATTTTATTAATTTTATTTCTAGTGAATTTTGAAAAGTAACTCAACCATGGTTATTTATATTATGCATAGAAAATAGTGTGGGAGGTGACTTGTCATATATACCTACCCCATAAAACCCCCAATTCCTAATATTTTAATATATCTCATATTTTTGTAGTACATCTCTTAGGAGGCCATTTTTTGACCTCAAAATCTCTCTAATGAGAGCAGGCAGAAAGCAGAGCAATAGATATGTCTCCCTTTCATGAGTTGTCCTGTGACATTCTGAGACAAATGCACGCCACACAGGAGCTGATTACTAAGGAAGTGTGCATGCTCAAAGCCATGATGGTTAGATTGAAAGAAGTCAATGCAAAGGCCAATAGGCTTAAGGGTAAATATACTCGGGTTAAAGCAAACATCCTGAGCCATATGGAATGGAGAGAAGGGAAGATTGATTTCCCCAAGCATCTCCCATTCAAATCTGTAGATGATTTTAAAGAAGATATAGCCCTTATGGAATTCTGCAGGAACTATGGCCTTAAGCTAATGGCTAAGATCCAAGGAACAATGGATAAAAGTAACAGTCTTTATCAAAAAATCCATGAAGTGCATGATAAGTGCAAGTTGAGTTTTCCTCAGTCCCTCGATGAGTTCCCAGGCAAAGAGCAACGTTTATCAGACTTGAAGGAAGAGCTAGGCATTCAAATAGAATATGTAAAGAAGATTGATGTTTTAGCCATTAATGATCTCCATCACTATATTGGGTTGTCATCAATATACAGTCATTTGCTTAAAGAAATCCACCAAGCAGCAGTTGCAGAAATTCAGGGTATTGGAGCAGAACTTGGTAAAGATGTGACTTCCCAGAAGATCTTGCTCCCTTCCTCAGCAAATGTGGTTATCAGAGACACTGGTATCTGGTTCAGTTACATAGCAGAGGAAAAAAAGAAAGCAGCAGCAGTAGCAGCCAGTCCAAGTCCTTCTCTCCCAGCAGTAGCAGCCAATCCAAGTCCTTCTCTCCCAGCAGAAGCGCCTTCCCAAGGGTGAACACACTGATCCTATAGTGTTGTTCCTTTTTTTTATTTTGGTCTCCCTATGTTTAAAGCGTGGAACCATTGGACAGCTGTCCTTTTCTTTTTGAGGAATTTTCTGTTTTAAGAAAAGGGCCATGATTTGTTTATTAAAAGGGAAAAGTCTGTAGGGGACAGGTGTAAAGAGCCAGGTGGCAGCCCAAGAGGCATTTTGTAAAGATATAAATAGAAGGTTAGGGAATAGTGCAAGGGACTTTTTGCAGGGAAATAATTTTTCTGAACTTCTATGAGCTATCTTGCACTTGTTTCAAGAAAATGAAATGTACCTAATAAGAGCCTGGAGATGACGTCTTTTGCATGGAAATGGATGTTGGATGCATGCTGGATTATTCTTGTGACTTTCATATTCTACTGTGAGATCTTTCTTTGTTGTCTTGAATTATTTCTCTGTATTGAATGATCTTACTGTTTCTTGTGCAAATGAATTTTCTCCTACATGAGTAATGGAATGTGTTATATGTGAATTGGAAGCTATCTTCTAATATCTCTTGCTTTCTTGCTGTAGATCTATCTTTATGATTTGATGGCTGTCTGTTGATCTTTAGATAACTCTTCCAGCACATTACTCATACTTATAATTTTGCTCCTTGCAGGGATAGTTTAGGTTTATTTCGGTTTTAAATACAGATTTGTTTCGAGTTCTGCATTTAGATTAAGTTAGTTTAGGCACTTGCATATCATTCTAAACCATAAAAATAAAAAAAGAACGGTAGATTGGGCCATAACCGATATAATTGAAGCAAATCTCCAAACCCAACGGTTGTCGGAACCGCAAACCGGACGGATTCCCCATACCAAACGATGGAAAATCTAATTGGGATAGTCTACCGGGGAGAATCCCTTTCTGCTTAATGTTGCGATCTTCGGGGCATCAACAAGCCTCCTCCTCCACAAGTGCGCCACTCTCCCAAGTGTGAGTGAGAGAATAGAATGTGTAAAATGAGAGAGACACACTCTCTATTTATACACTAACTTGACTTGACCTTTACTCAACTAGGTCAGCCTCAACTTAACCACTTAAAATAATGCTGATTGGGTTGACCCCCACTAGGGTGGTCTAATAACCCTTTGACCCACATGGCTGACCCCAATAGGGTGGTCTAATAACCCTTTGACCCACATGACTTATACAGGGCCGACCCCAACAAGGTGGTCTAATAACCCATCAAGTATAAGTTACGACACTTACAATATAAATGACGACACTTCCGTATAGAGGAATAATAACATCTCTATAGGAATACAACCACTTCCATATAGAGGAATAATAACATCTCTATAGGAATACAATATACATATATGTGAAATACATTCCGAAGTTACATATACATCAAACTCCCTCTTAACTGGGAAGGTATTTCTCGACACAGGTCTTCTAGCACAAGTCTTCTTCTCTGGATCATCGTCACTGGATAATCGTCATCGAGTCATCATCATCGTCACTGCTGCTGCTATCTCAATCAATCTCTGAATCTACTCGTCATAGGAAGTTCTACAGAGCCATTCCTTTTTCATACTGGATGTAGGCCCACCACCTGCAGGTCTTCATCATTTGTGCGAACGGTCTGATAGAGGTGGCCTCTCATGACTAATTTTATGTGCGGATGCAATACCAGAAAGAGTATCCCAGGAACATTTATGTGCCTAAGCACGACTGGAAAGATCTCCTAGGACTGATTACATGCATCTCTTCCACAATACCTTTAAAGAGCATCCCAGGAACATTTATGTGTCGCAGCACGACCGACAAGATCTCTAAAGAGCATCCCAGTACTTATTACGAGCACATAGCTCAACCTCTCGGATCTCCAGGACTGATTACATGTGGATAGACAAAACATTTAAAGAGCATCCCAGGAACATTTATGTGTCGCATCACGACCGGAAAGATCTCTAAAGAGCATCCCAGGACTAATTATGAGCACACAGCTCAACCTCTCGGATCTCCAGGACTGATTACATGTGGATAGACAAAACATTTAAAGAGCATCCCAGGAACATTTATGTGTCGCATCACGATCGGCAAGATCTCTAAAGAGCATCCCAGGACTAATTACGAGCACACAACTCAACCTATCGGATCTCCATGATTGATTACATGCCTCCGTAGTAATACCTCATCCCAGGACTGATTACGAGCACACAGCTCAACCTATCGGATATCTGAGGACTGATTACATACTACATAGCAATACCGGAAAGAGTATCCCATGAACATTTATGTGCCGCAGCACGACCGGCAAGATCTCCCAGGACTGATTACATGCTATTTGCACAACCTGCCACATATCATCTCTGACCTCCAAGTATCAACCTGATACTCATGATCCAATGGATCATCATCGCACAAAGCATCATCCTGATGCTCATGATCACACTGATCATCATCATTGTACCATCATGATACATATCATCTGGAGCAACATCCTGAAGCTCATCATCATGATCATCCTGATCATACAATGCATCCACCTGATGCATACCAAGTATCTACCTGATACATATCATCATACATGATCCACCTGATCATACAGTGTATCCGCCTGATACAAATACAAATACATGATCCACCTGATCATACCTGATACATATCAACATACATGATCTACCTGATCATACAATGTATCCACCTGATACATATACAGATACATGGTCCAAGCATCCAACATGATGCATATACAAAATACATACAAATGATCCAACTCATCATATCCAGCATCAAACATGATGCGTACATATACATATACATATAAATGATCCAACTGATCATATCCAGCATACAACATGATGCATACATATACATATAGAGCAGTAACTGGAGCATCGTCCTGATGCTCATCATCCATGATCCTACTGATCATCATAGCATCGTCTTCTTCAGATCATCTCATCGTCCACGAAGCACAGCCCAGATGCACATCATCTAGTACTTACACCACCGACATGGGAGAACACATCTACCACCATTCAGGGAAGGCTCCAGCCCTTAATTTTTCACCATGGGAGAACACATCTACCACCATGTGAGAATGGCTCCAACCCTTACATCTTCACCATGGGAGAACACATCTACCACCATGTGAGAATGGCTCAGCAATTACATCACGACCATGGGAGAACACATCAACCATGTCAGAAAAGCTCATGTGCATCTGCATCTTCCGGACTCATCACTTCCCTTTGGAATGAACCTCGATCTGAAGTGCACCAAGCCTATCTTTGAAGTACTCAAACTACACTCTGGCCAACGGCTTGGTCAATACATCTGCAACCTGCTCATCCGTCGCAACATAATCTGCTTTGGCTGTACTCAATGCTACGCAGGACTGCTTCCTGCTAAACCAAGAGATCACACATGATCCCATACTGAGGCAGCACCCAGAAGTGCTCTTCCTATCTGCAGCACTGCCTGCCCAATCTGAATCAACATAACCCTACAGGTTAAACTTTTTATTTGCATCATATTTGAGCCCATAATCAACTGTACCCTTCAGGTACCTCAGAATATGCTTTACAGCAACCAGGTGAACACTCCTCGGATCTGTCAGGAACTGGCTCAATGTGTTCACCACAAAGCAAATATCTGGTCTCATGTTCGTCGGGTACATCAAGGACCCAATCATCTGACGATACATCAACCAATTCAGATGAAGCATCACATAGAAGCTTCAGGTTCGATGCCATAGCCTCGCAATCCATCATCCTGAACCTCTTTCAGGATCTCTACTGCATACTTCCCTTGTCCAAGGAAGATTCCATCTACACTCTGCCACACCTCCATACCTAGAAAGTGGTGCATCATACCCAAGTTCTGCACATATATGACTCCCTGTCATGTGTCTCAGAACCAAGTGGCTGCTCCACATACACTTCTTCTTCAACTACACCATTCAAGAAAGCTGTCTTGAAATCCATCTGGTGTATCTTCTATTTCATCACTTTTATATTTCTCTATGCCGCCATCTGCAGCATGCTTGATCTTGATAGATCCATATGGAAGTCATAACAAACTTTCCTTCAGGTCTTGGGACTACATCCCAAACATCATTCTTCATGATCGACGGATCATGGCATTCTTCCCATATCATGGGTACTTCAATATCTTCAATAGATAATTTTGTTGCTGAACAAATGTTGCAGTTCTTCTTTTGTAGGTGATGGCATACAATCTTTCCTACACAACAAGTTAAATTGCATGATTAGAAAACATCTCATAGTTTTCAGAACAAATTCTTACACATAAAGAAATATGTCATACAGTCACGCAATTATCTTAGCCAATGCTTCAATACAACATTTATCCATATCCCGTAACTTTCTAGATGCCTTCCAATCTCTACCAGAACATTGTTAAGAGTGTGCACAACTCCCAACATGTCAGCAAAGAGGTTTCATTCTAGATAAGTAGCAATGGAATGTTGTACAGTGTCATAGGCCATTTACCCATGCATATTAGTAGTATACTGTTCACCAATGCAACTATTCTAATATGCATAATACACAACCTAATTCTAGGAACATCAGTATATACATTATTGAACAATATTATTTAAACAATAAAATATGCAAGTAATGACAATTCAAATACTTATCTTTGTTTGTTTGTTGGGTTGACTCCCTCTTAGTCTTTGCTTCTTTTCTGCAACTCCATTCTTATGTGGATTGTGAGAAGTGGTCAACTCCCTTTGAATATCTGCATCCTTGCAGAAACTACTGAAGTGTGCTCCTTTACTTTCTTGCAGGAACAACTGGAGTGTGCTCCCTCTTGATCTTTGCTTCCTGGATTACCTGTCCTTGAACTTACATCCATCATTAATCACTATGCATGCTTATTAGTATCATCATTGTGTTATCCTTGAGGTCTCATACATAATCACACATTTATTAGTATAATCTTAATACTATCAAAACACAATAATCTTAAACATGTATATTCATGATCATTCACAGATAATAAACATTAGTATTCAAGGTTTTAGGGAAGTCTTCTTTTACTCATACACATTCTTATTTGATCATAAGACTCTTCTGGTTAGTTGAATCATCAATCAAGATAAGAGATATAATATGCATAAAACCCGTGATTATTCAAACCTATACCTTCATGATTCTTCTGGTTAGTCATATCATCAATTATGGTAAGAAACATAATAAGCATACAACCATGATTATTCAAACCTATGACTTCATGAATAATCATTATCAACAACACAACAGTATAAGATCCTAACACAAGGTAGGATTCTAGCTTGATATAGGAAAAACATACCTGGATTAGCATGCTCGCTAGTTATGTCTAACATACCCGCATAATGTCTTCTGGTTCTCTTCAGTGACTTATGCTAGTAATCTGCATGTCTCATAAGTTAACCATTGTAGAACCAAGTTATACATACCTCGAAAGTAGATCTTCTATGTGATCCATGACAATGGATGAATCTTTGTCTTCATGTCACCATGAGCATATGTTCTTGAAGTAGAACATGATTTGACTTTCTTGGTGTACCTTTTGTGTTAGCAAACAACATAAACCTCATACAACATCATATTGCATTAGTACAATCATAAGTGTCAAAACTTTAATCAATGAATATCTTCTATTAAGGTGATACGACAAATCTAGTAATTAATCAATATTGTACTGTAATGATATGAAGACAAACATATGATAAAATTAACCATGAAACATACCTGTAAGCCATACCTGTCAAGATTGCTTGTAATCTTCTTATGGAAGGCCTTAGCCTCATCTCCCTCTGAGACAGGAACTTCTTCACTTATGCAGGTGACCAATCCATCTTCTTCTAGGATTAACCCAATCCACTTGATTTGCAAGAACTGGACCTGGAGCTAGATTAGGGTTTGTCAAAGAAACCCCAAAAATTCAAACTTTGAATTTCAAACTTTCGAAAGGATAGAAATATGCGCCTTGATGAGCTGATCAAGTTGGTATATTCAGAATTTGAAAACTGCAAAGTTTCACCCCTCGAAATTGCCTTTTAGATTTTCGGATTCACCAGGGAGGACCCTGAATTAGGGTTTGAGTTTCCCGAAGCTTCATCCAACCAAAAGATTTGATTCAAAACTCTAAGCTTCGATTTTTCTGAGGAGCTTCCAGCCGTGGTCACAGATTTCCAAAATTCCAATTTTTGCAGAAGCCCTAATTTTCCATCTTTCCGATCAAAGTCCCAAACTGGGGTTTGATCAAGCCCGGCCTTCTGCCCAACCAAAAAATCTGATCTTGGTCTCTAAATTTCGATTTTGATGAGTAGCATCTAGCCGTGGTCTCCGATTACAAAAATTCCAACTTTCTCTGAAGCCATGAATGAAGGTACTCAAAAATAATTCTGTTTTGACATAAATATGTACCTGATTGTTTCTGGTGTAACTTCGAACTTTACGATCCACAGGGTCTGAAAATTTTTTCTTAGATAGCCTGACCTGTTATCTTTCCATCCCGATAGGTCTGACCTCAATTGGATTCTCTGAGAGAGAGTTATGCCAAGTGTCGCAACGTGACGTGTTTATGGGATAATACAGGAGAGAAAACTTGTACGGCATGCCACGTGTCACTGGTTCAACTTCAGCCTCTGAACAATTTTCCTGGGGTAGCTCAACCTTTTATCTTTCCATCCTGATAGGTCTGACCTCAATTGGATTCTCTGACAGAGAGTTGTGCCAAGTGTCGCAACGTGACCTGTTTATGGGATAATACAGGAGAGTGAACTTGTATGGTGTGCCACGTGTCACTGGTTCAACTTCGGCCTCTGAAAAAATTTCTTGAGATAATACAGTCTATGTACTACCTGTCACTATTTATGAACTTTCATTTGGAGCTTCCTAGCCCAAGTTATGACCTTTTTCCCAAGGTCACCTGATTTTGACTCAGATCTGGAAGAGACAGAAACCCTATATTGTACAGATCATAAATCACAAAGTACAACGAATTAGAGGTTGTCCTCTGGACACAAGGTACATGGGGATCTAATCTTCGACCTGTAAAAGTTTCAGATCCGAAAAATTCTCCAAAACGGATTTATAGAGAAAGTGCTACGATGACTGGTTTTTGCTATATCAAGCCCTAGCATCGTAAGTGCAACAAGTGTCATACATGCCATATCATGCCTTCTTTCAGGCTAGCTTTGATACCATGTTAAATTTTCAGAATTTACTTCAATCTGATCTAGGATCTTAACTGAGAGAACAACATGTACAGCAAATCTACAGCATATCAAACATGGACACAATAATGCAAGCACACAAGAGACACAGAGTTTACTTGGGGAAAACCATAAACGTGAAAAACCCCAATAACTTCCTCAGAGATAGATAGAGCAATGATACAACCAGAATACAAGAGATAGTATTCTCCTAGAAGCAGAGCCTCCTCCTCCACAAGTGCGCCACTCTCCCAAGTGTGAGTGAGAGAATAGAATGTGTAAAATGAGAGAGACACACTCTCTATTTATACACTAACTTGACTTGACCTTTACTCAACTAGGTCGGCCTCAACTTAACCACTTAAAATAATGCTGATTGGGTCGATCCCCACTAGGGTGGTCTAATAACCCTTTGACCCACATGGCCGACCCTTAATAGGGTGGTCTAATAACCCTTTGACCCACATGACTTATACAGGGCCGACCCCAACAAGGTGGTCTAATAACCCATCAAGTATAAGTTACGACACTTACAATATAAATGACGACACTTCCGTATAGAGGAATAATAACATATCTATAGGAATACAATATACATATATGTGAAATACATTCTGAAGTTACAGATACATCAACATAGCTAGAGATGGAGAATTCGAATGCTCCTTTAACACCAAGAATCCTAACACCCTTCAATTATTGCGATTGGAGGGAAAATATGTAGATTGTGTTGCACAACAAGATTCTGTACATGGTCACAATGAGCAAGGAGGTTGAGCCTTGGGCATCTGTTGAGAAAGCAAAGTACCTGAACAAGTTAGATGAGGCTTTTGGTTTTATGTGTATTCACATCTCCAGAGATTTACTCTTCCATCTTGATGGATTGAAGACCCCAAGGGAGGTTTGGCAGAGCCTTGAAACTCTCTTTGGAAAACAAGATGAGATGAGAGGCCACGTTTTGGACAATGAATTAATTGTTCTTCAACCCAATAGTTTCGAAACCATGCATCGATTCTTTTCAAATTTCAAGTACTTGGTTATACAGTGCAAACAATGTGGAATTGACAAGAAGGATGAGCATCTGGTGCTATCCATCCTAAGCAAACTTGGTCCTGAATTTTTAGTATTTGTGTCCACCTTCCACTATGGGAGATTGTCAATCCCCAATTGGAAAATGCCTTCTTTAGATGCATTCACTGATTCCCTCATCCAAGAATAAGACAAACTGATTCAAATGGGAGCAATTCAAGCCTCCAAGAATTAGGTTGTTATGGCTGGGGAGTCCAAAAGTGCGAATGCTAAAGGGAAGCAGAAGGGAAAGTAATCTGAATCCAAGCCAAAGGAGAAGCCTAATCCATCAGAAGGAGCCTCCAGCTCCAAGAAGGATAAGTAAAAGAGGTTTGAGAAGACCAAGTGTACCTATTGCAAGAAAGGAAACCATCTCGAGAGTTCATGCATGAAGAAGAAGATAGATCAAATGACCAAACTTCTTGAACAACATAATATTTCCCTCCCAGAAGGTGCAAGGGAGACTGATTCTGGAAGTGAGACAGATGATCATGATATATGTCATGCACTGAAGGATGGATTCTCACAATCACAAGCCTTCCTCATAGATTCGGGATCCTCCAAACACATGGTTGCCTTCAGAGAATCATTTTCTTCTCTAGATCTCACTGATGGTCCTAGTATTCACATGGGAGATGATTCACAACTCTCTGCTGAAGGGAAGGGCATAATACAACTGGAGCATGGAAAGTTCAAAAATGTTATGTATGTGCCTTCTTTAGCAGCCAACTTGTTATTTGTTTATTAGATGACACACACAAGTTCATTGAAGAAAGTTGTTTTTGGACCTGACACAGTTGAGATTGCAGAGATCTCATATGGGAAGATAATAGCAAAAGGTGTTGCAAACCATGCCTCCAAGGCATATGAATTCTCTCACTTTTTTCCATACTCTCTACCTACTCCATTCGCACCTAATGGAGATCGGAATGATGTCTCTTTTGATGATCTAGTTTCAGATTCCAAAGATGAGGACCAAGTTGAATCAAATCTTGATGTTGAGTATGAAGTTCAAGCAGATCCATATCCAGATCCAGTGCCTGCTCCCAATCCAAGGCCAAAACGGGATCACAAATTCCTTGGAGCTACAGGGAACGTAGTTGGGGATCCATCTGACCATAGAAGAACCAGATCTCAGTTTCAATATGCAAACCTTGACTATTTCATACAGATCCACTTCTCCCAGAGAGGTGCTACATGATGGTGGGGCCTGATCCACAATCCTTCAAAGAGGCTTGTCATGATCTGAAATGGCAGGCTACCATGGATGAAGAATATGAGTCGTTGTAGAACAAAGAGACATGGAATCTTGTCTCTCTTTCCCATGGAGAAATCTAGTCCAGTGCAAGGGGATCTACAAAACAAAACATGTTTATAATGGATCTACAACCAAGAACAAAGCTCGGTTGGTTTCCAAGGGGTACTCACAGGTTCATGGCTTGGACTACAATGAGACATTCTCCCCAGTAGCAAGAATGGATTCTGTCAATTTTTTTTGACAACTGCAGCTTTGAAACAATGCGAGGTACATTAGAGGAGCAGATCTAGATTTAGATCCAGCACGTGCATTACTATCCTACAGAGGAGTAGATTGCAGACATCTCAACAAAGTCTTTTATTCATAATAGATTTGTCTATCTTAGATCTTGGTGTGAAGGATGTTTGAGTTTCTTGTTGTTCATTTTTAGGGGTGCTTTTTTTCCCATGAGGTTTTCTCCATTTCCTTAGTTTCATGAACAATTATTTTTTATTGTTTGGGTGACCTTTGGTCTTAGTTACTAGGGACTAGGTTGTCTAAGTTTGGATTAAGGGGGGGTGTTAGGATAATCAATAATCCAACCTTGTCCACCTTAGTATTATTAGTCTTTTCCTAGTACTTGATGATGTCATTGGCCCCTAGTGGTGTGCAGATGTCATCTAGGATCCTTTTTCCACTTGTTGCGCCCTGCATGATTTTAGGCCATCTAGAGTCAGCTCCCTACATTTTAGGAGCTAACTTAGTGATCCAATTCAGTCCACCTGAGTTCTTGACTCTAGTGAGGGGTTTATGCTACGATTTCCACTGATTGTGATCTAATGCGCCCTCTCTATCCTATTTATATGGGATTTTGCATGACAAATTCACTTATGTGCCCTTCTTGATTAGTTAACTGACAGTAGCTTCAGTTCACTGACAATCAGTTGAGTTTGGAACTTCCAGAGCACTGTAGTGGTGATATTTCCTAGGCTAGAATGACATGGATTCGAATTCCTCCTTGGTATTTGAATTCTCTCTATTGTAACATATCTGTTGACTATATTGATTAATGGAATATGACACACTTTTCTGTGCATGCACATCTGAGTTCCAGTGCATGTTCAATTTTACTGCTCAATTCACTGTAATTCTTCCTCCTTGCTAATCCTTTCACTGTGATATTTTCTCAGGATCAATGATCTGCTTTGTTACATAATTTCACATGGTATCAAAGCTTAACAGAGCTGGTTTATCTTCGTTTTGAGAGTTTTCTGCTGGATTTTGAGAAGCAGCAGTAGTAGTTTGCATTCACTCCAATAGCTAGAGATGGAGAATTTGAATGCTCATTTGACACCAAGAATCCTGACACCCTTCAATTATCTCGATTGGAGGGAAAATATGCAAATTGTGTTGGGCAACAAGAGTTTGTACAAGGTCACAATGGGAAAGGAGGTCGAACCTCAGGTAGTTGTTGAGAAAGCAAAGTACCTAAACAAGTTAGATGAGGCTTTTGGTTTTATGTGTATTCACATATCCGAAGACTTACTCTTCAATCTTGATGGATTGAAGACCCCAAGGGAGGTTTGGCAGAAGCTTGAAACTCTCTTTGGCAAACAAGATGAGTTGAGATGCCACGTTTTGGAGAATGAATTAATTGCTCTTCAACCCAGTAGTTTCAAAACCATACAACAGTTCTTTTCAAAGTTCAAGTACTTGGTTATGCAATGGAAACAATGTGGAATTGAAAAGAAGGATGAGTAGTTGGTGCTATCCATCCTAAGCAAGATTGGTTCTGAATTTTTAGTATTTGTGTCCACCTTCCACTCTAGGAGATTGTCATTCCCCAATTGGAAAATGCCTTCTTTAGATGCATTCATTGAAGCCCTCATCAAATAACAAGGCAAACTGATTCAAATGGGAGACATGAAAGCCTCCAAGAATCAGGCTCTTATGGCTGGGGAGTCCAAAAGTGCGAATGCTAAAGGGAAGTAGAAGGGAAAGCAATCTAAATCCAAGCCAAAGGAGAAGCCTAATCCATCAGAAGGAGCCTCCAACTCCAAGAAGGATAAGTAAAATAGGTTTGAGAATAGCAAGTGTACCTATTGCAAGAAGGGAAACCATCCAGAGAGTTCATGCATGAAGAAGAAGATAGCTCAAATGACCAAACTTCTTGAACAACACAATATTTCCCTCCTAGATGATCATGAGAGATGCCATGCACTGAAGGCTGGATTCTCACAATCACAAGCTTTCCTCGTAGATTTTGGAGCCTCCAACAACATGGTTGCCTCCAGAGAATCATTTTCTTCTCTAGATCTCACTGATGGTCCTAGTATTCAAATGGGAGATGATTCAAAGCTCTCTGCTAAAGGGAAGGGCACAATACAACTGGAGCATGGAAAGTTAAAAAATGTTATGTATGTGCCTTCTTTAGAAGCCAACTTGTTATCTGTTTATCATATGACACACACAGGTTCACCGAAGAAAGTTGTTTTTGGACCTGACACAGTTGAGATTGATGAGATCTCATTTGGGAAGATAATAGTGAAAGGTGTTGCAAACCATGCCTCCAAGGAATATGTATTCTCTCACTTTTTTCCATACTCTCTACCTACTCCATTCGCACCTAATGGAGATCAGAATGTTGTCTCTTTTGATGATCTAGTTTCAAATTCCTAAGATGAGGACCAAGTTGAATCAGATCTTGATGTTGAGTATGAAGTTCAAGAAGATCCAGATCCAAATCCAGTGCCTGCTCCCAATCCAAGGCTAAAATGGGCTCACAAAGTCCTTGGAGTTGTTGGGAACGTAGTTGGGGATCCATCTAACCATAGAAGAACCAGATCTCAGTTTCAAGATGCAAACCTTGACTGTGTCATACATATCCACTTCTCCGAGAGAGGTTCTACATGATGGTGGGGCCTGATCCACAACCCTTCAAAGATGCTTGTCATGATCCAAAATAGCAGGCTACCATCGATGAAGAATATGAGTTGTTGTAGAACAAAGAGACATGGGATCTTGTCTCTCTTTCCCTAGGGAGAAAGCTAGTCCAGTGCAAGGGGATCTACAAAACAAAACTTGTTTCTAATGGATCTACAACCAAGAACAAAGCTCGGTTGGTTTCCAAGGGGTACTCACAGGTTCATGGATTGGAATACAATGAGACATTCGCCCCAATAGCAAGAATGGATTATGTCAGACTTGTTTTGACAACTGTAGCTTCGAAACAGTGGGAGGTACATCATAGGAGAAGATCTAGATTCAGATCTAGCACGTGCATTACTATCCTACAGAGGATCAGATTGCAGACATCTAAACAAAGTCTTTACTCAGAAGAGATTTGCCTATCTTAGATCTTGGTGTGAAGGATGGTTGAGTTTCTTGTTGTTCATTTTTTAGGGGTGTTTTTTTTTCAATAAGGTTTTCCCCATTTCCTTAGTTTCATGAACAATTATTTTTTATTGTTTGGGTGACCTTTGGTCTTAGTTACCAAGGACCAAGTTGTCTAAGTTTGGATTAAGGGGGGGTGTTAGGATAATTAATAATCCAACCTTGTCCACCTTAGTATTATTAGTCTTTTCCTAGTATTGGATGATGTCATTGGGCCCCTAGTGGTGTGCAGATGTCATATAGGACCCATTTTCCACTTGATGCACCCTGCATGCATGATTTTAGGCCATCCAGATTCAGTTCCCTACATTTTAGGAGCTAACTCAGTGATCCAATTCAGTCCACCTGAGTTCCTGACTCTAGTGGGGGGATTTGTGCTACGATTGCCACTGATTGGGATCTAATGCGTCCTCTCTATCTTGTTTGCATGAGATTTTGCATGACAAACTCACTTATGCGCCCTTCTTGATCAGTTAACTGACAGTAGCTTCAATTCACTGACAATCAGTTGAGTTTGGAACTTCCAAAGCACTGTAGTAGTGATATTTCCTAGGCTAGACTGACATGGATTCGAATTTCTCCTTAGTATTTGAATTCTCTCTATTGTAACATATATGTTGACTATACTAATTAATGGAATATGACACACTTTTCTGTGCACATCTGAGTTTCAGCGCATATTCAATTTTACTGCTCAATTCACTGCAATTTTCATTGTAATTCTTCCTCCTTTCTATAATATTTTCTCAGGATCAATGATCTGCTGTGTTACAGAATTTCACATGGTATCAAAGCTCAGCAGAGCTGGTTTATCTTCGTTTTGAGAGTTTTTTGTAGGATTTTGAGAAGCAACAGTAGCAGTTTGCATTCGCTCCAATATCTAGAGATGGAGAATTCGAATGCTCCTTTGACACCAAGAATCCTGACACCCTTCAATTTTCTCTATTGGAGGGAAGATATGGAGATTGTGTTGCACAACAAGAGTCTGTACAGGGTCACAATGGGCAAAGAGGTCGAACCTTCGGAAACTGTTGAGAAATCAAAGTACCTGAATAAGTTAGATGAGTGTTTTGGTTTTATGTGTATTCACATCTCCAGATACTTACTCTTCAACCTTGATGGATTGAAGACCACAAGGGAGGTTTGGAAGAAGCTTGAAACTCTCTTTGGAAAACAAGATGAGCTGAGAGGCCACGTTTTGGAGAATGAATTAATTGCTCTTCAACCCAACAGTTTTGAAACCATACAACAATTCTTTTCAAAGTTCAAGTCCTTGGTTATGCAGTGGAAACAATGTGGATTTGACAAGAAGGATGAGCAGTTGGTGCTATCCATCCTAAGCATGCTTGGTCCTGAATTTTTAGTATTTGTGTCCACCTTCCACTCTAGGAGATTGTCATTCCCCAATTGGAAAATGCCTTCTTTAGATGCATTCACTGAATCCCTCATCCAAGAACAAGACAAACTGATTCAAATGGGAGCCATGCAAGTCTCCAAGAATAAGGCTCTTATGGCTGGGGAGTCCAAAAGTGTGAATGCTAAAGGGAAGCAGAAGGGAAATCAATCTGAATCCAAGCCAAAGGAGAATCCTAATCCATCAGAAGGAGCCTCCAACTCTAAGACGGATACGCAAAATAGGTTTGAGAAGAGCAAGTGTACCTATTACAAGAAAGGAAACCATCCAGAGAGTTCATGCATGAAAAAGAAGATAGATCAAATGACCAAAGTTCTTGAACAACACAATATTGTCCTCCCAGAAGGCGCAAGGGAGACTAATTCTGGAAGTGAGACATATGATCATGAGAGATGCCATGCACTAAAGGTTGGATTCTCACAATCACAATCTTTCCTCATAGATTCTGGAGCCTCCAACCACATGGTTTCCTCCAGAGAATCTTTTTCTTCTCTAGATCTCATTGATGGTCCTCGTATTCACATTTGAGATGATTCACAACTCTCTGCCGAAGGGAAGGGAACAATACAACTGGAGCATGTAAAGTTCAAAAATGTTCTGTATGTGCCTTCTTTAACAACCAACTTGTTATCTATTTCTCAGATGACACACATAGGTTCAATGAAGAAAGTTGTTTTTGGACATGACATAGTTGAGATTGAAGAGATATAATTTGGGAAGCTAATAGCGAAATTTGTTTGCGAACCATGCCTCCAAGGCATATGAATTCTCTCACTTTTTTCCATACTCCCTGCCTACTCCATTTGCACTTGATGGAGATTAGAATGATGTCTCTTTTAATGATCTAGTTTCAGATTTCAAAGATGAGGACCAAGTTGATTCAAATCTTGAAGTTGAGTATGAAGTTCAAACATATCCAGATCCAGATCCAGCACCTGCTCCCAATCCAAGGCCAAAATGGGCTCACAAAGTCCTTGGAGCTGCTGAGAACGTAGTTGGGGATCCATCTGACCATAGAAGAACCAGATCTCGGTTTCAATATGCAAACCTTGCACTATGTCATACAAATCCACTTCTCCCTAAGAGGTGCTACATGATGGTGGGGCCTGATCCACAATCCTTCAAAGAGGCTTGTCATGATCCAAAATGGCAGGCTACCATAGATGAATAATATGAGTCACTGCAAAACAAGGAGACATGGGATCTTGTCTCTCTTTCCCCAGGAAGAAGGCTAGTCCAGTGCAAGGGGATATACAAAACAAAACTTGTTTCTAATGTATCTACAACCAAGAACAAAGCTCGGTTGGTTTCCTAGGGGTACTCATAGGTTCATGGCTTGGACTACAATGAGACATTCGCCCTTGTAGCAAGAATGGATTATTTCATACTTGTTTTGACAACTGCAGCTTCAAAACAGTGGGAGGTACATCAGAGGAGTAGATCTAGATTCAGATCCAACACCTGCATTATTATCCTACAGAGGAGCAGATTGCATACATTTCAACAAAGTATTTTACTTAGAAGAGATTTGCCTATCTCAGATCTTGGTGTGAAGGCTGTTTGAGTTTCTTGCTATTCATTTTTTAGGTTTTTTTTTCTTGTGAGGTTTTCCCCATTTCCTTAGTTTCATGAACAATTATTTTTATTGTTTGGATGACCTTTGGTCTCAATTATTAGGGCCCAGGTTGTCTAAGTTTGGATTAGGGGGGTGTTAGGATAATTAATACTCGAACCTTGTTCACCTTAGTATTATTAGTATTTTCCTAGTACTGGATGATGTCATTGCCCCCCTAGTGGTGTGCATATGTCATCTAGGACCCATTTAACACTTGATGTGCCCTACATGCATGATTTTAGGCCATCCAGAGTTAGTTCCCTACATTTTAGGAGCTAACTCAGTGATCTAGTTCAGTCCACCTGAGTTCTTGTCTCTAGTGGGGGGGTTGTGCTCCGATTGCCACTAATTTTGATCTAATGCACCCTCTCTAGCCTGTTTGCATGAGATTTTGCATGACAAACTCACTTATGTGCCCTTCTTGATCAATTATTGTGATATTTCCTAGGCTAGTATTCGAATTCTCTCTATTGTAACATATCTGTTGACTATACTGATTAATGGAATATGACACACTTTTCTGTCAATATCTGAGTTTCAATGCATGTTTAATTTTACTGCTCAATTCACTGCAATTTTCACTGTAATTCTTCCTCCTTGCTAATCCTGTCACTGTGAGATTTTCTCATGTTCAATGATCTGTTGTGTTACAGAATTTCACACCCTTCTCTCAAGAGAGCAAGAGGGTGCTTCACCAATCCCCAATTTCTTAATACTAATGTTCTTTATAATTAACTTTATTATGACCCATTTCCCACTAAAGTGATGCACTAATTACCAATTTCTCAAGATTCATTAATCACCAATTTCTCAATACTAATTCTCTTTTGGATTAACTTAATTATGACCCATTTTCCTCTAGTGATTCACTCATCACCAAGAAGAGTGATTTAACACTCATTGCCCTCTCGACCATACCTCTCCTATTATGTACAACGATTCATAATACTCCTTTTACGTGTTCACCTTGAGGTAGTGGTCAACAATCTAGTCAAAAATCTTATATATGCACATAAGTGGATTAAACCCCACCTCCATATCCTTAAAAATACCTCTCCTATTATGCACAATGATTTATAATACTCCTTTCACATGTTCAAATAAAGGTAATGGTCAATAATCTACTGTACACACATAAGTGGATTAACCCCACCTCCATATCCTTAAAATTTTAAGTAAAATAACAATATACCAAAAAGTCAGGGGAGATGTTTCACACTCTTCTCATTGTAATAAAAAAATGCCCTGTTTTGTACAAATATCCATTAAACTAATTTATATTTTTTTTAAATACCCTTTAAAATAATTAATAAATATGAAAATATATATACAAAATAAACACAAGCACGTACTAATTTTCTTTCCCATCAACTTTACTGCACAGTGATTCACTAATTATCCATATCTGATCCATTTGAGTAATCCACTCAATAGTGATCAGACGCAATTGAACCATGAAGAATCAAATTAACATTCATTGTGCACTGAACCATAGGCTATTCCTCTTTCCAATCAACTTTACTCTACACGGAATATATATTTTGTATAAGTACTGTTCATTTGGAGAAAAAAACAGGAGCTTTTTGAAATATGATCAGTTGCCGACTACCTGCCTCTTTCGAGTCGTCCCCTTCGTCCGGATCTTGTTACAATTTTTGTCCACTTTCGAAATCTTTGACAGAAAAAACGTGTTGACTTAAACGTGCGTTAGTCTCAAAACCTGGAAGTATTCAATGTATCTAGTATTTGAAGATTGAAACACCAAATCTACTTGTCGATTAAACAAAGTATATTGGTTGAAACGTCACAGTAGAGCTTTTTGTCACAGTATATTAGCTTTTGTCTGATTGCTCTGCACGGGATTCAAAAATGACAGCAGTGAACAGAGTTTGTCAAATAATGGAAATTCAGATAGAAAAGGAAGAAGTGATTGACAGGCCGACGGTAGAAGTGATTGACAGGGGAACAGTAGTGGCTACTGTACATTCCAGTGAAGTAAATAGGAGTAGGAATCACGCTTCGAATAAACTTTGTACCATTAAATTTTATACTCATTTAGACTGGTAGAATCACGAGGTGGGTCATTGTGTCCATCCCTTGTTCAATCAATGAGAAAAGAAAGCATTAAAGCGCCGGCGTGTCTGACATTCCCGCGTAAATCAGACAGTACAGTGTTCGACGCGCAGTGTATACAAGATGCCATCCAGCTATTCCTTCATATCATTTCTTGAAAACATAAATGGATTCTGTCGTTCTCTCTCGACCTCAGTGCTCGTAATAATACTTCTGGTTGTGGGACTGGGGATGCTTCGCTATTTAGCGGTGCCGTCTAATTACAGAAGTCAATGTTTACATATTGAGTTTTGATGAATATTTTGAATTTTTGGGCCAGTCAGTGCGCAAAATCTGGAAGGAGCATTATAACAGACCTGTGTTAACCAAAACGTTTTGGACTTGTCGAAATTCGGTAGAGCAATTCTTGCAAAATTGCTATTTAAAGTGTTTAAATGGTAATTTTGATGATCTGGGTAGTTTTAAAATTGGGCAATTAGTTTAGAACAGACACTCCCAAGTGCAGAAATTACAAAATTGCAAAAATAACAATTTAAAGTAAGAAATTTAATCAGTTTTTATCCCAAAATCGCCAGAAAAGTGAGGCGTTTTGGTTGATTAAATTGTGATTTCAATGATTTGGGTAGTTTTAAAATCAGGCATTTATTCTAGGAAGGAGCAGTATAACGAACAACAAAAACGCGAGTCTCTCCCAGATCAAGAATTGTCCAAATTGGAATTTCCTTTGCTTATATCGTGATTTCGACGATTTGGGTAGTTTTAAAATCATGCATTTAGTCTAAGACAACTCATTCTGATTGTTGAAATCCCAACATTGTCTAAATTGCAATTTTCAAACCAGAATTAGACCGGAATGGGACCTCAATGCTCGTAATAATACTTCTGGTTGTGGCACTGGGGATGCTTTGCTATTTAGCAATGTCGTCTAATTACAGAAGTCAATGTTTACATATTGAGTTTTGATGAATATTTTGAAATTTTGGGCACGCAAAATCTGGAAGGAGCATTATAATGGAGTTGTATAAGTGCTAACCAAAAGGCCCCTGACTTGCCAGAATCCGGCAGAGCAATTCTTGCCAAAATCGCTAATTGGAGTGCTTAGATCGCAGCAATTTCGATGATTTGGGTAGTTTTAAAATTGGGCAATTAATTTAGAACAGGGAATCCCAATTGCATAAATTACAAAGTTGAGAAAATAACAATTTACAGCAAGAAATTTAACGGGTTTTATCCCAAAATCGCCGGAAAAGTGGGGTGTTTTGGTTGTCTTTTATTCTACGCGCATTAATAACAACTAAAGCGTCACAGTCGCCGGAATTTGGTAGATGAAGAATTGCTCAAATAGTAATTTTCGTTGATTAAATTGTGATTTCTGACGATTTGGGTAGTTTTAAAATTAACGCCCTTCAAATCGAAATTTCCTTTGCTTAAATCATGATTTCGACGATTTGAATAGTTTCAAAATCATGCATTTAGTCTAAAACAACTCATTCTGATTGCTGAAATAGTAACATTATCTAAATTGCAATTTTCAAATCAGATTTAGATCAAATAAGTTAGAAAACCACCGAAAAAACCAGACTTTTCGATGAAAGATCATCGTAATTGCTAAAATTACAGCATTGCAATTTTCATAAGAGATTTAAACCAGAGTGGATTAAAAAGCCACCGAGAAAAATGGCCTTTTAATTTGTTTTTATCCTAAGCGCAAAATCTGCTGAAAAGTTTGTGTCATGAGTATGGGTTGTCGAATGCAATTTGGAAAATGACTTGATTATAACGTGGAAAAAATAACTTGATTAAAATAAATATAAAAAAATGCAGAGTAAAATGTTGAATGTGTCGATAACGTGTAAATTGTTTATCATAAGAAATTCTTTTACTAATATTTTGAATTAGTTATAACAAATTTAACTATCCACAAATTTATAATTTTCTATTATATATTGGTTATTTATTTTTTATTTGTAAATTTATTTTATCTTAAATTTACACTTTATAAAATTTAATCTCTAATTGTTTAATAAATTTATATTTTAACCTAATTTAATCCATATCTATATTTTTATAGATTTAAAACATGATATGAGTAATTGAAATGTTTGAACTTCTTGTCAAAAAAATAGCTGTATAAGATTAAAGAAAAAATTTCTCGAGCAAAAGTTCGCAAGTCCTCCCAAATTTAGTGAACTTAAATAGTAATATTATTAAAAAGAAATGATGCATCATGTTCTTTTGAATGGTAGAAAATGATGTCACTCATGTGTGGGGTCCAAGTGTTTGAAATATGATGTTCTTCTTTAATTTCACACCAATTGGGGGCATATGGCATATGCCGCCGCATATCCATTTTCATACATTTTTGTATTTTAAATAACAAAATACATAAAACCATTATCACCTTTAGCTGTTGTTACGATTTGATGTTTATTGACATGAAATTTCATATGAAATCGTGATTGACATTATTTTTGAAATATGATGTTCTTCTTTAATTTCACACCAATTGGGGGCATATGGCATATGCCGCCGCATATCCATTTTCATACATTTTTGTATTTTAAATAACAAAATACATAAAACCATTATCACCTTTAGCTGTTGTTACGATTTGATGTTTATTGACATGAAATTTCATATGAAATCGTGATTGACATTATTTTATATATATATTCGTAAAAGAGTAAGTTAAATTCTAGATTGTTTGTACCAAGAATTTGATTATTTTTAGGGGAAAATCTGGTTGAAATTGTTTAAATGACAATTTTGGGTCGCTAGAATTGCATAATCGGGGTGTTTAGGGATAATAGAGGTCATTGAATCCATTCCTGCAACCAAAATTACAATTCAAGCAACCCAAATCACAGTTTTAGTAATTTCCCCTTCACCACTATTGATAAATATTTTGAATGTCTAGTCATAAAAATTACATGGCAATCTTAATCACGCCACCATTTCAATATGATATCATTTAACAATACCATTAGCATTAACATTGTGATGTTATTTGCAAATTCAAAACAATGTGATGTGCTCTTTTACCAATGTTATGCTCATTTGCAAAGGTGGAAAAACTGAAAAAAAAGGAAAGGAAAACAATGAGTACAAAAAGAAAAACACTCCTAGTTGGAATTGGTAAGAAATCTAGTATAGTCTAAGTGGACGTACTCTTGAAAGAAATGCATAACATTAACAATGTGATGTTAATTTGTAGAGGTAGAAAATCAAGAAAAAGGAAAAGAAAACAATGAGCACAAAAGTACAAACATTTAGAGTTAGGAGGTGATCAAATTTGAAGGGTATTTGTTTTTGGATCTCTTGAAAAATGAAGGACAATATAAATGATTGTATTTCAATTGACAAATATAAATTAAACAAACCACTCCTCTCTAAAAAAACAAAAAACAAATATTGTTTATCCAAAAGTTTTACAATCTTAGACAATTGAGCACTCCTTAATATCTACATGAAAAATGACATATTTTCAATTAAAACCTAATTTGAACACATCAATTTGACATATATGTAACATTAATTTTACAGTTCATTAAAATAACAACTATTATGTTGTATTTTTCTGAGTTGGAATACACTTTATTATACAAAAAAACTACTTAAACTATGTAATAGCCATATTGGGGCATCCACATGATCTTATGCATAGTGTGGGACATTGTAACTAGATATAGTCTTAAAATAAAGTAAGAACCATGAGAAAATTACTTACAGTTAACTATGTACAAAAGGAAGCCACCAAGCAAAATGAGGCTATAATAAACCTGCAACCATAAAATACATATAAAACCAACCAAAAACTTCATTCAAACCAAAGAGAGGGCACCCATTCAAGCCTGGGAGATGTAAGAATGATGGGCATTGGGAACCTAAGAAAAAATAATATATAGCTTAGAAAACATTGAAAAAATCCTCCATAGAAAACATTAAAAAAAATCCTCCATACCAAGCAAGTTAGCAATGCGAGCATCACAAGGGCCAGGGCATCAAGTTTTGTTGTTCAACACTAGTTGCGACAACATACAGGTATGGGGAGTAGGGCAAATGGAATCATGCCTAAGTCAATTGGAGCCTTGCAACTCGCTGCATGTTTGAGTCTCGGCAATCTGCCTTTTAAATTGAACCAGAACCAAAAGAAGTTTGTTAAATGCTCGATTTGAGAAAATTCTAGATGTGAGTAATTAAGAGCTCGAAGCTCTAAAATTTGATTTTTTTGTACTAATCCATGATTTGGTGATTTTGTAGTCACTGACATGAAATTTAAGTTATTTAATGAAAATAATTATTGTATCTACCTCCATGTTGAACCATTTTCAATGTTGATGTGGGCCACTACCCTCCTTATTGTCTTACCACAAGGCATGAGAATGAGGAAGAAGACTTGAAATTATGGACTTCACCTTCAAAGAGTGCCTTACAATCACATCGGTAAGGAGTGATAAGAATATCACAACAATCCAACGTGTTAAATCTTAGTTGATAGTGTCAATTAAAGACTTATATTGTAAATTTTATATAGGACTTATAGTTGTCTCTTACTCTTTGCGTCTTGACACATTTGATATTTTATGGTTGTCTCCGCGCCATGACCTAGTTGATATTATAAGGTGAGGATGTGCATGCATAATAATCCTTGGTTATGACTATGAGATGAGGATTTAAAGATAAGAGGATGTAAATATAGGTACTTTTTATATGTATTTTGGTGGCGAGCACCGAAGAAAAATGCGGTGAGAAACCACATATGTTTGGAAGGATGGAGGGAGATTACATCATGACCATGCCACCCATCAAATTGAAGACTATTCATGGGCCAACAATTGTGTTTTTTTTAAATTTTTATTAATAACCATTGTGGCTCTTTGGTCCAAATCTTTTTTCTAACTCATTGTTTCTCCATATTGTGTGCCTAGTGCGACCTTTCTATATCAACGCACAAATCACCCTCTGCACGGTTTGTGGTCCTAGCCGCATGCCATTGAGTGTTGTTTAGAGTTGCCATGAGTCCGTGACATTCATGCAAGAAATGAAGTCTTGTAGAGGAGGACTCATCAAACCGACCATTTGAATTTCATTTTGACAAAAAATGAGTGGACATTGGTAGTTAGGTTCACATAGGTAGTAGGCACAAAGTTTTGGGCTCATTTTGGGCCTAGTAGTGGTTCTTTGTTGTTACGACCATAGTAGTTGACATAGTGTCACACCTTAGATCTCAACTTAAAGTGACTCGGGAGCCAGAGTCAAATCCCAATGGCTAGTGCCTCCTAGTTGTTAGTCATCTCTCGCCATCTTGCATAGCTAAGCAACGAGTGTGTGGCATGAGTGAGTGAGTGATTATAATTTATAATATTTCCAATATTTAGAATGAGAAATCAAATTTTATAGCATAGAAAATTCAACATAAAAATTGAAATTTAAATGGATGGATAATTTCAAATGTTGCCCTTCTTTTGAAATGTTAATATAAATTATGTCGTCCTTAATTTAAAGAGTAAAATTTGATTTTTTTTTAATTTTTTAAGAATAATTTTAACTTTACACTTGTATGAAGGACTAGAAGTAAATTCTACTTTCTTGCCTGACCCTATAATAATCTTATAAATGGAAAGCATGTTAACTAAAAGATGAGAAACATATAATTACAACCTTTTCTTTTACAAGCAAGCCCCATGTTGCCAATTTGTTGTTACCCCCTATATCTCTTCATTACCTCCTGCCAGCGTTGAGTTTGGGTGGATCAAAACCCTTCTCTCTTCTATAACGCAGGTGTAACGCTTGCCTAGTTTGTAAGTCGTTAAGGACTTTCTTCCCTGATTCTGCATGACATGGCGGGGTGGCTGGATGGAGGATGATGGTCGATTAGCCGAGCACTTATTTTAGTAGCATGGCGGGATGGTTTATTAGCTGATAGGGGGGTTTACCTTTAGGACTAGAACCCTTTAGAAGGGCCACGAAGGGTTCAAATTTGAACAATGGTTGTGAGTTGCTGGAATTCAAATGGACAAAAAACCTTAGGGACAAGTTAATAAAACATAATAACTTTAAAAATTACATCCCAATGAATAGTCTAAGTGGACGTACTCACATGCATAACCTTTATAAATGGAATGAAATTGGTATGGATCCATGATTTGTGATGGGCAAATTCATTATTTATTTTGTAAGTTGGCCAATTTATTATATTTAATTTTTAAATATTATAATAATACCTTATAAATAGTCTAAGTGGACAAAAAACCTTAAGGACAAGTTAATAAAACATAATAACTTTAAAAATTACATCCCAATGAATAGTCTAAGTGGACGTACTCACATGCATAACCTTTATAAATGGAATGAAATTGGTATGGATCCATGATTTGTGATGGGCAAATTCATTATTTATTTTGTAAGTTGGCCAATTTATTATATTTAATTTTTAAATATTATAATAATACCTTATAAATAGTCTAAGTGGACAAAAAACCTTAAGGACAAGTTAATAAAACATAATAACTTTAAAAATTACATCCCAATGAATAGTCTAAGTGGACGTTCTCACATGCATAACCTTTATAAATGGAATGAAATTGGTATGGATCCATGATTTGTGATGGGCAAATTCATTATTTATTTTGTAAGTTGGCCAATTTATTATATTTAATTTTTAAATACTATAATAATACTTTATTTTATATTTATAAAAAGGCAGAATTAAATTATATTTTCAAATTAATTAATTTAATTTTTATAAATAAAATGATATATATAATATTTAGAAAAATCTTATACATATATATTTAGAGAAATCTAGATTTAAGATTTGAATCCAAATAAAGATATAACTTACCATTCCGACTTAGATTATAACAAAAATGCCACAAATGGTAAATACTTTTACTCTTGGAATAAAAATGTTCCACAAGATGGATAACGTCCTAATTTCAGTGCTAGTGGCCTGTGACTGAATTCAAATATGGCATCTAGCTGCCATTATTAACTTTGATGGGAATATGATGGCTTTTAGATTATTGCCACGGTGTCGAATGTAATCAGATGAAATGACATTTTCTAAGACAAAAAAAAAGTTAGCGATAAGCATGGTTGCTTTGCTTGAACAAAGACGCACATGATTGACAGGACCTCTCTCCATCATACGGTCGCACTCTGACGCCGCACCGCGTCGGTGGAGCAGCGGGGAATCCGACGTCCACCGCCACGTCCTACCTGTTCAAATTTGTCCACCCACCCCTACACTCGGCAGCTATAAATCCAACTCCCATGCAGCGTTTTTTTTGTCAGGGACGTAGGTTCTCTTCAGTTGCTTCAATGGAGTTCGCCATCCCGGGAGGGATGAAGTTCAACAAGTTCTTGGTCGTATATCTGCTATGTATTTCTTGTTTCGCAAGTCCGTCGTCTGCCACTTATGGCCACCCTGCCCCCAAGCCTTATCCCTATGCTTCTCCTCCTCCACCATACAAGCCTCCAGTCATTCCTCCACCTCTGTCAAAACCCCCGCCAGTGTATCCTCCTCCACACGACCACAAACCCCCACCTCATGGAATTTCTCCGGTTTTTCCGCCACCAACACCGGGTTACACTCCTCCGGTCATTCCGCCACCCATTCACAAGCCCCCCATTAAGCCTCCACCGGTGTACAAGCCTCCCATTAAGCCTCCGCCAGTGTACAAGCCCCCTGTAATCCCTCCACCAGTACACAAGCCCCCCATCAAGCCTCCACCAGTTTACAAGCCCCCCATTAAGCCACCACCGGTGTACAAGCCTCCCATTAAGCCTCCTCCGGTGTACAAGCCCCCTGTACACAAGCCCCCCATTAAGCCTCCTCCGGTGTACAAGCCCCCTGTACACAAGCCTCCCATTAAGCCTCCTCCAGTGTACAAGCCTCCCATTAAGCCTCCTCCAGTGTACAAGCCTCCCATTAAGCCTCCTCCAGTATACAAGCCCCCCATCAAGCCACCACCGGTTTACAAGCCCCCTGTAATCCCCCCACCGATCTCAAAGCCTCCTCCAGTCCATACCCCGCCTCACATTCCCAAGCCCCCACCTCATGGAATTTCGCCAGTTCATCCACCACCAATAACAACACCTAAACCTCCGCCAATTTACAAGCCGCCCCCAGTTTTCAAGCCACCTCCAATTTACAAGCCCCCAGCCCCAGTCATCCCTCCACCCGTCACTAAGCCTCCACCTGTTTACAAGCCCCCGGTCCCAGTCTACCCTCCCCCAGTCATCAAGCCGCCTCCAGTATACAAGCCCCCAGTCCCAGTCTACCCTCCCCCTGTCATCAAGCCGCCTCCAGTATACAAGCCCCCAGTACCAGTCTATCCTCCCCCAGTCATCAAGCCACCTCCAGTATACAAACCCCCAGTCCCAGTCATCCCTCCCCCAGTCTCCAAGCCACCTCCAATATACAAGCCTCCAGTTCCAGCCATCTCACCACCTCATGGGATTTCTCCAGTCCACCCTCCACCTATACCTAAACCTAAGCCACCGCCAATTTACAAGCCCCCAGTCCCAGTCTATCCTCCCCCAGTCATCAAGCCACCTCCAGTATACAAACCCCCAGTCCCAGTCATCCCTCCCCCAGTCTCCCAGCCACCTCCAATATACAAGCCTCCAGTTCCAGCCATACCACCACCTCATGGGATTTCTCCAGTACACCCTCCACCCATCCCTAAACCTAAGCCACCGCCAATTTACAAGCCTCCTCCGGTTGTTATACCTCCGGTTGTCTCCAAACCTCCTCCTTCTCCATCTCCATACCACAAGCCACCCAAACCTCCTGTTGTCCCTTCACCTAAGCCTCCCCCCTATGCCTACAAATCTCCTCCTCCTCCATACTTTTGACTAAGGTAAAGTGCCACATTACATCAAAAATTAGATTCTATTAACGTCAATACCTTGTTTATGCTTGAAAAGGTTGTGATGCAATGTAGTAAACTGATAACATTGTTGTTTTCTTTTTGTTAATTCTGCAAGGTAAGGTGCCACATTACATCAAAAATTCGATTCTATTAACGTCAATACCTTGTTTATGCTTGGTAAGGTTTTGGTGCAATGTAGTACACTGATGTCATTGTTTTTTCTTTTTGTTAATGCTGCAGATTGATGGTTTGAGGTAACACAATAAGTAGGCGTGTTGGTGCAGAATATGTACGTCCTCTAATATGTTTGCTGAGTCTCTCGTATGAAGAGAATATGGTCGCTCTCTATAGTTAGAAGAAAGCACCAGACCTCCAATCCTCAACCTGGAAGTGTAACTTGTGTAGACGTTATGCTGATTCCACGACGTGCAAGCGTTTGAGCTCTATAAGAATTCGTAGTGGTTTTAGCTTTATGTAAGCGTATGTTCAAGCAAGAGCACTAAGTGTTCAGTAATTTTATTGTTCTCTATATTATTATTAATGGACATGGCGTTTCTTCCCTTCTGTGTGGAGCACCTATGGCCTTGAGCTTTGTATGCTTTCAATTATCGTGCTCTCTTTGATCTATTCAAAGAAGTATTGGAATAAAGCTCTTTTTGATAATAGTGGAATAAATCATGCCATTTGAAAATGCAGTTGAATAAAGCTCTTTTAGATAATATTGAAATAAATGGGAAGTCCACTATGAAATGCTTTGCATGTAAGTCCACAAGTCCAATCTGTGGAAAAAAAAGTCCACAAGTCCATCACATAAGTCGGAATGGTCGCTTTGGATGTAATTGATGTTCAAGCTTTCCTTAAGTTCATTATTCAAAAGGTGGAATGGTCGCTGATGTTTCAAATGACCCCTCAAGGTTCGAAAGGGTTATGTGATAATGGCTGTAAGGTTTCTCTATGATGGTTTTGAAATGTTTTTGGTGGGGTAGCTGGGGTTCACATGGGTTCATACTTTAAAGCACGGGGTTATGACGACGACAAGTTGTTGCATGTCCCGATCGCTGCGATAGTAACACTGACAATTAAGGAGGATTCTAATGATAGTGTACTATAAACAAAATACTTTGATTAGGTTATGGTTGCAGATCGTTAATATATAAACTAGAAACATCGCATTCAGTCTTCAGATCTGAAATACCATTCAAATGTTAATGTATACTTAATGATGAACGTTGGGATCCATCTATATTAGAAAGATTCACGTCGTTTTTTATGAATTCCATTGTATTAACGATGAAGCTATTAGTTTGAGATCGTAGGAAAGTCATGGTAACTGAGCGTTATTCAGAAATGAACGAAGAGTTTTAACAGTGGGAAACGACACTGGCAACGAGGTACCCTGTTTCTTTCAATGGAGATATTTGTGGAAAGCATTACTGATGCCTTTAGTAAAAAGGACGACAGTATCCTATGGAATTAGATCATAGCGTCCTCTTATTTGGCAGAAACTCTGCATAATTTTGTCAGAATTTTGGAACTGGTAATTCATTATTATTAAATATAACATTTAATAAGCATGAGCACGGATTTATTGCTGTAGATGAGCACTTTGCAGTAGTGTATTTATTGCTATAGTTGTGGGGATATTCACTGTTGGATTTGATTGAGTAGCAGTGTATTTATTATTGTTGTTGGGGGATATGGACACTTGGATCTGATCCATTGGTGAATCCAATAATTGATAGTCCAGCAATAATAGTAATAATTGCACTATTTGGGTAAGTCTTTTTATTTATTTAAATTTTATTTTATTGCAAAAATGAATTTAGCTCCTTACAATACACTTCTCTATGGTGTAATCTAAATATTCTAGGTTTTCAATCTTTTTTGAGTATATTTTTTTCTTTTCTTTTGTTGACAGATATTAGTTATGGAAATTGCATAATCTGAATGTGTCATGGGGTGGTATTGAGGAAGCTGAATTTATTTATGGATTTAAAAACATAGTTTGAACATCCCAAATTTAAATTTTACCACACAAAATTTACACGATTATGACCAAAACCCCTTGGAAAGTTCAAAACTTCTTTTTGTATAGTTTGAGTGGGCCTAATGCGTAAGAGCATGTGTTTCATCTTGGGAGGTCACAATCTTGAGGTAGAGGATGTATATCTTTGTAGATCTCTTGTTGCACAAACAAAGAGTTTCTTTTTGTTTTACGAACAAGGAGTCTCATACATGATTCTAAATTGATGTTTTTTAAAACTAATTATTGAAAATAATTAGTTTAATTTTTTTTTCAAGAATAGTAATGTACTTTTGTATAGTTTGAATGAGCCTAATGAGTAAGAGTATGTGTTTCTTCTTCTAAAGTCACAACCCTGAAAGGGTAAAGTAGGTATATCTTTGTAGATCTCTTGTTTCACAAACAAAGAATCTCATTCTTATTTTACAAATAAAGACTTTCATACATGATTGTTGTTTTTTTTAACTAATTGATTAAGACAATTACTCAAAAAATAAAATTCCAAGAATAGTATTAAGATTTCATGAAAGGTTGGATTCCACTAGTGAAGTTAGGAAAACTTAAAAAATGTTTAAAATATTTCTAATTTACATTTAATAAGTCAACTTTTTAGATTTTGAAGTTAGAAAGAGTCAAATTACTAAATTTGAAAAAAGAGAGTAGGAAACAATGTTGAAATTGAAAAGAGTGAAACTAGATTTGAAAATAAAAATGTAAGAAATAAACTTACCTTAAGATTATCTATATTTTAAGATCTTTTTTAATGGTTGGGATTAAACATTTTAACTTTGGAACCTAATTAGTTAGGATAGGTGAACGTGAACGATCACCTTCATAAGTCCATAAGTCCAAGAGACTCCTTGGAATATGAATTCAAGGGTCACACATATGATTGTATTTATATGTGCATATTTTAATGAAATGAATTGAGTGTTCAAGCCTCCACCCATTCCTGAACCTTAGCTATCCTCCACCCATTCCTAAACCTAAGTCAGCGCCAATTTACAAGCCTCTTCTTGTTGTTATACCTCCCCATTTGTCTCCAAACCTCCTCCATCTCCATCTCCATACCACAAGCCACACAAACCTCTTGTTGTCCCTTCACCTAAGCCTCCCCCCATGCCTACAAATCTCCTCCTCTATACTTTTAACTAAGGTAAGCTGCAATATTACATCAAAAAATAAATTCTATTAATGTCAATACGTTGTTTATGCTCGGTAAGGTTTTGGTGCAATGTAGTAAACTGATAACATTGTTGTTTTCTTTTTGTTAATGCTGCAGATTGATGGTTTGAGGTAACACAATAAGTTGGCGTGTTGGTGCAGAATATGTACATCCTCTAATATGTTTGCTGAGTCTCTCGTATGAAGAGAATATGGTCAGTGCCCTCTATAGTTAGAAGAAAGCACCAGACTTCCAATCCTCAACCTGGAACTGTCACTTGTGTAGATGTTATGCTGATTCCACAACGTGCAAGCGTTTGAGCTCTATAAGAATTTGTAGTGGTTTTAGCTTTATATAAGCGTATGTTCAAGCAAGAGCACTAAGTGTTCAGTGTTTTTATTGTTCTCTATATTATTGTTAATGGAAATGGCATTTCTTCCCTTCTGTACTGTGGAGCATCTATGGCCTTGAGCTTTGTATGCTTTCAACCGTGCTTTTTTTGATCTATTCAAAGAAGTAGTTATGCATTTGAAGCTCGTTTATTTTTTTTAATGGCTGGCAATATGCACCCAGTAGTGTGCATCTATGGCAGCTGTTGCGCATATATATGGTGGGACTTAAATATTGCACAGAGAGGCAAAGAGAGAACATAGCAAAGAGGCTCACTCTTGTACACATAGGAATGGTGTCAAAACCAATTCAATTATCAAGAGAGAAATAATTACAATATATAGTGGTAGATTATCACAACAACCCAAATCTTAGATCCAAGAAATATGGATCTCCAACCTCTACATGATAAACATAGAAAATACACCTCAACCCAATCACTAGCAATCTGCCTAGCATTTCTACATCATCTCCAACATACCCCCTTCATGTAGAAATGGATTTTCTACAACACCTAATTTCTGCCTAAGGACCTCAAAGTGAATCTTGCCAACAAGCTTAGTGAATATGTTAGTAACATTATCATTTGTGTTACAATAAATAAGTTCAATTTCCTTAGACTCAATATTTTCTCTGACAAAATGATGTTGCAGCTCAATGTGTTTTGATCTTGCATGATAAACTGGGTTGTGTGCCAATTTAACTGTGTTTTGATTGTCACAATGTACTTTTGTTGCTTCTGTTTGCGTTTCACCAACATCTTCAAGAATTCTAGTCAACCAGGCAACTTCACATGTTGCACTGGACATGGCTTTATATTTAGTTTTTGTGGATGATAAAGAAACAGTTGGTTGTTTCTTACTGCTCCATGATACGACCCCAAATCCAATGTTGAATGCATATCCCGTAGTAGATCTTCTGTCACCAGGATTCCCTGCCCAATTAGAATCATAAAAACCTTGGAGGAAGATGCGTTTTTCGTGTTGACCTTCTTGGTATTATAGTTCCAGGAGGAGTTCCATCCATTATTCTTCTGCTTTTTGTTGTATCGCCATCAGACGAAGTATCACTGCTACTCATGCTGCTTTCACCCTATTCCTGATCTTGTTCCCGTGACTGCTCCTGTACCTGTTCATGTGACTGCTCATATTCTTGTTCCTGCTGAACTAATGAATTTATTTTAACATAATCATCATTATCATTAATGATATGCAAAACATGAGAATCATTCAATCTCTCATTTTTATCCGTATTCTCATGAAACACTACATCTCTACTTGCAATCAGCTTATGAGAGTTAGGATGAAACAACTTATAAGCTTTTTGATCAGTGCAGTATCCAACAAAGACACATTCAAGTGATTTAGCATCTAGTTTCCTTCTCTCATCTTTTGGTATGTGTGCAAAAGCTTTACAACCAAAAATTCGTAAATGCTTAACTTCTGGTTTGTATCCATGAAAGACCTCAAAAGGTGTTTGAAGGTCTAATTTCTTTGTTAGGCTGATATTCTTCAAATACACAACAGTTTTAACAACTTCAGCCCAAAAACCATTCAAAATATTCTTACCTTGGAGCATACTGTGAGCACATTTGACTAATGTTCTATTCTTTCACTCAGCTATCTCGTTTTGCTGAGGAGTGTGCAGTACTGTAAACTATTGCTGGATTCCATTCTCCTTACAGTACCTCTTGAAAGCTCCAGAAACATATTCACCTCCATTCTCGGAGCTGAGAATTTTAATGCATTTTCCTGACTGCTTTTCAATCATGGTTCTGAATTCCTTGAAGTATTCAAAGACATCACCTTTCCTTCTTATAAAGTAAACCCATATATATCTAGATCTATCATCGACAAATATCAGAAAGTACCATGCACCACCTAATGATCTAGTTTGCATAGGTCCACATATATTTGTATGAATTAACTCAAGCAGATTAGATTGTCTCTTCTCTTGATGTACTGGGAATTCATCTCGATGTTGTTTGCCAAGTGCACATGCACTACATTCTATATGTTCATTCTTTATTACAGGCATACCTTCAACCATAGAATTATTCTGAAGCAACATAAGATCATTATGGTTAATTTTCCCATACCTTTTGATGCCAGAGTTCTTCTGTTGTGATTACAGTGCATACCAATGCTTGATGACTGCCTTTGCTCACATCCAGCTTATACAATCCTCCACACCTTGAACCTGTAGCAACAACCCTGTAATGATCTCAAATATATTTAATATGACATTGATGTTTACCAAACTCTACTTTCAGGTCATTCTCAGTTATGGCAAAGACAGATATTAATTTTTTTTTAATACCAGGTACATACATGACATTATAGATATGTTTCAATTGACCATCAGGTAAATTCACATTTATTATTCCATAACCCTGCACTTTGTGTGACCTGTTATCACCTAAATAAATATGGGTTCCATCTATCTTTTCATGATATTCATCAAACCATTCTTTCTTACAAGAGATATGAGCAGATGCACCTGAATGAATGAACCATGCATTCTCATCATCCGTATCAACAGACAAAGCAACTTCAGAAATAAACAATCTGATATTTTTAAATCCATGAACTTTAGGGGTGTCTTTATTCACAAAATTCCCATTGTGATTTTCATTGTAGTTTCTGTTTCTATGATTTTTATTCTGATAACAATCTCTAATGAGGTGTCCTGGTTTTCCACAATAATGACATTCTATTTTATTCCTATCAGAATAAGTCTGAGCCATACCTTTCTGTTTTGCATGAACCTTGCCTTTATTTTTGTTCCATGGTTTACCTCTGTGTGCATATCCGCTTCTTGCCATCAGTGCAAGATATGAACCTTGAGCATCCAGATCATAATTCTTCATCCGTTCTTCTTCTTGTATGAGAATCCCTGTGAGTTCTTCAAACGTTGGGGGCTTCTCTCTCGTTGCAAGTGTTGAAATAAACACTTTGTAATCTAGCACCAGGCCTTTCAGAGTGATAGTAACTAAATCAATACTATCTACAACTTCACCTATATATCCCAATTTAGCACTTAGTTCTCTAATGCGAGAAATGAATTTGCTTACCCTTTCATTAGCTTCCATTTTTATTGACAACAATTTAGTTTTGAGAAACAATGCCCGATTTGTATCAATTGTTTCATACAGACCTTTGAGCATGTCCCATGTCTCCTTAGAAGTCTCACAGTTTCTGATATGAGGAATTATGTTGTCTTTAATAGCCATCCGCAGCATCACCTTGGCTTTAGTCTCCTGCTTATTCCATTCTGGAACCAACGCAGGACATGGTATTTGGTGAACTCCTAATATGGATGCCTAATGAGGGCAGCTTATACCAAGAGCCTACTTTAAATGTCAACCTGGGGAATGTACAAACTTGAGAGATGCATGCACTGTCTGTGCTCTTTATAGGATAATCTCTTGTCACAGTTAAAGGGCAGTATCAATGTTCTAAAGATTGTCTACTAAATGTGAAGGTTGTCTACTTAATGTGAAAACTGATTATGCTACGAAATTGAATACTGGAAAGCAATGAATCTGATTAAAAGAATTAAAGTGCTGACAGCAGTAAATATGTTATGAGAAGTAAAGCAGGGAATCTATTCTAAGTAATTAAAATGCTGAAGTAATTAGAGGCTGATCTGTTCTAAGAAATAAAGATACAAAGACAATAAATCTATTTGAAATAACTAAAATTCTGAAATAACTAAATACTGAGAATGAAAATACCATAACAGAGCCATTTTACTATTGGGGAAACGAAGTCTGTAACTACTGTCTGCGCACACAATTTGAGTCTTGATCTATCTTATTCTACCAATCTAGAATTGAAATACGATCATTCTATGCTTACCCATCTTCTACTAAGAAGTTAAAAGAAACTAATCACGATGAGAAACTGCAGTGAACTCCAGATCTAACCATGACATTGAAAGCTAAGCTATTACACATGTAATCGTGGATAAAAATATGCGTTGCAAGAAAGAACCTACAGGACTACTGAAATCGTTTTACTGTACTACGAAATGCATTCTAAACTACTACAAAAAACAATGACTCATTCAACGCTACCATATATCATAGAACTGTTCATCAATGTAAAACGCATACTTGGAAAAATACCTACAAATAGGAATCTCCTGACCTACGTGTTGGAGGGGCCCTCCCCAACCCGTACTCAGGAGAGAATAAGAACTCAGAAACGCTTGCTGGAATTAATCATCAATCTTTCATTAATATGTAAAATCCATGTCAAAATAGAAGTCTGTACTTCAGTATCTCAAGAGTGCAGAAAACGTTAACAATAATGTCTTTCACAAAAATAACAACAGGGGCCTGTCGCTACCCGAGAGGTCCATATTTATACGATTTAACTTTAATCATAACTGATTGTCAAAGTGCCGATTCATCTTGAAAGTGGGAGTGTGTCCCCTATAAATCAGGAAACAGGGCACCGAGCTTGTGGTGATCCTTTAGTCTTCTACACGTCCTTCCTTTAATAAACCCGAACCTGCTCAATCATGCTTGGTTTCCATATAATCAGTTTAATTGATATGCATTCTAACATACAAGATTAATCATAAAAACAATTTCATTAAATCATTAAAGTAAAACACTTTTCCCACAATTGAGTGCGTTTCGTTACCATTGGTTGAGTTGGACTGTGGAAAAAGGGTTATCAAAATACCTGAAAAATGGATCCATCATTTTCTCCCCTATTTGAAGGATTCACCCATCCTTGGGTGACCTGTTCCTTTCGTCGATGACCTCCCTGATATCCCATGCTACCACCTTAGGTGCCCTTACCTATCTGAGATACCCAAAATTCTGATCCTCCCTGGCCCATGCCTTCCTCTCCTCCTCTTCATTAATATGTTCTTTAAGGACTGGGGAAAGAAAGAATGGAGGATTCAATCTCATCCCAATCCACCTTAGTTGGTTTCTTTCCAGGGATTCTTTATAGAGTATGGTTTTGAAGAGAGCATCCTTAAGCCTGAGGGGAGAGTGGAGTTCTCTTCATTTTAGATCATTTGCCACCCTGCTCCACCTTTCCCTAATGGACTCATCAACTTCCTTTTGCGTGCTGCGGAGTGTAATGTCGAAGTGACTCACCGCCTCCTGTTGTTTTGCGAGGAGAATGGGTATCAGCTCCTCGTCCTGAGTGAGGATCCTGTGATTATAAATTATTCCCTCAGAGTGAGTGGGCTCAGGTCTGATCATTAATGGAGTTTGCCATTTGGATGCCACATAGAGATGATACTCCTGGGCTCGCTCAATTTCGTGGTTCATCCACGAACACAATGCCGTTAACTGAAAATCACCCACATATGGGTTTGGTGACCAGTTGGGCGAGCCAGAAACTACGAAATTGTGCAAGAAGAACTCACTCAATTGGTCTTTCTCCAGCTCTGTGGAGTTCAATGATGCATCAATAAATTCCTTAGGAGTGCTTACTTCTTGCTCTGGTTTTAAATTGTAATTTATGTTGACTGTCTCGCCAGGGTTAATTTCCACGACTTTTACCTTTTTAATCTATTATGGCAGCACTTCTGTCCATAAGTCATCCATGTTCTGTTTTGAACTTTCACCTGTTTCTGTAGAAAAAAATTCTTGAATAACATAATTGTTAGGAGATATATTTTGTATAAATCTATCTATATGGCCATCTTCATCTATTGCCTTTAAAGATATTGCAGCATCAATTGTTAGGATAGGTCGGAGGCTTTGATTTGGTGTGTTCTGGTAATCATCAGTCCAATTTTGATATTCTAACTCTGAGGATTTCATTGCTGGTGGGTAGATTGTTATCTTCTTCCTGGTATGTCCACTGGTGATTGTCATATTTCCTGATCGGGAACCTATGTAAGCGTCCGCAGTTGCTAACCAAGGTCTACCTAGGATAATTGGATAGCCACTAAGTTTGCTTTTTATTTCGATTATTATAAAATCAGCTGGGTATTCCCAGGACTCGATATTTATCATGATGTCTTCTAGCATTCCTTCGGGCTTCACAGTGGATGTGTCTGCTAGTTGGAGTACTGTTGTAGTTGGTCTTACCATTGATTGGAGTCCTAGGTATAACATGGTTTCTTTAGTCATGACATTGATCGTAGCTCCTAGATCAATTAAGCTTTTATTTATTTGATTGTTATTTATGGTGACACTTACTACAGGATCAAGATATTTAGGATTTATTATGACACCTAGCATCAAATTGGCTACTTGTCCCACTACATTAATAGTTGGTGGGTCACGCTTCCTTCTTCCTGGCTTCTTTAGGCAATTCTCTCTAATGAATTTGTTGTAGATGGGCACATCCCTTATGGCTTGTAAGATTGGGATTAAGATGTTTAAGTGTTTGAATTCGTTTAAGATTATATTCTCTTCCTCTTCTTTTGTATTCCAGACAAGTTTTTCTGGAAATGGAGGGTTTCTAGTTCGTGTTAGTGGTATAATTTCTTTCTCAGGAGGTTTTGGTTCATCAGGATGCTGAACATAGGGTTCTGATGTGTGGTCTTGAGCTTCAGGTACAGGTTGTTGGATGTTGTGTGGGGGTGTATTCTACAACGTTTTTTCAGATCGTAGGTTTATTTCATTTATTTCTATGGTGTCTACAACATAAGTTGGGAATTGTGTGATATCAGTGTTGTAAGCATGCTGCTGTTGTGGGGGCCTGTTATAAGCCTGCTGTTGTTGTGGGGGCCTGTTGTAAGCCTGCTGTTGTTGTGGGGGTCTGTTATTATTAGGATTTGGAATTGGTTGGGCTGGAATAGGTGGAGGTCTGGGGGGTGGTTGAGGTTGTGGGGGTGGCATAATGAGTGGCTGTTGTAATGGCGCCCTCCAATTTGATGGATGTGGGTACTGGTTTGCATAGTTTGTGGTGGATGGAAACGGTGGGGGGTATTGAGGATAAGACGGTGGATAATATGGCTGTTGATAGGATGGTTGATATGCTTGCTGGTTTTGTTGCCATTGGTTTTGATCTGGCTGTGCTTGCCATGGAGTCGGTGCAGAGTTCCAATTTGGCCGTCCTTGATTATAGTAAGCTTGATTGCTCTGCTGATATGGCCTAGAAAAATTATTCCTCCTCTGATTTATAAAATAGAGCTGTTCTACAGTTCCTTCAGCTGCTGGGTCTTGAATGGCTGCCTTACATGAGGGTAAGAGGGGACATTTATCAGTGGAATGATCATCGGTGCAGAGACCACATACTTCTACTATGTTTAAGGTGCATTGCCCCTTCTCATGCTTCTTCCTACAACGAGGACAAAATACTGCCAAGGCTTGGTTAATTTCATCCTGTTTCTTTTTGATTTGAAAAGCATCAAGTTGCATGACTAGGGATTGAAGGATGTCAATTTTCATGTCATCCAGCAGGTTTCCTAAATCAAATTTTGTAAGTGAGGAAGATGATTCACTGGTGGTTGTATGTGTATCCCTCGTCCCATTCTTAGTTTTCCTAGATCTTGAGTAGTTTTTGAAGATTTGCAGGATCTGGTCAAAAGATTTTTGGAATATGTCTCCATCTCCAAGGAGATTTAAGACTTCAAAATTCTCCTCTTTTACACCCTTGAGAAGGACAAGCTTTAGTGATTCAGGATCCAAAGTGCAATGGCTGGCTCGTTTGTAGCTGAGTTGAAATCTTTGGGAATAATCTTCTAATGACTCTCTATCTCCTTGTTGCATCATAAAGATTTCATCCCTATTATCTTTGGCCTTGCAGTAGTCCCTATATTTTTCTAAGAATGACTGTTTCATTTGATCCCAGCTAAAGATACTATTTCCTTCAAGGCTCATGAACCACCGAAGTGATAGGTCTTTTAGTGTGGAAGGAAAAAGCCTAAGCTTTTGTGCATCAGTAGTGTAATCAAATGATCTGCAAACTACCTCAAATTCAAACAGGAATGTGTCAGGATCCTCTGAAGTCAACCCATGAAAGTTTGGCAGATTATTAGGATTGATGTTCTTCATTCTGGCATCTTCGAGAGGTATGCTAATGGGAAAAGTGAAAATCTCCCTAGGTTCTTCCTCTTCATTTGCCATTGAGGTGTTTGATCTGGAACTGGTAGTGAAGTTGCTTCTGTTTGGATCGTATGTGGAGTCAGTTTCGTTTTCAAAGTGTAGAAATTCAAACTAAGAATGGTCAGAACTGTTATTACTGTTGTTGCTCATGGAATGCTTGGGCAGAAAGCGGCCAAACCTATCCCTTTGCCGACGAGGCATTCATTGGTAGAAGATATTTATGTTTTTGTTTTATGTAATTTTTATTTCCTTTTTGTGGTTTTTAGGTGATGTCTCCTAAAAGATTTAGCACCTCCCCGACAACGGCGCCAAAAAGTGGTGAACTCCTAATATGGATGCCTAATGATGGCAGCTTATACCAAGAGCCTACTTTAAATGTCAACTCGGGGAACGTACAAACTTGAGAGATGCATGCACTGTCTGTGCTCTTTATAGGATAATCTCTTGTCACAGTTAAAGGGCAGTATCGATGTTCTAAAGATTGTCTACTAAATGTGAAGGTTGTCTACTTAATGTGAAAACTGATTATGCTACGGAATTGAATATTGGAAAGCAATGAATTTGATTAAAAGAATTAAAGTGCTGAAAGCAGTAAATATGTTCTGAGAAGTAAAGCAGGGAATCTATTCTAAGTAACTAAAATGCTGAAGTAATTAGATGCTGATCTGTTCTAATAAATAAAGATACAAAGATAGTAAATCTATTTGAAATAACTAAACTGCTGAAATAACTAAATGCTGAGAATGAAAATACCATAACAGAGCTATTTTACTATTGGGGAGACAAAGTCTGTAACTACTGTCTGTGCACACAATTTGAGTCTTGATCTATCTTATTCTACCAATCTAGAATTGAAATACGATCATTCTATGCTTACCCATCTTCTACTAAGAAGTTAAAAGAAACTAATCACGATGAGAAACTGCAGTGAACTCCATATCTAACCATGACATTGAAAGCTAAGCTATTACACATGTAATCGTGGATAAAAATATGCGTTGCAAGAAAGAACCTACAGGACTACTAAAATCGTTTTACTGTACTACGGAATGCATTCTAAACTACTACAGAAAACAATGACTCATTCAACGCTACCATATATCATAGAACTATTCATCAATGTAAAATGCATACTTGGAAAAATACCTGCAAATAGGAATCTCCTGACCTACGTGTTGGAGGGGCCCTCCCCAACCCGTACTCAGGAGAGAATAAGAACTCAGAAACACTTGCTGGAATTAATCATCAATCTTTCATTAATATGTAAAATCCATGTCAAAATAGAAGTCTGTACTTCAGTATCTCAAGAGTGCAAAAAACGTTAACAATAATGTCTTTCACAAAAATAACAACAGGGGCCTGTCGCTACCCGAGAGGTCCACATTTCTACGATTTAACTCTAATCCTAACTGATTGTCAAAGTGTCGATTCATCTTGAAAGTGGGAGTGTGTCCCCTATAAATTAGGAAACAGGGCACCGAGCTTGTGGTGATCCTTTAGTCTTCTACACGTCCTTCCTTTAATAAACTTGAACCTGCTCAATCATGCTTGGTTTCCATATAATCAGTTTAATTGATACGCATTCTAATATACAAGATTAATCATAAAAACAATTTCATTAAATCATTAAAGTAAAACACTTTTCCCACAATTGAGTGCGTTTCGTTACCATTGCTTGAGCTGGACTGTGGAAAAAGGGTTATCAAAATACCTGAAAAATGGACCCATCAGTATTTTTTAAGGATTCTAATATTATACTTAAGTATAGTATTCTAGACGATTTTTTTGGATTGAAAAAAACATATATATAGATAGGTAGGCGAATATCAAATTTGAAACATACAATTTACCACTGAAATTTGTAAATTTTGGCAAAAATTATGATAAAAAAACATAATTTACGTATATATAGGCGATATTAGAGACTAAAAATGATCAAATAGTGAATTTATTTCTTGAAAAAAAGCCCGAAAAATAGCCAATTGGCTAAATTTCGCCCCTAAAAATTACCCCGACGTAGGATCCATGGGATTTGGCTCATCACGAGTCACAATTGACCAGGCATTGAAAGCTTCAAGAATGATCATCAACTTGAATTTCCAATTGACATAGTTCTCACCAATCAATTTGTAAGTTTCATTGATATATACATATCAACAAGATGTGGATTTGCCATCTTACCTTCCTTCACCGGCGATCCTCAGGTCCAGGCCGACTTCACTTGGTTCCTTCTGCGATTGAGCAATTGGTAGAGCTTTCTGTTGGTGGCTTTTACAAACAGAATTGCGGCAGCAATTCTCCAATTTGCAGATCTTTGGACTCTTCCATGCAGATCTCTTTCTCAGCAATAAACACACAACATCAATCAAATCAACGGCTTCTCTATGGCGTGGTCATGGATCGGCTCTTCCTTTCACAGCATCGATCTTTCTTATCACAACATGGACTCCTCTCTCTTGCTCTTCATGATAGTCATCCAACAACATTCCAGATTGGGGTCGGCGGGTCTCTCCAGTATCACTGCCCAACAACAAATGCCCCAGTCATACACAACAACGATCTCCTTTTCTGGCAGCGAGTGCTCCTCTCCACAGTGAGTCACAGTGGGCCTTCACAACAGGCCGCGAAGGGATTTGATACCAACTTAAATATTGCACAAAGAGGCAAAGAGAGAACAGAGCACAGAGGCTCACTCTCGTACACACATGAATGGTGTCAAAACCAATTCAATTATCAAGAGAGAAATGATTACAATATATATTGGTAGATTATGATAACAACCAAAATCTTTGATCCAAGAAATATGGATCTCAAACCTCTACATGATAAATATAGAAAATACACCTCAACCCAATCACTAGCAATTTGCCTAGCATTTCTACATTATCTCCAACAGTGGGTGGTTAGCAGAAATAACAAATAATACAAATGCATAACAAAACTCACTACTTGTATTTTATTATGAAATATGGTTACAATAGATAGCTGGGAGAGTGGTTCAACAAACTGCTAAGAAATAGGATCTCATCCTACATGTCTAACAAAAAACTAAAAATAGTAATTCGACATTATTATCTAACACTTCCCCTTAATGGAGAAATGGATTCTCTACCACACCTAACTGTTTCCTACATACTTCAAAACTCATCTTTCCAAGAGGCTTGGTAAAGATGTCAGCCACATTCTCAGTGGTATTACAATAGGTCAAATCAATTTCCTTCTCTTGTATATTTTCTCTTACAAAATGGTGTTGAATTTCAATATGCTTGGTTCTGGCATGATACATTGGATTGTATGCCAATTTAATAGAGCTTTGATTGTCACATTTGAGAACAGTTGGCTTTATTTGCTTGTTGCCAATGTCTTCAAGAATCCTCCTTAACCAAATAGCTTCACAAGTAGCATTACATACAGCTTTGTATTCAGCTTCTGTTGATGATAAAGAAACAGTTGGATGTTTCTTACTGCTCCATGATACGACCCCAATGCCAATGTTGAATGCATATCCTGAGGTTGATTTCCTGTCATCTGGATTTCCAGCCCAATCTGAATCAGAGTAACCTGTCAACTCAACATCACAATTATTAGTATACAAAATACCAAAATTAACAGTTCCTTTCAGATATCGAAGGACTTTCTTTGTAGCTATCCAGTGGCTTTCTAGTGGTTTAGCCATGAACTGACTCAGGATTCTGACAGAATATGCTAAGTTTGGTCTGGTAGTGGTAAGATAGTTTAAACTTCCCACCAACTGGCGATACAGAACAACATTTGCCTCTTTAGTTTCATCAAGACTAGATAACTTAACATTCTGTTCCAAAGGTGTTGATACTGCCTTGCTATCACTCATATTGAATCTTTCTAGAATTTCCCTTGAGTATTTGCTTTGAGTGACAATTGTTTTACTACCTTCTCTCCATATTTCCAGACCTAAATAATAATGTATTTCACCAAGATCATTCATTTCAAATATCTGAGCTAACTGAATCTTAATGTCTTCAATCAAATGAGAAGCACTACCAGTGATAATCAAATCATCAACATATAAGGATATTAAAGCAACATTTCCATTTTCATCCTTTTTAACATACAGATTTGGATCATTTTTGCTTTTCACAAAACCTTTCTGGGCAAAGAACGAATCTATCTTAATATACCAAGATCTAGGTGCTTGTTTTAAACCATATAATGCTTTCTTGAGTTTACAGACAAGATCTTCTTCCCCTTTCTTGATAAATCCTTCAGGCTGAACCAAATAAACTTCTTCTTTTAAATCACCATTCAGAAATGCAGACTTAACATCTAACTGATGAACTTTCCAATTGTATTGTGTAGCTAATGCAATCATGACTCGAATTGTATTTAACTTAGCTACAGGTGCAAAAGTGTCTTCATAATCAATTCCTTCCTTTTGTGAATACCCTTTTGCAACTAATTTGGCCTTATATTTGTCAACAATTCCATCTGCATTAAACTTGGTTTTATACAACCATTTACATCCTATAGGAACTTTGTTTTCAGGCAGCTCAGTTAATTCCCAAGTGTCATTCTTCATTATTGAGTCATATTCTTCATTCGTTGCATTATTCCAGTCCTTATGAGTTTTGGCTTGTTCATAAGAAGTGGGTTCTACAACATTCATTACTTGAGTCATCAAAGCATAGTCTTTATACCTGGAGGGTATCTGAATTGTTCTTATAGACCTTCTCAGTGATCCACCACTTTCTGCACTTTCATCTCTTCTTTTCTGAGGCATAGGAGTTGTTGGATTCACTATGCTGCTCTCACCTTGTTGCTGTACCTGTTCCTTTTCTTGTTCCTGTTCATTATCTATATCAATTTTCACTTGAACATTATTGTCATAAGGAGTATGCCAAACATCATACTTACTTACTTCTTCATCTGTAATCTCATGAAAAATCACATCTCTGCTTGCTATGAGTTTATGTAAATTAAGATCAAACAGTTTGTATGCCTTATGTTCATCATAATAACCAAGAAAAGTACACTTAACAGATTTTGAATCTAGTTTTCTTCTCTCATCTTTGGGAATATGAGCAAATGCCTTTGAACCAAATATTTTTAAACGACCAACTTCAGGTTTATAGCCATAAAGAACTTCAAAAGGCGTTTTGGAATCTAGAATCTTAGTTGGACTTCTATTCTTTAAGTAAACAATAGTGTTAATGGCTTCTGCCCAAAAACCATTAGAGATATTTTTACCTTTTAACATGCTGCGAGCACATTCCACTAATGTCCTATTCTTCCTTTCAGTTACACCATTTTGCTGTGGTGTAGAAGGCACTGTGAATTGCTGAATGATCCCATTGTTTTTGCAGTATCTTTCAAAAGGTCCTGAGGTGTATTCTCCACCTTGATCAGATCTGAGTATCTTGATGCATTTACCTGTCAGCTTTTCCACCATAGTTTTGAATTCTTTAAAGTATTCAAATACATCACTCTTTTTCCTTATAAAATAAACCCAAGTAAATCTAGATTTGTCATCAACAAATATAAGGAAATACCTAGTACCACCAAGTGATAAGGTTTGCATGGGACCACAGACATCAGTATGTATTAATTCAAGTAATTCTCTCGGTTTCTTCTCTTTATGCACAGGAAATTCTTCCCTATGTTGTTTACCTAGTGCAAAAGCTTCACATTCTAGATGCTCATGTTTCAAAACAAGAAGCCCTTCAACCATTAATTTCTTCTGAAGTAGTACTAAGTCATTTTGATTAAGATGCCCATACCTGCGATGCCATATCTCTTCTGTTGTCATTGTAGTAGATGTCAATGCTTTATGAGTGGGCTTTGTGACATCAAGCTTATACAGTCCTCCAATTCTTGTCCCTGTGGTTATGACATTATAACGATTCTGAATATCCTTCACAAGACATTGAGACTGCATAAACTCTACATTCAGATTTTGATCAGTTATAGTGGAAACAGAAATCAAGTTCTTTTTGATGCCTGGAACATACAACACATCATGAATCTGTTTGTTTTGGCCATTAGGTAATTTTACACTTATCACTCCATAACCCTGAATCTTATGAGATCTATTATCTCCTAGATATATGTGTGTCTCATCTGTTTTCTCATGATATTCATCAAACCATTCTTTGACACAAGACATATGGGCTGAGGCACCTGAATCTATGAACCATGCATTTTCATCATCAGTTTTTGCAGACAATGCAGCTTCTGAAATAAACAACTTTAAATTCTTAAAACCTTCATTGGATGTGTCAGTTGTCACATAATTTCCATTATGTTTTCTAAATTTATGTTTGGATTCATCAGCTTTCCTTTTATAACAGTCTTTAGCATGATGACCAGGTTTCCCATAGTAAAAACAACCATCATTTTTCTTATCATGAGAATCAGATTTTGAGTGATTCATACCTCTGTTTCTTGGTTGAAACTTGACTGTCTTGTTTCTGTCCCATGTCTTGCCCCTATAGGGCTGTTTCCCTTTCGCCATTAATGCCACTTCTGAAGATTGAGAGTCCATCTCAAATACTTTCATCCTTTCTTCTTCTTGGAGAAGAATCCCTGTTAACTCATTAAATGTTGGTGGTGTTGCTCTACCTCCCAAACTTGAAATAAAAACATGATAATCTCTAATTAAACCCTTTAATGTAATCGTTACCATGTCAGTATTTGAAACAATATCATCAATTGCTTTTAACTGATCACTTAAATCCTTAATCCGGGAAACATAGCTGGTGATATTCTCATTTGCAGCCATTTTTATAGACAATAACTTAGTTTTCAAAAACAACAGTCTATTGGAGTTTGTAGTTTCATACAAACCTTTTAGGATGTCCCACGTCTCCTTGGAAGTTGTACAATATCTGATGTGCGGGATGATGTTGTCTTTGACAGACAGCCGCAACAGTACCTTTGCCTTCATCTCTCGTTTCTCCCAGTCTGCAAGAGTAGCACCTGTGGACTTGGCTTCATCCCCTTTGACTATAGTCCAGACATTTAGGGCTTCGAGCATAGTTAATATCTTGAATTTCCAGTCAAGAAAATTGTCCCCGTCAAGTTTAGAAGCCTCATTCAGATAATTTTCGAGAAAAGAATTGGTCATATCTGCTGCAGATAGATGAATTCAATCCTTGACTTAAAAAATACCACTCTCTTCTCTGGCTACTCTCTTCTTCTTAGAGATACTTCTTAATAGTAAACAGGGGTTCGATCAAATCAAATATCGAAGCAAATGCACTAGGAAACACCTTAAATAAATTTCTATTGTGTCCAACCAATAACATAGCAAACCTCACTTACAGGAAATTGACGCGTCTTGAGATAGAGCACGCACGCGGTAATCGGCATGTGGAGAATTTCAGAAGTGTAGCCCAAAACTACCACGCCCTGCCACACTGGGGATCCGCGGTAATATTAGATTATCGCACCTGTAGCAATTGAGGCACAGGAGGATCGAGCCCTCAAACACTTCCTTCCGCTCCAATTACACATGCTACAGGAGTCTATTGTTCCCTCCTTCTAATACAACGGGGATTCTCTGGAATCGTTTGACTACACAACTCCACAATGAAATTGTTCAGCAATCAATTCGGAGATGGCAACGATGGGCTTAACAGCCAATACAAAACAACACACACAAACTTCGACTTCACTCAGCCCTGAGCACGCAGCGATTCACTCCTCAGTGATCTGGTGCTCACCTCAGTAGCCAGCTCCTCTGCAACGATGGCAACGATTTGACTGGGCAGTGATCTGTTCACGCCGAACACTCCTTCAATGGAGATCACACACACTCCAGGGTAAGCAGCGATTTATGTTGGGCTCTTCCTGAGCTCTGATACCAAAATAACAAATAATACAAATGCATAACAGAACTCATGACTTGTATTTTATTATGAAATTTGGTTACAATATATAGCTAGGAGAGCGGTTCAACAAACTGTTAAGAAATAGGATCTCATCCTACACGTCTAACAGAAAACTAAAAATAGTAATTCGACATTATTATCTAACAAGCAGTGCACATATATGGTGGGTAGTTGTTGTAGGGTTATCAATGACCATTAGATCAGACTTAATGGTTGATATCTTTGTAGTCGCAGCAATAACTGCATTGCGATAGGAATAAATGTGTTCTTGAGATCTTTTCAGGGCAATAACTACATTACTAAAAAAATAAATTTACTATTAACTATATTACTACATGAATAAATCAATGCACTTGTAGCAATAACTACATTATGTATTAATTACCAATTAGTATCTGGTGAATATCTATTTGTTACAAACAAGTTACTTGTTCTTTTTCTTTGTTCTTTATGTGTGGTTGTATAGCTATATATATTTCTTTATTTTGAATTTGGAATTGGTGAATACCTATATGTTACAAGTTAAGTGTTACAAACAAGTTACTTGTTCTTTGTTCTTTATGTGTAATTGTATAACTATATATATATTTCTTTATTTTGAATTTAGAATGAGTGGCATAAAATCATTCTGGATAATATATATACTTTTCTCATCTTCATAAGTCCACAAGTCCATTATTCAAAAAGGCCGAATGGTCGATTTGGATGTAATTAATGGCTTCAAACTTTCCATAAGTCCATTCTTCAAAAGGTGGAATGGTTGCTGATGTTTCAAATGACCCCTTAAGCTTCGAAAGGGTTAAATGTGATAATGGCTGTAAGGTTTCTCTATGATGGTTTTGAAATGTTTTTGGTTGGGTAACTTGGGTTCACATGGGTTCATACTTTAAAGCACGACGACAAGTTGTTGCATGTCCCGATCGCTGCGATAGTGTACTTGACAAATAAAAAAATAGTTTGATTAGGTTATGGTTGATGGAGAATGTTCAATATCGATTGAATGCCACGTCCTTGTGTATTTGGATAATGCTGTAAGCTCACGGGTGGAAATCTTCAATGTAACACTTGCTCGATTATATAAAGGTATGCATCTTGAAAGATTGATAAGATGGACGCAGATCGTTAATATATATATTAGAAACATCGCATTCACAGTCTTCAGATCTGTAATCCTATTCAAATGTAAATGCATGCATCTTAATGATGAATTTTGGGATCCATCTATAGTAGAAAATTTCACGTCGTTTTTTATGAATTCTATTGAATTAACGATGAAGCTATTAGTTTGAGATCGTAGGAAAGTCATGGTAACTGAGCGTTATTCAGAAATAAACGAAGAGTTTTAACAGTGGGAAACGACACTGGCAACGAGGTACCCTGTTTCTTTCAATGGAGATATTTGTGGGAAAGCATTACTGATGCCTTTCGTAAAAAGGACGACAGCATCCTATGGAATTAGATCATAGCGTCCTCTTCCTCTTATTTGGCAGAAACTCTGCATAATTTTGTCAGAATTTTGGTAACTCGGAATTCATTATTATTAAATATAGCATTTAATAAACATGCATTCATTAAGCACTTTGTAGTAGTGTATTTATTGCTGTAGTTGTGGGGATATCAATTGTTGGATAGTTGCGGGATATGACAGTTGGATTTGATCTAGTGGTGAATCCAATAATTGATAATCCAGATATGGTAGCACTAATTGCACTACTTTGAATCAAGTTTTTTATTCATGTAAATTTTATTTTATTGCAAAAATGAATTTAGCTCCCTACAATATATTTCTCTATGGTGTAATCTAAATATTCTAGGTTTTCAATCTTTTTTGAGTATATTTTCTTTTTTGTTTTGTTAACAGGTATATTAGCTATAGAAATTGCATAATCTGAATGTGTCATGGGAGTATTTGAGGAAGCTGAATTTATTATGGATTTAAAAACACAGTTTGAACACCCCAAATTTAGATTTTACCACACAAATTTTACAGGATTATGACCAAAACCCCTTGGAAAGTTCAAAACTTCGAATCAATAGACTACTTCTTTTTGTATAGTTTGAGTGGGCCTCATGAGTAAGAGCATGTGTTTCATCTTGGGAGGTCACAATCTTGAGGTAGGTACATGTATATCTTTGTAGATCTCTTGTTCCACAAACAAAGAGTTTCTTTTTGTCTTATAAACAAGGATTCTCATACATGCTTCCCAAGTCACAACCTTGAAAGGGTAAAGTACATAGTACTTAGTAAGTCTAAGAGACTCCTTGAAATATGAATCCAAGGATCAGATATGATTTGTTTTCAGAATATTTTTGTAGTGTGGGGAATTGAACCCTTCCCACCCTGCACTTTCTGAATAGCCCAGACCTCCTTCACTCACCAAGTAAGCTACTTACTCTACCGCATATGATTGTATTTATATATATATAATTTAATAAAATGCATTGGGTGTAAAAGCCTAAATCCGTGTCTTTCATTGTGATTGGGGCACCTAACCATGGTATCAGAGCTTGTGAGCATGTGGCCTGTTCTTTCTAACTACTTTTGTCATATTGCGTTTTGCTCGTCAAAGTGATCTCTCCTCCCAGTACGACTTGTGCATGTCACTCTCCACTTGCGTTTTGGTGTCTCCTCGTTTGGCTCTCCCCTCCACTATAGTTGTGCCCTCTCCCTCTTTCCACTGTGAAGAATTGTTGAGTGTGTAAGCTTCACTTATATCGTAAACCCTAAATTGTAGTGGAGCTATTGCAATGGATTTGTTTCATTGTATGTTGAATTGAATTGGTACGTTGTTACATTGTATGTGGACTCACGGAGTGAACCCTAATTCTAATGCGTGCTGCGAGATCGTGTGGACGCCCTCTCGACTTCCATCAGCATGAACATGAACGTGGAGCTGCGTTTGTAAACTCTGCCTAGAAATAACTTTTGCTTGGAATGTGAAGTAGCATCTCCTTCATTATCGAGTTGTAGCGTGAAGTGGAGCAACCAATGTATTGATGCGTTGTGAGCTTTTACGTTTTTTCATTTCACAACAATTTTGCGTCTCCTCCACAAACCTAGGCGATGAATTTGCTTCTCCTCATGTCTCGTGCTATGAGCTGCTCTAGATCCATCCCTCAGTGATGTTAAACTCCAGAATTTGAATGAAGGTTTTTAGAGCAGTTTGAGGCATGTGTGCTCTTCCATAGAGTCAAATGGCGGCCACAAGAGTTCCTTCAATTGATTTTGATCTCCTCAAACCCTATTTGAGCGACAGACATGAAGATTTGGAGTGCGGCTTCATAATTTTTCCAGTAATATGAGCATATTTAGAACTTTGTAGTTTTTAAATAGTTTTGTTCGGAATGCGCACTAAAGCGTCTTGAAGAAGCCACTAAGGATGCATGTGGGGTTGTCTGCACAAACAAATGTTGTAATTCTCTTGACCTGCTCGACACCAGTAATTGACTATGGAAGCAAGATGCTGCTGCGTCCAAGAACGTGGAGGATTTGGCATAGCTGACTTCCAAGGGAATGTTGTTTTAACTCTCGGAGTGCCTAGATCAAAAGATCGAATCCCTTCATCTGAACATTTTTCACTCGTAGTTGGGAAACCTCAAGCCGGATCTGCCTCCGGATTTGTCTGTTAAAGATTGAAACCTGTGTGCATGGAGTCTGATACTGAAAGGAGTATCAAAAGAAACTTGTGCACATGATAACTTCTATGCTTTTGGTGTTGTTTTTGGCGTTCCTTCACCTTCCACTCAACTGCAAGTGCATCCAATGAACCGATGTCCTGTGAAACTGTAAAGAATCTATTTGTGCAATCTATTTGTGAAATTGAAAGAGCCTCGATTGAAAGTCGTTTGAAAGAGCCATCGAAATATAAATGATTTGAGCCGCAACGTGCTTTTGGTAGATATTTCAAAACCCTAAGTTCTCATGTCGGTACTTTGTATTTATTTGAATTTTTCTGTAATAAAGTGCCGATGAAATTGTTATTTTCAATCAGCTCTCTTGTGGGAAATACAAGCCCTTCTTTATTTGGGTCAACTCTGTCTGCTTCCAGCGTTGTAGCTTATTTAGTTTACCTTCGTTTGGAACAACAATAGTAACACTTGAGCTCAATTTGCTTCTAGTAGGTGTACTTGGGTATGTAACCAATTATATTTGGTGTTGCGATTAGCCCTTCACAAGGTTCTTCTAGCCTCTCTTATAGCACTAGCAACAATATTTTATTGGGATTGGGAAACGCCTCTCAATGTGTTCAGACACCTCTCCTCATTTGGGTTAATCACCACTCTACAATTTGATTTCAACAGCAATATTTTTGTCAAATATGCGTGAAAGGGATTTGTTGCTATTCGTAAATTTTACTTGGAAAGGCACATTTTGAGAGCGAGAATAGTCAAGTTTAGAAGATTGAACCTAGTAACCCGTTGTGGATACATACAAAGAGCCTTGATATCCATCTCATACAGATTGTAAGTTTGCGAAACTGTAAGAAGGAGTATCTGAAATTGAATCACCCTGCAATGACCAACTAGCCAAGCACAAGATAAATTGAGGCTGAACTACCTAGGGAGGTGTTTGGTGGATTCAATTTTTGGCAACATTTTCAAGCAGTTGAATATTGAAGAATGAGCGTCATCAATCATCAAAGGACTTAGAGTGTTATTTTGAAGACCAATTCAACTTAAGTTTTATTGTGTTTTTTTATACTTGCAATTGTCCTCTTGTAAGTGAATTTGATTTGAACTTAATTATACTTGGGTGCATTATTGGTTGAGACTGACACCCCTCATTTTCTAAGTATGAGTCTTTTTTGTAAAAGGGTGGAGTCGCAAGAAGCCCATCTCCGTTTGAGTGAAGCACATGTTTTCAATGATGCGAATCAATAATTTGGTAGAGTAACTGAACACTACTGTTTTCTTCTATTGACAACATTGTCATGATAGAGAAGACTACCCTCACTCACATTCAAGATCGTGTTATAGATTCACAAGACACACTTGAGTTTTTACAGCTTGAGTTGTAGCTCCAACAAGAAGAAACACATTATGAACTTGTTCCTATTCAGAAGAATCCTCTTCACAAATCCATTCAACAATCTGCACATAATGACACCACTTCAGAAGCACATAATCAAATCAGTGCCCCCACTCCAGAAGCGAAAGAAAATGAAGATGAAGTTATGCATACATAGGTTTCTCTTGTTCCCAAGACCATCATCAGACCATGGAAAGAGATACAACAAGCACATAATCAGTCTTGGATACGACAAGGAAGTGTCAGTTCACATTTTCGATTTATCTCAACCAATACAGTTTCAGAGTGCTGGATTCCTTAGCGAGAGTTCATCTTCATCCACTCTATTTCAAAGTTTGACATGTGAACATTGTGTTTGAGTTGGTCACATGAAGGATCAGTGTTTTGATCTTCATCCTTGCAAGCATTGCAAAAGCATACAAATTCTACAGACAAATGCTTCATTATGAAAAAAACCTGCAAGAGAGAAAATTCACTACGGGTGGATCACTTCTTGGCAATGGTCGTCAACAACCAAGATGGTATATATGTCATACCAGAGAGTTCATTCACAAGTATTGAAACAAATTGCAGTTGAGATATCTTCTTCTAGTGCAGGCTTGAGAAGAAAAACGCTGACAGTCTTTTCTAAGAAACTTTAACTAGCCCTTGATTTAACAGCCACTTGGTTTCTTGCAACGAATTGAAAGTTTACGAAAAGTACACTAACGGATTTCTCGATTCTCCAGTCCAAAAATTGTTATATGGATGTTGTGATTCCGTTCTTGTATGAGTAAAATCGCCCAGCTGTCTCAATGGACCCTACTCTGTTCTTGTATGAATTTAAACTTAAAAAACCCAACAAGAGCGTTGTGAATCTATACTCATTCCTTACATGAATTCCCCCCATATTCAACGATTTCAAAGACCATTTGATATTAAAACAATACTCAGGTATTTTGACAAACCAAATACAAAAGACAAACTTAAAGTTGTGCGCATTTTATTTGAACAAACTTCAAAGAAACTTATGTTTCCTCGCCAAAATCACATTTCCAGGTTGCTCAAGAGCTTTCATTTACCAAGAAAATAACTCTAACTCAATCACACATATTTGAGAATAACCGAAAAGGAATCTGAACATTCAATTTCAGTTTTTGCACAAAAACGAGGAAACCCTTTCTTTTGGGTTTTAGACATAGTCCTCTATTAAGCCTTAAATATGGGAACATTTCCCCCTATATTGTGATGCATTACATTAGTTTTGATGTCGGTTTTGGTCCATTAGTTGTAATTGTCATTAGTATGGTTATATTAGCTACGTCGACTTGGGTCAGTTAGTTGGAATTATACCTCTTAGTCTCCTATATATAGGAATGAGACCTTTTCATTTGGAGTATCTTGTCTTGTTTTGTCTTGTGTACTTCCAAAATTGTATAAGGAGGTTTCCCCCCTTGAAGATGATTGATATTCATTTATTTTCTTCATTAAATTCATGGAGTACTTTTTTTGATCTATTTATGCTCTTTTTGAAAGTTTGTTGAATAACATTTGGTATCAGAGCTCTTTCCTCGAAACTGGTTTCTTCAAAACAAGTCATCTTGGAATTTTCACTATAAATTCTTTTCTACAGGGTTTCAGACAACAAACATCAAAATCCATATAGAAAAAAGCTCGATCTATCTGTGATCCAATTTTCAGATCCCGATCAAGTATAGTTCTTGAATATATTCCCAGAGGAAGCTAGGGTTTCTGACTAGTCCAAGAACTAGTCTAAAACAAGTGTTATGGGAAAAAGGGTCATATCTTGGGCATGCCAGATCAAAATTGAGTGAGACATGTTGCATCAGAAAGAAGATAGAACATAGTATCTATGGTAGATTTTTCAGACCCGGAAACAAAGTATTTGACACAAGGAAGACCGTTCAAGTTCGCTCTTCTGAAAGGACCAAAAATAAGAAGTGTTTGGAGATTTGCAATAACTTTCTACTGACACATCAGAATTTGGTCAAACCTGCAAAATTTGAAATAGGACACGTCAGGATATAACAGGCCAACATTTCAGAACCATAGGAGCAAAAATTTCAAATTTAACTCATTCCCAAGTTGGCTAGAAAACAATCTTCTAATCAGGGTTTGAAAAAGGTACGCCATTTTAAATTTAAATAACTATGAGTAGACATACATATTTTGAGGTGAAACATAGGGTGTGATATCTATTTATATTGTTCAAAATTCCACCAAAAGGAAGTGTAAAAAATCACATTCCACTCAAACCACTAGAGGACTCATCCTCGACGTACGATGAAAGGGAAGACCTATCTTTTCAAGTGTCCCACTTGGAAGATATGATTAAAGGATCTATGAAAGCAATTAATGTAATTAATTTAGAGTGGAAGTTGATGAAAAATATGGATAATAAGATGGAGGAAAATATGAAAGGGTTGATGGAACATATGGAAAATATTGCTAAGCTCATACAAAATTCAAATGATACTCCTTCTTTAGGTGATGATGTGTTCTAGGATACTCAAGAAGATAAAGATAAGGTCCATGTTGAAATTTTTTCCATGAATACGAATATTCCAAGAGGAAATGATTCTAGTAATGGAAATAATCAGGGATGGTCACCAAGGGGTACCCAACTTCCCAAGATTGACATGAAAAAGTTTGATGGCAATGATCCAATAACATGGATATTCTAGATGGAGTAGTTATTTGATCTACAATAGGTGCCAAATTTGCAAAAGGTAACTATTGCATCATTATATTTAGAGACCGATCAATTTGTATGGTACCAATGACTTTGTGACCGTAAAAAATACTCTATTATATCTTGGTCTATATTCACTGAAGAATTGATTGCACATTATGGGGATATTAATAGAAACACCTTCTTTAACCAGTTAATAAATCTCAAGCAAAAAGGTCCAGTTATAGAGCACATCAAGCATTTTCAGAAGCTGAGTCTTAGAGTGAAGAATATTTCAGAAGATAATTTGTTGGATCTCTATATTGGAACCTTGAAGGATAAAATTCAACATGAGGTGCGTCTCTTTGAACCACCATCCTTAGAGAAGTCTTTCAATGTGGCAAGGAAGGTTGAAAGTAAAACTATAATGATGGCTACTAGAAAGACCACCTCCAACACATATAGAGAGAATAATGTTCCTTCTTCTGAGCCACCTCAAAGGTTGGCACCTCAACAACTAGATGAAAGAAGAACAAAAGGCCCATGCTTTAATTATGAAAGAAAGTATAGTAAGGTGCATAAGAGTGGTGAGAATAAATTATTCTACATAGATTGTGAAGAGAAGAAGCAAAAGAACATGAACCATCTCAAGATGAAGAAATAGAAGACACTACTTCCATAGAGATTACTCCCATCACATCTTGTTATTCATTGGATGGAATTAACACTCCTAGGACTCTCAAGAACGAAGGATATATCAAAAAGAAAAAGGTAACGATGTTGATTGATTATGGTAGTACTCATAATTTAATTCACTCTAAATTAGCCAAAGTTCTCAATTGCTTTGTATATCCAACACCAGAATTTCAAGTAATGATTGCAGATGGAGGAACAATCAATTGCTCAAGGAAATTCCATAATACCAATTTTACTATGTGAGAATATTTATTGAATAGTCCAATGATTTCTATTCCAATGGGTGGTGTTGATGTTGTATTAGGAGTTCAATGGTTACAATCATTGGGAACAATGGCTTTTAATTTTCAAAACCTTTTCATGAAATTCTTATGGGAAGGAAAATAATATGAGTTAAATGATATCACTAGGAAACCAAGCAAGGTGATAAGCTCTAATGGTATGAAAAAATTGATGAAACAGAGACATCAATGTGTAATTCCAAAATTATGCTCATTGGATGTTCAAACATTTAAGTCTCCTATTTCCCCAGATCTCGAAAGGGTCATTAATAAGCATTTAAAGGTATTTGAAGATATTCCAAAAGGTCTTCCACCTGTTCGATATTTTGATCATGCTATTCACTTAATTCCAAGAAGTGTTCCTCCTAACATCAGACCTTACAATTACCCCTATGGCCAGAAGAGTGAAATTGAGCGTATGGTTGAAGACATATTAGAGGCTGGCATAATTAGGCCTAACCAAATTTCTTACTCTGCTCTAGTGGTAATGGTACACAAGCCAGATGGATCATGGCATATGTGTACAGACTATAGAGATCTCAACAAGATAACCATTAAAGATAAGTTTCCCATTCCTGTCATTGATGAATTGTTAGATGAATTACATGGATAAATTTTCTCCACAAAGTTGGATCTTCTTTCTGGGTATCATCATATTAGAATGAATGATGAAGACATCCCAAAAGAAACATTCATAACTCATTAAGGTCATTATGAATTTATGGTCATGCCATCTGGTCTCACGAATGCGCCTTCCACATTTCAAGGTTTGATGAATTCCATTTTTAGGCCTTTCCTTAGCAAATTTGTGCTACTGTTCTTTTATGATATACTAATCTATAGCAAGTCTTGGGAAGAACATGTTGAACATGTTGAGAGGGTACTACAACTACTAAAGGAGCAACAACTATATGCAAAAACTTCTAAATGTTTCTTTGGGGTGAAGGAGGTAGAGTTTTTGGGTCATATTGCATCTCATGAAGGTGTCAAGGTAGATCCTAACAAAATTAAATCCATGATAGACCGACCAATTCCCAAAAGCTTGAAGAATATTTGAGGATTCTTAGGTCTGACAAGGTACTACCGTAACTTTGTTCAGAACTATGGAAAAAAAACATCGCCTCTAATAGCATTATTGAGGAAAGACACATTTTCTTGGACTCTAGAGGCAACTCAAGCTTTTGAATAGCTTAAAGAGGCAATGTGCAAAGATCCTATTTTGGCCACACCAGACTTCTCAAAAACCTTTATTGTGGAATGTGATGCCTTTGGAAATGGCATTGGTGTCGTTTTAATGCAAGAAGGACACCCACTTGCTTTCACAATTCATCCAATCAAGGGAAAGAACTTACAAAAGCCCATTTATGAGAAGGAAATGTTGGCAATATTACATGCTCTTAAGAAATGGTGTCCTTACCTAATAGGTAGGCACTTCTCTTAGAAAAACATGATCGCAGAGCAATAACAAAACAAGATGCAAACATAAATCACATAAACACAATATAAGAGAGACACCAATATAACATGGTTCACCCAAGATGGGCTACGCCCACACATAAATTGTCAGACCTTATTTTATATCATCCAACAAATGAAGGAATACAACCTGCAGCACATCTGCTGCAACTTCCTCTTCACTCTCTCATAGTCTCTCTCACACAATCAGAGATCTTTACAATGCTACAATACATAACCGTATTACAATGCCTTCCTTTTAAAGAGGGATTACCATGGGAAAATACTATGGAAAACCCAATACCATGGGCTCGCAAATCACCCATTATTGACCAAGTCATGACTATGAAATTACAATTTTTTTCAAAATTTTCGTCATGGGGGCGCTGCCCCTAAACCCCCACCAGGGGGGCCTCCCAAACTATTCGCCACCCCCATGGACCCCCCATGGCGATTTGTTTTTGGGGTAAATCCCCCACAAAATACCCCGTCATGGGCTCGGATCCAGACATTGCTGAAACACGACCTCTGAATAGGGAAGATCAGGCTCCACAACCAACAACTTCAAGGTCAAAACAAATCATGATAGTCTTAAAGAATTCCTGGAACAATGACTATCTTCGGAAGAGCAACAAAACTGGGTAACCAAGATGTTTGCATATGAATTTGAAATAATCTATCGAAAATGGAAACAAAATGTGGTGGCAGATGTGATCTCCATAAAAGATGAAGATGTTGGGGCATTACTTTGTGAAATTTCCATTCTACAACCAGATTGGGTAGTAGCAACAAAGGAAGAATGGAAAAATGACCTATCTATGTGGATGCTCATTCAAAAGCTATAGAACAGTCCTAGTGTATCCAATACTTTTGTGTGAAAAAATGATTCACTATGGTATAAGGATCGCTTATATTTATGCAAAAAACTCCTAACTCAAACAAAAGGAGCTTTCAGAATTACACACCTCTCCTATAGGTGGGCACTTAGGATTCCTGAAAACTTACCACAGGATCAAGATGGAATATTTTTGGGAAGGTCTTAAATATGATGTTCAAAGGTTCGTGGCCAAATGTTTGGTTTTCCAACAAAATAAGGGTGAAACAATTAAGACTCTAGGACTTCTACAACAATTAGACATACCTTTGTAGTGCTGGGAGGAAGTATCAATGGATTTTATCATAGGTCTACCCAAGTCAGAAGGAAAGAATGTTATTATGGTGGTTGTTTTAGACTCATTTAAGTATGCACATTTTTGTGCACTCTCTCACCCTTTTAATGCAAGTACAGTAGCTACATCCTTTATGGAAACTATTCAAAAGTTACATGGAAATACGAAGATTATTGTAAGTGATAGAGATCCAATTTTCATTGGAAAATTTTGGACGGAATTATTTTCTTGTTTGGGTACCCAATTGCTTCATATTTCATCTTATCATCCTCAATCTGATAGGAAAACTGAGATAGTGAAAAAATGTTTGTAAGGTTATCTTCATTGATTTGCATTTGATAAACAAAAACAGTGGGTGAAATGGTTGCCTTTGGAAGAATGGTGGTACAATACTTCCTTCCATACATCACCAAAAATGTCTCTATTTATGGAACTTTATGGCTACCGGCCTCCATCTATCACATCTCCCTTAAGAGGAAAATCTAAAGTTCAAGCTATGTAATATCACATACAACACCAACAAGAAGTTCTCCAGATACTTAAGGACATCCTAGCTATGTCAAAAAACAAGATGAAACAACAAGCTAATCAACATCGCAGTGAAAGGAGTTTCGAAGAAGGGGATTGGGTATTTTTGAGGCTACAACCTTACAAGCAGATGTCCCTCAAGCAACTAAATAAGGGCAATAAATTAACACCCAAGTATTATGGTCCTTATAAAGTGTTGTAGAATATTGGTAGTATGAATTACAAATTGGAGCTACCTTCATCTTCAAGACTACATCTACTTTTCCATGTTTCATACTTAAAGAAGGTAATAGGATACAAGATCCCAATTCAAAAAATATTTTTGGAGCTTGATGAAGAAGGAAAAGTCATATTGGAACCTGACCAAATCATTGAAACAAGGACCAAACAACTACGAAACCGGGCTATCATTGAGTACCTCATCAAGTGGAAGAACTTACCAATTGAAGATTCAACATGGGAAGATGAGTCCTTCATATAGAGGCATCCATAACTAATCAAGTGTTTATGAAAACACTTGTCTGAAGGGGAAGGATATGTTAAGCCCTAAATATGGGAACATTTCCCCCTATATTGTGGTGCATTACATTAGTTTTGATGTTGGCTTTGGTCCATTAGTTGTAATTGTCATTAGTATGGTTATATTAGCTACATCGGGTTGGGTCAGTTAGTCAGAATTGTACCTCTTAGTATCCTATATATAGGAAGGATACCTTTTCATTTGGAGTATATTTTCTTGTGTACTTAGTACATTGTATAAGGAGGTTGCCCCCTCAAAGAGACTTGATATTCATTTATTTTCTCCATTAAAGTCATGGAGTACTTTTTCTGATCTATTTTTGCTCTTTTCATGCTCTTTTTGGAAGTTTGTTGCATAACATCCTCCTCTATTTCCTTTAATTTTTTTCAAAAATACATTCAATAACTGGAACATCCCTCCATTCCTCGAATGAAGGTAACCAAAATCCTATTCTTAGTCTAATTCCTAAATTCTTTCAACATAAAATAACTTACTAATATCTTATCCAACTGAAATTCGTGAATCATCTAACTTACTCCTAAAAACCAGGAACCAACTCCTTGTTTTAAATATTCGATCTTTATCCTTTTGACAACTCATTACCTCCACATGTCATGTGAATAGCATTGTCACATTGTCATGCTTGTCTGATGCACTTGCATCAGACTCCCAAGGGTAAATTTTTTTATGAGCTACTGCTCATAAGATCTTCCATAGAATAACCTTTCTTTTGTAAACCTACAACATTCATCAAAGTGGAATCTTACTCTGGATAGTCTTTCCATTTCACTAAGTACTCCAAGTATTCTTTCCACCTGGTTTTCTTTACAACTGTAGTGTCCAAAATAGATTCATCTTCTAAAGGTTTTTCCATAGGAATTGCTTCTGTACATCATCGGTTTCATTACCATTCGAATTCTTTGTATATTGACCCGTGTCATTAACTAGATAAGGATATAATTATGCTACATTAAAAATAGGAGAGATTCCAATACCTGTAGGCATCTCCACTTCATATCCTTTTGCAGAAAAATTTCTAAGGGCCTTACATGGTCCTATCTTCTTGAGTTTCAATTTATTTTATTCCCCCTTTGGGAATATTTCTTTTCTCAAATGAGCTAGAACCAAATCACCAACCTCAAAATTCACTTCCCTTCTCTTTAAATCTACCCTCAACTTGTACTTCAAACTGTCCTACAATTTCTGCTTGACTTGCTCATGTAATTCATTGATGGCTGTTGCAAAATATTCTCCATATGCACTTCTTTGGTCAAGTCTACCTAAATCCCTATATTCACATACAACCATAGGATACATTCCATACAAGATCTGGAATGGACTCATTCCAGTACTCCTGTTTGGTGAATCGTTGTAGGAAAACTCAGCTTGACCTAACACATGATCCCACTGCCTAGGATTTTCACCTACCAATATGCTTAGTATGTTTCATAGACTTCTATTTACTGCTTTCGTTTTCCCATCATTCTATGGGTGATAAGTTGAACTAAAATTTAGTTTGGCACCAAGTTTTTTCCATAAGGTCCTCCAAAAGTGCCCAGTGAATCTAGTGTCTCTACCTGAAACGATACTCCTTGGAAAACTATGTAACCTAACAATTTCATTAAAGAAAAAATTGCAAGATGTGTAGCATCACTTGTCTTATAACATGGAATAAAATGAGCCATCTTCGTAAATCGATCAATGACTACAAATATCGAGTCATTACCTTTTTGAGTCTTTGGTAAACCCAATATGAAGGACATACTAATTGAATCCCAAGGTCGGCTTGGAATAGGAAAATGAGTATATAAACTTGTATTTTGACTCTGTCCTTTGGCATGTTGACAGATCCTACACTTACAAAATTTTCCACATCTGACCTCATCCTTGGCCAAAAATAAAAGCGGTTCAACTGTCCCAATGTCTTATCGATTCCAAAATGCCCTGCCATTCCTCCATAATGTTTTTCATACATCAAAGTTTCTCTCATAGAGCAGTTAGGAATGCATAATTTACAGTTCTTGAATAGTAATCCATATTGAAACATATATTCAACCCAATGACCTTTGGCTTTACTTATAGGATTTTACATGCTTCAAAAGCATCCTGAAAATATGAATCAACTTCATATAAATCTTTCAAGTCATCAAATCCTAAAACATGAACTTGATTTTCCTGTACAATCAGATTTATTCTACTCAGAGCATCAACTACTCTGTTTGACTGTCCACTAATGTGTTTCAACACAAAAGTGAAACCCTGTAAGATCTGTACCCACTTAACATGTTTTTGATTCAATTTGGGTTGATGCATGATGAATTGTAACGCATGGTTATTCGAGAATAATGCAAACTCCCTGGGTATTACATAATACCACCAATGCCTTAAGTCTTGTACTATGGCATATAACTCCTTATCATAAGAAGAATATTTCTTCCTAGACTCATTTATCTTTTCACTGAAATAAGCCACATGTTTATCTTCTTGACTTAACATAGCTCCAATGGCTGTACTGCTTGCATCACATTTAACTGGAAATAGTTGGTTAAAATATGGTAGTTTCAACACATGATTCTCTGTAATTTTCTTCTTTAACAACTGGAAACTTCTCTCAACTACTGTAGTCCAATGAAATGGTTGTCTTTCCTTTTTAATGGTATCTACGATACGTTCACAAATACCACTAAAATTCCAAATGAAATTTCTATAAAAGCTAGCTAAGACATGAAAGCTTCTAACCTGAAAAATATTTTTGGGTGGAGGCCAATTTACAATTGCCTCTACATTTTTTGGATCCATTTTTAGTCCATCCTGGGAAATGACAAATCCTACATACAATAGTTCGGATTTCATAAAAGAAGACCTTTTCACATTCATCAACAATTTATCTTCTTGTAGCTTCCTTATAACTTATCGTAAATGCCTTAAGTGTTCCTTTTATGTCCTGCTGTAAACTAAGATATCATCTAAGTAAACAATGAAAAACTTACCAATAAATTCTTTTAGAACCACATTCATCAACCTCATAAATGTGCTCGGGGCATTTCTCAATTCAAATGGCATAACAAACCACTAATACAACCCATTATTTTTTTTGAAAGCTGTCTTCCACTCATCTCCCACTTTGATTATGATTTGGTGATAACCACTCTTCAAATCAATCTTTGAGAAGTATTTGGTTCCACTTAATAAATCCATCATGCCATCCATTCGAGGAAATGGAAACTTGGTATCTAATAGTAATTTTGTTAATGGTTCTGGAATTTGTCCACATCATCCACTCTCCACCTTTCTGTGGAGTAAGTACTATAGGAACAACACATGGAATCAAGCTCTCTTTTATCAGCCCCTTGTCTAATAAACCTTGAACCTACTTCCTAATCTATTCATTCTCCTTGGGTGTCATCCTATATGCAACCTTGTTTGGAAGGCTTGCTCCTAGTATAAAGTCAATGTGGTGACTTATGCTCCTCTTGGGTGGCAGTTAATTTGGAAGATCATCCACCACTACGTCATTGAATTCTTGTAACATCTCCTGAACTTCAAGAGGTAAATCTGCAATGTTAGTGTTCACAAGCACAACTCTTGGTTTACAAACTACATCAAAACTCACCTCCTCTTCTTCAATTTGCTGCAAAAATTCTTTGCCACTTAGCAGCAATGATTTAGGGATGCCTTGTTCAACTGCACCTCTTTCTTGCAAAGGGAAAAGGGTGTGCTTAATTTCATCCTTTTCAAACTTATAACAATTGTTCCTCCCATCATGTACAACCTTTCGATAAAACTGCCATTGTCTGCCCAAAAGAATATGGCAGATATCCATATGCATGATGTCACAAGTTATTTTGTCCTTATAGCTACTTATTCGGAACTCCACTTCGCTCTTCTCACTCACCAATATTTGATGACCCTTGTTGTATTCAAGCAGAGAGTAAGTGCATGCACAGAGATATATTCAAGACAGTAGATGAGTCAAATGCATCCAACATCTAGTCGACAGACCGGCCTAAGCAGAGAAAGAAGTCCGACGCACAACTGTCGATATTATAGGCACCGACAAGAACATCGACGGTTTACAGAAGAAAACCCGGTATGGCAGAAGGATTGGAGCTCGGACCGACCAAACATAAGTAGAGAAGCTCATCGACATAACATAATGAACGAGCTGTCGCAACGCCATAATGACAAAGCAATAAAGGCTAAAGATAACCGTGCCGCCAGAAGTAATGTATCTGACGAAGCGCCGGTATCAGGCTAGTCTAATTTAATAGCCCTATCAAATCAACCATTAATATAGGCCTCTACGTCTCGTTCACCCATGCCGAGTAACTCCACCATAAATCCGGAGCTCAAGGATTCTTGGTTACTCTTCTGCCGAGAACTTGAACTCCAAGAAACATAATTCCCTGACTCCACTGAAGCTAATTTCACAAACTCGTACCTTGAATCCACCATGGCTCCCCGAAAAACTTTAATAGCTAGCAGAGTCGTTGCAACGACAGTTAGAGAACTGGAGAAAGAACAAACACCACTGGAAACTAGACTCTAGTTGATTCGGAATGAAAAGGCATTAGAACCCACCTGGAAGAACGCATGGAGGAGCGTTGAAGAGTGGGGGAAGGAGTCAAATGGTCACTGGAGAGAGGAAGCACGACGGTTGCAGACAACCACAATTCTGCATTACCTGAAGGCACCTTTAATGGATAATTTTGGAGGATTGAAATCAATGGTGAAATCATCCACAAAATAACTGGCCTTTCACATAAAGGCGATGCTGTACCAACAAGTTCAGGTGTAGACTTGATTGATGAGTTTGTCGATTCTCCTGCTGGAAAGAAATCACGAGGTATAGTCGTGAGCCAGATTGTTTTTGGCAATTACAAAAATGCCGCAAAGATTGTATCACATGCACTTTCACGGACAGGCAGAGGCTCAGACTTGAAGACCGAAATGCTAGAAGCTGTCAAGAATATGGCTATGAACGACAAGGTATACAACTGGGTAGATTACCTGGCTGACATTCTCAAATATACATGCCATAAGTGCCAGGAGGAGGGAGCTAGCATCCGCTACCCATCTCTACTCATTTGGATTGCTATGACCCACTTTTGACCAAAAGGAAACAAGGATTTTGCCGAAAACCGACTCGTACTTATGGAAAATTTCCGCTGCTTTGCATCTGGAGCAAGCCGATATGGACCTACAACAGTCAAACTTTGGCTTGAATCATGGTTTATTGATCTTAAAGAAATAACAACAAGATGGAGGGTACCACAGAATGTCCGTCGAAGCCTGCCCCCGACAGCACACATCCAACTATCTTTGGATGACACAGCAGTATGGTACATGGAAGGAGCAGCAGGACCAGCAGAACGGCTCGACTATTACCCTTCAGTAAGTGAAATATTCACAGAGTTAAGCCGCCAATCTAACGAAGTATTACCCATTCCGGCACAAGCAAGGAAAACCAACTTCAAATATGTTGAGCCTCTATCCGACATGGAACAAGAAGAAGCATATGAAAGTCGGTTGTACATGAACACTTTCAACTATCAACTTGAGCTGACACCTAGCCCTAAGGTGTTAGCACTTACCCAAACTCCGCATACAGAATCAGTAAAGGCCGGAGAACAGTTGAACAACGACACAGAATCCGACAACCTAGAACATCTTCTGACAGACGACAATATCCAGAAGGTAGCAGCAGAAATTGTCAAAGCTCGACAGAACCGAGTAATATCGACCAAGGGAAAAGGGAAAAGACAAGTAACATTTCAAGAACCGACGGTAGCAGATGAGATCGAGCTCTATGACACCGCTATCCAAATCCTTGAAGATGCAGCCAAGAACAAACTACCAGTCGAAGATCAGTTCAGAAAATTCTTAGAAACAGATAAGTATCCATCTTCCCAACTTATTGTTAAAAAACCCAAAATTTCAGTCGTACCTGATATTGACTTAACCACACAGTCCCCTCCCCATTCCCCAACTACAGTAGAAGACGAAAGAAGTCTATTAGCATTACCTGCTCCTCCCGTCACAGAAGATACTGCTTTGAATACATTCATTGCAAACATTCTGGTATTTTGTCCTAAGTGGTGCAAGATGGTCATCCAACAACCAGTTTTTGCCTCTTTGTCTTCTAAATAGGTTAATTTAGCTCCATCCGACACCATTCAAACTGGAAGTTTACCTTCACATTCATCCCTTCTAGAAATTGTTGTCATATGAAAACACATCATATCAGAAATCCTAACCCATCAGACTTAGTATATGCACAAAAAACAGGTGTCTTTACTCCTCTTCCAGTCATTTCATCTCCACAACAAATGAATCCATCCCAAGCGAATACCACTCGAAAAGAAAATCCCCAAGTTGTTGGTTCCCAGGTCGAGTCTAGTCTAGTTAGTTCGGATCCGCTCGACAATACCATCTCATCGAGTCCAATTCCGACATCCGTTGACCTACCATCACTCCCGGTAAACCAGTCGAGTTCCCCTGTCGACGGATCCAAGTCTAGTCCACTTACACAATAGCTCAACAAAGAAGCAACCATGATAGAAGCAGATAAAGCCGCTTCTACTATACTTAAGGAAGCAGTCACAAATCAAGAAACTGCAACCGACATGACAAGGCCATCAGAGCACACTAATGCTCCAAATATCAATATAAGCAATATATAAATCTCTAGCACACCAGTAACAAATCCACCAAGGGCCGAAGTAGCAGAACATGAAACTCCAGTCATCATAACAGCAGTACCCAGTATACAAAGTCAGGAAGAACAGGCCATTGTTAGCACACAAGCAGTCATCGACAGGCGCCCAACAATAGAAGGAAAAGATAAGGACCCAGAACAACAAACTGTAAACAAAGAAAAATAAAAGAGTAGCTGCAGGAAGCACAAAGAAAAGAAACACAAAGAAAGAGAATTGCAGCAGCAATTGGAAATGCAGCAAATACAAGAAAATGCTCCATCTGTATATTTAGACCAATTGGGAGCTACTACAAGTTATCGGCCACACTTGGTGCCCCAAGATGAACTTGATTTACTTGAAGATGCAGTCTTCAGAGTCCAAAGATGTCGCCGACAGGAATCACAGGAACAAATATTACAGCTTCAGGAAGAAAAGATTACATTCCTCACCAAATGTGAATGCTTAACTCAGCAAGTTGTTCCGCTTCCATCTAGTTCCGACATGACACCACCTCTAGATAGAGCATACCAGTTATTGGAATCTATCGTGTCGATGCTACAATCCAAGCTTCTCAATAAACAACAAGATCAAGCTACTGAGGTAGCTTCCCTCATGACAAATTAGTTTATATCCTTTTCAGAAGCCTTCAAAGTACTCAAGCAGTACGCTAAGCAAGCAGAAAAACTTACCACAGTTCTGAACAATTGGTATGTTTATTATGGCGATGTCTACAAAGATCTTTAGAAAACAAGAGCATTGCTAAGAAAGCTTCAGCACTAGCGCTTGACTGCAGATGAAGCCCTTATCGAACAACTTGATAACCAGATCATCATGGAAAACAAGAAATTGGATAAGTTAGAGAAGCAAGAAGTCCAGTGGATGTCACAAGCTCGAGGAGGCCTCCATAAACTTGGAGAAATTCAGCCTCGAATTCATCAGTTACTTGTTGCTGCTGACAATACAATCAACACATTTGGTCCCGACATGATCCACTTGCAGGCTACATCCACCCATGACAAAATGGAAAATCTGTTGAAACTCACAACTCTGACTGTAGACATCCAGAATCTGCTCCGCACTTAGGAAGAATTCCAGCACCACCTCTCTGTCTCTACTGAAGTTATCATCAAAGCCTGTCTCTAGCTACCTGACACTATTGATTCCAACATTCCTCTATCATAACCATCTGTACAATTCTTTTTGAAATTTTGATCTCCCCATTTCTTCGGGACGAAGAAAGATTTTGAGGTGGGGGAGATGTTGGAGGGGCCTAGGTTGGCCTGTCGACTAGGCCCTTCACCCGACCACTCTGTAGCACATGTCGACAGGTCGCGTCGACTAGTATAGGTCGGGTTGGTTGGATAAACCGACAAACGGTTATGTAACTGTATTTGCATATATATATATATCTAGGCTGGTGAGCCGATGTAGGGGAGAGATTGATTCTGTGACTGTATTCTGCTATTGCTGGTTAATATAAAGGCTTGTTCTCTCTCTCTCTCTCTATCTTGTCTCTTGTATCTGTATCATTGTATATGTTTGCTTATATTATGTAGTGTATCCATGATAACCTTATGAACCTTGGTACTACAACAGCCCTTATGCAGCCATGACACCTTGTAAGGCAATGCGTGTTTGATCTGTTAGGGTTAACCTCGACTCGGGAATGAGTCAAAGTTGGTTAGGTCCAGCACATGTTTTGGGCACATGGTTCGTTGTATCCCATGGTATTGGCCCAAGGTATTGCATGTAATAAAGCCTATAAAAGGATTGAGGAGGCTCCATTGTAAAGTGGCTTGGATGTGAGCGCTGGCTAGCTCACTTGGCCCGGATGGCCGGTTTGGCCATGTAATGAAGATCTTCGTTGGGTGTTGGTTTTCCCCGTATGGGGTTTCCAGGGTCTATTGTGTGTCTCAAGTGTATGCTTGTTATTTTTTTTATTTCTCTCGCAAGTTATTATGTGTATGCTCGTATAAACCTAACAAGTGGTATCAGAGCTCGGGTTAAGAGCCGCCATTCCTGAAAGCTGCCACCATCTCAGAGAAAGAGGTGAAGCACGTGAAGTGGGAAAGAAAGCAACTATCCAGAGAGTATGCCGCCATCCCTGAAAATTGTGGAAGAGCCTGCTGCTGCTGGAGACCGACACTGTGGACGTCGAGTTTGAGAGCCTGCTGCTGCTGACCAATGCCGAGTTTGTTGGTGGAGCAGCTGCAGCGTTGGCATGAGGCATGGAGGAGCCAGCCGTGAAGGCTGTGCGGTGGTGGAGGAGGCCTCCCAGAGAAGCAGCCAGGAGAGCAAGAGGCTATCCGCGCATGAAGTGAGACCGAGAGCAGTGGAGAGTTGTAGGAGGAGAGCAGCCCGCGTGAAGGATTCAGTCACCAAGGCTGTGCATAAGCCGGTTGTGTAGGAGGAGACCTGCATGGAGGAGCCACCACTCATAGAGACAGTAGCCAGAGGAACCCACGTTGCTGGTGGTACCATCGTGCTGCCCTGACATAGAGGAAGAAACCCCAACTGCGTGTGTGGTCACTGGTTTGTTGTGGACATGCTCGGAGCGAGCTGCCATCAGAGAAGAGATCAGTGTTTTTCAAATCCCAACAAGGCCGTCCTTGCCACCACCGGTGTAAGTCGCAGTATTGAGTTGCTCGATTTGCGAAGTGGATATGCCTTTGAAAAATGGGGGCCGAATCCGTAGGTAGGCGAGGAGGAAGACCCACCACATTTAGATGGGCCGCAATACATCGTGGAGCCACCATTCCAAATGCCAGAGACAGCATGAAGAGAAGATCATGAAAACATTGAAGAAAATCTGCCCATGGACAAAATTCGTGGTAAAATTATGCCATGGAGAAAATGCTAAAAATGGCATGCCGTGAAGAGAAGTCAAATTCATGAAGAAAGGTAAAAAAAAACAATTATTAAAATTAGTTTTTCCATGAAAGGAGACATGGGGTAACAAGAAATTTGTTAAAGAAAAAATATGTATGTAACTTTGGAATTTTTGGGTTTGTCATTGTAAATTTCTCATGGTGAGACATATTTCTTATGTTCATATGAGGTATAAGGAATTAAATGAGGGTGCTTGAAATTCCAATGTTCTTATGAGTCATGGTAAATTTAGACAGAGGTTATGAAAATTCTGCACATGAGAAGCAAGATAAGTATTTTAAAAGGTGCATGGCATAAAAAGAGCAAGAAAGCGAGCATGGAAAAGCGAGAGAATGAAGCGATAAATGGTGATTGTGTAGTCACCATGAAGACACATGAAAAAAAATTAATGGAGCAGTTTGCATGTAAAAGGGCATATGGATGTAAGACCTGGTAAGGCACGCATACCCCTGGTAACTCACCGGTAAAGTTGGGAGAAAGACCTAGGTGATAGGGGGGTGTATGTGAGATTCCTCGGTTAAAACATTGAGGGGTGTTGGTGATTACTCCAAGTAAAGTTTAAAGGGGGGATTGTTAGGGTTAACCGTAACTCGGGAATGTCTTAAGGTTGGTTAGGTCCAGCACATGTTTTGGGCACATGGTTTGTTGTATCCCATGGTATTGGCCCAAGGTATTGCATGTAATAAAGCCTATAAAAGGCTTGAGGAGGCTCCATTGTATAGTGGCCTAGAGGTGAGCGGTGGCTAGCTCACTTGGCCCGGATGGCTGGTTTGGCCATGTAATGAAGGTCTTCATTGGGTGCTGGCTTTCCCCGTATGGGGATTCCAAGGTATATTGTGTGTCTCAAGTGTATGCTTGTTATTTTTTTATTTCTCTCGCAAGTTATTATGTGTATGCTCGTATAAACCTAACATGATCTTTTTCAACCCCAATTTGTCCACCATCTCTATGGAAACTAGATTGTCAGTACTCCCATCAATCACCATCTTGCAACACTTCCCCTCGGCCTTGTGAACATTCCTAAACAAATCCCTTCTCTAGATAAGCTCTACAATCTCATTCTATGGTTTCAAGAGAATCTTGTTTAACATTTAAGATTCTCCTGTCTCTGGCATGTTTTCTGCTATAGGTGCTTGCACATCGTCTTGTTCAGATTGAGCTACACATGCACCTCTTTGTCCTGCATTCTCATTTTCAGGAAAATAAAAATATCTATGACCCAATTTGTTACATTTGTAACATCTATAGAGAGCATCCCTGCCTCTTCCTCTATGTCTACCTCTCTGATAGGGTCTTCATCCACTTCAGTCACTTCCTTTTTCCAACCGCCCTTGCTGATTTGAGCTTCCTTTCTCACTTTTCTAAACTGAAAGCTTCACTCTTCCAGCTAACTGTCCTCTTCCTCGAGCTTCACTCGAACTCTGCCTTAGTTCTGCTTCCTTTTTATCTTCTCTTTTGCCCTTAAATCACACTGATATGCTTCCTCCATAGTTTGAGGTGACAACATTCTAATTTTATCTTGGATTTCCATCCTTAATCCATTGATATATATCGTTGTATTCTCTGAGGAGTCTTCCACATACCCTTCTCTCAATTTAACCTTGTAGAACTCTTCGATATACTCCCTCACTGTAAAAAGTATTTTCCTAAGGTTCTGCCTCTTCCAGTAAAGAGCTAGTTGATAGTCTTTGGGCAATAATTTACCCCTCAACTTGATTACCATCCTATCCCAAATTTTGATAATGAGATTGTTCTATTTTCTCCTTTCAGCCTGCACATTGTCCCACCATAGGGATGCATGTCCCTTCAATATTGTCACAACAAACCTGACTTTATTGTCATCTTCAATCTCTTCATACTCGAAGTACTTGTCTAGGTCACTAATCCAATCTATTAAATTTTCTGTTGTTAAACTCCCATCATAAATAGGTAGTTCAAGCTTAGGTATTGAACTTGACCCTAGTACCGACTATAACAATTTAAGCTCTGCACTTTCTTGAACTGGTGCTTCCACTACTTCTAGAGCTTCCTCTTCTGGATCACTCACATCACCAACTTCAAGGTCACACTATCTACCAATATCCACAACTTCTAAATGTGTTTGTAATCTCCTTATTTCATTCATAAGTTCAACATTTGCTACAGGTCTTCCTCTTTGACCTCGTGCTCCCCATGGTCGAAAAGCCATATTCCTATTAAGTTTAGCCTAATTTCACAAGCAAGATCACTGAAAGAAACACAATGACAAGATAGACAAAGATTTACCCTGGGAAACCCTCATGGGGTAGAAAACCCAGCAAAGCTTTCCTCAATATAGATAATCAACCAATACAAAGATGTAGTCCCAAACAAGAGCTCCTTCTCCTCCTATGCAGATCTCTCTCTCTCCTATGCGCCAATCACAAGTGAGTGAATGAATGAGATAAATGAGGAACACACCTGCTCTATTTATACTCAACTCCTAACTGACTTTTCACCCTAACAGGGCTGACGTCTCCTAGGAGAGTCTAATAACCCCTAAACAACTAACTTAGGGCTGACCCCACATGGGAGATCTAATAACCCTAGTTACCACATTCTCTCGGAGGAATAAACATCTCCGGATATACAATAGGGTCTCCACGGAGGAATGGAACATCTACGGAGTAATAAAGTACAAATATAATATTCTTAGAAGTTACAATATTTCAACACTCCCCCTTAATGAGAAGGATATTATAACAACATCTACAGGAGCAAGGAGTCATCAACTACACAATACATGATACATGATACATCTATAAATCATTGGAAGCTTTCTTCAATCATCATCAGTAACTCAATCAGTTACTGGAACATAATCAATACTGGATCATCAACATCGTCAGTACTGAGTCTTCATCTTCTGTAGCACTTGATCAACTACAACATCATCATCATCTGGATCTCTCAATCACATCATCATCTGGATCTCTCGATCAACATCATCATCTGGATCTCTCGATCAACAACCTCATCGTCTGGATCTCCCGATCAACAGTATCGTCATCTACAACACACATGATCCTTCCTTTCGGAATTACGGGATCAATCTCATCACAATCAATATTTAAGACTATCCTTCCTTTCAAAATTACTCGATTTACTATCTAGGGATGATCAATCCCATCACAATCAACATTTAAGACTATCCTTCCTTTCAGAATTATTGGATTTATTGTCTAAGGATCTAAGGATGATTAGTCCAATCTCAATCAACATTTAAGACTATCCTTCCTTTCAGAATTACTGTATTTACTGTCTAAGGATGATTAGTCCAATCTCAATCAGCATTTACGACTATCCTTCCTTTCAGAATTACTGGATTTACTGTCTAAAAATGATTAGTCCAATCTCAATCAACATTTAAGACTATCCTTCCTTTCAGAATTAATGGATTTACTGTCTAAGGATGATTAGTCCAATCTCAATCAACATTTAAGACTATCCTTCCTTTCAGAATTACTGGATTTACTATCTAAGGATGATTAGTCCAATCTCAATAAGCATTTAAGACTATCCTTCATTTCGGAATTACTGGATTTACTGTCTAAGGATGATTATCCCAATCACAATCAACATTTAAGACTATCCTTCCTTTCGGAATTACTAGATTTACTGTCTAAGGATGATTAGTCCAATCTTAATCAACATTTAAGACTATCCTTCCTTTCAGAATTACTGGATTTACTATCTAAGGATGATTAATCCAATCACGTACATTTTGAACCAAATGTTCAGGGACGATGCAGTCCTATCACGTCCACTTAGACAAAGTCTAAGGACCATACATAAACCTTATCGTCAGAACAGATAACCTCATCATCGACCTCATCGTCGGAATAGGTAGCCTCATATAGTATCCTCATCAATACAAGTATCCTCATTATCGACCTCATCGTTGATATAGGCAATCTCATCATCGATACAGTATCCACATCGATGCTAGTATCCAAATATCATCATTGAACATATCACTCCCCCTTTCGGGAAGGGTTCTTCTGAACAACACTAAGCCTGTCTCGGAAATACTCAAACTTTACTCGAGACAGAGGTTTGGTCAATATATCAGCAACTTGTTCGTCAGTGCTCACATACTCGAGCTTGATAGCTCCTTTCTGCACCATATATTGTATATAAAATATCAGATCTCTATGTGCTTCGACTTATCATGAAACACTGGATTCTCTATCATCTTGATACAACTCTAGTTGTCACACAGGATCACAGTGGGATCCATCTCTAAGTCAAATAATACTGATAACAACTTCCAAAGCCATATCGCTTCACAACTAGCAGAGCAAGCATCAATATATTCCGCTTCAGCTGTGCTGAGAGCCACACTAGAATGCTTCCTACTAAACCATGAGATCATGGCAGATCCCAGACAATAACATCCTCCCGATGTGCTCTTCCTGTCTGATACACTTCCTGTCCAATCGACATCTATGTAGCCATACAATATGAAGTCATGATCTCCAAGATAACATAGACCAAAGTCTATTGTACCCTTTAGTTACCTCATCACATGCTTTGCAGCAATAGGGTGAACACGTCTAGGTTCTACTAGATACTGACTCAAGGCGTTCACAACAAAGCATATATCTGGCTTGGTATTTGTCAGATACATCAATGACCCAATAATCTATCTGTACAGAGTCACATCTACTAACTCTGATGAGTCATTAGCTAACAACTTCAAGTTGGAATCCATGGGAGTGGCCATGGCTTTGCATTCCAACATATCAAATCTTTTCAATATTTCCACCGCATACTTTCCCTGGTTGAGAAAGATTCCTTCTGGGCCTTTCCATACTTCCAGACCTAGGAATTAATGCGTCGATCCGAGATATTTCATCTCAAACTCTTTAGAGAGCGTCTTCTTACACTCGACAATCTGTTTCTCATTTCCAGTTAGAAATAGATCATCCACATATAGCAACAATATGACAGGTTCATCATCCATAACTTTGAGATAAAGATTAGGATCAGCTTTACTTTTGGTAAAGCCCAAGCTTGTAAAAAAACTGTCAATTCTTCCATACCAATCTTTGGGAGCTTGTTTCAACCCATACAAAGCCTTCTTTAGTTTGCATACATGGGTTCTTCTATCTCCAACCTCAAATCCTTGTGGTTGTTCTATGTACACTTCCTCCTCAATCACACCATTCAGGAAGGTTGTCTTTACATCCATCTGGTGTAATTCCCTCTTCATCATGGATGCAAGTGCCATGATGGTTTTAATGGAAGTGTACCTTGAAACTGGTGCAAATGTCTCTTCATAGTCAATTCCCTCTTTCTGAGAGAATCCTCTGGCCAAAAACCTTGCCTTATACTTTTCAATGCTACCATATGTAGCATGCTTTATCTTGTATATCCATTTGGAGGATACCACACTATTGTCCTTTGGTTTGGGAACTATATACCAAACATCATTTTTCATTATTGATTGGTATTCCTCTGTCATTGCCTCTACCCACTCTTTCTTATGAGATGCCTTTTCATAACTAGTGGGTTCTTGATCTACAAGATCACACATCAAATCCATATAGCTAGAGAATGAACTTGGTTTATTGCTCACTCTAGTGGAGCCTTTAGGAGCTCCATACTTTTATGCTCCTAGAATAATGTCTCTTTCCCATTCTGGCTTTCTCTTTCTTGAGATGTTTATGGTAGGGGGTTCTTGTGGTTCTATCATGTCATGGTCTTCAAGTGTTACATCTTTAGGGGTGGGTACAGTCTCTGCAATTTTGGGTAGTGCATCTTCCTCATATACTTCTTCATACTGGCACTTCTTAGATCTTTTGAGAGCTGCCTCTTCATCAAATGTCACATCCCTGCTTATTTCCATATGATGGAATCCTGGGATGTAAATTCTGAATGTTTTGGATGCTTCACAATATCCAACAAATACTCCCTTCTTCCCAGAAGGATCCAACTTGGTCCTCTTTTCTTTTGGAATGTGAATGTATATTGGGCATCCAAATATCTTGAGGTGACTTACCTCAGGATTGTTCCCTGTGAACACTTCTTCTGGGATCTTGAAATCAAGAGCACTATGAGATAGTTTATTCTGCACATAGATTGATGTCCTGGCTGCTTCAACCCATAGATACATAGGTAGGTCTTGATCATGTATCATTGTTTTTACTGCTTCCATGATGGTTCTATTCTTTCTCTCCACAACACCATTTTGTTGAGGATTGTAGTGAGTGGTTATTTCCCTCTTGATTCCAGCTTCTTTACAAAAGACTTCAAAATCCTTTGAAGTATATTCTCCACCATTATCTGTCCTGAGTATCTTGATCTTCTTTCCTGAATGATTTTCTATCAATGCCTTGAATTCTTTGAACTTTCCAAAGACTTCATCTTTTCCCTTTAGGAAATATATCCAAGTCTTCCTTGAGTAGTCATCAATAAATATAAGGTAATATTCATACCCACTCAAGGATGTGGATGGCATTGGTCCACATACATCTGAATGAATCAATTCCAAAGTACTCTTAGTCTTTTTTTCACTCTTTGGAAATGGGTTCTTGATATTCTTCCCTTTTGCAAATCCTTTGCATGTGCCATCATGATCAATCTTCAAATCTGGTAGTCCTATAACCACCTTGCTCACATGAGGTAGTGCTTTGTAGTTAATGTGAGCAAGCCTCCTGTGCCATAGCTCACTTGGGCTAGTGGTTTCATGAATAAGGCCAGCTTCTGGATGACCCTTGAGTTTGTATAGACCTCCTTCCTCTTCACCAATAACAATTGCATCCTCAATTGATTTTCCTTTGGGTCACATGAGTACTTGTCCATCTATGAATGCAACCCTATAACCTTTCTTATCTAATGCTGAGATAGAAAGAAGGTTCTTCTTCAAGCCTAGTACATATAATATTTCCTTCATCTTCAATGGAGTTCCAGAATCAAGCTTGTAGCTTGCTTTACCAACTCCCTTGATGGGATATTGATAGTCATCTCCTAAAGGTACATTCTGTGGAGAGGTCTTCTTTTCAAGTCTTGAGAGAGTCTTCTTTTGTCATGTCATGTGCTTTGAAGCACCACTATCAATAAGCCATGTCTTCTCCAGGTGTTACAGACCAGAGAGTGCAAAGAATAGAACATACTCTTTTGCATCTTCTTCTTCTACTTTAGCTCTTTTCCTTTGAGCTCTTTCCTCTTCTTCATCTTCACTATAATCTTCTGCTAGATGTGCTTGATGTATTTTGTGGTGGAAACTCTTTTTCTTCTTTGAAGGACAATCCTTAGCAATGTGTCCTATTTTGTGACAAATGAAACATTGGAATGATGAGTAATCTCTTCTTTGATTAGTTCCTCTTCTCTTTTGAAATATTTGTGGATGTTGAGACTCCTTGTGACTATCCTTCTTGAAGTTGGATTGACTCCTTCTTCTCTTGGTGTGGGTGGCCAAAGCTTGGTCATCTTCTTTGAGCAAAGCTTCTCTATTGGCTACCCTAACTTCTTCTTGAATACAATCCTCCCATACCACATCAAACTTGATGCTTTCTTTTCTGGCACACATGGTTTGGATAAATGATTCCCAAGGTCTAGTGAGACCATTGAGAGCAGTCATAACTAATTCATCTTCATCAAGTTTGTCTCCAATAGCTTCTAGTTGTTCTTTGAACTGGGAGACCCTTGTGACGTAATCTTGAATAGATTCTCCTTGATTCATCTTAGTGCTCTTCAACTGAGATCTTAGGTTCATCTTCCAATTGATGTTCCTCCCTTCATACATTTTGGATAGGGAATCATACATCTCCTTTGGGGTATTCTTGGATGCCACTTGGGGAATCAAGTGGTCCTTGATAGAATCAACAATGATTCACTTTGCCCTAATCAATTCCTTCTTATACTTCTCTTTAGCTTCATCTTCCACAGGTTCTGCAACCTCATCTTTGATATATCAGACAAGATCATTCTCTTCAAGAATGAGACCAATCCTATATTTCCATGCTCGGAAATTCTCTATACCCTCTAGCTTGTCTTTAAGCTTAGTGCTTGGAGCCATCTTATCCAGGAGGTCACAGAAATTGAAGTTTCTCAAAAGATAGAATAACACTTACCAAGAGATGTGCTTGATTGAATTGAGATAACTGGTGAACTCTGCTTCTGGAAACTTCAACTTTTCACCCTTCAAATATGATCAACAACTTTCGGATCTACAATAGAATTTATGGTTTTCTAGTTCGTACTTTTTTCGGTTTACTGGTGCACAGGTGCGCACTTTTTCTGGTTTTCTGGTCCAGAAGTTGGATATGGGTTACTGTCATCGATGATCTCAATAACCTCGAAGTCTGCTGAACTTCTGACTCCATGAATGTCTACAAGTACATGGGATAATCTCCTGAAAGGTATGAATTTATGCTGATTCGCTAATCTCAACTGTATGGGTGACCATGACAAGCTTGGTTTTCCCATATGTTTCCATGTCTGCATAGTCAAGACATTTACCTCTAACCCTATGTCAAGGATGATCCATCTCATAATCTCTGATCTGCGCATCAAGCCTCATTTCTTGGTTTGTTCTCTTATGGATCTTGATATGGTGAACTACGCTCTGGGAAGTATCCATCTCATTGCGTGGTTCATATTGGTTTAGTGATTCTGCAATTCCACTAGAGCATATGTGCTCTTCAATAATTTCATGCAGTTCCGTAGGAACTGCGCAACAGAAGTGCCTGTTTCTGTTGCGGTGCACGTTTTGTCATAAGATGCTGGCATATCCTCCATATGCGGTGTTTCACTTCGCAAAGGGATTCTTGGTGACATAGGTGCTGGCTCTTTGAATATGTCCCTTGTTTCTTCAAATACTTCTTTGTTTCTCTCCAGATTGAAAGCAGGTGCTTTCCCAGTTGCTTTTCTGATCCAGACCGCTTCAGCAGGGGTTTGCTTAGTTTGGTGATCTCCAGAAGTCGAAGCTTCTGGTTCTTTATCTTTTCCCGTGGCAACGACACTTCATGTCACAACATTAATATTTGGATCTCTTGTCCTCTTCTCTGCTGTGATCATCTGAATATTCGGGTTAGGTGCTTCTTGCTTCCCTTTTTGCATTTCTGCTGCTAACACTGGGCATGCCTCAATGACATGATTAAGAGATTTGCAGTAACTACAGGTAGTACAAGAATTGGTACAGTCTCTGGACAGATGACCAGGCTGACCACAGTTATAGCATATGACCTGACCTCTTCCTCGTCCTTGTCCTGGGCCTGTGTTTCTTCCCCTTCCGCGGAATCCTCCACGGACTCTGTATGCGGCTTGATCGTACTGCACATTATCCTTGTTCTGTGGTGTTTCTTCTTGAACTATGTATACTCCACCACGCATATGCTCTACATCTTGCTTTGTTTCCATCATGAGCTCATATGCTCTATAGTTGGAATCATCATGACCAACCGATTTACAGAATGTGCAATATAAATTCTTAGGTCTTCGCACATACTTCTGGATTAAGTAACAATCTTCTAGCCGGTGTGCTCTAGTTCTATAGATCTCACACCATAGCCCTTGATTCTGATTCAATGGATTTGGTGCTCCACTGTCTAGGTAATATTGAAACAAAGGACATCGTTCCTTCGGGTGTCCTTCTCCCTTACATCTGGTACACCAGATTTATTCTCTTTGTTCTTTTCCCTTCTTAATGTCCCGTAACTATAATGTCAAGGTAGCTAGCTGATTCTGGATCTGGACCATTCCTGTGCTAGTCTCTCCTATGGGAGAAGCTTCTAATTTCATCGCGATCTCCAGGGCTTCTGCCTGCGAAGCAACCTTCTGTTGCATCAGCGGTAGTCTAATGTGGGGCAACAACGTAGCTATGAACCATCTGTTTGTGGGTGACAGGATGACCTAAAACTCAAATTTGTTCGAAGCTTTTTCCACAAGGTTTTCCAAAAATGTCCTAAAAACCTACTATCTCTGTTTGAGACAATGCTTTTAGGTAGTCCATGTAATCTTACCACTTCTTTAAAAAACAAGTTAGCTATGTGAGTAGCATCACTAGTTTTAAAACAATGAATAAAATGAACAATTTTTGAAAACCTATCAACTACTACAAAAACTGCATCGTTACCTCTTTGTATCTTTGACAAACAAAGTACAAAGTCCATGCTTATTGAATCCCAAGTTCTATTGGGAATTGGAAGTGGTGTATACAAACCTGTGTTCTGAATCCTTCCTTTTGCATGCTGGCATATTACACAATTGTCCACAAATTTCTGTACATTTGTCCTCATCTTTCGCTAAAAATAAAAGTGTTTCATTTGTTCAAAGGTTTTATCATGTCCAAAATGCCCACTCAAACTTCCACTGTGTTTCTCCTTGATCAAATTTTCTCTCATGGAAAAATTTGGAATACATAATTGACTTTTTTTAAACGATAGTCCATCTTCCAGCATGTATTCCAAGCATGGAATTTTGTCCCTTACTGCTAGATTTTTACAAGCTTCAAATGCCTCTTTGAAGTCTGCATCATTCTCGTACAACTCTTTCATGAAATTAAAACCCATCACTTGGATTTGACTCTCCTATATTATCAAATCCCTTTTACTCAAAGCATCTGCAATCTTATTGACGTGACCACGGATATGTTTCAACACAAAAGTAAAATTTTGCAAATATTCAACCCATTTAGCATGCTTTTGATTTAATTTTTTCTGCTGCATTATATACTGTAAGGAATGATTGTCTGAATACAAAACAAACTCCCTAGACAACAAATAATGTCTCCATTTCTTAAGTGCTTGAACTACATCATAGATTTCTTTGTCATGAATATTTCTTCCTTGCTTCATTCGGTTTCTCACTGAAATAAGCTATGGGAATCTCCTCTTGGATTAGGACAACTCCTATAGCTTCACCATTAGCATCACATTTCACTTGGAATGGTTTTTGGAAATATGGTAATGCCAAAATAGGTTGTTATGTAATCTTCCTCTTTGACAACTGGAAATTCTTTTCAGCTTCAACAGTCCATTTAAATGGCTGCTTGTTCTTCGTAATGGTCTCAATTAATGGAGCTCGTATCTTGCTAAAGTTTCTAATAAACTTCCTGTAGAAGCTTGACAACCCATGAAAACTTCAAACTTCAAAAATATTAGTAGGAGAAGGCCATTCTTGAATAACTCTTACTTTCTCAGGGTCCATTTTTAATCCATCTTCAGATATGAAAAAATCCAAATAAACAAGTTCATATTTCAGGAATGAACATTTCTTCAAGTTGATCAACAAATTTTCCTGCTGCAACTTGTCCATGACATACTTTAAATGTCTCAGGTGCTCTTCCTTAGACTGATTGTATATCAAGATATCATCCAAATATACTATTACAAATTTTCCAATGAATTCCTTTAACACTTCATTCATCAATCTCATGAATGTTATGGGCGCATTAGACAGTCCAAATGGCATTACCTGCCATTCATACAAGCCATCATTGGTTTTGAATGTTGTCTTCCAATAATCTCAGGATTCCCTAATTCTGATACGATGATAACCACTTTTCAAATCCAATTTGGAGAAAAAATTAGCACCATTGAGGCATTCCATTATATCATCTATACAGGTTAAAGGGGATCTGTATCTGACTGTGATCTTGTTTATTTCTCTTGAATCTGCACACATCCTCCAACCACCATCTTCTTCGGACTCAACACAGTTGGCACAACACAGGGACTGAGGCTTTCTCTGATCAATCTTTTATCTAGCACCTCCTACACTTGTTTCCTGATTTCTTCATTTTCATGAGGGGTCATCATATAGACATCCTTATTAGGTATATTTTCTCCAGGTATAAAATCAATGCAATGAACGATACTTCATCTCATTTGGTAAATCATCTACAACAATGCCACCATATTCATTTAAAACATATTGAATTTCAATGGGCAGCTCTGAAATATTAGTGGCTGTAAACACTACTTTAGGCTTGCAAATCAAAGCAAAATGTATCTCATTGTTTTCCACTTGTTGTAGGAACTCCTTACCACTCAACAACAAGGTTTTTGGATCTCTTTCAGTTATCCCTTCTTCTTGTACTGGCACCAAAATGTGATTTATTCCATCCTTCTGAAACTTGTAGATGTTCCTTTTTCCTTCATGTACAACATTCCTATCATATTGCCATGGTTTGCCTAATAATATGTGGCACACATCCATTAGCATAACATCACAAATAATTTTATCTTTATATCTTCCTAGCTGTAAGTCCACTTCACACTACTCATTTACCAATAGCTGTAAGTCCTTATAGCAGCCAAGAAATCACCATTGCCTCCTCTACCCATTTTGTTAGTAGCTTATAGTATAACAAGCAAATAATAAGTAAATGTTGAAGTAGAAGCTCTAGAGACTTTTCATTTTGGAGGCATGATCCCAGGAATGTATTGTATAATCACTACCATGCTTGCAAGATCAGATTGCCCTATCAAGATGAATGCTGGCAACATGAGGAATACATCAGAAGGGTAGTGTTATTATATGATGTTGTAGCAAGAATGGGAGGCATGAAAAAGGGTCCCTCCTCCTCAAGGAAAGAGCAAAAAAAGAAGCAAATGAAACAACTAGGTTGGGAGCACTAGAAGTTATATAAAAGGAAAGAGCCAAGTTCCAAACAAAACTTGAATCCTTAGATAAAGTTTCTCATGATAGATTAGCAATGGATGCGGGAGCACAATAGGAAGAACAAAATAGGAAACAAGAGGAGGAAGCTTCCACACAAGCACACCATCAATAAGCAAATGCAACATAGATTAGGGAGGAATAGGGAATTGATGATACCCATCCCATGGATATAGAGGACTCCAACACAAAAGTTCCTAGAAAAATTCAGGTTCCTCCTTTCATAGGAGGACACTTCCCATTACTGGAATTGGGATTGGGAGTCTTCAACCCCTCCAGGATTGAAGCAGTGGATTCACTTGATTCATTTGTATTTGATAAACAAAAGAAAAGGGTGGTGAGGAAAACAAAGAACTCCAACTCATAGGGATTGCACCTATGATAATCACCACATAAACTACAATGCATGAAAATACACATGAATATCCATATGAAATTGCACCTCTTGGAGTACCACTCAGTCAAGCACCCTTATCAAATGTGCGTAGTCTTCTCAAGGAGAGAGATTCAGATAAATAAATGATTTTTGAATTAGAGGCACAAATAGCTAATACCAAAGTTGATATGGGAAGCTTGCTAAAATTTAGAGCATACACAATTGAGGTATAAGAGGAGCTAAATAATGTCTTAAGAGAAATGTATGTTTCCCTGCAAAAGTTTCAAAATATGCCACACAATTTTTAACTCTTCTAAGGCAGGTGAAAGATAAAATGATGGTTATCCATGGAATACAATTGGAATTGGAGGAACTATATAAATGGTAGCTGGAAGATAATGATGCACCTTTATACTTTCCCATAATGAGAAACAGAGAGCATGCCATGCAATGCAACACCATTGCAAAACTATCAAAAGGAAAGTGCTTCAATGGGGAAGAGCACTAATAACTTAGTGAATGTTTGCAAACGACTCCACCAAGAAACAAAGAAGGTAATACAAAAATACTACCTTACAACAATAGGTTCCATGGAGTAGCACATGAGTGTAGAATAAATATGGAATGACCTGAAGGAAGTCATTTGTAGTAGAGGTATTGCTATTAAAATTGTCTCCAGAGTCAACAAGGATACACTATGTGACTTTATCACCACTCCATCCAAATATGATACTCTCATCAAATCATTTATCACTAATTTGAGGAGAGGCATAAGTCCAATTTCAAGAGACTCAACCAGCTATGAAGTGACCTTGGGGCAATTCATATTTAGATGAATAATGAACATTTTAGATCAACATGCTGTCTGGATGTCTTATTTCAATAATATAGCTTAACATGGCACTTATCTTATACAAATATCTCTTTTATGTAAATAAGACAAACATAATGAATAACTATAACTACCGAAGTAGATACCCAAAGGTCACAAGAGTTGATTTTTGAAATTGTATAAAATACCCGAAGCAAATAAATAGAAGAGACTTTTTGGATCTTTCACATTGAATGTTGTAGAACTGATTTTGTGAGATTTAATGAGAAGAACAGATTCTATGATTGTAAGATCTAAATTATTTCTTGCTTATATTTTTTGAATTTGTGTGTGGTGGTTGGTAATCCACGTAGACTATTATGTGTTGCAATTATTTACTTCCACTTTATCTTATGTAATAAGTTCCGAGTCTAATGATGTAAGATTGCATGTAGGAAATACAAGAACAAATTAATCTTTACTTATAATTTTGTTGCTACGTTTACAATTATGTTTTTATTCCATTTACAACTTTATGTGAATAACATATAAATATATTTGTGATTGTTGTTTTTCATTTTTCATAAGTAGTTTCGTGCTCTTAGTAGGGATATGATAGAATTATTACATCCTTCATATTATGATTCTTAGTCTCATATTTCATTGCGCATTTCATTTAAATTCAAGCATCACCATTTTAGTAATGGCTGCTGGGCCAGAATTTGGATGGGTTCCCTTCTAAACAATGTTAAGTTTAATTGGGACTTTTCAATGGGGGTCACCTTTGCTGTTGAAGGTGGCATTTTTCTTACATCAACATATACCCATACCTTCATTAATTGAAAATTAACCAAGCTCCTCAATTTATTTATATATCCAACACCATAGTTTCAAGTAATGATTATAGATGGAGGTACCATACATTGTTTAGGGAAGTTCCATAGTATTAAGCTTACTATGGGGGAGTATTTATTAGATAGTCCAATGATTACAATCCAAATGGGTGGTGCTAATGTTGTATTATGGGTCCAATGGTTACAATCATTGAGAAAAAATGGCTCTTAATTTTTAGTAAATTTTCATGAGATTCTCCTCAAAAGGAAAGGAAATTGAACTCAAAGGTATTCTAGGGAAACCCTCTAGAGTGATAAGATTTTACAACATGAAAAAATTGCTTAAAAAAGGACAACATTGTCTAATTGCACAATTGTTCTCACTATTGACCCAAAAAGTTGTTTGGGCTCAACATGTTGTTTCATAGCTAAAATATTCCCGAGGGGGTTGCTTTAAGCAACCCTGCATACTTCAATTTTCGGTCAAAGAGGTGGTAGGAGTCAGTTCATCCAACTCTTGCCCCATCTAAAGAGTATCAGTGGTTCACTTTCAGGATGTCACTTAAGTTCAAAAGTGACCTTTCAATTTGTTAAAGAGTATCGGTGGGTCAGATTCAATGAGTAAGGGAAGGTTCATAATGACATGTAGGAACAACAAGGAATATCAGTGAGCATTTTTTGAGTCACTAAGTCATGGTTAAAGATAATTACAGTGGTTGGATTTCATGTTGGTCGAGTCTCCTATATAGAATTTAGTTTGGTAAAGCTAAATGGTTGTCATATTTAAGTATTCTCTAGCATACTATCACCTTTTGGGATATATTCAAAACAACAATTATTGCCACAATGTTTGTCTAAGCCTCACTGGTATTCAGTTAATTGGAAATCAACCTCATCTGACTTGTTTCAAATACCCTTCTTTGAGGCCTTGAGAAGGATACCTCAGGGTTAATTGTGAGTTTCAGAACACTCCCATTTCATCAATATATGTTTCTAGGATAGTCATGCCAGATTTCAAGAGCTACAAGAGTAGTTTGAAAAAATTTCAATGTTAGCCCCTTTCAAATTGGTCACTTAGCAGGGCCAATTGAATCCATGTATTCCAAGGGTTATAAGACTGCTCTTGTTCACATTTTAAGAAATTATATGGATGTGTCTTATAGGGCTCAGGATAAGCTTTCAATGAGCCATCATTTGTTTGATTCCGACACTGTATGACCACATATTGGTCTCCAGAAATTTAGGGAAAAATGGGTTAAAAATGGCAAATGATTTGGGCGTAAATTACAAAATATACATATATATTTTGCGATTATTAAAATGATTGGGGATTTTTGTAAAATTCACAAAAAAATGGAGAGGGGAGGTTTGAACTTCAGACCTCCCACCCAACAAATGACCTAAGCACTCTTCATTAACCGAAATTCCCAACCATCAAGTTGTGATTGGGAGGGGAAGCAAATCGAATTTAATGAGGTGGTGTGCATATCAAGTCAACAAAATAGTTCCACGCACCCCCTTCCCATGCAATTTGGACTTGGGGTCTTTCCCCCTTCCGCATTCATGCTCAATTCATTCGGTCACCCATAGATTTCGCACAGTGGAGATTCTGCAACGATGGAGGTTGAGATTTTGTAGCAATGAAGGTCATGGAGGTGGGGGATTTTCATAGGGTAACCTATACAAGCCCCAATTCATGGATTTGTGCATGCACTAATAAGTTTCCACCACTAACTTATTTATGAAATTGCATTATTTGCTTTGGTTCAGGATTTAGAGGGTGGGTTATGAATAGAAAACAAATTTGCATGGTTCCTTTTCTTAAATTTATGGTGAAGAGGTTGGGGGTTTTCAATTTGATCAATGGTTTTGAGTATGGGATGGATTCTGTAGCTTGTTTGGAGGGTAAATTGAGAGGGTAAAGTTTCATATATGCTTCCTACAACAATTTTCTTAGTGGGCTTAATTGGGGGTCTTTCGAGTCAAAATTTTCAGATATGAAAGAAACCCTTTTGATTTGGGGTAGAAGGGATTAATACATGATGATAAATTCAAAATTATAGTCTTTTATTTGATGAAATTTGACTCCAATTGGTGTTTTAGTGTTCCTGGTGAAACCCTTATTTTTTTAATCATTGGGAGGCCAAATCTCGCTCAATTTGAGCCCGATTTGAGCCAAACGAAAAGCGGAGGATTCATGTCACTGGAATATGTATTTTGAGGGCTGCAAATCCTTTTTTTAAAATATGTTCAAACAAATGAAATTACTATAACAACATCCTAGCTGTCATGCCTTCTAATTTGGTCCTGGTTTTGGCGCCAATAATGAAGATTGATAAGGGGTTATCAGTTAGGAAGCAAGGTGGGTAATATTTCAGCTTGAAAATTGTTTGAACATCAAGCATTTCCTATCATTTATGCCATTTATGTCAATATCTCACTTCCCTCCGAAGTAGGGTTGAGTGTCCTCTAGCTTCTTTTCTCAAATGTCTTTTATTTTTAAAGGATACTATTCTAATATTTTATTTTGTGCAAAGGACAAATATTTAATTTTGAAATTAATTTTTGGAAAGTCGATATTGATTTGACTTGTCACACTTGTCACTTTTCCAAAAGTGACATGTGTCCTGTAAACCCTAACCTTAGCCTCAATTCCTATATAATGGGGATGGTCTTTTGTAAATAATAGAACTTGAAGGAATATAACTAAGTGTTGTTGGTTTTCACTCGAGGGTCTTATAATACACTTGCTTGTTCTCACTTGTAGCTGTTAGGATTAGTTTGTATGCATGATAAGGGTTGAGGGACAATTATAGTTTGTTAATGTTAGTTATCTATTATGGGATTGGTTAACTACGTGCTATTTGTTGTTCCCTTGGGTTTATTTGCTATTTCTTAACTCTTAACAGTTGTTGCCTTTGTTTATATAAAACTTTGTGCAGGTTTTCTGAATCGGGAGGAGCACTTGTCTGCTTGATGTTGGCATTTTAGGACAGGCCTTAAGTCACCCTATCCTTGCTGGTTTGAGTGGTCAACCTCTTTCCCTTTCACTTGTTTATTTGCATGTATAAATTATGTTCATTTTATGGCTGCCCTGAAATATCAAGTTGACCATTCTTGGTTGGTTTTCCTTATTGGGGACAATTGTAGTCCTTGTTGTGTTTTTCTTCCATGTATGTAAGAATTTATTTCTTTTTCTTCTTTTTGTACTTGAAATCCAAAAGTTGTTTCCCAGTTTAATCCCCTTTACTCCTTTTCCATGGATGCTCTTCCCGAGCATTAGGGAACCATCCCAAGACATGTTTGAGGCATTAGGAAAAACATGGCAGCGAACAAAAAACATAGGACAACCTTAGAATTTTCAGTAATTTTCAAGTTTTTCATCAATCTGCACATAACCCATGAAGTTAAAACCTTCCACACACCACTTTAATTAATTCCCATCATTTTCATAAGTTTAAATTTACATTTTTCACTGACAAACCAACCCACTAACCAAGGAACCAAATGGCACTTTCCTCACCCATGGCGGCTTTGCCATCCATGAGGGAAACCCGTCCCATTACTTGGGATGGATATTTGTTTTTTATAAATACTTGCTTGTTGATTTTTTTTCATTGTTGTTTGATCCATTTTATTTATTGCCAAGTTCTCTTACATCTCGCAGAGCAAGAGGGTTAATTTGCAAAAAAAAACCCCAAAACAAAAAGAAAAAAGTAGGGGTTGGCCCCACTAAACAAAAAAAAAAAGAAAACTGAAAACCAAGTAGGGGTCCACCACATTCACACAAGACAACTTACTATCTATCTATCTATCTATCTATCTATATATATATATATAGGTTCATAGCCCAATATAGGGGGTATTATTATATGTATTTATTTTAGATTTCATTTTTTGCAATTTAGACCAGGAGAGACTCTTGTGAAAGCAAACGGTGATCTCGGCACGTGGATGGACTGGTCCTTTCATTTCATGCATTTCAATTTTTCTAGAACTCTAAGTGTCAAAACCAGGAATCCCCAGTTAGGTGCCCTTCCTCGTTGGTCTCTTAAGTGTCAGTTTGTGAGTATTTGATAGTTTCTTGAAATAACAAATACTAGACGAGGAAGGGTCAACCCATCTTTTGCTAAACTACATGAGGTATTTGTGGGATACTACGCTAGTGACGAGGAAGGGCCAACCCCTCTCCTACTAAAATGCACAAGGTATTCCAGTTCCATCTAACTATTTTCCCACTCACTCTCCTACATGTAAGGCGGCCTCAACGATAGAAAGGGTGTGAGCTTGATCGGGAAGACCTTAAGAATGGTATGGTCAACCTTTTGCTTGTTTGACTAAAAGATAAAATTTGATAAAATATTTTAAATTGAGACAACCTTTCCTTAGTCCACCCTTTTTTCTTAAGACATTGAAACAATTTCTAGCACTAAAATTTTGAGGGAATTTTTCCTATAGTTGAATAGGTCACCCAAGTGACCAATAACTATTCCCCCCGCCTTGATTTTAGTTTGATATTTGGATTGGTCATCCACTAAAATTTCCATATTTGAAGTCATTCCATTCCCCTTTAAGGAATTTTCAGACATACACGCTCATCAAATAACATTTAGTCGAAGTTCCTTCACTGAATTCGGTTGATCCAGGAGTCATTTTGGTTGTGTTTTTCCTAGTTCAAAAGGGTGCTTTTTCCCGCTGTCCACAAATTGTAGCTTGCTAATCTGAAAAAATCAGTGATCTTTGTTACTTATATTGACCCCTTATTTGCACCCTACACTCATATGGATTGTCTTGGGAGTTTGAGAGGTCAAAACCTGCACAGGGTGATCCCAAGAGGTTTACTTCATAGCCTTTGCCTCTCATTCTTCCCTCTTTATTGCCTCATACCAAGGATCATTCGTTGGTAAGGGTATCCTCTGCCTCAAGTAGTAAGGCTATCAAAGGGTCTATAACTGGCATCATGGTCAGATACGTGAGATTTGTTCTAACAGACATATTTTGTTTATAACACTCACTCCAAGATATTCAAGCATATATAGCCGCTATTCTAGTGGATATACAAAGAATTATTAACAAGCAATCCAAATAATTAGTAGAGATGCCTAAAGGCATTCCACCTACTCGAGATCATGACCATGCTATTCACTTGCAACTGAGAAGTGTACCACCTAACATTAGACTTTACAGGTACCCATATGTGTTAAAGAGTGAGATTAAGAATATGGAACCTTTAATATATGTTAGATGTTGACATCATTCATCCTAGCGAAGGTGCTTTCTTTGCACTAGTGGTGATGGTTCATAAAAATGAAGGTTCACGGTATATGTGTCTGAAGTATAAAGAGCTTAACAAGATGACCATTAAATATAAGTTTTTGATTCCTATCATTGATGGATTATTAGATGAATTACAAGGAATGATTTTATTTACCAAAATCTCAACAACTTATTGGATGAATTACAAGGAGTGGGTGACCCAAGTTCATTCCTTGTAAATAGTGACAATGTTGTGATCTCCTAGATCACATGCAGAGTTGGAATTTGACGAGAAAAATGCCCATCATGGATCATTTTTCCCATCAAATACGATTTCTTTTTTTAACTTCCCGTCAAATAGAACGAAGGAAATGCTAAAACATCTATACATATTGCCAAAACCGTAAAAAATGACGGGGGGGATTTTTTCAAATTCATACACTGATTACAGGGATTCAAGAAGAGATTAAAATTAAAGCATACACAATAACCATCAAGACACTGTATGGTAAGGAACACCCAATCCGATTGTATTCATGCAATGATATGAATTGTAACACCCCGTTTGACATTACTACCTGAACTACTATTATATGTTGTATTTGTTTGATTGTGAGACCTCGTCGGTTTGACGACACTGTGGACATATGGTTCTATTAGTTTGCCGATATATATATGTGTGTGTGTGATGATAGTATTATGATCGGTAGTCATGTTTAGATATGTATCATGTGTTAATTATGTCAAATATATGGAAATTACTGAATAATGGGTACGTGGATACCGTTACAGTTATATGTTGAAATAATGAATGTTATGCCAGGTGCATGGCAAATGAATGAGTTTATTCTTGTTATGTTATGATGAAATATATGTGTACATATCGAGGATTTATGCACGATATTCTATATTGTATGTCGAGGATTGACTTACATGTTGAAACGTCTAAGTGATAGCTGGATCTTACGAGGTGGGAGGGCCTCGGGGACATGGACTTCAAAAGATAAAATGGTATGCGAGTGATGCATTATTTACTTTCGTGTGGTTATTATGCTATTTATTACGATGTATGTTATGACATGGGTGGGGTAGGGTTTCAGGAAACTCAACCACCCAGATTGGTTATACGATGACAGACCGAGTACAAGTGCAAAGTTGTTGTTATGTTGGGTAGACATAGTCCCTTGTTCCATTAGGGGGGTGGAGGATTTACCCATCGTTTATCCCCGAAACCCAGAGTCATGGGAGGGTTGTGCTACGGCATGCTCCCCAAGGTGTGTGATGATGACTGGTGGTTTCCTGCTGGGGAAGCTTGGTCGAGGTAGTCGACACTTTCGCTTACGGGTTCTAGCTGGAACCGGTCAAGACTTGACATTTCAGGGTAGTCCAACAGAGGACAGGATAGGATGTGGAAGATAGTGATGATATAGGTAGATAGGTGTGGCTTGAAGTAGGGGTGAAAACAATATCTAACCACATGTGTGTAAAACTCTTGATTGAGTGTGTGTCGTAACTCAGTGACGTATGAACTGTCGTAACTTGGATTTCAGTTAGTTAATGGATTGTACCTTGCAAACTATGTTAAAACATGTGTCAGTAAATAATAAGTTCCTTGATTATGATTGATGTATGTGAATTATTACTTTTAGTGTACTTACGTGAGGAATGTAAGCAGTAGCTACGCTTACATAACTCGCCTACATATTATGAATTACATGAAATATTGTTGAGTAATAATGTTAATCAGTGTCGCTTAATGTTAATTACTGTCGTTTAGTAATTAACTATTGTTGATCAATGTTAATAATGCCGATTAAAGTTAATAATGATGATTAATGCTAAAAATATAGATTAATGTTGATTACTGTCAATTAAGTTATTAATGTTGATTAATGTTAATTATTGTGCACTAATGATTAATTATTACAGATTAATAAACAAGTTACGGTTAAAACTAGGTGTAAATAGTGCAATTTGGTTAGTAATGCTTAAATGAATATTAATGAACTTGATCAATTAAGACCTTGGTTAAGATATTAAATGTGATTGTAATGTTAATTAAGGTAGTAATAACTTATAGGTTAATATTAATTGCATCCTAAACAATGTTAATTAATTAGTTAAAATTATAAGGATAAGATAGAAATTATAATTACTTAATTGTAAAGGTTGTGTTGAAGTTATATAGGACATGGCATAAACTATAAATGTTGTCGTACACCATTATTAAACAAAGTGTTAAAAATGTATTTTAAGTTAATCAATAAACAAATTAATTAATAATAAATGAAGCATTGAATTATGAAACACTAAGGGATGACTAGTAAATAATGTGTTAAAATGTGTAAGTGTAAAACCACTTACAGTTGGTGGGTGAACCAACCCCAAATTTAAACTATATAATATATATATAACATTTATTATTTATTAATTAAAATTTTATTAACAAGAAATAATATAAAAGTTATGCCGAGAAGGCTGTCGGTTGAGTGTGAAATGATTAGTTATAATTTAAATAAATAAATATTAAGCAAATGTTATTATTATGGTATATCGAATATGGATTTATATCAAGGGAAGTTTACATTAAACAAAGGGCAAAAACCCTGACTTGGTAGATGGAAGGGGGTGGAAACATTTATGTTAGTGATAGGGGTAGTAATGAGGGATAGAGTCGGCAGGAACGAAGGGGATAAGATGGAGAAGGGAGGAAGGAGAGGGGATCATCTTTTATCTTGGAGCTGGGAGTTTTTGGAGAGGAGATTTGGGAGAGCAGAATTTGGAGAGTAGAGCTGAAAGGAGGGTTCTTGTTGGAGATTGTTTTTTGGAAATGATACAACAGCTTGGGCTTGTACTCAGTTTGGGCTCGGGGGTCCAAAGGGGTACCTTTGGAGCTGGGTGGTCAGCGAGACCTCGCCAGTTGGTAGGGTGGCAAGACTGTTTTGGGCTAGTTGAGTTTCAGAACTTTGGGGAAGGCTTTTGGCTGCAAGGAAAAGCAAGGAGAAACAACAAACGGGGACAGCAACAAGGGTGGATCTACTAGCTATCCATAGGTATTTTCCAACAGGTATGTTGATCATTTCTACCTTGTCAAATTCGGTTTTAAGTTAATTAAAAATGATTATATGTTGTTATTATATCTGCTACCCCCACACAAACAGAACTGGTAAATTACGTGCTTATATGTTTGCCGCTGAGAATGAAAACCTGTATTTGATGTTAGAACAATAACTACAAAATATATATTTATTTTGAAACTGTAAATACTGTTTTTACAGCCAATAGGAACAGTAGAAACTAGAAAACATAAATTTAAAACAAAACATAAACAGTAGAAGATAGGTTTTTATTGAGAGTTGTAAAACAAACAAACGACCCAGGTTAGGGTCCTTACATATGGTATCAGAGCCATGGTTCCAAATCTGGAACCAGTGGTCTCATTGCATTAAAGTGGGCTCATTACATTGAACATAACTGTGGGAAAAAAAAGGGGAGAATTACTGGAAACCATGACTCTTGTGCAAGTATTTGACTTGCATGAAACACGAGTAAGAGTTAGAGAATTATAATATTTCTTTTCTATATAAAAACAAAAGTGAATTACATTTACATTCAAAACTAAATTACTAAACTACAATACTTATGTGATACGAAATAGATATTATATATATGTATGGAAAAGATGTTATATATAAGAAATATTAGTTATATAAATTTTTTTTTATATAACATTCACATTTGAAAATATTTAGGTAATCTTGTTTTGAAAATATATATATATATATATATAATTAACAAAAACAAACAAAGAAAAAAAATTTCATTCAAATTTAATTTCGGTTAAATTTAAATTTAAATTTCAAAATAAACAAATATATATATATAGTGATAAACATGTATTTTTTTTATTTTTTAAAACGAGATAGGGTTTTAAAAATATATATATATAAACAAAATTTGTGTATATTTATTATACAAAAGTGCATATATATATATAATGTTTCGATTTTTTTAACTATATGTTATGAAAATGCAAAAAAAAAAATATAATAGACTATATTGATTTAAAAAAAAAAATTCATTATAGATAATAAAAAAAAAATAATTACAAACTCTGTTCAATTTTATTTATTTATTGCATAGTAACACACAAAAAAAAACAAAACAAACACACAAAAATAAAAATAAAGAAATCGTAACATAGTCCGAAAAAAAAATAATTTGTTGCTAGGTTTACGCTGGGCACAGGGCGCAGCCGTAGTCGTAGCCCGTAGCCTGCAGGGCACAGGGCGGAGCCGCAGCCCACAAGGAGCTAGGTGCAGCCCGGCCAGCATGGCCGTGAGCCTACGGCCTGGGCGTAGCCCGGCCAGCGGCCTGGGCATGGCCATGAGCCAGCAACTCCAGAAAGGGGCGCAACCATGGTAGCCCGGCCAGTAGTGGAGCTGCTGCGGCCCTAGGCAACCAAGGCAAATATATATATATATATATATATATATATATATATATATAGAGAGAGAGAGAGAGAGAGAGAGAGAGAGAGAGAGATTTGCAAATAAAAATAAACAATGACCAAAAAAAAAAAAAAGTAAAAATTTCAGGCATGCTGCGCAGCCATGGCTGGTCAAGGCCAGCGGGGAAAGCCCACCAAAAAAAAAAATTGCAGAGTGAAGGGAGATGGGGATGGGGCGTGGGCTGTCACCACTCCTAGCTCCTAGAAAAAATGAAAAAGGAAAACGTGAAGGACAAATACAGATTTTCTTTTATGAATAAGCTTGAAAGAACCAGGAATATGGGATTAGCTATACCTACCTCATTGAGTGCCGAGCAAAGCTAGTGGAGCCATTGCCCTTCCTTGACCGTCGAGACCACCGACTGCAGAGTTGCAGAGCTAGCTAGGTGTTGTAGAACTTGCTCGCCATGGGAGGTGCAGAGCGGAGCTCACTCAAAATGGTGGAGGAAAATGATGGGCATCTAGGGTTTGAGGTCGTTTATAGAGAAATTTAATATTATTTTAATGCATGGCCGAGATGGGCTAGGGAGGCCGCGTGGCTTAGGTTAAGGCCGCTAGGGTTTGATTTATTTATTTATTATTATTATTATTATTTTTTATTTTATTTATTTATTTATTATTATTTGTTTTATATATATATATATATATATATTTAATTATTAACAATTTCGAATTTAATTTAATTTGTAATTAATTTAATAGTTGTTAACTATTAATAGTTTAATTAATTAAATAATAGTTTTTTTATATATATAAAAAAGGGATGTAATTATTAATAAATTCGAAATTTATTGTATTTTAATTAAGTTAATAGTTGTTTAATAATTAATTGTATTAACTATTAATTATTTTATTGATTTAATTTGATTATTGCATTAATTAAGTTAATATAATTAAGTTAATAGGGTTAAATCAAATATTAATAGAATTAAATTAAATTATTTTAATTTTAAATATGTTTAAGATTTAAATAATTTACATCTTGATTATATTTAATTATTAAAATAAAGATGTATTTTGATTTCAATTTTTATCTAGGTCAATTTAAACATAGATTGATCATATGCTAGCATCGGTTAATTATTGATCATTAACTCGGTTGCATAAGATAATTAAAATTTATATGTGAGGTAAATTAAATCCATAACCATTAGATAACCTTAATGGCAAGTCAGAATTAACATTAATTAGTTTATTCCTTTTTGAAAATGCACCTTGCCGGAACTTCGACGTATAGTCGAAGGGGCAAGACGGACACAGAATCTTGAAAACGAGACACCTTGGAGACCATCATGACGAGCTGATCGCTAGGACATTGATTTTAACCCATGACAAAAATGTTTGATAAACAGGACTCTAGACTTAAAACTTAGGTTATGCTATTATTAAATTTTTAATTATTAACGAGAACGAGGCAATAAACCCTAATTGAATATCTTGAAGAATTGATGGCGACCTGATGAGGATTGTGTGGAATCCAATATCTAGACCTACGTAGAACTAATGCAGTATATATAGTACGGGGTGGCCTCAAGTTGGCCTGATCGAAACGTCTTGAACTATAACTCTTAGAGTAAAAATGCTCGTAAATTAGTCATGGTGCACTTTTGAATTAATTGTTGAGTTTGATGGTAATTAGTCATGGTGCACTTTTGAATTAACTGTTGAGTTTGATGGTAATTAGTCATGGTGCACTTTTGAATTAACTGTTGAGTTTGATGGTAATTAGTCATGATGTCATCATAAGCTAATTATCCTATTATTCCATGTAGCAGGGATAAACATGGTAAGAATGCGAGCATTACCTGAGCCAAATGTGCCAGCACCATCACCAGAGACCATCCTTATACTGCGCTCGCTAGAAGCTATAAACGAAACACTCAGGGGACTAGCACAGAGAGGAAGTGTTACCTTGGAGGTAGAGGTGGATGCCCCTCCACTAAGGGAGGAAGTTCCTGTGGTAGAAGTGAATACGGTACCAAGAACTCCGCATCAGGATATCAAAAGGGAGCTTCAGAAGATAAGGCTTCCATAATTTTCGGGGGGTCGATCAGGGATACGAGCAGAGTCGTGGTTGGAAGAGATGACCAGGTGCTTGACCTTGCGGGAGTACACCTCCACGTCCAAGTCCAAACTGGCCATACTTCAACTAAAGGGGGCTGCTTTGAACTGGTGGGGAAACCAAGAAAGGCAGCTACACCTTACACCAGACACGGTTCCATGGGAACTGTTTGTGGAAAAATTCAAAGGGAAGTACCTACCCGCATCCTACCAGGAAGAGTAAGCAGGGGCTCTTCATGCCTTGGTACAAAGGCATCTATCTGTGGATGAGTATGAAGAGAGGTTCATGGAATTAGTGAAGTATGTTCCTTACTTGGACAATGACGAACGCCAGGTCGAGCGCTTCGTGTATGGGCTCAATACCAAGATCAGGGCTCAGGTACGGATGTGGAAACCAACTTCGATCGCCGAAGTAGTAGATTTTGCTCGTTACACTGAGGAGATGTTGGGTGCAAAGCCCATCAGGTCATTCAAATCTCAGCAGTCAGGGTTTGTGGGGAAGGCCCCTTGAAGCTACCCTCGGGGAGGATATGTGAGGCCACCTCCCTACGGGAACAGGAACACACCAAGAGTCACAGCGGTAGATAGATCAGTGGCAACTAGGGTGGTGCCCCAGTCAACCACAGGAACTCACCAGGGTGTGAGGAATTTCGGAGGATCAGCCGGTAGGGGAAGGGGTCCTAGGGGGAGGAACCCCTCTCATAGGTTTGAACAGGTTATCTCGCCCACTCCATTACAGGTTACTTGTTGGGGATGTGGAGGTCCACATTACCAGCGTGACTATCTTGAATTATGATCTGGTACAGTGCATCGAGAGGGAAAAGCTCCAATGGGGAGTGGTGGTAGCAGGCATCAGATCTCGGCTGCAGTAAACAACCATCAGGCTGAGCACCAATCCACCGTGGTGGAATCATCAAGTACAGTCAATAATGTCAAGCTTAGAATATTGTTTGATCTTGGTGCTACTGATAGTTTCATTTCTCCATATGCATTAGACAAATGTGGGTTGGCAGCCTACGAGCATGACGATTTCAGCTTAGTCGAAATGGCTTCAGGGGTAAAGAAAGCAGTAGGACCTAGTGTCGATAAGTGTGTAGTGGATCTCGGGGTGTGTGTTACACAAGTCAAAGTGTATGTCACCACCCTCGGAACTTATGATCTCATCATAGGTATGAATTGGCTTGAGGAACATCGAGCTTTCTTGGACTGTTATGGAAAGAAAGTTCTTTTCATTAATGACAACGGAGAGGCCATCAAGATCTAGGGTATCAAACGGAAGGTGTCCCTACGTTTCATATCAACGATGAACGTAAAGCGATGTATGCGACAGGGATTCCAGTTGTACATTGTTGAAGCGGTAAATAGTGAAAAGGGACCCTCCTTTAATGACTATCCAGTGTTAGCCGAGTTCAGTGATGTATTCCCAAAGGAATTACCTGGGTTACCTCCTAAGAGGGAACTTGATTTTACCATTGAGGTAAAACCTGGTTTAGAGCCAACATCGAAGACACCTTACAGGATGACGGCCCTAGAACTTTGTGAGTTGCAAATGAAGTTAAAGGAACTGCTAGATCTAGGGTTCATCAGACCAAGTATTTCACCATGGGGTGCGCCAGTAATCTTTGTGAAGCAGAAGGATGGTTCCTTGCATCTTTGCATAGATTACCGAGATTTGAATAGAGCCACCGTGAAGAATAGGTACTCGATACCTCGAATTGATGACCTCTTTGATCAAATGAAAGGGGCGACAGTCTTCTCAAAGATCGACTTACGATTAGGTTACCACCAGCTACGGATTAAGGAAGGTGATATACCTAAGACTGCTTTTCGAACAAGGTTTGGGCACTGCGAGTTTGTGGTGGTACCCTTCAGTTTGACCAATGCCCCAGCTGTATTCATGAGTCTCATGAATAGCGTGTTTCAAAAATACTTAGATCAGTTTGTGCAAGTCTTCTTGGACGACATCCTCATCTACTCCAAGAATGAACAGGAGCACGAGGAACACTTGCGAATAGTGTTGTCATGCTTAAGGGAGCATCAGTTGTATGGTAAGTTGTCCAAATGTTTGTTCTATCAGAAGGAGATCCATTACCTAGGGCATATAATTTTCAGTGAAGGAATTTCTGTTGACCCTGAAAAGGTGAAGGCCATAATGGATTGGCCCATGCCAAAGAATGCACATGAAGTAAGGAGCTTCATGGGGTTAGCCGGGTATTATAGAAGGTTTGTTGAGGGTTTCTCAAAAATCGTGAAACCCATAACTACCCTATAGCATAAGGGCACTAGGTACGAATGGACAGATGAATGCGATGCCGCATTCGCCGAGCTGAAAAGACTATTGACGAGTGCACCAATTCTACGAGTTCCAGATATGGAGAAGGAATTCACAGTTTGCACCGATGCTTCAAGGCAAGGTTTGGGTGCAGTGTTGATGCAGGAAGGTGGGTTAATAGCTTATGCATCGAGAAAGCTAAAAACACATGAAGAGAATTACCCTACTCATGACCTAGAGTGTTAGGAACCTATGTCAACCCTTCTCTTTACTATGTTAGTATATTGTTGTTGGATGCATATGCTTTGTAAGTCGTCCCGTAGTATTTGTTGATATGTAGTTTATATTAGCCCATAATATTGACCCATAGTATTGGATGCATATGCTTTGTAAGTCGTCCTATAGTATTATATGTCCCATGGTTTTGACTCATAGTATTGGGCATAGACTTAGTATATAAGTGTGTGTTGAGATCATTGAAGGCACGGTGAAGTTAATTGTATTGAGCTTGCTCAAAGGAGGTTGCCCCCTCGAAGTGGCCCGTGATCAATATAAAAGTGATTCTGAGTCTATTATTTCTGATATCTTGTGTATTTGCATTAATTAATTATTGCAGGTTCATCACATCTGGTATCAGAGCACTTTCTTGGGCTCGTTGGGTGGAATTTCTGCCAATTTTTTTTTTGTTTTTTGCATCTGTTGCAGCTTCGGATTTTGGAATAATCCCTATCCGCTTAACTGTGGGAAGTACTTGGGCATAATCCCTAAAACTCATTGTGAGGAGTACCACAGGAACCCCAAAGTAGCTGGCCCATTGAGAGGACCTGCCAGCGAAAAGGGCAACGACCCCTACCTGATTGACTAGTTCCCACCCGTGAGGTAAACCAAGAGTTGTCATTTGTGGCAAAGCAGTTATCAGTTTTACCTGAGCCATGGAGTGAGGGGTACTGCCCCAATACGAAATCCGTCAGACAACATCGGTGGCCGAGTGAAACACCTGAACTGTTAGGAAGCCATACATACCTGGGGTCCATATCTATTTTCAGTTGAATTGTTGCCGATCACTTCCACTCCAGATCCAGTCATTTCAGATCTATTCTGAAAGTCGTTCCAGATCTAGTCGCCATTTCAGATCCAACCGTTTTCGATCCCTTCCGTGCCGTTGCAGATCCATCTATTGCGGATCCCTTCCGCACCGCTGTTGCCAATCCATTTCTGAAAAAAAAAATAAAAATTATAAAGTTCAGTTTTTTCTCCATATCTCCCTTGTTTTCACTCTGTTTCCTTTGAAATTTTCGGGGAACCCTTGTCATCGCATTCTGCATCTTTCATTCCTGAGGACCCTATCCCCAATTCCCCTTCCCAAAGCCCGAAATCCCACATTTGTCTATTTTTAGGGTTTGCCATAACTTCCTCAGATTTCACCCAATCACCTTCAAATTTTACCACAGAGTTCCTTTCTGAATTCTGCTTCTTTGTCCCTCTTTTCCAAATTTTCTCATTCTATCACCCCGCTTCTGAAATCCCCCTTTTTTCTTTCTTGTCCTTTCGACAGTGTCCAAAATCTAGTCAAACCCCAATTAACCATCAGATTGTTTCCCCAATCCAAATTTCCCTTTACTAAATCAGCTTCTGTTTGTGTTTTTCTACCCATTCCACCTATAAAAAAAAAAAAAAACCTGGTTATGGTTGTCACCCGTGCAGGAGCACACACCATGGAGGAAGCACTTGCAGCCATCCAAACCAAAACTCCAAGATCTGGATGAAAAATTTCTCAGCCTCCATCTTCAACATTCAACCATGAACAATACCAGACAGCCAGAATCTTTTGCAGCCATCGGGTTCTCTTCTTCCAACAATTTTCGTGGGCCGAAGCTTGATTTTCCTCGCTTCAATGGTACTGATTCGACTGAATGGATATATCGAGTAGAACAATATTTCGGGTCCGCATAATACTTCTGATGCCCAGAAAGTTCCACTTGCATCCTTTCATTTGGAACAGGAAGCCCTTCAATGGTACCATTGGTACATCAAAGCTCATCCCGAGCCAAACTGGACAGATTTTTGCCAACTCATTTTGCCACGATTTGGTCCTAGTGCTTTTGATGATTTCACAGGAGCACTCACTAAACTTCACCAAATTGGCACAGTGAGAGAGTTTTAGACAGAATTTGAGAAATTGGCCAATCACACAGAAGGATTGTCTGATGAATTCTACAGGAGTTGTTTTATCAGTGGTCTCAAGGATGAAATCCGCTCAGAGGTCAAAATGTTTTGTCCCAACACAATGATGGAAGTCCTAGGGTGGGCTAAGCTGGCCGAGGACAAGATCGCAGCTCAACAACACTCCAAACCGACCTTTGTTCCCTTCAGAAATATGGGTTCCCAACGACCTCCCATCATGCCTGCTCCTCAACCAACTCCTATCAAGCATTTGTCTGAAATAGAAATGCAGGCACGCCGAGAAAAAGGGCTTTGCTATAATTGTGATGAGAAATTCACTCGGTGACATAGATGTGTTCAACAAAAGCTCTATCTCTTGAATGTGGATTCTCCGCTTGCCTTAGAACTTGGTGAAGAAGCTACAGATATAGTAGATGATCAGGGTCAACATTCAACACCCGCCTGTTGACACCCCATCTCAGGACGACCCACCCGATATCTTTCTCCATGCTGTAACCAGCGTCACCACCCCACAAACAATGCGGATCAGGGGATACTTCAAGAAGCTCCCTCTTACCATACTCATTGATTCTGGTAGCACTCATAAGTTCATTGACCCTCGGATTTCCAAACAGGCTAATTGTTTTGTCCATCCTTGCTCCAACTTTGAAGTCATGGTTGCTAATGGGGGAACCTTACCTTGCAAGGGGAAGTGTCACAATGTGCGTATCTCTATGGAATATTATAACCTACGCTCTGACATGTTTGCCTTGTCCTTAGGCGGATGTGATGTGGTTTTGGGCGTTCAATGGTTACACACACTTGGCCCCATCTTATGGGATTTTGCTGAACTTTGGAAGCAGTTTAAAGTCAATGGGGCAGAACACAAATTTATGGGCTTACAACTAGGGTCTCTCTGCATCATCAGTTCACATCGCCTGGAAAAAATCCTTAAGAAGAATTCACATGGTGTCATCGCTCAACTCAATTCCATTCAGATGCACCCATCAACAGTCTCCACTACTTATTTTGATAGATATGCAGGTATCTTTGCTGAACCAATGCGCTTGCTGCCTTCAAGAGACCTTTCCGGTAAGAATTTAGCCACATCTACCTCTCAACAGGAAATGATGGCTATTTTGCATGCAATACAGAAGTGGCAGCCATACCTATTAGGGAATTATTTCTGCACCAAGACTGCTCTCCAGAGTCTGGAAAATTTTCTAGAACAATGGGTCTCCTCCCCAACACACCTGAAATGGGTTATCCAACTCATGGGTTATACCTATGTGATCACTTACAAGAAGGGTAAGGACAATATGGTGGAAGATGCTCCTTCTCGCACAATTGATGACCCAGTTTCTCTTACAGCTCTTTCTCTGCTTGTTCCAAATTGGTTGCAATATGTTCAATAGGGCTATCTATTCTATGAACTCCATGCTTCTTCATCAACAGGGCACTCTGGGGTCTGCAAAATGTATGACTGGGAAAAATGTAACTTCTTTTGGCAGGGACTAAAAATGACAATTCAATAGATGGTGGCTGATGATGATACTTTCCAAATCAACAAGGGTGAAATGACACTCCTTTCGGGATTGCTCAAACCCTTGCCCATCCCTACACAGCTTTGGCCAACTATTTCTATGGATTTCCTAGCAGCGCTCTGGTGGTACAATACCACATCTCAAAGGACACCATATGAAGCAGTCTATGGAAAAACACCGCCAATTCTTCTTCCATACACCCTTAGCAGCTCCCCAGTTCAGGAAATTGACTCGGTTCTTCGAAACCGCGATCAAATTCTTCTCATTCTGCAGGACAATCTTCACATGGCCAGAATTCGCTTGAAACAACAAGCCGATCAGCACCATTCTGAGCGCATTTTCCACGCAGCTGACAGGGTTCTTCTTCATCTACAGCCTTCCAAGCAATCCTCCTTGACACTCCAAAGGCGTCAGTGGCCCAAAATGCAAACTGAGGATGCTACTGGGGAACCACTCCTTCAGATTCTGCAACAATTTCTCCAACCAAAGCTTTGAGGACAAAGCTTTTTCTAAGGGAGAGGGGATGTTAGGAACCTATGTCAACCCTTCTCTTTATTATGTTAGTATATTGTTGTTGGACTCATATGCTTTGTAAGTCGTCCCATAGTATTTGTTGATCTATAGTTTATATTAGCCCATAGTATTGACCCATAGTATTGGACGCATATGCTTTGTAAGTCGTCCCGTAGTATTATATGTCCCATGGTTTTGACTCATAGTATTGGGCATAGACTTAGTATATAAGTGTGTGTTGAGGTCATTGAAGGCACGGTGAAGTTAATTGTATTGAGCTTGCTCAAAGGAAGTTGCCCCCTTGAAGTGGCTCGTGATCAATATAAAAGTGATTCTGAGTCTATTATTTCTGATATCTTGTGTATTTGCATTAATTAATTATCACAGGTTCATCACATAGAGTTAGCTGTAGTGATGTTAGCTTTGAAGCTTTGGAGACATTATCTTGTTGGATGAAGCTTTGAAATCAAGTTTGATCACCAAAGATTAAGGTATATCTTCACTCAGAGAGACCTAAATGCTAGGAAAAGGTGATGGAGTGAATTTATGAGCGAGTATGATTTTGGGATTTCCTACATCAAGGGGAAGGAGAATGTGGTAGCGGATGCCTTAAGCAGAAAACCAAGACTTTTCTCTCTTATACCTTTGAAGGTGGATTTGAGGGAAAGAATTTTAGGGCAGCTACTCAGGGATAGTTGGTACCTAAAGGTCACAGCGGCACTCCAGAATGGGAAACTGATGGGACCAAAGTTTGAAGGCTATGAGTTGGAAGCCGATGGTTTGTTACGGTATCAAGGGAGGATGTATATTCCTGAGGAGGGAGATATTAGAGAGACTATCCTTAAGGAAGCCCCCAAAGAAGTGTATTGTGCACACCCGGGTGTAAAGAAGATGTATGCAGACATGAAGCAACTCTTCTTTTGGGCAGGGATGAAAAGCGACGTGGTCAAATTTGTCGCTAGGTGCCTTGAGTGTCAGTAGGTAAAAGTTGATCATCACCACCCAGCAGGACTGTTACAGCCACATGACATTCCTATGTCAAAGTGGGAGGTTATCTCCATGGACTTCGTGGTGGGATTGCCTCTTAACTCTCATAGGCATGATGCCATTATGGTCATCGTTGACAAACTGACCAAAACTGCTCACTTCATTCCAGTTAAGGAGACCTATGATGTCACAGATGTAACACGTGTGTTCATAAATGAAGTTGTTCGTCTCCATGGGTTTCCCAAGAAGATTATATCGGATAGAGATTCCATGTTTACATCCAGGTTTTGGACGACTTTGCAGTCAGCGTTGGGTACTCAGTTGAACCTAAGCACTGCTTACCATCGAGAGATAGATGGGAAAACAGAAAGAGTGAATCAGGTGATGGAGGACATGCTTAGAATGTATGTCATGGATCAACAAACTCATTGGGAAAAGCACTTACCTTTGGTAGAGTTTGCTTACAACAACAGTTACCATAGCTCAATTGGGATGCCTCCATATGAAGCTTTATATGGAAGGCCATGCAGGACACCATTGAGTTGGGAAAGGTTAGAGGATCGAGTAATTATAGGACCTGAGTTGATTCAGGAGATGGAAGAGCATGTTGTTCAGATTAGACAGCGGTTAAAGGAAGCACATGATAGACAGAAGAGCTATGCCGATGCGCATAGGGTTGACCGAAGCTATAAGGTTAGCGATGCAGTGTTCGTCCGCATCAAGCCTAACAAAAGTACCATCAGGTTTGGGAAAGGGACAAAGTTGTCACCACGATTTATAGGATGCTTTGAAATTTTAGAAAAGGTTGGACCCGTCGCGTATCGTCTTGCGCTGCCACCCCATTTGTTTCATGTATCTGTTTTACGACATTATGTAGCTGATGAGTCACATAAAATAAATTGGAAGGAACTGCAGGTTTCGGACGAGGGAACCATTAGGGTCGAACCATTACTTATATTGGACCGCAGGTTAAACAATTGAGGCACCGTTTGGTGGACCAAGTTAAGGTCCAGTGGGACCGATATAGCCCAGGTTCTGGTACCTGGGAGGATGCAGAGACTATGTGTCGTGATTATCCCACATTATTTTGATCATAACTTCAGGACGAAGTTTCCTAAAGGTTGGGTGTATGTAACACCCCGTTTTGACATTACTACCTGAACTACTATTATATGTTGTATTTGTTTGATTGTGAGACCTCATCGGTTTGATGACACTGTGGACATATGGTTCTTTTATTTTTCCGATATATATATGTGTGTGTGTGATGATAGTATTATGATCGGTAGTCATGTTTAGATATGTATCATGTGTTAATTATGTCAAATATATGGAAATTACTGAATAATGGGTACGTGGATACTGTTACAGTTATATGTTGAAATAATGAATGTTATGCCAGGTGCATGGCGAATGAATGAGTTTATTGTTGTTATGTTATGATGAAATATATGTGTACATATTGAGGATTTATGCACGATATTCTATATTGTATGTTGAGGACTGACTTACAGGTTGAAACGACTAAGTGATAGCTGGATCCTACGAGGTGGGAGGGCCTCGGGGACATGGACTTCGAAAGATAAAATGGTATGCGAGTGATGCATTATTTAATTTCGTGTGGTTATTATGCTGTTTTTTATGATGTATGCTATGACATGGGTGGGGTAGGGTTTTAGGAAACTCAACCACCCAGATTGGTTATATGATGATAGACCGAGTACAAGTGCAACGCTGTTGTTATGTCGGGTAGACATAGTCCCTTGTTCCATTAGGGGGGTGGAGGCTTTACCCACCGTTTATCCCCGAAACCTAGAGTCATGGGAAGGCTGTGCTACGGTAGGCTCCCCAAGGTGTGTGATGATGACTGGTGGTTGCCTGCTGGGGAAGCTTGGTCGAGGTAGAAGACACTTCCGCTTACAGGTTCTAGCTGGAACCGGTCAAGACTTGACATTTCAGGGTAGTCCAGCAGAGGATAGGATAGGATGTGGAAGATAGTGATGATATAGGTAGATAGATGTGGCTTGAAGTAGGGGTGAAAACAAGATCTAACTACATGTGTGTAAAACTCTTGATTGAGTGTGTGTTGTAACTCAGTGACGTATGAACTGTCGTAACTTGGATTTCAGTTAGTTAATGGATTGTACCTTGCAAACTATGTTAAAACATGTGTCAGTAAATAGTAAGTTCCTTGATTATGATTGATGCATGTGAATTATTACTTTTAGTGTACTTACGTGAGGAATGTAAGCAGTAGCTACGCTTACATAACTCGCCTACATATTATGAATTACATGAAATATTGTTGAGTAATAATGTTAATTAGTGTCGCTTAATGTTAATTACTGTCGTTTAGTAATTAACTATTGTTGATCAATGTTAATAATGTCGATTAAAGTTAATAATGATGATTAATGCTAACAACGTAGATTAATGTTAATTACTGTCAATTAAGTTATTAATGTTGATTAATGTTAATTATTGTGCACTCATGATTAATTATTACAGATTAATAAACAAGTTACGGTTAAAACTAGGTGTAAATAGTGCAATTTGGTTAGTAATGCTTAAATGAATATTAATGAACTTGATAAATGTGATTGTATTGTTAATTAAGGTAGTAATAACTTATAGGTTAATATTAATTGCGTCCTAAACAATGTTAATTAATTAGTTAAAATTATAAGGATAAGATAGAAATTATAATTATTTAATTGTAAAGGTTGTGTCGAAGTTATATAGGACATGGCATAAACTATAAATGTTGTCGTACACCATTATTAAACAAAGTGTTAAAAATGTATTTTAAGTTAATCAATAAACAAATTAATTAATAATAAATGAAGCATTGAATTATGAAACACTAAGGGATGACTAGTAAATAATGTGTTAAAACGTGTAAATGTAAAACCACTTACGGTTGGTGGGTGAACCAACCCCAAATTTAAACTATATAATATATATAACATTTATTATTTATTAATTAAAATTTTATTAACAAGAAATAATATAAAAGTTATGCCGAGAAGGCGGTCGGTTGAGTGTGAAATGACTAGTTATAATTTAAATAAATAAATATTAAGCAAATGTTATTATTATGGTATATCGAATATGGATTTATATCAAGGGAAGTTTACATTAAACACAGGGAAAAAACCCTGACTTGGTAGATGGAAGGGGGTGGAAACATTTATGTTAGTGATAGGGGTAGTAATGAGGGATAGAGTCGGCAGGAACGAAGGGGATAAGATGGAGAAGGGAGGAAGGAGAGGGGATCATCTTTTATCTTGGAGCTGGGAGTTTTTAGAGAGGAGATTTGGGAGAGCAGAGCTGAAAGGAGGGTTCTTGTTGGAGATTGTTTTTCGGAAAGGATACAACAGCAGGGCTTGTACTCGGTTTGGGCTCGGGGGTCCAAAGGGGTACCTTTGGAGCTGGGTGGTCTGCGATACCTCGCCAGTTGGCAGGGTGGCAAGACTGTTTTGGGCTAGTTGAGTTTCAAAACTTTGGGGAAGGCTTTTGGCTGCAGGGAAAAGCAAGGAGAAACAACAAACGGGGACAACAACAAGGGTGGATCTACTAGCTATCCATAGGTATTTTCCAGCAGGTATGTTGATCATTTCTACCTTGTCAAATTCGGTTTTAAGTTAATTAAAAATGATTATATGTTGTTATTATATCTGCTACCCCCACACAAACAGAACTGGTAAATTACGTGCTTATATGTTTGCTGCTGAGAATGAAAACCTGTATTTGATGTTAGAACAATAACTACAAAATATATATTTATTTTGAAACTGTAAATACTGTTTTTACAACCAATAGGAACAGTAGAAACTAGAAAACATAAATTTAAAACAAAACGTAAACAGTAGAAGACATATTTTTATTGAGAGTTGTAAAACAAACAAAGGACCCAAGTTAGGGTCCTTACATGAATTTATACATTATAGGGATTGTTAAAACGATTGCACCCATTCCAAAATTTATAAATTTGAAAATATAATATATATTTCTTATCATATTTTATATCAATTAATTTAAGAAAATTCTCATAAATACAATATATCTTCTTTCCATAATTTATATTAATATGCATAAAAATGTTATAATCATTAATTTTTTTAATGTTAAAAAGTGCTTTCAATCTTGAATAAATGTGTTTACTTATGATTATATTGATTTACAAAATGAAATTACAATTTTTTTTTTTATGATTTAATTAGTAATACATTTTATAATATCTTTTCTACTTTTTTATTGTTATTATTATTTTAACTTTTAATTTTATTAATTAAAAAATTAAATAACAAACAATTATCATACTTTATAATAGTTTAGAACATGATATTTCTAGTTTAAGGAAGAAATGCAATATCTTTTTGATGGATGAATTCAATTCCTGACCTTTGATTAACCAAGCTACTCTTTTAAGCAATTATTCCAACCCTAATCCTCTTTGGTTAGACAAAGACCTTGCGCTAGTTAATAGGTAAAAAAGAAATTCTGAAGATCTAGGTAAAAAATTATTCAGTTTTGAGCTGGTCAAACTTTGTAGTGCTCAAGATCTTATAATTTGCAGTTCGATCTAATAAAATGATCAAATTCTAGCTAGATGACTTGTATTCACAGTCTTGGCAGTTGTGTGGTAGATTATGTTATATCTGATATCCTTTTATAGAATGAAATAATAAATTGACATCTTCAACGACCATGAGTCTAACTTTCATCATAGGCCCTTACATATAGCTCTCAATCTTGTCATGAATAGTGATCCGAAAGGGAAAAACTATCATGGCCAAAGCACCCGATATTCAATAAAAATAAAGTTGACCGTTTCCTTCATGATTTAAAAAATGATCTGTTTCGTTTATTTAGTATGGACAATATAAAAAATCTCTACCATACATCCCTCTTGTCGTCCATTAACAAGTTCTTTATTGAAGTCTCGCGTGACAAGAGAGATAGTAGAACCAACCCTTGACATGATCAAGAGTGTAAATATGCGAGAAAATAAATTAAGCAAATTACTGTAGAATCACTAAAAGTGGACAATTTAAATCGGTACAAAGCCCTATTTAAAAGAGAATAAAATGTACTATCTAAGTAAAAGGAAACAAAACTTTCTTGGGTTGGCAGGTGCGAGAGGGGTCATCTTTGACCCCGGGGGAAGCAAAATGAAAAGCTATGCCCGAGGAATTGGAATAAAGACCAATAACGACGTTGAATGGATTGCCTTACTTAAAGGTCTGGAAGTCACCATCAAGGCTGGGATAAAAGATCTGATAGCCGTTGGGGATTCCCTTCGCATAATCCGAGAAGCTTGCAATCTCACTAGGAAACGCTCCACCCCATCCAATAAATACCACCACATCCTTAAATTTATCAGTAGAGATTTCAACACTCTCAAATTCCTCCATGTTTTACGCTTAAATAATCACCACGCCGATGAAATGGGTTACAAAGGGGTGCTCTAATGTACTGGTTTTCTATCCTATGATGGTGAAGACCCTACCCCTAGTTGGGTTCCCTAACCACTCCTCCCCTTGGGGTTCTCCCCCCATACCCCGGCATCTTTCTCTCCCACCTCTCGTCACCTTTGGTAGTGGCCACCCTTACTCCTACATGCAACCACTTGTCACTTTGATCGAGGGCCGATGAAGGCATTTAATGCATTCACATGGCCTTTTTCCAACTACCCCCACTCTCTCGCACTCTCTGATTAACCATTCTTTCAGACACTTCTAGAAGTTCGCTTTGTTAACCTCTGCCCTGAGGATGGACGCCCGCTCCACTGCTTGCTTTGCTCCTTCCTTAGGCACTAGCTCTGCAATTTCTTCACCTCTGCTCTCTTGCACGCTCTGTGATAAGCCCCTGCTCTCCTCCCCCGACATTTCTCTTCCTAAAGCAAAGCTCCTGCAGCCTCTATGCTCTCTCCTCGTGGACCTCACGTCCTTTAGTTTGTGCAAAGACGAGCTAGCAGCCCTTGATTCCTCCACCCATTCGACCCCCCAAGATATAGAGGCCGAAACCATGGAAGCGCAGGTGAATAGGATTAGAATTGAGGTGGCAGACATAAAAAAGAACATGATGAGAGTTTTTACCCTACTGCATTCTCTCAGCACCGAGTTCAGGCATAACAATGACCTAATGAACGGTCGAATCTCCTCCATGTCAGAAGCAGTGGACTACACGGCAAACAGTATATCAAATGTGGACTCCAAGGTGGACGATAACTACAGGAATATCTCAGACGTTGAAGGAAAGGTGGACAGGATCAGAGAAGATTTGGCTCATTGCATTCCAGGGTTTCAGGACACTACGGGCTCTAGTTCCAATCCAGACGACTCCATGGAAATCCCAGAACCTCCTTGTCCACAACAGAAATGACTCGGTTAACTGGTTCTCTCTTTTTGCGGGTTATAATTCCGGAGACAAATTCTAACTCGCAAAACAAAAGAAAATAATAAGTTTGTTTTGAAGGACTAGAATTCATATCTTAATTTTTTTACGAATCCCCGGATATTAGAGATAACATTTAAACTCTTATAACAACGAAATAAGTTTTCTCATTAGAAGACATATATTTCAGGGTTAATTGCTAGCAAATGGAAAAGCCAAAGACATTGAAGGTTACCAAGCATAAATATTAAAAATTAGAGGGCATGTCCTCATCCCACACATCCACATAATCTTCAATCTAGCGGCCAAGCAAGGTTTCCCTACACTTTGGACTTAGAGCCTCATTATTCCTATTTTCAAAAGTGGTGATAAAAATAGCCCCTCTCATTATCATACCATTATGATTTTCCCTCTCTTAACTAAGTTATACAGTATTATCTTAGAAAACAAGATCAATGAATGGCTAGAAGTGGAAGGTAAGTGGGCTAAAGTCCATGTAGGTTTTAGAAGGCATCACTCAACCATGGACCACCTCGTTATGCTTAGGATCATTGTGCAGGAATGTCGTAATAACAAGTCTGATATGTTTTGTTTCTTTTTGGACTTTAGAAAATATTTTGATACAGTGCCTAGAAATAACCTATGGAATATGTTAGAGAAGTTTAAGGTTCCTTTTGAGTTGAGAGGTGGTTGAGACTTAGCTACCACGATAAGGTTATACAAAAAGGTCATTGCCAAGTTTAAGAACATTGAGGGGTTTTCGACGGATATAAACTGTAATATTGGAGTTAAGAAAGGATACCCCGCCTCCCCTACCCTTTTCGACATTTGCATTGATAAGCTAGAAGGTTGTTTATAAGAAGCAGGTTATGCTGGCATGATCTTAGTTGGGATAGTTATCATCCTCTTACTTTATGTTGATGATATTGTTCTTATGGAAAGGTGTTCCTTTGATCTTGATAAGCAATTAAGAATTCTCAAATATTTATGCGCTAATATGGGTATGACTCTTAACACTAACAAATTTAACTAATTTGTGTAGTTTGAAATATAGTATCGGATGGCGCTGGAGCTCTGCACGGCTGAAGTGCGGCTAGGTTTTCCCTAGCCGTTGTCGTTTGCTAGCCCCTGGGCTTGCTGTAGTAGCCATCCAGGCTTGTTTTCCGCAACTGGTTTGCAAGTTGTTTTCCTATGCATTGTTTGTAGCTTAGGGTTGGCCTTGTTCTGTTTCTCTTTGCAGCTCGCGATTGGCCTTGGTGGTATGGATGCCCAAGATGAGCTTCTGGATTTCAAATCCCTCATTCAGTCCTCTTCTCCCAAGGCTACTTCTCTTCCTAACAGGAAATTCGTGAATAAGTTGGACGGGATCCCCTCTGTGACTATCTCTCCTTCGGATCCTTGTAGGGAAGCTCCGACCCTCTCAGAAAAAGCTCTCATTGGAAAGTTACTAGCCTCTGGACCAACCCAAAAGTGGTGGACCTATGTATAACAGAGCAATGGGCTCCCAAGTTGCAAGGGCAAGTCTCTGTCTACATTGCTGGGAGAGGATATTTCGTTTTCCTCTTTATGAACAAAGCATAACAAGATTTAATCTTCCATTTGGGGCCGTTTTTTATGGGCTCAAGAGGGATTTTCTTAGCTCTGTGGACTTTGGAATTCAATCCAGTTTCGAAGATTATTGCTACACCCGTTTGGGTGAGACTGCCCCACCTCCCCTTACACCTTTGGGGACATAGCTCTCTCTCAAACATCGGCAACAAACTGGGGTGTTTTCTGGATTGTGTAGAACCAAAAGGGGGTCAGTTCACCTAGGCTCGCATATGCGTAGAGGTAAACTTGGAGAAAGGGATTCCTAAATATTTAAAGATGAACTTGGGAGATTGGAGCCATCTCCAAGAGCTGGACTATGAGCAGATAGTGTTTAAATGTAGCTCTTGCCATGTTTATGGTCACTTTGCAAAGAATTGCCCCAAACTCTCAGAAATGATTCAACCTTAAAAATCACAAGCAAGCAAAGAAATAGAGTTCTAGGCTGTTCATAATCGACGTCGAGCTCCTCGGTGTAAGGACTCTCAACCCTCATAGCAGACGCCTTAGACACAAGATAAAATCCCTCCAGCAGGTCCTAGCTCTCCTTGGACAAATAACAACAGTTTTTTTATTTTTGCAAGAAGACGAAGGTAAAGAACCTGAAGCTTCGGAAGATCCCAGACAGTTTGAGACTATTCCAAGTTATTCAGATCGTATGGGAAAAGACAACCCTCCTCTGATCGCCTCTCCTCCAGGCTCGTTTCCCCCAGGTTCCAAGAGAAAGGCTCGGAATCTCGAGAAGGAGACTTCAACTCTTGCAGGTCTGGCTTCTTTAGTTCCCTCCCCTGCTTCGGAGGGCACATCGGATACTGAAGAATTTTCCGGACAAAGAGGGACAAAGAGGCGGCCGAGAATATCTCTTTGGGACACTAGAATCGCTTGGATCCCTTCCTTAAAGGGCATTTTATCTCCTCGTCTTCTTAAATGTATTGTTTTTGTAGCTTGTTATGCTAACAGTTTGTAAGGATTTACTCCTGTAAGCAAGTTTTCTCTTTTACTCAGGATATCTCCATAAGCATATGGAATTTGTCTCCCATGATATCAATAAGAAGGTTGCTAGTACTGTTATATGTCTTCAACCTTCTTTCACTTTGTTACTCTCTGTTCCTGGTTCACCAAGGAAACCTTTTAATACAAAATACTAAACCATTTCTGTTAAAACAAAAAGACTCTTAACACTCACAAGGAAAAAGTTATGATTATAAAGTCCAAGAAAGACACATACACTAATTTTATATATGATAATGGAAAACTGGAGGAACTAAATTCTTACAAATATCTTGGAATTGATATTCATCACAAGCTCAACTAGAACTATAGCATTGAGAAAAGGATTAACGGAGGGTGGAAAACTTATTTTGGTCTTGAAAACAATTGTAAATCAACCAAGCTAGTCATGTGGGATAGAAAGAAGTTTCTCTTTGAAACTCTTTTTATTCTCATTATCTTATACGACTGTAAAGTATGGGGCTGCAACATTTCTAGAGAATCTTGGAGAAATATTGAGCAAATCCAAAAGCATTTTATAACTTATAACGTCAAAATTAAAAGCAATATGCCTTATCCCATTCTCCTCATAGAAGTAGGTCTTCCCCCCCATCGAGAGCATAACTATGACTAGTTACCTAATGTACAAGCACAAGATAAATAACATGGGAGACGAGACACTTCCTAACATTTCTTTAAAACCAAGCTAATACCACCTGCACCTCAAGCGGGGTTGGTGTAAATATATCATGGCTTGGTTAAACCATTGGGGCATTAACGGAAAATGACACTTTGCAAAATATCAATGATTTCAAAAATATTAGTACATCTAATTTTAAAGAGAAAATGTGATGCACGAAAGATTTAGACATTAAAATAAAATTAAGATACTATAAAGAGGTCGTTAAGCCTAATATGGAAGATCATAATTTTTTTTTCTGGGTATTAACTAGATCAAAGAAGAAAATTAATATAGGCAACATAAGAACGAACCCTCATGAGCTCCATAGTGAAATAGAGCATTGATCAAATCCTAAAACACCGTGGGCCAAAAGGATTTTCCATCTTTATGAGTCTATAAGCGTTGAGGATGAAAATCATTGTCTCCTAGGGTGCCCTGTTAACACCCACATTAGAAGATCTCAGTTTCATAGTATTTGCTACAATACAAACCTTTCTAACCTCCTAAATTACTAAAACTATAGTGAGCTACAAAAGCTTCTCTTCAAACTTTTTGAGCATAGGAATACAATTTTAAAGTAAACCAAATAATTCCTTTCTTTCTTCTTAATAAGGTACGATAGACCAAAGTTGGTCTCAATGGATGTTAATCATCATCATCATAATCCACCTAATGATATATATATATATGAGATAAATTTTTTCTATATTATTAAATCATTACAAAAAATAATAATAGTTTATAGTTTATCTAACAATCAATTCCAATAAAACTAAATTAGATAATTAAGGTTCAGTTTAATTATCTTTTGTCAATCTAGTGTGGATTGGGTGGTTGGGAGGAATGTTATTATATTCCCCACTCAAGTTCAAATCTCACTATATGACATGTTATGTAACCAATGTGAAAACACTAAATAAATTAGATAACATTTTCTCATATTCATTATTAACTATTTTATAACTTGAATTCTTATCCACTAAAAAATTAATAAAAAAACAAAACAAAAAAAACTTTATAATATATCTAATGATAAAAAAAAATAGTTTACATCGAATGACGATAAAAAAATCAAATAATAAAAGTAATAATATTTTACTCTCCCATTAATGATAAAATAAAAAATATATAAAATAACATCATTCTATATGCATTATTAAATCATTACAAAAAGTAATAATATTTTAGAGTTTATCTAACAATTAAATCCAATAAAAATAAATTACATAAAATAATAATGTCATAGTTTATCTAACTTTCGCGGGAAAAAATTAAATCCAATAAGAATAAATTAGATAATAATTATGTTTCGGTTTAATTATTTTTTAATCTAAATAGACTATATATGTTATGTAGCCCCGTGGAATTTGAACTTGATTCAAAATATAAATGGAATAAAATATCTAATTCATAATTTAATTGAACTTACTCTTCCTCAACTACTAAACAACATAATTGGCATTTATATTCTTCCAGTTCACAGTTCGTATATGAAATAATCTAAAAGTGATTATTCAAATCTAATTGAACTCAACCTTTCCACTACGTCTTCAACTATGATAATTTATATCTATGTTTTAATTATTTCAATTACATTATGAATTGTGAATTGTAAGAATACATATGTCAATGGTGTCGTCTAGTAGTTGATGATGTAAAGAAAATGGGTAAATTTAAATTAGATCGTGAAATGGCTAGTTATATTTTTAATTAATTCATTTATCATAAATTTATGATGGATGTCTAACATGTCAAACTACTTTATATTTATGTTGAATTGTGGTAAAGGAAATAATATGAAGGCTGAGTTGTTGGCATTATGGATGATTATCGGAGTTGCAAATTTATTTGAATTAGCAGAAGTTAAAATTTTTGGAGACTCTCGGGTCATGATCAAATGAGCCATGGGTGATTACAAATTATAGGTGACATCTCTACTACATTGGTGCAACCGAATTCCGTATGAATTCGATCTTTGTCCTATTATTTCTTTGCAACATATTTACAGGGAGAACAACTCTATGACGAACAAGCTATCAAAGCAGGCTTTGGATACCGAAGAAGGTTTGCTGTATTGGGAGGAATTCTTGGCTTCCGAGATGGAATCTCAAGGAACTATCCACTTTTTGGAAGGATAGCTGTTCTAGATGATCATCTTTATGATTGTTATTTTGGAGAGTTTGAAGGTTAAATTGTATTATGGGATGTTTATGAGACAAAATTGGTATGGTTTTGGGTAATGATTGGAAGTGTCTGTTTTGGCTTATCGTTGTATTATTTGATTTATATATAAATATCAATAGTATGCTTTTTTTTCGCTGAAAAAAAAGTGGAAAGAAGTAGTTTCAAATTATGATTTATGATTTTTATACATGAAATTATGAGTAAGATTCTCTTAATTTCAATTATTTAATTCATCGACAAAATTTGACATAGAAATTTATAACACTAATGGGTTAATAGTACTTAAACTACATACCACCTCTAGGACTTATACTAATGATTGTGAAGAATTATCTTTCAATTATTTAATTCATCGACAAAATTTGACATGGAAATTTATAACACCAATGGGTTATTAGTACTTAAACTACATACCACCTCTAGGACTTATACTAATGATTGTGAAGAATTATCTATAGATGTAAATGAAGTTGAAGTAATTGAAGGATTGTGGTATGCGTAACATTATAGATGAAAAACATTATCACACATTAAGAGTTTTAAGAGATTAATTGGTAAATTAAATTGAATTGTAATAGGAACTTTGATCGGGGCATTAACTAAGGGCACATTAACAACGTAGAGCATGTCTTTTGATAAGGATGTATTCAAAGGTAACTTAGAATTTTGAGAAGTTGAAAAAAAAAGTTGTGAACTACATTAAATAAAAGAATAGATATTATATATATGGAACATTTATTATGTTGATTAACAAAATGAAGTAACAAAATAATAATAATATTTTATGATCTATTTAATGGTCAAACTAAAATAGATAAATTAAATAACATTTTTTTATATTTATTATTATTTTTTTGAGAATTTAGTTTTTTATTCACTAAAAACATTTAATAACAAAAAAAATTGTTGGGAACTAATCCTTGATATTAGGAATGTTATTAAATTATTATCTCCTTATTCACATGAGAAAAAGACCAAGAGCCATCGGTAAATAGGAAAATTCAAAAGAAGTTCAAGAGATATCTTAATAGTCATTCTCATGTATTAATATGTACATTGATTAAATTGATTAATAAGAATTTCGTGTTTAACACCTATCTTTTCTGTCTTGTTCATTAATCGTTTGTCTACCTAGTGTTGGTAGCCCGGTATCAAAGTTGATTATGAGCTTTGGCCTATGCCATAACTCCTGGTCATAACACTTGCATGAGTTTATCCTTTTAGACCTACATTCTGTCCTCATTAGTCCCAGACCTGCACCCACCTTCCAGCTTCATGTCCTTTTTAGACCTACATTCTGTCCTCATTAGTCCCAGACCTGCACCCACCTTCCAGCTCTATCATACATCTGCGAAGACGGTTTTGCTAACCCAATCTAATTTCTGAGAGAACTTCTCATTTATGCTCCAACCTTGTTATTTTTGTGGTGAGCGTAACTGTGGTACTCTGCGCTCCTCTAGACACTCGCCATCAGTGATCAAATTTGAAGGGTGGGTATTAATTTTTATTGGAAGGGCATTTGTTCTTGGAGTCCTTCAGAGATGAAGGGCAATTTAAATAATTGTACTTCAATTGACAAGTATAAATTAACTAAACCCTTCCCCCCCAAAAATGCAAAACACAAATATTTCCCATCCAAATCTTTACAATCTTAAACAATTGAGCACTCTTGAATATCTACATGATAAAATGGTATCTTTTCAATAAAACCGAAATTGAACACATTAATTTGACATATATGTAACATTAGTTTTACAGTTCATTAAAATAACAACTATTTTGTTGTATTTTTCTGGGTTAGACCACACTTCATTATACAAAAACTACTTAGACTATGCAATAACCATATTGGGGCATCTACATGATGTTATGCACACTGTTGAGAAAATTACTTACTGTTAACTATGTACAAAAAGAAGCCACTAAGAAAAATGAGGCTATAATAAACCTACAACCAAAATATACATATAAACCCAACCAAAACCTTAATTCAAACTGGAGAGAGGGAAACCATCCAAGCTTGAGAGATGTAAGAATGATGGACACTAGGAGCCTAAGAAAAAACAATGCATAGCTCAAAAAAACACTAAAAAATAATCCTCCATACCAACCAAGTTAGCAACACTAGCATCATAAGGGCCTGGGCATCAAATTTTTGTTCAACACTTGTCGCGACAACATACAGGTATGGGATGGAGGGGAAATGGAGTCAACTAGAGCCTTGCAACTCGCTACATGTTTGAGTCTCGACAATCTACCTTTTAAATTGAACCAGAACAACAAAAGAAGTTTGTTAATGGCTCGATTTGCGAAAATTCTAGATACATGAGTAATTAAGAGCTCGAGGCTCTAAAATTTGATATGTTTTTTACCAATCCACAATTCGGTGAATTCATAGTCACTAGCATGAAATTTAAGTTATTTAAGGAAAGAATTAGTGTATCTAGCTCTATGTTGAAACTGTTTTCCATGCTAATATGGGCCACTTCCCTCGTTATTGTCTTACCAGAAGGCATGATAATGAGGAAGAAGACTTAAAATTATGGACTTCACCATCGAAGAAGCCTTACAGTCACATTGGTAAGGAGTTATAAGAAGATCAAAACAATCCAATGTGTCAAATCTCAGATGATAGTGCAAATTCAAGACTTATATGGTAAATTTAATATAAGACTTACTTATGGTTGTCTCTTACTCTTTGCGTCTTGACACATTTGATAATTTATGGCTGTCTCCGCGCCTTGAAACAATTAATATTATAAGGTGAGGATGTGCATGCATAATAATCCTTAGTCATGACTATGCAATGAGGATTTAAATGGAAGAGGATGTAAATACATGTAATTTTTACACATATTTTGGTGGCGGGTTTCGAATATAAATGTGGTGAGAAACCACATATTTTTGGAAAGACGGAGGGAGATTACACGATCATGATCATGCCACCCATCAAATTGAAGACAATTCCTGAGCCAATTTTTTTATTGTAAATTTTATTAATAACCATTGTGGTACTTTGGTCCAAATGTTTTTTCTAACTCATTGTTTCTCCATATTGTGTTCCTAGTGCCACCTCTCTATATCAATGCATAAATCAACCTCAGCTTGGTTTGCGGTTCTAGTTGCATGATATTATTTGTAGTTGCAAGCCATTGAGTGTTTCACAATATTACAGCCTTGTTTTGGGCCTAGTAGTGGTTCTGTTATTATAGCCATAGTCATTGACACATTGTCACACCTTAGATCTCAACCCGAATTGAGTTGGGATTCAGAGTCAAATCCCAGTGGCTAGTACATCGTAGTCGTCATTCATCTCTCGTCACCTTGCAAAGCTAAGCAGTGAGTGCATGACATGAGTGAGTGAATGATTATAATTTATGATATTTCCAATATTTTGAATGACCAGTCGAATTTTATAGAATAGAAATTTCAACACTATAAATTGAAATTTATATGGATGGGTAATTTCAAATGTTGCCTTTTTTTGAAATGTTGATATAAATTATGTCCTTCCTATTGGAAGGATTAAATTCGGATTTTAATTTTTTTTTTAAGGGCAATTTTAACTTTACACTTCTAGGAAGGGCTAGAACCCTTTGGAAGGGCCGGGAAGGGTTCAAATTTGAACGCTGCTCGCCATTCTACCCTTTGCTTGCTCTATCGGCTCCCTGCCAATATTCTCTACCAAGAGTCTGCCACCGAGGACATTTTCTTCTGGTTTTCTATCACCAGACCGTCTTCTGCAAATCTAGATGTTTCTCCCTCTCATTCTGTGACCTGAGTCGTTACTGAATAAGCATTTTAGGATAACCCACGACTGCAGGTTGGTGATATTATTCTTCGTGGTTGTTCTCTATGTGCGTACCCTAATTTGCAACTTGTCTCTAATCCATTTTCCCTTCATGCACCTCCTCTATTCCATCCCCGTAGCTACACCATAGCAAGCTCTCAAGCAATTCTCAACAATTTTATGAAATTGAATTTGATTGTTGTTTGTGTGTCGCGACTTGGAGCTAGAGAGTGCGTCCTCCTTCACTCACATGTGAACCCTAATTTTCTCCCTACACATTTCGTCCGGTATATCTATTCACATATGTGAAGCTAAAAATTGCATGGTACATGCCCAATTCAAAGTACGTGATATCACCTTATTGTGAATCACTGGTATAGCGCCTTTAGAACCTCCAACAATCATAAACTACATTGTAAGACATAGATATTGTTGCGCTTTGATAAATCTCATTGACCGCTTCACCAACTCATTGAATCTTTGTTCAACGTTGAGTCTTTGAAGTATAAAGGAGGAGGCAATAATTGTATCAGAAGTTGGATGGAGCAACCCTGAGTTCTAGTTCACGTTGGAAGGAAAAGTCACGCACATGACCTTGTTAGAAGATACCCTACACTGTTGCTACGCATATTTTTTTTCGTTTGAAGATGGTTGGACAAATTCATTGTTAGCTGCGTCTTCCGGGGATGGAAGTGTGAAGACTGTATGCTATTGCTACTTATTGACATTGTTGAAGGCTATCTTTGTTGAGCTGCGTTGAAAGAGACGATGCAGCTGGTTGCAACGGGAACTATGGATGTGCTTTGATGAGTAAGAACATATGGAACATCTCTTTTCTGGATATGAAAAGTGAGACAAAGGACCGAGATGGCGCCTAAATCATTCCTTGTTATACTGGAGGATATTTGTGCGGTGGATTCCAAAGACAAAGAACAGACGGTGCAATTCATATATAAACAATCATCGTGATGAGAGATGAAACCATCCTTTAATTTATTAATCGTGGGATGAGAGGTGAAACCATTTTTTCATTTATTATTTTATTTGGTTTAAATTTCTTGCACTCTTTTGGACATACTTGCTTTCCATGGACTTGATAGAAAGATGCATAAATATCTAAAATATGGTGGGCACTCTTACGGGTTTCAATATTTATGTTAACATGTGTTAAGAATTGTAATTTTACCGGTTCACTATGTGTTATTGGTGCATTAATTAGTTAAGTCATTAGTTAATTAAGTATGACTAGGACACCTTGTTGTCCCATAGTATTTATTGTCCCATGGTATTTACCCATGGTGTTTGGTGTGATGTAATGCTATATAAGCTTATACTTAATAATAAGAAGGCAAGCCATTGCCCATTGTGTTTCTCCTCTTTTATCTGTGTTCCATATTTTAACATGGTATTAAAGCAAGTATTGTTGACATTCATCCAAAAGATTGGACAACGTTCCAGCATTGTTTAGATGAGATTGGAGAAGATCGTGGCTTGCAGAGATTGATCAAAGAAGAGCCCGTGTAGAAAAGGGTGGAGAAGATCTGGAGTTTCTATCCAGCTTCCAAGGATTTGAAGTCTGATGGATCGTTGATACCGAAGAAGAAACAACCAAGACGATCAAATCTTGAATATGATGGTAGAAGAGCTATTAGAAGAAATCAAAGAGGTAATAAATCTGTTAGCTTCAATAGGTTCATGGAAAACCTTTGATGGAGACGATTATGAATTATGGTCATTAAAAATAAGGAATCTGTTAAGGTCACAAGATCTGTGGCATCTTGTAAATGAAGAGGATCCTAGTGATCTAGAAGCATTTGAGAGTTTGACAGAGTATCAAAAAGAAAGAAGGCAAGTTGTTTCCTTAAGTATCATACAAAATAGTATAGATTATTCCATCTTTCATAACATTGCAGAAGTCTATACTCCAAAAGAAGCATGGGATATATTAAAAGTAGATTTTAGTGAAGAGGAACTTGATGTAGAAGAAGATGAAGCAGAGTTTAGTGAAGAGGAACCAATTGACTTTGCAAGCGACGCAAAGCACCAGGAATCCCAGAGTGAAGTGGAAGGCAGCCAAGAAGACTGTGTTTATGAGGCATCCAATGATCAAGTAAGCTCAACAAAGCTTGTTGATCTAGCTTTGTTTGTTGATGACAGTGAAAACAAACCTGTCAATGTAACAGTCCCCACTGACGTGAGTGGTAGTCTCTAAGAGAAAGAGACAGTTGAAAGTAGTAGTGATAGTCTCTCAGAGAAAGAGACAGTTGATAGTAGCAGTGATAGTCTTTTAGAGAAAGAGACAGTTGATAGTAGCATAGAAGTTGCACCAGTAGAGAGTTCATCAAAGAACAAGAAAATCAAAAGTTTGAGGGAGCTATATGAGCAGTCTCCCATTATTGATGAGCACCTACAGTATGCTTTGTTTCAGTTTTTGAGAAAGCAGTGAAGGATGCACAGTGGATACCAGGTGTAACAGTTAATGATGATGTAGCTTCCATTGAAACAACAAAAGAGGAAGTTGAGGAAGATGAGGAACACGAAGAAGTAAATTCTCTCCAAGAAGAGCTGAAACTCATTGAAACAAAAGAAGAGGAAGATGTGAATACTCTCCAAGAAGAGCTGAAATATATTCATGTTTTTTCTGAATTTTTTTTTGAGTGTGCAGGTAAAATGGACAACAACATACAATATGTTGAAACAAAAGAAGAAGAAGAAGACTCACACTATATTCCAGCACCAATGAAAAGCAATAAAACTGTTTATTGTGCAAAAGTCAAAGAAGACATTGAGGAACACCTACTTAGCATCAAGTTCAAGAAGACAAAGAAGAAGCAATCCAAGTATACACCAAGGAAGAAAGTAAAGCTTGAGTTTATTTGAATGAAATGTATGCCTAGCTGAGACATAGACGAGTAGGAACAACACTTAGGCATTGATAGTGTTGAATATTGTCCCTGTTGAGATTAAGGGGGTATGTTAAGAATTGTAATCTCACTAGTCCACTATCTCTTGCATTAATTAGTTAGTTAAGTATGACTAGGACACCTTGTTGTCCCATAGTATTTACTGTCCCATGGTATTTACCCATGGTTTTTGGTGTGATGCAATTCTATATAAGCTTATGCTTAATAAAGAGAAGGAAATCCATTTCCCATTGTGTTTTTCCTCTTTTATCTGTGTTCCATATTTTAACAACATGGTGGTTGAGAACATTACAAAGAATGTTTTGCATAACATTTATAAGCATGCCTGTCTGATATTAGAATGTGAAGAAGAAATTCAAAACCGAGTTTATGTTTTTCAATACATACTCACAAAGGGAGAGAGTTGCAATGTGTTTTGGGTCTGTGTAACTTAGCCCGAGAGGACATGTTCTTGTTCAAATTTGTGATATGTGTATACATTCAAAACTATGATTTGAGCTTATGCCTAGAGAGAATCCGCACACCCACATCAATTCGAGTTCATTCCCTAGTCTTCACATCAATAGTTATACGAAATTGATGCGAGTTACGTCATTGATTTCTCACTGTTCTGCGTGAAGTATGGTGAACCCGACGAGAATTGCGACTGCATATGGAGTCACAATGACTGCTGCATATTGATGCGAGTTACATTTGAGTTTCCATGTATTGGTGGTGCCTCCACGGTGAATTTTTGTGAAGATGTGGAGAAGGAATGTCTATGAAAATAAAAGAGTTGCATGAACACTTTGTGAATACCTTCATTAAGTGTAGTTAAACATGGAAGACACCTCGTGACTATGAATTCATGCCATTGTTTTGGAGATTGAATGTGGAGTGTGGTGTGCCAACGTGAAATACTTTGAAGTGAAGATGGTTTGCTGCTTTAGGTGAAATATTAGCTTGCTCTCTTTTGTGAATGACCTCTATCCAATATCTGCTATGATACGGAAACCATTCTGCAATTGATACACAGTTTGAGGAGACCATTTTGAAATGGCTCATTGATAAGTAGTGGCTCCAACCCTAAGGAGTCACTACTTATCCACTACTTATCCACCTCTGATCATTGCTCTCTGATTTTCAACAAGGGATGCTTGAGCCAGTGTACAAATTCCTCTCCTCGAGAGTACCTCTAGTAAATTTGGAGACAACCTGAAATATGCAGGACCTCCCATCCAAGAATCCTTTCCCACCAACATTTTCCTCCAATCCCCAATCCTCCAAACCAACCACTTTCCAACAACCCCAAATGAATAAAACTAACCTTGACCAAAAAATTGATCGAATGGAAGAATTTTTGGTTGCTGCTCTAACCCATTCATCAATTGATTTATCATTAAGATATCTATCTCTGATTATACTACTCCACAATCCTATATCAGTCAAACAATGCCGAAGACACTTTTCTACTAGAGCCAACTTGAATTTATAAATGTTCATAAAACCCCAACCCCTCGCCATCTTGGGATGAGCCAACCTATCCCACTAGACAAAATGAACTCTTTCTTGTCAGTCCACATAAAATTGAAACATTTATGTCTTATTTTATCCATAATGAATTTGGGTACCTTGACCAAGTATAACCAATATACATGGATGTAGTCCAATATAGATTTAATCAAAACTATTTTGGCCGTTAGATATAGCCATCTAAAGCACCAATTGTCAATCCTTTTCTCTACTTTCCAAATCAACCAATACCAATCCTCCTTTTTGAAGTTATTAGGTTTCAGTGGGTAACCCAAATACCTCATTCCTTCCTCCAAATTTGACATCTGATAGGGAAGAAGATCCTTCATTTGGCAACAAATTGGAGGACATATCCCATTTTGCAAAAACCTTGACTTCTTCGCGTTGACCACCATGCTTGAGGCTTTCCAAAAAAGGTTCAATATAGACTGATACTAAGCCTATTCTTGCACAAAATATTCTCTGAAAAGGATCACATAATCCACAAATAAATAATGTGATAAATCATGATTTCCAGATACTTTAACCCCTGGAAGCAAACCTTCTAACCCCTTCTTTGTAATCCAGAGGGTTATACCTTCAAACAACAACAAGAAAACTAAGGGAGATAGAGGGAATCCATGCCTTATACCTCTATGACTATAAAAATTATGTGGGGGACTCATTCACTAGAACTACAAAATTAACAGAGGTCACATAAGCCATAACCCATTTCGTGACCTCAATCCCCAAACCAATCTACAGGAGAATTAATCTCAAATAGTCCTAATCCACATGGTCGTAGGCCTTGACCATATCTAATTTCAAGAGAACTAATTCTAATTTCCTTACCTTGATAGAGTACATTCCTTCTTAAGCCACTCCAATTACAACCATGATCTGTCTATTGTGGAGAAACCCAAATTGTTCTCTCGATATATGCTTCAACATATGTGATTTGATTGACTTGAAGCTATAATTTTTGCTATTAATTTGTTGACCAGGTTATAGAGGTAAATGGACCTAAACTCATTGAAAGAAGAATGCCTATAATTTTTGGGTATCAAGGCCAAGAAAGTCAAATTTATAGCACAAATAACTCTGCCCATGGTCCTGTACTCCTCCACCATAGCCAACAAATCATTCCCAACAATATAAAAAAAATGCACAAAGAATTCGATAGTCCAACCATTAGGCCCCAAAATTTTTTCCTTAGCAAGTATAGATAAAATAATTTTCATATCCTCTAATGACACCGCCCCACCCACCAATCCTCCTACTCTCCTCATCATAAAAAAAGGAGGGGAAGTTGCGAATAAATTCTCACCTTATGCCTGGTACATGGATTTGAAATGGGAAAATGACTCCTTTTATAGCTCCACTTGAGTTCTGCAAATCCCCCCATTGCAATCTTTGACCTACGAAATAGAATTTATTACTCTTCTCTCCTCCACAAATTTATGGAAATTTTTTGTATTACCATCACCTTGTGAAAACCATATATCCCTTCTCTTAAGCCTACATGATTCCTCCTTCACTAATAAAGGACAATATTTCCTAGATTCCAAGGCTCTGATGAGTCTCTATTTTCATCTTCAGTGAACACTCCATCCGAATTCCTATAGTAGAATCCCTTTATTTGATCTTCAATGTCCATCTTCCTGCAACTCCTTCTTTTTCTGCTCGTCCCACTTTGAAACCAACATTTTAAGTTCCTTTAAACCAGAGAGCACATGTTCCATAGAAGACCTACCTCTGTTCCTTCAATGGCCTACCAATTGTCACGAACCAACGCTATGAAATCTTCCTCAGCAGCTAGAGAGTGGTTGAACCCGAAGGGATATTTGTAGAGAACTTGAACAAATTCCAGTTGAAGCACAATTGGGAGATGGTTTCATAACTTAACAGTCTCGACACATGATCTATTTCTAAAAACCTTTTCCAATTTTGCCTCATCCACAAAAAAGCGATCAAGTCTTTTAAACATTTCCTCTTCTCTCTGTCTTCCATTTATCCTGTTGGGATGAGAGGGGATGGTATAATGCCAACAAGTACCACATCCGTAAAGGAGTGAGCAAAAAAGGAGGCCATCCTATTTCGGTGCACTGCGATCCCCCAATATTCTCTTTCATTTAGTAAAAGATTAAGATCGCCCCCAAGGATGAAGCTTGGATAAAAAAAAAAGATCATCTTCAAAGCAATCTGACTAGAAATCCTTTCGATACATGTGTGGACCATAATGATTTATAAGATTTAAAAGAATCCCTACATATCGAACCAAACCCATAAGAAACATACCTACATTAGAGAAAGAAGCTTCAAAATTTGCCTTCTTGATGGTGGTTACTCTCGGGCCTTAAGATAAAATATTACTCTAATTGATGTAAAATTTTATTCCTATACTTAAAAAGCTTAGAAAGAAGTGTTCCTAGGTCACCATATTTTGACATCTTGGAAGGTTAGGGAGATTTGTATTGTAGCAAAGATTATAAAAGTGCAATCTAATGTGAGTGTACGGAGGGCTCTCTAAGAGAAAGTGACTTTTATCCTCAATGCTCATAGTCTCATAGATATGGAAAATCCTTTCAACCCATGATGTTTTAGGAAATGTCCACTATCTCATTTCACTATGAAGCCCATGAGAGTTTGTTCTTATCTCGACTATATTAATTTTCTTCTTCGAACTAGTTAAAACATAGAGATACTTTTGATCTTCCAGATTAGGGTTAATGACCACCTTAATCTTAATTTTCTTTTAACCTTTGATTCTTTCTGGCCCCACATTTTCTCCTTAAAATTAGATGCGATAAGATTTTTAATGTTATTCATATTTTACAAAGTGACATTTTCATCAATCCCCCAATGGTTTAACCAAGCCATGACATATTTATACCAACATCTCTTGAGCCGTAGGTGGTCTTGAATGGATGTAAAAGTAATTTTAGGAAGTCTCTGGTCTCCCATGTTATTGATCATGTACTTGTAAATCGAGTACCTAGTCATAACGATGCTATTGATGGAGGGAAAACCCATTTCTAGTAGGAGAATAGGGTAGGGTGTAATGCTTTTAATTTTGAGGTTATACGTTATGAGACACTTATGGATTTGTTCATTTTTCTCTAGGATTCTCTATAGATGTTGCAACCCCAGACTTCAAAACCTTACAAGATAACAAGAGTGACGAGAGTTTCAAAAATGAACTTCTTTTTATCCCACATCACAAGGTTTGCTGATTTACGTTTGTTTTCAAGACCAAATTAAGCTTTCCACCCTCCATTAATCATTTTCTCAATGTTGTAGTTTTAGTTGAGCTTGTGATGAATATAAATTCCAAGATATTTGTAAGAAGACATTGCCTTCAAGTTTCTATTTTCATATGCAAAATTAGTGTTTAAGTGATCTTCTTGGATTTGATAATCATAACTTTTGTTTTGTCGGTGTTAACAATCATACCCATATTAGAGCAGAAATCCTCGATAATTCTTAATTGCTTATAAAGATCAAAGGGAAACCTTGCCAACAATATCACCAGCATAGAGAAGGAGGAGGATAACTATTCCAGCTATGGTCATGTCAGTGCACCCTGCTTCTTCTAAACAACCTTCTAGCTTATCGATGTATATGCCAAAAAGGGTAGGCTGGGGGAGGGGAAACCTTCAATCACCCTACAACTTTCTTAAATTTGGAAATAAAAGAACACTTAAATTCTTGCTAAAGGAAACCATTACTTCAAACGTAAAATTAGAGAAGCCTTAGGGATAGCTAAGCATCCTAGTAACCTAAACATAGATTGAGGCCTTGAGATTAGCAATGCCTGCTTCCCGTTATCAAGAAAGATTATACCTCATAATCTTGGTTTGTGCAAAATAGATACCCTCTAGGTTAGTAATGTTAGTCCTTTAAACCTTGAAGCCTTCTTCTTAGGATTTTCATTCATTGAAAATATTTCAAATAAATGATAACAATAACAATTATGTTATATGTTAATTTAGTTTTAGATTTTTAAGTAAATGTTTAATTAGAAATTTAATTAAATAAATAATTAATATAAAAGAAATTTAGTTAAAAAGTTTAATATTTAAATAAATAATTATTTCTTAGTTTTCTATGAAAAATCTAAAATTACACTTTGTTTTACCAAGTGTAATTATATAGTTGTATAATATAACATATAAAAATATAAATATTAGAATAATGTTGGAGTAGTTTTAAAGTAAATTTTTTATTAGACTTTATATTATATAGTTGTATAATATAACATATAAAAATATAAATATTAGAATAATGTCGGAGTAGTTTTAAAGTAAAATTTTTATTAGACTTTATATTATATAACTATATAGGATGAATATAAATTTCTCATGTACTTTAGAAAATTGTTTATATATACGTTTTCTTAGGAGCCCTTAGGGTTAGGATTTTGTTATTTAGCAGATTTTCTGGGTGTATGGTTTTTTCTTTCAACAATGAATATTAATAGATCTGAGATGCTATTTCTCAACTTGACTCATTTGTCTTGATGATGAAGCTTGATAAAGGTTCAAAACGACGACTTTCAAGGATCGCCCGAACAACTTACCTCAAGACATAGATTTTTTTAATTACTTTTCACAAAATTTTATTATATGAGAGGACATGGATTTTTTTAATTAGTTTTCATAATTTTTTATTTTATAAGCTGACATGAAATTTTTTAATTATTTTTCATAATTTCTTATTTTATGAGCCGACATGATTTTTTTAATTTTAATTTTTTCGTAATGTTATGTTGTAACGTTTCCTTACCTTATCTTATGTAACAACATCTCCTCATACTGAGATGTAGAGAACCTTACTCCTCTCGATGGAATTAGTGTTTTTTTTCATTATTGTTGGGCTACTTTACATATGAAAATATTTCCATCATTGCTTCTTGAAAAGATAGTTTATCTCATGCTTAACTACAACTCGTCATTTGTAATTCTTAATGTCAATGATCTAGTTCTAATTAAAAACCATGGACATGTATGGATCCATTTCAACATTATTGTGAGCCTTCATCTTGGACTTACCCCAGTGTGTTAATTCTATGTTTTGGACCTACAACCACTAAGGAAGCAACATGAAATTATATGTTTTGGCCCTTTATGAGCAACATTGTTCCATCAGATATTTTAGTGGAAGCAACATGAAATTATATGTATCATGGTCTTCCTAGTATGTGCCATCCCATAAAGCCAAGGTTTGACATTGTATACTGACTTGACTATTACATGAGCATGGGTATGCCCAGCTCATTTTGAAAGATTGTATATATGATCACCTTTCATTTATTTAAATGGTCATATTTTTTTCCAATTGAGTTTGTATATATTATCTCCTCATTTTATGATGCAACATTAAAGATTCTTTCTGAGTCCTGCAATAAAGATTCTCTCTGAGTCCTACAATAGAAGTCTCTCACCACAATCACAAAGAAGTTGCAACATTCAATGGAGTTCCAACTCACAAAGGAGTTCATCCTCTTGCTCCAACACAGAGCCACGCACAACTCTACTCACAACATTTGTCAAACAAACAACAAATAAAATAAATCACCACAAATATCTCGGATCATAAAATGAATAACACATAATCAAATAAAGTTTTATTGTTGTCCATTGAAAAATATTTTTAAACCTCTGCTGCATACACAGAGCCACACCTCGACTTATGTTCGCTCCACATACAATGTCAAAAACGTGAGAACCCATGTTGCTCACTAACCACACAAAATGGAGGCCTGAGCTTGGACCTGTATACCCATTATGGCCAGTGCGTCTCTTCCACTATAACGCTTCCAATTATCTCAGGAAGTTACTACAAACGTAAAAGACCCTCTTCCAAACCAAGGAGAGGAAAAATCCCTCTCCTTCACGGACAAGTAATTTAATATCTCACTATTGGAAGATGAAATGGTGGAAACAGTTCAATTACTCAGACAACGAATTGTTCCATTGCTGCATGTTTCTTAGATTGTGTTTGTAACTCCATTCCACACCCCTTATAAATCTCATCCAACACGGCTTGAATCTATTTCCTGTAACTATCATGTAGAGGCTTCATGTTCTTTGTACAGTCGCCCCAATTGAACACCACATTTCAATCTACTGGACATTATGGCCCTAATCTGTCTCATTATTTCCTCATTGCAATGAACAACCCACTTATTGGTCAACACATTGAACTCCGGGATTGTGAGCCACAAAACGATGCATTAATAAAAGTATGAAATCTACTTCCATAACAAGAATTGGCATCTACTGCAACATGTAGCAACTTTTGTAGTAATTTGTAATGATAAATTCACGAAAATACTGAAAACCAACAGCTATTTTAAGCTAACTATTGAAAATAAAGGAGAAATAAAGGAGACCTGCAGAATAACCCGTTACACCAGGGATGCTCCTGCATCCTTTTATCTCCCAAATTTTTTTAAATAGAAAGATATGATGTATTATAACTATACAATGCTCTCTTAAACTCACAAGCTATAGGGAATTTGTTATAATACCACTAATTTCCTCCACTTCTAAGAATAGCTATCAAATCACTTCAAACCACAGTTTATGGGATAATTTTTTTTTAGGAATTAGGAAAGGCCAATTATACATTATAATAATAGGTCAAATATCGATTTTACCATTTGAAAACTTTTGCATTGTTACTTTAATAAAAGTGCAATTAATTCCTTAATCATTTCATAGTCATGATTTGATCATTTGAAAATTTGTGCATTGATCCCATTAATAAGTGTGCAACTAATTCCTTAATTATTTTATACTCATGTAATAAATGTTGCAGCATGATTTTGGTTGGAGTAAGCTAAATATTTAATAATTTGCACCTATTTTTTGATATTTTTTTAGTCAAAATCAGACTGAAATTGTTGGACATGTAGTTTTAGGTTGTTGGAATTGCATAATTGGGGTGCCTATGGGTAACAGAGGGTGTTGAATCCATTTCTGCAATAAAAATTACAATTTGAATAATGATTATCAGAATTTTAGAAAAAATCAGATTGCCAAATTCTATAAAAAATCGCCTGAAAAGTACAAATCCTCTAACAAATTTAGCTTACTCCATTTTGACTGATTTAAAGGTCCATTCAATGCAATGCTCACTATAAAAAGGTTCACGGTCAAGCTATGCTCATACCAATTTGAGGGCCTTATTCATTATTAATGTTAATACATTCCCATTTTAGTATTTCAATTTTCAAATTCAATTTTAGATATATGAAAAAACTATAAATAAAAGGCTTCCATCCTCCATTTGATTAAATTCAATAATATCAAACTATTTTACAATAATTTCTTGCAAAAGGATTGTAACCCCTTATTCCAATTCTACTTTTGAATTGTTGTAATGCTAAAATTTCCACTATAAATAAAAGGCTTCCATCCTCTATTTTATTAAAAATAATATCAAATTATATTACAATAATTTCTCCGGGATTGTAACCACTTGTTCCAATCCTACTTTTGAGTTGTTGTAATGCTAAAATTTCCCTTGGCCATTTCATAAGAGTAAAAGTATGTTATTAAAATCACTTTGGAAAATAGGAAAGAAGTTCTATTTGAGAATCAAGAACCTTTCAAAGAGAAAGCGTTCGAAGCCATTCTCAATCACTAAATGAAATTCCAATTTTCTATATTGCTTTTTCATTGGTGAATACAAATATCTTGTTTTCATACCTTTAATAGCTTGCTATTTACTTGAATGCATTTTTCTTTAGTTATTTCATATATATTATATATATAATATAGAATACCATTATTTAATATTATTTAATAAAATTTAGTATATTGTTTGGTTCGTTGTCTTGCTTGTAAAACCATGCCGAGAGGGAAACCCACTTAGTTACTCCTTTTCCTCCTCGAAGTTCAATGGCTTATTAAACCCCTGTTTCTAGTTGCTATTAGTTATTAAATCCATTAAACTGCTGAGTAAACAACTTAAACTGATGGTGATGCCTCCTATCCCCATACCGATGGTGAACGATACATCCCCTGACAGAAGGACAAGGTTGAGGTCATACAGATCCGCCGCGTATCCTTAAAGTTTGAATCTAGCCATGTTTGGAGAGACATACATACCCGTATCCTTAAAGTCATCAACTTTGAATTGCAAATCTTTAAATTAAAATCATTATGAAAATATAAAGTAACATAAATTTATCTTAATTTTAAATTTGGATTGCAAATATGAATATCTTAATTTCAAATTTGAATAGCAAATATGAAACGAACAAATAAAGTAACATAAATTTATCTTAATTTTAAATTTGAATTGCAAATCCTTTTCATAGTGTAAAACGAGAAGAAAGATTTTATAAAATTCTTTCATTAAAATATAATATATATTTCTTGTCATATTTTATATAATTCTATGTTATTAAAATATAAATATATCTTCTTTTCATAATTTATTTATATTAATATTTATTTATAAATTTGAAAATATAATATATATTTCTTATCATATTTTATATCAATTAATTTTATAAAATTCCCATAAATATAATATATCTTCTTTCCATAATTTATATTAATATGCATAAAAGTGTTATAATCATTATTTTTTTAATGTTAAAAGGTGCTTTCAATCTTGAATAAATGTGTTAGTACTTATTATTATATTGATTTACAAAATGAAATAATAATTTTTTTTATGATTTAATTAGTAATACATTTTATAATATCATTTTTTTCTTCTTTATTATTATTATTTTAATTTTTAATTTTATTTATAAAAAAATTAATGAACAAAAAATTATCATACGGTTATAATGGTTTAGAATATGATATTTTTAGTCAAAGGAAGAAAGGAAATACGTTTTTGATGGGTGAATTCAATACTTGAATTTCGATTAACTAAACTACTCTTTTAAGCAATTATTCCAACTCTAATCCTCTTTGGTTAGACGAAGACCTTGCGCTAGCTAATAGGTACAAAAGAACTTCTGAAGATCTAGGTGAAAATTTATTCAGTTTTGAGCTGGTCAACCTTTGTAGTGCTCAAGATCTTATAATTTGCAACGATCTAATCAAATGATCAAATTCGAGCTAGATGACTTGTATTCACGGTCTTGGAAGTTGTGTGGTAGATTATATTATATCTGATATTTTTTTATAAAACGAAATAATAAATTGACATCTTCAACGACCATGAGTATGAATTTGATCATAGACCTTTACTTATACCTCTCAATCTTGTCATGAATAACGATCCCAAAGAGAAAAACAATAATGGCCAAAAGCACCCGATCTTCAATAAAAATAAAGTTGACCTTTTTCTTCATGATTTAAAAAATTATTTGTTTCCTTTATTTAGTATGAATAGTATAAAAAATATCTACCATACATCCCTCTTGTCGTTGATTACAAGTTCTTTATTGAAGTCCCAGGTGACAAGAGAGATAGTAGAACCAACCCTTGGCATGATCAAGAGTGCAGAGACACGAGAAAAGAAATTAAGCAAATGATTGTAGAATCACTAAAAGTGGACAAGATAAATCGATACAAAGCCCCATTTAAAAGAGAAAAAAAGGTACTATCTAAGTAAAAGGAAACAAAATATTTTACACCTCTCCAAGATGGATCCTAAGAAATTCTAGAGACAAATTCCAACTCGCAAAACAAAAGAAGATAATAAGATTATTTTGAAGGACTAGAATTCATATCTTAAAAAACTTTAGAAATCCCCGGCTATTAGAGATAACATTTAAACTCTTATAACAACGAAATAAGTTTTCTCGTTAGAAGACATAGAGTTCGGGGTTAATTGCTAGCAAATGGAAAAGCCAAAGACATTGAAGGTTACCAAGCAGAAATATTAAAAATGGGAGGGCATGTTCTCATCCTGCACATACACATACTCTTCAATCTGGTGGTCAATCAAGGTTTCCCTACACCTTGCACTCAAAGCCGCATTATTCCTATTTTCAAAAGTGACAATAAAAATAACCCCTCTAATTATCAGACCATTATGATTATCCCTCTCTTAACTAAGTTATACGGTATTATCTTAGAAAATGAGATCAATGAATTTCTAGAAGTGGAAGGTAAGTGGGCTAAAGTCCATGTAGGTTTTAGAAGACATCACTCAACCATGGACCACCTCGTTACGCTTAGGATAATTGTGGGGGAATGTCGTAATAACAAGTCTGATATGTTTTGTTGCTTTTTGAACTCTATAAAAGCTTTTGATATGGTTCCTAAAAACAACCTATGGAATATGTTAGAGGATTTTAAGGTTCCTTTTGAGTTAAAATCTACTGCGATAAGGTTATACGAAAAATTTCATTGCCAAGTTTAAGAACATTGAGGGGTGTTCGACGGATATAAAATGTAATATTGGAGTTAAGAAAGGCTACCCCGTCTCCCCTACCCTTTTCAGCATTTGCATTGATAATCTAGAAGGTTGTTTAGAAGAAGTAGGTTACGCCGACATGATAATAGTTGGGATAGTTATCATACTCTTACTTTATGCTGATTATATTGTTCTTCCAAGAAAGACACATACGCTAATTTTATATATAATAATGGAAAACTGGAGGAACTAACTTCTTAAAAATATCTTGGAATTGATATTCATCACAAGCTCAACTAGAAATATAGCATTGAGAAAAGGATTAACGGAGGGTGGAAAGCTTATTTTGGTCTTCATGAAAACAATTGTAAATCAGCCAACCTAGTCATGTGGGATAAAAGGAAGTTCCTCTTTGAAACTCTTTTCATTCTCGTTATCTTATACGACTGTGAAGTATGGGGTTGCAACATTTCTAGAGAATCTTGGAGAAATATTGAGCGAATCCAAAAGCGTTTTATAACTTATAACCTCAAAATTAAAAGCAATATGCCTATCCCATTCTCCTCATAGAAGTAAGTATTTACCCCATCGTGAGCATGGTTATGACTATGTACATGATGTAAAAGCATAGGATAAATAACATGAGAGACGAGAAACTTCCTAAAATTGATTTAAAATCAAGTCAATACCACCTGCACCTCAAGCGGGGTTGGTGTAAATATACCATGGCTTGGTTAAACCATTGGGGCATTGACGGAAAATAACACTTTCCAAAATATCAATAATGTCAAAAATATTATTACATCTAATTTTAAGGAGAAAATGTGATGCACAAAAATATTTAGAGGTTAAAATAAAATTAAGATACTATAAAGAGGTCAATAAGCCTAATCTGGAAGATCATAATTATATTTGGGTATTAACTAGATCAAAAAAGAAAATTAATATAACCAACATAAGAACGAACCCTCATGAGCTCCATAGTGAAATAGAGCATTGATCAAATCCTAAAACACCATGGGCCGAAAGGATTTTCCATCTTTGTGAGTCTATTTAACTGTTGAGGATGAAAATCACTTTCTCCTAGGGTGCCCTGTTTACACCCACATTAGAAGATCTCAGTTTCATAGTATTTTCTACAATACAAACCTTTCTAACCTCCGAACTTACCAAAACTATACTGAGCTACGAAAGCTTCTCTTCAAGCTTTTTGAGCATATGAATAAAATTTAAAGTAAACCAAATAATTCCCTTCTTTCTTCTTAATAAGGTCCGATAGACCAAAGTTGGTCTCAGACATTAATTATCATCATCATCATCATAATCCACCTAATGATAAATATATATGAGATAACAATTTTCTATATTCATTATTAAATAATTACAAAAAATAATAATATTTTATAGTTGATCTAACAATCAATTCCAATAAAAATAAATTAGATAATTATGGTTCAGTTTAATTATCTTTTGTCAATCTAGTGTAGATAGAGTAGTTGGGAGGAATGTTATTATACTCCCCACTCAAGTTCAAATCTCACTATACAACATGTTATGTAAGTGGTACTTAACCCAGGTTTCCTTGATTCTTCATAATATTAATAATCCATATTTTCCATGTAAAAATAAGAAAGAAAGAAATAAATTAGATAACATTTTCTCATATTCATTATTAACTCTTTTATAACTCGGGTTCTTATCCACTAAAAACAAAAAACAAAAAAACTTTATATTAATTAGAAAAAAATAGTTTACATCAAATGTCGATTAAAAAATGAAATAATAAGAGTAATACTATTTTAGTATCCCATTAATAATAAAATAAAAAATACATGAAATAACATCCTTCATATTAATATGTCATAGTTTATCTAACAATAAAATCCAATAAAAATAAATTAGATAATAATTATGTTTCGTTCTAATTATTTTTTAATCTAAATAGAATATATATGTTATGTAACTTTTGTTGGTTCTTTAATCTAAATAGAATATATATGTTATGTAATTTTTGTTGGTGCTTTTGTGTCTAAGATCAAAGTAATAAAGGTCGGAGGTTCAATTCTCTGGGTCTTTAGGGTTAGGCTTCTAGCCCCTTTAAGTGCTCCTCGAGAATTGTTAAGGTGAAGGTGACGAGCCTTCTATCTTCCGAGGCTGTGAACCACATTAAAAAAAAGAATAGATATGTCATATATGAAACATTTGTTATGTTGATTAATAAAATGAAGTAACAAAAATTAATAATATTTTATGATCTATTTAATGATCAAACTAATATAGATAAATTAAATAACATTTTCTTATATTCATTATTAACTTTTTGAGAATGTACGTTCTTATCTACTAAAAAAATTTAATAACAAAAAAATTGTTGAAAACCTAATCCTTGATGTTAGGAATATTATTAAGTTATTATCTCTTTATTCACATGAAAAAAAGACCAAGAGTCATAAGTAAATAGGAAAATAGTAAAAGTAAAAAAAGTCCAAGAAATCACTTGGAATTGGAATGGTCATTCTCAATTACTAATATGTACATTGTATTAATATATACATTGATTAATGATAATTTCTTGTTTAACACCTGTCTTTTCTATCTTGTTCATTAATTGTTTATCTCCTAGCGTTGGTATCCCTAACGGTGGTATCAGAGCTGATTCTAAGCCTTGGCCTATGCCATAACTCCTGGCCATAACACTTGCATGAGATTGTCCTTTTTAGACCTCCATTATGTCGATCATTAGTGCCAGACGTGCACCCACCTTCCAGTTCTATCATACATCTACGAAACGTTTTTGCTAACCCAATCTAATTTCTACAAGCGCTTCTAATTTATGCTCCAACCTTGTTATTTCTGTGGTGAGAATAACTGTGGTATTCTGCGCTCCTCCAGCCACGCGCCATTCTATCCTTTGCTTGCTCTATCGGCTCCCTGCCAATATTCTCTACCAACAGTCTGAGGACATTTTCTTCTGGTTTTCTTTCACGAGACCGTCTTCTGCAAATCTAGATATTTCTCCCTCTCATTCCGTGACCTGAGTACAGGCATTTTAGAATAACCCAAGACTTCAGGTTGGTGATATCATTATGCGTGGTTTTTCTCTATGTGCGTAGCCTAATTTGCAACTTGTCTCTGATCCATTTTCCCTTCGTGCACCTCCTCTATTCCATCCGCGTAGCAACACCATAGCAAGCTCTCAAGCAATTCTCAACAATTTTATGAATTTGAATTTGGTTGTTGTTTGTGTGTCGCGACTTGGAGCTAGAGACTGCGTCCTCCTTCACTCACATGTGAACCCTAATTTTCTCCCTACACATTTCCTACGGTATATCTATTCACATATGTGAACCTAAAAATTGCATGGTACAGGCCCAATTCAAAGTGCGTGATATCACCTTATTGTGAATCACTGGTATAGCGCCTTTAGAACTTCCCAACAATCATAAACTACATTGTAAGACTCAGATATTGTTGCGCTTTGATAAATCTCATTGACCGCTTCACCAACTCATTGAAGCTTTGTTCAACGTTGAGTCTTTCAAGTAGAAAGGAGGAGGCAAAGGCGTCAATTATTTCAAGTTGTAAGAATTTATAGTTTGTTTGGCGATTAGTTGGAAAAAAAATACATTAGTTATAGAAATAATATAGTGGTTGCAGAAATAGCATAGTGTCTGCACAAATTTATATTGCCCGCAGAAATAGTATAAAGTGTGCAGAAAAGAAAATCTGATTGAATTGTAAATAAGGTAGCAGATACCTAGACTTGCACCTTTGATCTGTCTCCCCAAAATTGCTAATTTGTAGGCATTGTGAGAAAACTTTGCAAAAGATTATTGTGAAGATTCGGAATTGGTTTGGATTCAAGCAAGTATGTAGTTGTTTCTACAACTTCTCCAAAAGAAGAAGTTGCATTGGAAGAAAGTTGAATTTCAATGTACGTGGGTGCATTCTCAGCTGAGACCGACACCCTTTAATTTTTGAGTTTGAATATGCCAAGTCTTGTTTGTAAATGGTGGAGTTGCAAGAATCCCTCAACTTATTGATCAAGTCAATTTTGGACCTACCTAGATAAGGAGCCTTCACACAATCCTCATAATGTCTCAAATGAAAGAAATATTAGAGTTGTTGAACACTCTAATACTTACTACTGTAGACAACTCAATCACAATCAACAAAGAAACTCTCCAAACTGTTATCACTCATTTGCAGGATTCAAAATCCAAAGAGGATGATGTACAACAAATGAATCAACATTTTGAACTAGTGTTTGTTCAGAACAACCCTCTCTTCGAAGATGATTCCAATCAGTTTCAAGCACACACTGAAATAATGTCAGAATATGTACAACATGTTTATATTTGCAGATGCCAACATTGTTATCGAGTTGGCCATATGAAAGATTAGTATTTTGATCTTCATTCTTGTCAAGATTGTGGAAAGTGTAACCATTGTTTAGATAGATGTTCGACACTAAATAAACCTGCAAGATTGAAAATTGTAGTAGAAAATTTTACTACCTCTCTTGTACCCGATAGAGGGGAACATTATGTCAGGCTTCAAGTTTCGAAGCCTTCTCATTCAGACAATAAGCAGTCATGGCCTTCCTCAAGCAATCCATAACAAGTGAGCATGAGCCATAACTAGTTTCATAGGCTAGATTTAGAGATGTAGCAAGAAGAGAGAAGAGAGCCATGATCCATAGTATTCATGCGTTTGTGGTATTTTGTGTCTATTTCTGACACTCATAACCACCATGAGACTTTCCACTCCTCATGTTGTTACTGACAGGGGGTAATGACAGATTGTCAAAAGCAATCAAGTGAGAACAAGTGAGCGAGAATAAACGATAATGGGTTTGTGCATGAAGTTGAGGGACCCTTTAGGTGCAATTCTGCACCTAAATATGCATGTTTTTCATCGCTCTCTACAGCATGACATACATGACCATTATTTACGAAATTTTAGGCATAGATAGAATTTTTTATGTCGATACCAAATATGTAATTTAAAAAAAAAATATTGAGATTTTCTATTTATTTCCTAATTTTCTTGTTTCATTGCTCCGTTGGTCAAAAAACATACTGTTAGTGTTTATTCCGTAACTTTTTCATTTCACAACTTAAAAAAAAATTGTATGTTGCACTAGAATACACAGACCTCTACATACTATAAAAAATCCAAGTCGAAATAACTGCATTAAGACCTTCAAAGGTTGCACTCACATTTGACGTATCTCTCTCGAGGTTTGATCACTTACATAATTAAAAAAAAATTAAAAATTGAACATTTAATTTTGGAAAAATAATGTTGTATTAGTGCTACGGGTTTTATACATGTCTACCATTTTTTGTATCCTAAAACCATCATTTAGGAATTGAAAGGCTGCACCCACAAAAACATATACCTTATCATTTGCCAAAAAAATAAAAAGTGACGGTTAGAAAACATGAAATTTGACATAGTTATGTAAATTTTCAATACTTAAAACTTATATATTCGGAAACATGACTCAATTTACTACGTTTCATCTTTTTTACTCGATGCAAGATACCTTGTGTAAGGATGTCAAAAAAACCAAGTAAGTTGATGGATGCTTGATTTTTCATTTTTTCATTGCATCTAACGTGCCAAAAGTGACCCTTATTAGCTTGCACATGCCCTAATGAAAATATTTAGAGCCATGTTCGACTGAGCTCGTGTTGGTTTGTAATCATCCTAAAAACAACGATTTTGAGAGCACCTTCTATCAGTAGAATCCACCAACTTCTAGCTAAATTACTTGCAAATAATTGTCAAGTTGGAAATGTTCAGTAGTTGGTAGTTGTTCACTTCATGTTTTCAGCTCTATTTTGGTTTGTGGTCAACCCAAAACCACCATTTTCGAGAGAACCACTGAGCCTTCATGCCAAGTTCCAGAGAACCTCTGAGTGAGAGTTGTCGCCTATTTACAGAGTTTGTGGTCAGTCTTAAACCACCCACATAGTAGAAGACATCAACTTTTGCTAGCCCTTCTGGCTTTTAGTCAGCCAAAACCACCACTTCAGAGAGCACTTGTATTTAGTAGGATATATTAGATTTTGCTCACTTGCTTGGCAAAGTCAGAATGTCAAGTTGAAAATGATTAGTATTTTCCAATTGTCCCCTTCGAGTTATTCAACTCTCTTTTCTTGGACCCACACACACCCCTTCGTATTAAGTGGGGAATTGTTGGGAACTTAATCCTAGGTGTTAGGATTATTATTACATTGTTATCTCCCTATTCATGTGATAAAAATACCTAGAGTAATAGATAAATAGGAAAAGTAAAAAAGAGTCCAAGAAACCACTTGGAATACGAAACTAAGAGTCATTCTCATGTATTAATATGTACACTAGTTAATGAGAATTTTGTGCTTAACACTATTTTTTTGTCTTATTCATTGAATGTTTAACTACCTAGTATTAACGCACTGTCAAAAAAACTTTATAATATATCTAATAATCAAATCAAAGAAACACAAATTAAATCTTATAAATTTAATTATATTTAAGTTTAATTGTATTAAAAAGCACTTTCAATTTGAGTAAATGTATCTTTTTCCATCAAATTGAGTAAATGTATCTTATATGTATTACTTATTATATTAATTAAAGAATCAAATAATAAAAATAATGCTATTTCATTATCCATCAAATTAAAGAAAATTATATTAGATTATATATTTCCATTTTCATATTAACTCTTTCATACCTTCTCATATCACTATCAATGGATATAAGAATCAAATAACAAAAAGTAATAATGCCATATTCATATTAACTCTTTCAAATCTTCTCATATCATTATCATTAGATAAACAAATCAAATAACAAAATGTAATAATACTTTAAATGGATTAATTGATTTAGTTATTAATTCAAAGAAAAATAAATGATAACATATTTTAATGAGATAATATTTTTCTATCTTTATTGTATTTTTTTTTATAATTTAATTTTATTCATTAAAAATTCAAATAAAAAATATTTCATAATAATCAAATAAAAATAAAGTAAATAATATTTTTCTATCTTCATTATTAATATTTGTATCTTTTATTATCAATATTTTTTTAACAAATTTAATAATTAATTTTAAATTAAATTAAATTTTAATCTTAATATTATTAAGAATCTCATTTCATAAAAATATAATATATATTTTATAATTTATACTAATATATATTTATTTTTACACAAAAATCTATTAAAAGATTTGCACATAAAGGTCAAATCTTGATTTAAATTTTCAAGAGTTTAAATTCCACACCTCATTAAAAGCTTCACAACCACACCTAGTATTTAAAAGTTTAAAGTCCAATCTTCATTAAGAGTTCTACACAAAAACTTTTTAAAAAAATTTGGAGATAAAAGACAAAATCTTAATGATTTAAGTTTTTAAAAGTTTAAATTCCACACCTCATTAAAAGCTTCACAACCACACTTAGTGTTTAGAAATTTAAGGTCCAATCTTCATTAAGAGTTCCACACAAAAACTTTTTTAAAAAATTGGAAATAAAAAACAAAATCTTAATGATTTAAGTGTTTAAAAATTTAAAGTCCATTAAGAACTCCACAACAAAAACCTTTTAAAAGATTTGAAGATAAAAGACAAAATGTTAATGATTAAGTGTTTAAAAATTTAAAGTCGAATCTTCATCAAAAGCTCCGCTAGAAAAACCTTTTAAAATATTTGGACATAAAAGACAACATGTTAATAATTTAAGTGTTTAAAAGTTTAATTCACGATGACGATAATGATGACTGAGATCAAATCAATCTATCGAATTTTAAGAAGATTATTTAGATTGTTGTAAAATTTTATTTCTATGTTCAAAATGATTAGAGAGAAGCATTCCTAGGTTAGCATATGTTTGATACGTTAGAAGGTTAGGGAGGTTTGTATTGTAACAAATATTATGATGCTGCGATTTAATGTGGGGTGTACGCAAGAAAATCTAAGAGAAAATGACTTTCATCCTCAATGCTTGTAGTCACACAAAGATGGAAAATCATTTCCTCCCATGGTGTTTTAGGAATCATTGAGAATCCTATTTCATGATGAAGCTCATGAGAGTTCGTTCTTATCTTGGCCATATTAATTTTCTTCTTTGAACTAGTTAACACAAAGAGAGAATTTTGATCTTCTATATTAGGGTTAATGACCTCCTTATAGTATCTCAATTTTATTTTAACCTCTAACTCTTTCTCGCCCCACATTTTCTCTTTAAACTTAGATGTGATAATATTTTTAATGTTATTGATATCTTGCAAAGTGACATTTTCGTCAATCCCCCAATGGTTTAACCAAGCCATGGTGTCTTTATACCAATCTCTCTTGAGCCAAAGTTGGTCTTGCCTAGATTTTAAAGAAATTTTAGGAAGTCTCTCGTATCCCTTGTTATTTATCATGTACTTGTACATCAGGTACCTAGCCATAACGATGATATCAATGGGGGGAAGATCCACTTCTAGAAGGAGAATAGGGTAGGGTGTATTGCTTTTTAATTTTGAGGTTATACATTATGAAATCCTTTAGATTTGCTCAATATTTCTCTAGAATTTTCTAGAGATGATTGAACCCCAAACTTCACAACCGTACATGATAATGAGAATGTCATGTACCCAGTGTTCTCACGATGCCATTGGGGTTGTAGAATACCTAAATTATTAACCGAAAACACCTTTGATATTTCATTTTGTATTTCCATTGTTTAAATTAAATATTTAGAACGAGATTAAATGCATAAATGGTTACTTATAATTTATATATGCAGATACGAAGTTATTGTAGACAATTTAAACATGAATGCGGTCACATAATGCCAATAATTCCATGCAATTAAATCATTACATAACAATAATTACGTTAAGCACAAATCAGAGATAAACACAACACATTTTATAAACAAGTGAATACTTATATGAAAATATAAACCAACTAACTATAGAACAAGGACATTCCTCCTAATCGTAGGCTATGTGAATCCATATCTTTCTTTGACAGACCACCCTTAAGATCGGGCTATTAAACCACAATAAGGTACCGTGTTTTCCTTCTACATCTATCCTAATCCACTAGTACTCCTTCCCCTTTATCCTGCATAACCCAAGGAATGGGGATCCCTCCTCTAAGTAAAATGTGCCTTAGGTTTCTTACCCCAATTCCCTTCTAGGTATCTAGTACATGACGATCAGGAACTCTCAATTCCAGGACTCTATGGAATTCCACTGTTCTCAATATGGCTCCAGTCAACAGTACAAGTGATGGCGATATGGGTGAGGGTGGTTCAAATATGAAAATAACTAATGGCTCAATCATGGGAGAATGATGGTCAATGGACTAGTTCTCAATAATTATACTCATATTGAGAACTAACCAAGTGGCATGAAGGATGATAGGAACTAGACAAATGAAATACATGAGGTTGGACACCATTTTCCCCTCTAATCCCAAGCTTAGGGTAATTAACCCAAGATTATGGTTAATGAATCTTTATAAAAAGCGATTAAGAAAAATTAGGATAAAATGAATAATAAGGATAATGGCTGAACTCCTAAGTCACTAGGGTCATCTCCCTTTTAACCCCCTTCTCACTCTCTCTCTTGTGGAATTATAGTTCTCTGTCTCTTCTTTGTCCTTTAGTCTACAATACTAATGGATTTTAAATTAAAACGTGAAAATGTACATAATTACATAATTTGGTCATGTTGGACCATTCATATCCAGCTTGTAGCCATTTCATCCATATTTAAATATTTACATACTCGGGTCAAACAACTTGTAGCCATTTCATCAATATTAACATATTTACATATTGGGGTAAAAAACGGGTGTTATAGGGAGTGAAAAGAGTTTCACAAAGAAATTTCTTTTTATCCCACATCACAAGGTTTGTTGATATACATTTTTTTTCTAGACCAAAATAAGCTTTCTTCCCTCCATTAATCCTTTTCTGAATTCTATAGTTCCAGTTGAACTTGTGATGAATATCAATTCCAAGATATTTGTAGGAAGACACTTCCTCCAAGTTGCTATTGTCATACTCAAAATTAGCGTGTGAGCTTCTTGGATTTGATAGTCATAAATTTTGTTTTTTCGGTGTTAACAGTCATATCCATATTAGAGAAATAATCCTTGAGAATTCTTAATTGCTTATCAAGATCAAAGGAGAACCTTCCATTAGAAGGAGGAGGATGACTATACCAACTAAGGTCGTGCCAACACATTCTGCTTCTTGTAAACAACCTTTAATCTTATCGACGTAAATGCAGAAAAGGGCAGAGGAGAGGGGGGAACCTTGCTTAACTCCAATGTTACGGTTAATATCTTCTGAACACCCCTCATTAGTCTTAAATTTTTCAACGATAGTCTCGTACAACCTTATCACAACAACTCTCAACTCAAAAGGAACCTTTAGCTGTTCTAAGATCTATTCCAAAATTAATTTCTAGCCGTTGCATCAAAATATTTCCTAAAGTCCACAAAGCAACACAAGAGATTGGATTTACTATTACGACATTCCTCCGCAATGATCCTAAGTGTAACAAGGTGGTCTGTATTAGAGTGTTGTTTTCTAAATCCCGTCTGACCTTTAGCTCGCTTACCTTCACTTTCGAGCAATACACTTATTTTTTGTCTATAATGATACCATAAAGCATAGCTAAGATAGTGCTAATCATAACGGTTTTATAATTAGAGGGGTTATTTTTATCGCCACTTTTAAAGATAGGAATAAAGAGGCTCTAAGTCCAAGGATTAGTGAAACCTTGCTTGACCACTAAATTGGAGAGTTTTTGGATGTGAAGAATGAATACCGGCCTACCAAGTTTTAGATTGCTGCTTGGTATCCTTCAATGTCCTTAGCTTTTCCATTTACAAGGCATTTAACCTCAAAACTAATGTATCCTAAAGAGAAAAATTCTTATGCTATAAGGGGGGTTTGAATCTTATCATCGACATCCAATAATTTAAAAGTTAAAATAACTAAGAAAGAGGAAATATTTAAAAAATAAGGAAGACACAATATTTAAAAGTTGAAATATATTAATGTTTAAAAGGTTTAAAAGTTGAAATAAATTTATGTTAAATTCTCTTTAAAATTTTTAAAAGCTAAAATAAATTTATGTTAATTTTTTATTATAAATTTAATATTTATTTTTATTAATATTATAATAATATTTTTTGATTCAAATTTCGCTAGCTCATTTGGTTAAAGTGTGAGTCTCGTCAGCAGGGCAACCCTGGGTTCAATTCCCTTTAAGGGCGAGCTAGTTGGGAGGAGACACTTAAAATCCAACTAGTTGAAGGTTGGTGTGGCCCAGGATGAATGTGATCCCAAGGTGAATTTGATGGCTTAAATACCCCAAGATCATAATTTCTTAGACCAAATACCACTCCCATAAATCTAGAAAATTCTAACCATTTTTTTTTTTTTTTTCTTAAAAAGTATTTTCTCTATTAATGTTATTAATGATTTACCATATTCAACGTTAAATTAAATAAAAATAATAATATTTACATTGAAAAAAAATCACATCAACTAAGTCAACATACTTTAGGATAATCTCAATAAGGAAATAGATTTCCTCATACCATCAAAAGATTTACATGAAAAATGAATATCGCAGTGAATTGAATATTTAATGGTTTTGTGTATCTATATCTAGACTATTGTGCATCTATTATAATGAGACCACTTAGTGCATTGTTCTTGAAATTTGTCCCTTTTATTTAAAAAAAATGCTTTTCTTGGTGCATATTATAAAATATAATGCACCAATGTTTTTTGTTTTTTAAGTGTATTGCTTTAATCAATCCAATGGTTTAAAGAATTATATTATATATAAAATGCAACAAGTTCTTTTTAGAGAAATCAACGAGATTTGTGAACTAGAAATAGAAAAAATAGAAAATAATAAAAATAATCACCTAAAAAGTATTATTTATAAATATGTGTTTTCTATAAAATATATATACTACTAAAAAATTACTAACGCCTATAGCTATTTTCGTAACAATATAAAAAAAAATAAAAAAAATAGAATATTTTATTTGTAAGGAAGATTATGAAAATTAGAAACCATCTTAACAGCAATATGCATTAAAGCTTATGTAATAATTGATTTTTTCTTTTATATATATTCAATTTAATTATTGCATGAAATATAAATTGTCATTTTTTTTTGGCATAAAATTAAATAAAATTGAATCCATTCAATAAATAAGACAAGATCATAAGAAATAAAATAATTAAAATGACAATGTTTGTGGCTATAGCTCTTGTTTTCCTTACTTAAGATTTCTTATTTATTGTGAGTTTCATATTTTAATTAATTTACAATCATCCTTGAATGTCTTCTAACATATGTTAAAAGATAAAGAAGAGTAACCCAAAGAATTGATTAACATTGGGATAAGTATGGGTTATGAGCATATATTGCATTATCAAAAGTTAATTGTGTAATTTGTAAGTAGTTATATTATCAATAGTATTCTTAAGGAGAAGGAATCTTGAGTGTAGGGGAGTGATCCTATACTTTCTTCATAAAATCCCAGATGAAGCTACATTTGATAAATGTTGCTTGTTGAACTACTGGAAGCAAAAGGAGTGTCATTGAACTCTTATTGGGGATTGCAGTTTAAATATGTATGTTTATTGTTCAATTCTAAGGCATCAACAAGAAAAGTGTTACAGTATGGTACATGGAGCATTGTTGTCTCTTTGGTGTATGTACAGTCCTGGAGGGAAAAATTTAACTTAGAGGATCGAGGACAAGCTCACTACCCTTTATGGATGGAATTTCCTTCTCTTCCAGTAGACCTACAACCTTTTGTGGACTTGTTTTCTAATAGGTTTGGAAAATGGTTGATCCTAAATGGAAGATGTAATTAATTTCAAGGTATCCTTAGAGTGTGTGTAGAAGTTGATCTAAAAAATATATCCTCGGTTTATTTTAGTTATGATAGTGAATGGGGTTCGTCAATAGAAAGTGTGCTATCTAAATCTTCCTAATGCTTGTTTTTCCCATCAAGCTCAGGATCACCTTCTTCGTGAATTCCCACATCGACGAGCACCCAAGGTGGGCTCCTAAGGGAAAGCTGCTACAATATCGTTAACCCCATCAAGTAAGGGTGGGGGCTCTAACCATGTGACTAAGGAGGTTTGTACACGAGCCGAGGTTGGTGATTGTGTTTCTCATCCTTTGCAAGGTCTGAAAGGCAGCTCTAGTATGTGAGTGACTCAACAACCTTTTAAGGATACTAAGGTAACTAATTTTCAGCAAGTACAAGATTTTAATTATGGGACTATCAATAGCTCACAAGGCTAGAGGCCTCTGTTACCTTCAATTCTAGGTATTGATGTCTAGAATCATGGGATGGAAGTTGATGAAGGGTGGTAGGTCAAATCTAACAAGAGGAAGGGGGCATTGTCTCCAATTAGTGTGGAGAAACCTACTAAACTAGTAAGTCCCTCTCCTTGCACAAAGTATTTCAAGGAAGTTGTGTCCCTTTCCCCAGACAAGGGAGCCTCCTTGTGCAATATAACATAAAAAAATATGTTCAATAGTATTGAAAACCCCCTATTCTTTGAATGAATATTTCTCTTTTTTCACGTAATGTGAGAGGGTCGATGATCTCTCGTACTGCAAAATAGCTTGGGCGGAGAGTCTTGCAAAATGATAAGGCATATGTGAGACTTCTCTAGGAGGTGAAGGCCTTTGGTTTTGAGCTTTTCAATTGCATGAGGTATGTGTGGAATGGTCCCTTTTAAATTTCATGCCATGTTCAGTGTGGGGGGGTCACAGTGGTTTCTCTATCTCCTTCTCTTCAAATTTTTGTTACATCTTATGGCTGTGACCTAGATAATTGGTGCATCTTGTTGTCCCTTAGGTTGTACCCCAACCATATTTGAGATTTTTTCAGTAGTATTCCAAGCTACAAATATGAATGTCACAAACAAGGATATGGTTAATATGCAAATTCCAAGGAGGGATGTGCAGATAGAACCATCTCCGCACCACTTTAGGTTAGTAAGCTAGTCCTCTAACCAAGGGAGGGTACCTTCAACAATAGGGAGGTATGAATCCTAGTCTATCACCCTAGGTACCTTTTAGATATGCATGGAAAATTTGAATAGGTTTACAGTAGAAACTCGAGGTGCTTGAGGGCAAATATCAGCCTTGAAAAAAATGGAAATGAGTGTCGCATTTGAAAGGGAGGCCCAAATATCCCACAAAACCTTAAAACTGAAAATGAGTGCAGTTCACAGGCGACTTAATCATAACCAACTCTTAGAAAAGGAAGCAACAACAACATAAATCAAATTTAATTGACAAAATATGTTTTAACTTCGCATTGATATGCATCTTAGCTACTGTTAGAAAATTACACAAGCGGGTAAATTTCAGATCTATGCAACTGTATTCCATCATACGAATACTTGGGATACTATCTCAAAAGTACATTAAGCATGCATAAAACATAATTAATTCCAAAACCAGTGGTAGTCTCACCTCGGTCCTGGTTTCCTAAACAATAGCATCTCATACATTTCAGAATAAAGACATTTTTAATTCAAAAACCCTACTTGTAGTCTTTCCTTGGTCCTGGGTATTTCCAAAGCACAACATACCATTCATTTAAAATAAAACACAATACATCCAAAAACCCTAGTGGCAGTCTCGCCTCGGTCCTGGGTACCCTCAGAATATAGTGTTTCTATTTATTTAGTACAATATAATATAAAGGAAGGGATTAATTCATCTCTGCCTTGGTCCTATTGTCTTTTAGATCAACAACAAACTTTAAGCGGTTTGAGACATTGAGAATGAGAAAAGAAAAGAGAGAGAAGACTAATGTAACATATTTGGGAGAGTATCTCCAGCCTTGAAACTCATGAGAAAAATATGAAACTTCCTTTGCGCCATTTTGGGTTGAGATTTTATATGTCTCCTGATGTTGCTTGTGCTCTTGTAATGTGCTTTACAAAAATAGACACACAACATTATCACATTCCTAGAGACCGCATCTTTATGTTGCTAGCGTAATTTAATTTCGGGGACAACTCATCCCCTAGTATGCATTATCTGACGACCTCAACTTCTTGTGCACCTCTCATTATCAGGCCATTGAAAGGCAGAGCTATTTATGCTATTGAAAATCATTGGTGAACATGATTTTCTTTGATCGACATTGTTACTGGAGAGAATTTGTCCCATGATTCATTATATCAAGTAAAAGTGCAAGGGGGTCTTCATTTTTCCTCATTATGGTACGTTAGGGAATAAACTCAGCAACAAAAAATCAGTGTATGAAAATCTTACCATTGAGAGATCCATTGAAACAGGTGCTCGTGGACCTAATGTGAGGCCAAGTTTCGTAGGGAAAAACTTCATGTATCCAATAAATACATCATATTAGTAAAATGGAGTATGTGTGCAGACACCTAAAACTTTTGAAAACTTGCTTGAGCCTATATTACTTGCTCTCTCAAACTTCCAAATTATGCAGAAGTGGTGGAGGGGAAGCCTAGGGGGATGTGATTCAGAGAGAATAAAAGGGCTATGATTGCTAAGAAATCACTGAGATTTATCAAAATGTTTATTTAGTATGAGCCTTTCCCTCTCGATTGGGAATAAAGCATCAAAATGTTTATCTAGTACAAGTTGTGGCTTGGAAATATCGAGGGAAAATTTGCATGAAGGTGGATGAGCCAAGCCATTCGAGGTGACACTTCATGCAATAGTAACAAAAAAATTACAAGCGTGAATGGAATCAACTATGCTTCCATCACCAGATGATACATGGGAAAGTATATAGTCGGCGAATGGATTGTAAGCTTCAGGTGGCAAAAAGCTTCATATATATAGCTAAAAGAAATTATGTCACATGATTACAATTGGCATAAAACAAGATGAATCAAGATTTGGTCATTGGGCGAGGATATTCCATGATGGAAATCACATGAGTTGAGGACAAATCAGAAAGGACATTATACATGTAAAAAAACATGTAATGATTATCCATGGAGCATGCGAACAAGACAATTGGATTGTGAGAGGGGTTACCAAGTCTAAATGATATACATGGTTAAAGCTGACACTTCCTTCTTTAAAAAATGACTGTGGATTCGCATTAGCAAAGAGCATTTTAACCACCCGAACAATCCTATTGCTACGTGATTCTGACAACCTTTTCTCTGGAAAATTTATTTTTTCTTTATCACTATAGGCCTTGGCACGCAATTTTGATAATGAACACTCAGAAATGCTCTAAGGAGGTCACTTGTACAAATTCCTGCTTTTGGCACGTGAAAACACCGTTTTTGCTTCGTGAAAGGTCCCTTAATCGTCAACTGCTGGGACTATCTTTAATAATTCTGCATGATTCATATCTACCTGTAAATGGGAAGATCATATTTAATTTTACTGTATGCATGTCAGGATAACCATGGCCTAAATTTTCTTTGGAGGGGATGTGCGATTTAAAATTGACCACAAGTGAGAAGAGAAATTATGCACTTTTCCCTATGCTCTAGTGGCTACTAACAACCAAGATATGATCATAACCTGTTGCGCAATCCAATCTGAACTATTCAGGGGACTCCCTCCCTTCTCTTTGAGTACAAGACTTGCTCCCTCCAACGGCTCGAATTCAACTCTGACCAATTGCGTGCTCTAATCTTGATTCTTGGCGAATAGGGTTTTCCTTGACTTCCTTGTTTGTCTCAATGCAACCAACAATCGGGATTTATCTTGAGAAGATGCACCATTGCATCTAGGACGTCGACAGGAAATTTCAACGCTTAAATCTACCACACATATCATCACCTCCAACGGACCTAATTTATCTCGATAAACTACATGGGTAAATCTAGACCGTTAATGAGGGGTCCCCTACTTTTAGGTTCCTCGTACATTGTGGGGGCCTCTGATGGTCAGGATCTATTCTAACAAACCAATTGTATAGATTTAAGACGTTGGCTGTATGAGATGCTCACTAATCTCCTTTCTAATCACTCCTCATGGATGGTTCATATTTCTTACATGAGATGTGACTATCGATGACTGACACTTAATTTTTTCTACTTTCGGTATTTAGTCCTGTTCTTGATCGAATAGAGATAAACAATAACAACTAGTACAAAGCATGTTACAACATTCAACTCCTTCTGTGGGATGGATCCTCCTTGAGAGGTTCCAAGAATCCAACTTGAATCTCCAAGAATAACATACCAATGCCTTGGCTTCCATTGGGGCCTCGGGGTTAGTATTAGGGTCATAATTTGACAATATTCATACGTATTTATGGGAAAACAAAAACAAAATGTTGATTGCAGACTTAATTATTGGTTGGGCGAAGCATAAGGCATCGACTACGATTCTCTTTGGGAAAAACCAAAACTATACAAACAATAAAGAGTAAAGTACGAAAAGGGAACTATGATACAAGGCATAGACGATCTCTATGTTTAAGTGGGGGAAAGCTTCTTAATTCCTTCCATGAGTGGTTATTCCTAGGATGACTTTCTCAAATTTGAAAACTTGAAAATGTTGGGAGGTTGACTTGCGACCTCTTCAATAGATAATGGCTTGAGCTGAAAACCACCCCATGAGGTAGATAATGTACCCCTCCTTGCTCCTCCATTCCTTTGAGAAAATTGTCGGTTTTCCAATGTTTAAGGCTAATTGGCATGCCTCTTTCACACTACAAACCTTGTGCATGCTCAATTCATCTTGAATAGAAAATTTCAAGCAATTCACATACCTTGCAGCCAATTGGTCATCAGTTTAATGGTGATCCACACGAATGGAACACTGATAAAACTTATGTATGAGTTCCTCCACAGTTGACAGGTTTTTCTTCAAATTCTAAAATCTGTGAAAAAGGGTCTCTGCATAGTCTAAAGGAAAACTATTTTCTTGCAATTTTTTCTCCATCTTATTCCAAGTATTAATTTTGTCTTTTCCATTTTTTGTTCTTTCTTTCTGCACATGATCCCACTAGATCATGGCATGACCCTTCAACTTGGTGCATGCAAATTTTACCTTCTTTTCCTCTTTCATAGGCTTCCATTCAAAAAAAATTCCGTGGCGTTCAACCAATCAATTAAATCCTCTAGTTTAAGAATCCCTGCATATTCTGTATTTTGATCAGACCATTCCTCCCTTCTAGAGCCCCGAGCATCCTTTCTTCAAAAGGAAAGATCTGTAATTGTTCTTCTTCATGTTCTATATGCCGATTCACATCTCCTTGGTATGTCTTCTCATCGGACACTTCTCTTCGTATAATTCTCTGATTATCCAACATGTTTGTAAGATTTTCTACTTCCTTTTGGAGGTTTCGCATATATCTACGCATCTGAGCAAGACCTGATCTTCCCGTTCCTCTCCCAGCCATCTTCTTGCTCTAATACTAGATGATGTAGCCAATAAAATTCAATTCATTCATGAGATCTAAAAAATATGCAAACACATGAGAGTGGAAAAATAACAATCTTTTATTCCTTCTCCATCCTAACTATTACAATGGAGGTTCAATCTCTTTATAACTGGTAACTAAGATTTTTGAAAATTACTAATTTTAGAAAATTCTTTCATGAATCTAAAACTGACCACTAACTTAAATCTAACTAGAGAGACACTATCTGTCAACTTACTTTTCTAATTAGGTGCATAAACTAACAAATAACTAATAATTACAAATTTAAAAATTCAGCAAAAACACTAAAACACCAACTTGAAGCACTATATGAAGGAATTAGGCCCCAGAAAAGTGTTGAAAAAAGGTTTGATTAGAAGGATTTGATCGGTCGCTGCGGCAAACTCTTAGAAACACAACTTCTTGTTAAATTTGAGCCAAAACCGATAAATGAGTCAAAAGTTATGACCCTTGGAAATCCCCAGATTATTTCTTATTCTTAGTTTCTTTTTTTAAATTTCAGCCCACGGAAATCCCTGCATCACTTAGGCACATTGCATTAGAGGAAGAAGGAGTTGATTTATTTGGTGAATAATTTGTTTTGGGTATTGCAGGGGAAGGATGGGATTTTGGAAATACAAATTTATTGGTATCTTTGAGGCCTAGATAAGATAATATTTATTTTTTATGAGCAGGGAACCTCAAAAATTCAGATAGAGGCATTGGGATCTTGATTTTACTTAACTCATGCTTAATATAAGAAGTAGGAGAAAGAAGAGGACTTGTATTTGGTACCTTGGTAACTAGAGGCTTCTTTATTGGAGCTTGAACTAGGCTCGACTACGATTTTTTGGCTTCTGTACTCTTGACTTTTGGCTTGAGTGGAATAACAGTTTGTTTGACATTTGCAACCTTCAGAACTGTATCTCCTCTCGGTTTATGTGCGCCTTTTCCATTATCCCTTCGATTCTCATTCTAGGGCCTAGAGGGTTTTTCCTACCTGAAATTTTGAGTGTTAGGTCGCGGCCTCAGGTCATAGAATGTCTTGACCTCTTCCATAATATTAACTGTAACCAACTATAACTAAGCAGGAGACAGGTTTGGAAGACTATGATATTGACGTACTGCTTCTTCTTCAAGGATGTACTCCTCTTCCTCTACCATGCACATACTTTCATATCCCAACAAGTATTCTTCACATTACATCTTGTCATAATTAAATAACATGTTCAAAGCTGACGAAGGGTTTGCTGGATCTTGCTGCTCGGGCTGATAGTACTCCTCAAATCCCTCTTCTACTAGAGGGGCGACATCGAGAGGTAGTCTTGGATATTGTTGAGAATTAGGGTTTTCCCACCTTATTTCTTGCTACGGGGCCATCTGAGGATTTCTTTTGTATTGCGACTATCCCCTGAAACTGAGGATTTTGAGTTTGGAGTGGGGGCCTTCCAAATAGGTTTGACGATTGACCTTGTTTGATCTTGGTATGGTCATTTTCCACATTCTTCAGAAGCTTGGTAACTTATTCTAGGCTAAGGGAATCATGGCTCAAGAAGATTTCAGGCTCCTTTCCTCTCCTCTTGTCAGGATATCTCTTATCCTCTTGATCTTTTGTTCTGGTCTTCACAGGGATCCCGATGGCCCTCATATTTTCCTCTAAATCTTCCATGTCACAAAACAAAGCCTGTAAATAGGTTGAATTTCTTTCTCTTAGGATCAAAGAAAAATTGGAATCAAAAGCAACCGAGTATGTGAGCATGGTGACTGTATTTGAGGGTTTAACAGCTTCAGGTATTTGATGATACATCTTGCAGAACCTAGTGGTGAAATCTTTGATAGTTTCACCATTATTCCTTTTGAGGGTATTGAACTCTGTTAGGATATTCCTATTGTCTTTCTTCATCCCCCATTTTTTCATAAAATTCTTGATAAAATCCATCCAATGGGTGATGGAGTTGTTAGGAAGATTCCTGGACTACTTTCTAGCTCCCCCTTCCAATGAATGTGAAAACATTTTGGAAAAGACATCATCCTCTTCTATAGCAAAGTTGTTTGTGCAATCTTGAAACACAGTGAGGTGGCCTTCAGCTGAAACCCCATTTTATCCACTGAACTTAGGGAGAATATTGAGATATCCTTCGGGTAGGTCACCCAGTTGGTGTGCAGGTGGTAGAACAAAAAAATTAAATATTGCCTCCAATCAAGGGTTGAGTGGATTAGGATCCACCTTATTAGTGTTTCAGACAAACGACTATGTCTAATCAATGGGAGAGCAGTCTGAAGTGGGAATATGGAGGACGACGGAAAGAGGATTAGGTTTAGTGAAAGTATGAGAGGAAAGAGGGGTTTTAGTGGGTGTAGAAGACCTTAAGGAATAGTAATCACTACATGGGGGAGTGTGATAGGTGTGAGAGTTCAAAGGAGATGGAGGAGAACACTCAACAAGTGGACTGTGTGCAATAACTAGAAGCATGTTAAAACTTCTAACAATGAATGGGGATATCATGGGGATTTTTGAGCTAATGCAAAAAACTCGAGGAATAGTTTATTTCCTCTTTTTATAGACAGGATTGGTGTATGCTAGGGGATAAATAAGATTTCCCTTAGTTTTAGATCTTCTTATTATGGATCGTGACTTTGGATTTTCAACAAGTAAGCACATTTCCCCAGTGGGGTCGATTTGGGGGGTGGAGTTGCCAGTTAGAGACTACTTCTCATACTTCCTTTTTGGGCATAAGGTTCCGAACTCAAGTACTGAGAATGCAAATTATACTTCAAACAAAACAAATATAGTTTCAGAAATAACAAATAAATGCTTCTTGAATATAAATTGAAGAAGTATCATTTTATTCTTCTCTGCCTTAGAAAGGGTATCGACTGTAGTTCTTTAGAACTGATATATCATTCGCTAGTAATAACACTAGTTCTCCCTGTTGTCCCTCAGGTTGTACCCCAACCATATTTGGGATTTCTTCGTTAGTATGCCCAGTTACAGAAATGAATTTAACAAAACATTGTTCGATTAATATGCAAATGACAATGATGGCTATGCAAATAACACCATCTTTGTGCCACTTTAGGTTAGCAAGTCAGTCCTAGTCTGTCACCCTCGGTACCTTTCATATATGCAAGTAAAGTTTGATTGGGTTTACAACTGAAACTTGAGGTTCTTGAGGGAAAATCTCATCCATGAAAACAAAATGGAAATGAGTGTTGTATTTGAAAGGGAGGCCCAAATATCCCATACAAATTTAAAACTAAAAATGAGTACAACTCACAGGTGCCTTAATCATAACCAACTCTTATAAAAGGAAGAAACAACAACATAACACACATCCATTTGACAAAGTATGTTTTAACTTCCCATTGATATGCATCTTAGCTACTATGAGAAAATTACACAGGTGAGTAAATTTCAGATATGTGCAACTCTAGACCATTAGACGAAGATTGATATATTGCCTCAAAAGTACATCAAGCATGTGTAAGACACCATTAATTCAACAACCAGTGGTAGTATCACCTTAGTCTGGGTTTCCCAAACAATAACATCTCATACATTTCAGAATAGAGACATTTTTAATTCAAAAACCCCAATGGAAGTATTGGCTTCATCCTTGTTATTTCCAAAGCACAAAATCCCATTCATTTAAAATAAAAACACATTAAATCCAAAAACCCCAGTGGTAGTCTCACCTCGATATTGGCTACCCTTAGAATACAACATTTCTATTTCTTTTGTACAACATAATATAATTGAGGGGATTAATTCATAGCTGCCCTGGTCCTGTTTTCTTTTAGATCAACAACAAACTTTCAATGGTTTCAGACTATGAAGAAAGAGAAAATAAAAGACAGAGAAGAGTAATGTGACATATCCGGGTGACTATCTTCATCCTCAAAACTCATGAGAAAATGATGAACCTCCCTTTGTGCCCTTTCAGGCTGATATTTTATATGTCACCTAATGCTGACTATGCTCTTATAACGTTCCTTCTAAAAATAAACATGCAACATTATCACGTTCATGGAGAATGCATCTTTCTGTTGCTAGCGTAATTGAATTTCGGGGACAACTCATCCCCCAGTATGCATTATCTGATGAGATCAAATTATCGTGCACCTTTAACTATCATCCCTTGAAAGGGATAACTATTTATGGTACTGAAGAACATTGGTGAGCAAGCTTTTCTCTAGTTGGCATCCTTATTGGAGAGAATTTGTCACATGATGCGATGTATCAAGGAAAACTGCAAGGGGGTTTTCCCTTTTCCTCATTGTGGTGCATTATGGAATAAAATCAGCAACAAAAACTCGGTCTATGGAACTTTTACCATTGATAGATCCATGTAAACAAGTGTCATGGAACTAATGTGAGGCCGAATTTCCCAAGACAAAACTTCATGCATCCAATAAATACATCACAGTAAGATGGAGTACGAGTGCGGAAAACTGAAAATTTTGCAAACTTGCTTCAACTCGTATTACTTTCTCTCTCGAACTCCCAAATTATGCGGAAGTGGTGGAGGGGAAGCCTATGGGGATGTGATGTGAATAGAAAATAAGGGCTACAACTGTTGAGAAATCACTAATACTACTGAAAATGTTTATTTAGTATGATCCTTGCCCTCCCGATTGGGAATAAAGCATAAAAATGTTTACCTAGTACGAGTTGTGGCTTGAAAAGATTGATAGGTGAATTCACATGAAGGTGAATGATCCAAGCCATTTGAGGTGACGCTTCATGCAATATTAACATAAAAATTACAAGCGTTAATGGAATTAACAATTGTGCTGCCATCATCAGATGATACATGGGAAAGTATATAGTCGAGGAACATATTGTAAGCTACAGGTGGAATAACCCTCCATATATAGCTATAAGAAAGTTTGTCACATGATTGCAATTGGCATAAAACATGATGAATCGGGATTTTTTCATTGTGCGAGGATATTCCATGATGGCAATCACATGCAAGGAGGACAAATCATAAAGGACATTATATGTGTAAACAAATATGGAATGATTAGCCACAGAGCATGCGAACAAGAAAAATGGATACTGAGGGGTTACCAAGCCTAAATGATATACATGGTTAAAGTTGACACTTCCTTCTTTCAAAAATTACTGCAACTTCGCATGAGCGAAGAAATGTTTGACAACCTGAACAATCATGCTGCTACTTTATTCTAACAACCTTTGCTCTGAAAAATTGATTTTTTTTTTAGCATTATAGGCCCTGGCATGGAATTTTGATAATTAATACTCGAAACTTCTCTAAGGAAGTCACTTGCAAAAATTCTTTCCTTTGGCACAGGGAGACACCCTTTCTGCTTCGTGACAAGTCCCTTAATCATCGGAAATTGATACTGTCCTTAATAATTATGCATGATTTGTATCTACCTGTTGATGGGGAGATCATCTTTAATTTTACTCTATGCCTATTAGGCTATCAATGGCCTATATTTTCTTTGGAGGGGAAGTGTGATTTAAAATTTACCACAAGTGAGAGGAGAATTTATGCACTTTTCCCTATGATCTAATGGTCACCAACGACCAAGATCTAATCATAACCTATTGCACTATCCAATCTAGACCATTCACGGGATGCCCCTCCCTTCTCTTTGAGTACTAGCCTTGCTTCCTCCAACGGCTCGGATTAAAATTTGACCAGTTGCACACTCTAATATTGACCTTTGGTGAATAGGGTTTATGCTTGGCTTCCTTGTTTGTCTCGATGCCCCCAATGGTCAGGATTTATCTTGAGAAGATGCACCATTGCATCTGGGCCCTCGACAAGACATTTCATTGCTTAACTATATCATGCATATCATCAACTCCAATGAACCCAATTGATCATGGTAAACTACATGGGTAAATCTAGACCATCAGTGAGGGGTCCCCTACTTTTAGGTTTCTCACACATTGTGGGGGCCTCCGATGGTCAGAATCTATTCTGAAAAAAATCTTGTTTGCATCTAATCCATTGGATGGATGAGATGCTCACTAATATCCTTGCTGAACACTCCTAGTGGATGGTTCATATTTCCTGCATGTGAGGTGACTATCGATGATCGATGCTTAATTTTTACTACTCTCGGTATTTAGTCTTCTTCTTGATCGGATAGAGATAAGTAATCAATGTCGATACAAATCATGTTACAACACATCTAGTTTACTCTTTTGATACACGATATACCTCTTAGATGTTGTTCAGTGTATGCACACAACATCAACTCTTTTCGAACTCGTATTTAGGATTGGATGCGTTCTTCTCTTATAAATGCAGAATGGATAATAGGTGGTGACTTTAACATGGTGGGGTTGATTGGGGATTGTGGTGGTGGTTCATGTTCTGTGGTGTGTGGTGCAAAGAAATAGGCATGGTCAAGGTGCAAGGCTACCCTTCTACTCTTTGATCCTAATTGGAGAAAGAAAAGTTTGGAATATGGAGGTTGGTTCACTTGGTCCAATTTTCATCAAGGGAGGGAGAGGCTGCATGCAAGGCTAGATAGGTTCTATGGACCACATAATTATATTTCCTTTTCTAGAATGCCTCGACCAGTTGATTTGTTGATGGATGTAATCGGTCCATATCATTGACCCATTCAAACATCCATTTTGGTGGTTCATGTGATTCCCTCAAATGCTTCTTCTTTGTATAAGTTAAATGTTTCTCAGGTAGATCCCCCTAATTTCTATTCTCTTGTCCATCATGTTTGGAACCTAGTTCCTCATCTCGTTGATGATAGAGGTTGGATTCTATGGTACGAGGGATCCATTCGAAGGACTACCAAATTTATGCATGGTTTGGGGAATATGATTGCTCACAAGCGTAGATGAGAGCTTCAAGAGGATAGGAGGAGGTTGGAAGAAGTATGTATTCTTATTGAGGAGGACCTTCATAACTATGTCCTTCATAAAGTGGATGGTTCACTTAAAGAATATTTCTCTAACATTTGAGGTATGTTCAGTGACTAATTTCAAAATAATTTTCTCTTTATCTAGTAATAGAGGATGTGGTTGCATCTAGGAATGATTGTTATAGGGTGGTACTATAGAAGGTATCTACTATTGACTGGGATGGGTTGTATAGGGACCTCACAAAGGATAAATTATTTGTATCCCTTAGCTCTATGCATAATGGAAAATATCCAGGCATTGATGGACTACCCTGTGAGTTATACAAGGCAATGTGGAATAATGTTGGAAATGATTTAAGTTACATGAATACAAAATCATTTTTTGTAGGATGTCTAACCAAGTTTATAAATCAAGGTTTGATCAATCTCATTCCAAAAACTTCTTCTAGGGAGACCATTGGGGGATGGAGGCCTATAACACATGGCTAAGGCAATTGTACTACGAGTGAGATAAGTTGCCAGGAAAATTGTGCGAAAGGAACAAACAAGTTTTTTACAAGGGAGGTTTATTATGGACATAGTGATTTCATCTTGGGAGGCCATGGAGTGAGCTAGGGAATATGGGAACCGATCTCTCTTTCTTAAAATTGATTTTGATAAAGCATATGATATAATTTATAGGTATTTCATTACATATATGTTGTCATGTTTGGGATTTGGTTCAAAGTTTGTGAGGATGGTGAAGACCTTATTATCTTGAGCCTCAACTTTTGTTGCAGTCAATAATATGCTTTCTCCACGTATTCTTTTGCATCGGTCAATTAGACAGAGATTCCCCTTTACACCTTCTCTATATGTTTTAACTGTTGATGCTCTTGGTTATTTGTTGGATGTTATCCGAGTATAGGGGAATATTCAAGGAATTTCACTTCCTAATGATTCTAAGATGGTTAATAATCACTTTTCAAATGATTCTTTGATTTCTATTTGGGTGGATCAAGAGTTGGTGTCTAGCACTAAGGGTTGCTTGTTTATTTTATACAAGGAATTTGGGGCTAAGATCCGTGATCCTAAGATTGATTATTGGTTGATTGGTATTGATGAATCTCTTAATTGAATCCCTCCTTCTTGGACCTTCATTCATCTAGGTGTAAGAGTAAGGTATATTGGCATTCCCTTTGGTGTGGGGATTTCTCCAACAACTAGGGAATTGGTGTTTGGAGTGTTTGCAACATAAACTTCTCCTTTGGAAGAACAAAGACCTTCCATTTGTTGCAAAATTGACTATTGTAAGTAGGATTATCTAGGCCTCACACATTTATTATGTTTCTTATTGGCTTTCCAATAAGGATCAATTTCATAGACTGGAACAAATCTTGCGTTCATACTTGTGGTTTAAGTATGGTGGGGCTAGGGAACTCTCTATGGAACCTTGGTATGTTTGCATTATTTCCAAGGATGAAGGAGGTCTAGGTTTGATTGAAATTTCCACCCAAGGTAATATTTTGGCAGCTAAATGGGTGATTCAGTGTCTATAAGGAATCTCTCTTTAAAAAATATTATTGAGACAACGACTTCTCACATCAAAAACATTAGTAGGATCAAGGGATAATTTGTATTAGGTGATATTATCTCATCCCCTCATAACTTCGAGGTATTAGACTCTTTTATCATCAAAATTATTTGGGCAACATGGAGGAAGGTGGTTGGCCTCGTGAGGTGGAAAATATCAGGTAGTTGAACATGATGGGATTTTGAAAGAAGAACAATATGGAGTTGGAAGGTGCAAGACACATGTCTTTTAGAAATCCATTGGTTTGAAGGATGATGATTGAGTAAGAAAATGATTTTCTATTGGAGGGATTTATGGAATGCTAGTACCCGAACCTGGAGGGACTAGTGAACCATTTCTCATGAGTTTTCCTTATCCTATATGTATAGGAATGTTATTATGGATATTATCAACCTTATTCCACATGAGGACCTGTTCAAAATGAGTATATTTATGCTTATCTCTTTTTGGCATGATTGGGAGTGCCCCTTGTTTCAGTATGATTCTCAGAGGTTGTACCTTCTTCTTTGTAAATAACATGAGCTAGCCTTGTTCTTAACTCATGTGTTGATGTATATGTAACTTTGGAATGTATTTCACATATATGTATATTGTATTCCTATAGAGATGTTATTATTCCTCTATACGGAAGTGGTTGTATTCCTATAGAGATGTTATTATTCCTCTATACATAAGTGTCGTCATTTATATTGTAAGTGTCGTAACTTATACTTGATGGGTTATTATACCACCTTGTTGGGGTCGGCCCTGTATATGTCATGTGGGTCAAAGGGTTATTAGACCACCCTAGTGGGGGTCGGCCCAGTCATCATTATGTTAAGTGGTTAAGTTGAGGCTGACCTAGTTGAGTAAAGGTCAAGTCAAGTTAGTGTATAAATAGAGAGTGTGTCTCTCTCATTTTACACATTCTATTCTCTCACTCACACTTGGGAGAGTGGCGCACTTGTGGAGGAGGAGGCTCTGCTGCTAGGAGAAGACTATCTCTTGTCTTCTAGTTGTATCATTGCTCTATCTATCTCCGAGGAAGTTATTGGGGCTTTTCACCTTTATGGTTTTCCCCAAGTAAACTCTATGTCTCTTGTGTGCTTGCATTATTGTGTCCATGATTGATATGCTGTAGATTTTCTATACATGTTGTTCTCTCAGTTAAGATCCTAGATCAGATTGAAGTAAATTCTGAAAATTTAACATCATGATGGGTTTGTAATGATTCAGAGAGAAGGTGTATCATGAGACTGCATAATATATGGTTGATTCAAGTGATCTACAAGATTTAGGTGTTTGAATGGCTAGTAATTTACCAAGTCCTTCCTACAAGGAACGAATTGCAAAACGTGGTTTCTCAGATGGAATTTTACTTTCCTCCCTTAAGTTGGAAACATTTAAGCATCTCTTATGGGAATTCTCTTTTACTAGGTCTTGTTGGGAGTTTGTTCAGTCCGGGCATGCAATATTTTTGCAAGGGAGGTTAAATTGGAGAGAATTTCTACTTAGTGATGTTGGAGCGTTAGTACGATCTTCATTCTGTGGTGTTTTGCACTGCCTAAGGGTTTCAAAATTTTTGTTCTTAGGAAACTCCGGTGCAAATATGTTTTTGAAAGTGAGATTAGTTCTTTGGATGTGTTTTTTCAGCCATGGAAAGATGAGGTGCGAATGCAGCTGTTAACTAAGGTTTTCTATTAGTCAAAGAGGCTAAGGGGTTGGACCCACATATGTACTCTGATTTTATTGTTGTTTTGGTCTCTCTAAGAAAGATGATGTAAATATATTTGTAGTTTTTTGCTTCTTTGGGGATGAGTATGTGGTTTCCTCTGTGCATACCTCTTATTGTATTATATTTTCTCCTTTGTAATTATTTAATGTAAATATAAGAAGTATTTTTCAAGAAAAAAATAGTTATCTTATTTTACTTCCAAAAGAAAGAAAACTTTATATTAATTAGACTAATGCTTTGATATGGCATATAAAACTTGTAGGAAACCAAGGAAAATTTTAAAGGCGAAATTTAGCCCATGAGCTAATTTTCGAGGTTTCTTTCCAAAAACAATTTCGTCATTTTCCATTTTTCCCGATATGATTCTCCCAAATTCCATAGGATTAAAATTTTTTACCCTAAAAATCGCAAAAAATGTCCAAAAACTATATAAAACCCTTAGAAAATTGAATATTTTTTAGAAAATATCACCAAACATTTCATGGTTGGAAATTTGATAATTAGTAATATTCGCTAAGGTTTCTACACTTTAAGAAAATTATGGATCCTTAAAATTTTCCATGTAGGAAACAAAGTATAGAGTGGAGCCAATAGAAGAGTTGTTGAGAAACTATAGGAGTAATGGCTTTGAAAGAATGTGTATTTTTTATGAATTACTTCTTGTTATGGTATGCTTTTAAATTTACACAATCATGTATATTATATTATAATCTAAATATACTCATCATACTTTATTTTTATGGCTACAAATGGAAAATGAAGAGGAAGAACAAAATCAAGCGAATCAACAAAACAGTGTGACAAATATCCCAAGTACAATATCACCTAGAAGTGATGAAGAAATGAACCTTAAAAGAAACTTGAGTAATGACATCATTTTGAGTGAAGAATGAAAGTCAATATAATTGAATATTCTTGGAAGTTGTATGTTTTGAAATGTTTGTCTATGAAAATCCATTTATTTACTATATGGACATATTGTCCTAATTGGATGACCATGGGTTAGCAATACGTGTAACAATGAGATATTTACATTTTGATTATTATGGACCTTTATGTTTCCCTTTGTATGATGAAGGGTCTCTTATTCATATATAATAAAATGAGTTTTTTATTCTATTGCATTTTCCAATCTTGTAAAATGTTACAATGTTGATTAAATATATGGATGATTAATACGTCATGGATGATTAAATATTACAATGAAGAGGTGTGTAATTGATGGTATAACACATTAATACAATCATTATGTCAATACACACTAGTTAAAATTTAAATGTCAATATTTTTATAAAAAGTAATTGGCCTTTTATGATTAATTGATTAATTGGGGCAGACATAAATTGTTAATGCTTTGGAGCTTTTTACATTGTGATAAATTATACACTAGTTCTTTTTATGGGATAACCCATATCAATGCTTCTCGTTGTCATCAATGCACTTGTATCACCATGCTCAAATAAGAATTAGCACCAATGATTGATATATAACATTCACACCAGTGTTATTATGTGTAGTAATCATATTGAAGCCCACATAAAATATAAATTTAATGGCCATTACTATCCCTTAAATTTAAAGGAGACTATAATGCTGATGGTAATATAGGAATTAGTTTGTATTTGTGAATGGTCAGAATGAGTGTGATTAGCAATGATAATAAGCATTAGGGTTTTATGACATAATGTTCAAATTGTATGCAACAATGTATATGTTTACTAAGAACCGATGCATTCATATGATCTACTAGAAACCCAATTCAAATATCATAACCATATCTAGTATAGAATAAGGGGAGACAATAAATTATAGATCCAAAAGAAGTGGAAGACAATGAATAGACCAAAATATTCAAACGATAAATGGGAATAAATCACAATCAGATCCTTGATGAAGATAGATAGAAGTGCTACAAATATGAAAACCATAATGGGACAGACCATTATTAGAGAAACCTAAAAGATAAGAAGGAAAATCAATCAAAGATCTAGATTTTGATGAAGAAAAGAAGTAACTTTCAATATCAATTGGTTAATAGAGACCAAATAATAGAAGGAAGGAAGAAATAGTACTGATAAATTTGAACAAGAAGAGCAAAGAAATAATAAGGAAGGATTACAAGGAGGTGCAAATCAACATGACAAACAAAGAAAAATTTCTAAATCAAACAACATCAAAGCTCCAAGTTACAAAAAAGACAAAAAAGAAAAAGGATAGAAGGGGAGTAAGATAAATTTCATCAAGAAGGTAACTATTCCCATAACAAAGATATTGACATTAACAAGGATATTCATCTAGATGAAGAAAACATGGAAAATAGAAAATAATAAAACAAAAAGAGACAACAAGATAAAGTAAAATAAGAAAAACATGGCAAGTAGGTAGAACAAGAAAGAAGGAAGCAAGAAGAAGAATATGAAAAGCAGACAGACCAAAAAAGGAAAAAGAGGAATAAACAAGAAGATTATTGAAGAAAAGAAGAATAAAGGAAAATATGAGAAGAGCATAAGAGGATAAAAATAAGTGGGTAGAGACAACAAAATAAAAAAGAAGAGGAGAAGTAGAGAGAATAATAAAAGAGGAATAACCAAGAAGAAGAGTAATCTATGGCAACAAATGAAGTAGGAAGGTTAATGGAAATGAAACAAATGAAGTAGGAAGGTTAATGGAAAAGAACAAGGAGGTAGTAAAAGCATCTAAGAAAAAGAAGGAACTAGGACCTTATAAATTAAAAAGAAATAAACTAAATCAAATCAAGGGAATGATTTAGAAGCAGTAATCTCAAGATTTTAAAGAATCAAGAAGACAAGTAGTAAGATGTACAATTGGCATACCCGGTAGAAGTAAAGAAAAAAATTCAAAGGAGAGTCTAGAAACATAATAATTGAACAAAAATAAAGAACCCAAGGAACAAAACCTAGATGGAAAGTGGAAGCTTGGTTTCCCGTTAGGGGGATTGGATATGGCTTGGGGATGCCTTTGGCTTTGACAATTTTCATATAAAGTGTAGTTTCCCCATTAGAGTACCTTGTTTGTGTAAAAAAAAAATGGTAAAACACCCATGACCTCCCCAACTAATTATAGGCACACATTATCTACATGTGAATTATATTAAGATTCCATATAAGCTCGGTAGGTTAGCTCGAGTGGTTAAGTGTTGCAAATAGTGAGTAGAAGGTCACATGGTCTTGTCCTTAGGTGGGCTACCTTTATGAAAATTATGGTCCTCACTCAATGTCACTACATGAAGTACTCATAATTGCATTATATTAAAATTCCATAATATTCATGGGAAGAAACTCCACAATATCAATTATATTGATTACACATGAAGAAATTCCATAACGCCAATGATGCGGTGAGACAACACCTCCCTGTAATTCATAGTAACAATGCAACACAAAAATCCAACTTTGATTTCATAAGTCACATAATACACTGCAATAATCAAACATGATATAATTTTGCCTAATTTAACCACAACATAACACTACAAATTTTATTAATTAGATTGATCAAGTTCTCGAGCCTCCATTTCATTTAGTAGAGTTGTGCTCAAAAGTTTCTCACCCCCTCACTTATCCAAATACTTATCCTATGAGAGTTAAATGCTTGTTTCGAGCTACTACTTAAATGTTTATGACTTGAACCACTACAACATCATTGACTAACACCTCTATCCACCAATAAAACCAATTAATGAATCTATACCCAAAGGTCAAAAGTGCCTTGCTTAACCGTGGGAGTTAATTCTATAGTACACAACAATTGGAAATTTAACAACTTCAACTATTTTTATCTTCCATCTATCTAGTGGACCAATTGAATTATTTAATCTCCTCAATACGCCCTTCATCTCTTCATATTCTAAATGATTCTTAGTATTAATAGGAGTAAATAATGCACCTCTTCATTTCTTCTATTGACCTTCCAACTAGGTAAACCCAACACACATATTTTTACCATGACAATCATTTTCTAATTGATCCTATTGTAGTTCCAGCACTAACTTATGGTTTTGTAACCAAGAATGGTTCCATCAATTCATAGAATTAGGTTCAAATTCCACAACTCACTTATGCAACCACTATGCTTCCAAACTAAGAATACACACACTTTCAAAAAACCTTCTACACCAAATATTCTGTGTTGTTATGTCTTCTATGACCACCTACTTCTTCCACAACAAATTCTGTAGCAATATATCTATTTCAACCAATTATGTATCAATATCTAACAACTTCTTTTATTATAGTTAGAACTGTGATAAGTTACCTCTTCTTCCATAGCCACTATTGAACCAACTATTGTAGTGACTTCCATATTACATAAAATCTATGAAATATGATGTAAGAAACACCTAAAATATTGAAAGAAAATGAGATGTGCATGATATCTTTATGAGATAGGATGGTCTTGCCTCAATTTCTCCTGGATGGAAAATTTGAGCATCTTTCTCAAAAGTTAGGATAAAAAAAGTGTATACCAAACATCCTTCTTTTCCCATCATTGTCGCTAATATCCACAACATTCATTTCAATTGGTTGGCCCAACATTATTTTGGCTCTACCCCAAATTTTAACATTTATTCCATTCTTTGCGAATTTTTTCTGTAAGTTTGTTGTTCCTCCTTTTCTATTACTCCAGCTATGGTTACTGACTTACACCACTCCCACTCTAGTATTCATTTTTAATACCACTTCCACACAATAATAATTTTTACTACCTCCCCATCGTCCTTATTTTGCAACATCACCACTATCTAAAAATATACCACTAATGCTTGTTAGTTAATCTTCTCCTCCATTTGTTCTTCTTGGATGATAACCACTCCCCTACTGTAATCACTCACCATTGCAAAATATTTGCAGCTTCCTCATCCTCCCAACACTCTTCAATATCAAAGTTGTATCTCCTCTAACAATACCTACCGAATCCATCCAATAGAGGTGTGCTTCACTACTTGTTTAGATAACCCTAGACAACATTAAACCTTTGTTGGAGTCATATACACTTCTACTTTTTCTCTACTTCTCTATGGAACTGCTACTCTACATCTCCACCTAATCATGTTCTCCACTTGGGAAACATTCTTGCTACATCTTTGTTTGGTTGATTTCTTCAAGCAAATTGTTGCTTTCTACATCCACAAACACACCAACAGTCAATAATGATGGGAGTCCACATTTCCCATTTTAATCTCTTCCACTGTTACATCTATTTTAACATCATCTCTTTGCAAATCCACTATTGCAAGACCATTCTTTGTAATACATTATTTCTCTCATGCAGGTTTCCTCACTTGCAATTCTATCTGCATTTATCCTCTTTCTCATGCAAACTACCTCACTTGACGTTTTGTCTAGACATCATTCACTTCTCCACTATTTCTCATGTAGGCTACCTCACTTGACATTTTGTTTGCATATTATTCTCTTTCAACAAAACAAAATTCTCAAATACACACCTTTTGTAGTCTCCCTCATTCCCAGTCAAGTCCACAACACATTCTCTTATAGATTTCTTATCATTTCCCATAGATTTGTAATATAGTATTCTCTTCTTCAATTAATACATTCATTGTGTTCTCCATTTTTAGTTGTTGTTTTTCAACAACCATGAACAACTACACTCCTTAGGATTCACACACTTCCCTTCTTAGAAACTTCTACCCAACATTTCTCCCTCGTTGGAATGTGGTTGGAATTGTCCCAATCCTTCATGATTCAATTTCTTTGACACCATATGATGTAGTGAGACAATGCCCCCTTGCAATTCAGAGTAACAATGCAACACAACAAAGGAACTTTGGATGATTTCACAAGTCACACACAATACACCATATTGGTCAAACATGATATAATTATGAAGAATTTAATAAAAATGTAACAAATGACAATTATAAATGAGCGTTGTTTTATTTTTTTGGGCAAAAAAGGTATTGGAGGTAGAGTATAGAGTCCTCATGTTTGGAAGGAAAGGAAATATATGCTCATTTTTTCTTGCAAATATTTGAAATATTTTCAATTGGTGGATTATTGAATACAGCACGATAGTTGGTAGTAAGTTAGGAGAGCTGGTGGATAAAACACAGAGCTAGAAAACCTTGTGACAACAAGGATTATTGTTCATGAATTCATAGAAATAGATTCCTATTTTTTTTTGGAATAAATGAGACAACATATGAACCTTAGGTGTCTAAAACCATGTGACAACAAGGATTTTTGTTCATAAATGCATAGAAATAGACTCCTATTTTTTGGAAAAAATGAGACAACACATGAACTTTGGGTGTCTAGTATTACAAGATGTCTCATCTAGAAGTCTATTTTTAGAGAGTAGCTTCACAAAGCAAGACAATTATTTAGCATTTGATGGGTACCACCATATATCCATCTTGCTCTATCAAGCTCTTTTACAGTCCTAAAATTAAGGAAAGGTTTGAACCTCAAGGAAGATGGATCTATTCTAGTTCCAATCACAGAGGCTGCATCAAAACAATGTTGCTTAAAATACAAAATTACTAAATTGAAAGAATTTCATACAAAAAAAATTACACGATCAAAATGGTGAACTTTAATAAAATAATCATGTTCAATGATGTAGATGTGAAAGAAGGCAATGAAATTTAATGATTAAATACATATTTATTTCATAGTGATCAATCTCAATCTATCTTCTTCTTTTCTTAAATCCACTCCTACTCCCTTTTCCATCTTCTCATATCGATGATATGCGAAAGGAGGTTGAATTCTAACACCATTCAAGCCTTTCATTCGAGATATTGTTGTAAATGTGAGATCGTGACTCTCTTTATTTCCAATATTTATTGTTGCTCTCTCCAATGTTAATCCTTGTTACTTATAGATTACCAAACTAAAATGGAAATTTTCCTCATTAACATATTCTTCTATGAAATTTAATGATGAATAACATATCTATTTAACTGAATGATATTATACAAAATGTAATATCATTGAAATTAATGCATCTTAACAATAGTATTAGATCATATTGCATTTTCCAATGCACAAATTTCAAATTAGAGGGATGTTAGATCATAACACAAATATTCATCTAAAGACATAGATCAATATATCATAGATGTCTCTTAGTGTATGTAATACATCTTAATAATACTAAAAAAGAACATTATTGAAATCAAAACATTGCAATTCGATTACTAAATTGCCACATTATAATATTAGATGACCTTATATAGTCAAATTAGGGTTTCAACTATTTAACTGTGGTGATTTTATCTACCCGGCTAGTTGTGGTAATTGAATCAAATTAGGGTTTTGACTACTTAAGTAAATGATATCATACAAAATGGCCATAATGGATGAATGGGAAGCTTTTGATCAATGAGGGGTTTTTGACTCCAACAATGGCTTAATGCACTTGACATGCATCTTAATATTATTATCAGATCATATTGCATTTTCCAATGCACAAATTTCAAATTTCATATTAGAGAGATATTAGATCATAACACAATTCTCCATCTAAATACATATATCAATAGGTCATAGTTGCCACTCAGTTTAGCTAAATCACATTAGGGATTCTACTATTTAACCATGGTTCTTTTATCTACTTGGATAACTATGGAAAGTGAAACAAATTAGGGTTTTGACTATTTAACTATGATGATTCTAGTATCCTTCCAATTCTATTTAATTATGGTGATTCCAGTAGCCTTCCAATTCTCTTTAACTGTGGTGATTCTAGTAGCCTTCCAAGTGTTTAACTTGATATCATACAAAATGTAATTTCACTAAAATCAATGCATCTTAACAAGATTATTTTAAATTTCCTATTGCACAAATTTCAAGTGGGCTAGCTTACAATTACATTTTTATGATATTATTTATCATTTGATGTGGATAATGATCATGCAATAAGGTATGTGGTTGCACAAAATTTAGATATAAACTTTACTTATCATGTGTATTTATATAACACCATATTATTATAAAAAAATGAGTAATATTATTATAAAAAATTAGGCTAGGGAAAATATTTAGAACATGTATATTTATGGAACACCATATTATTATAAAAACTTAGATTAGGGTTTTGACTATTTAACTATGGTTATTCTAGTAGGGTTCTTCAATGTTTGTTTAACTTTATGACACTCACTGAAATCAATGCATCTTATTCTATAAACACAAATGTAAAATCACATACCATATTACATAAATGAAATATGATCTAATAGTATTGTTAAGATGTATCTGTTTCAATAATATTACATTAAGTTTGAAATTTAAACATTTAGAAATGCAATATAATCAAATAATATTATCATATTATTATAAAAAACAAGTAATATTTAATTGTATACACTTTTAATATATAAAATATAAAATATAATTCATTTTAGCAACAATATATATATATTTTAGTTTAATAAAATATTTATAATAAACAGATTTATTTTAAATTTTTTATTTTTTATTTAATAAACTAGATTTATTTTAAATTTTTTATTTAACATTTAATAAACTAGATTTATTTTAAATTTTTTATTTAACATTTAATAAACTAGTCTCCATTTACCCGAATTTCATCTGCTATCATTTCCACTTCCCTTAAGCGAGCCTCATTCATTTTGATAAAAAAATTTGTTAAATCTAAATGACAAAAAATTTAAAATATGAAAATCTAAATGACTAATAATTAATTTTATTGCAAAACTTGCAATTTTTTTAATGAGGTTTTTTTACAAGAAGAAAAAACATACTTTTGCTATTAATTGTGAATCAAAAAGTATACAGAGCTTCAAGACTATCCAAAATAGGTCTCAATACCAAGAAAGAGTTAAGTATATCCATAATTATAAAAAAAACTCATAAAAAATGTGATGACACAACATAGATCATATCAAGTAGCATCTTAAAGAAACTACACTATGAAAAAAAGAAAATTACCTTCATTTTCCAAAATATTATCAGTATATTCCTCCCATAATAGAAATCCTTCCTCCATAAGTAGCACATACTTTGATAGAGTATCAACATCTTCATTCAATTCTCTATAGATATGGTGTATGAACCATTGGTGAAAACTTCTGAATATTTCTTTAATCTTGTTACACCAATGTGAAAGAGCAATAGTTTGAAGTGATGTCACATTTTTTGCCCAATTAACCACTAAAAGATAATCTCCAAATATATTGAGAGATTCAATGTTAAGGAGCTATGCAAACCGAATGAGGCACCATAATGCAATAAGTTCGGCCTTGGTGTTAGAACATGTCCCACTGTACATCTTCAATTTAAAAGTATGAGAATGATTCAAAATAAGGAGAGCACTGGCAGCCCAATAGCCAGCAACAACAACACCATCAAAAAAACCATGAGCATCATCAATAATTGGAAGGGGTTCCAAAATTCTGATCTTTGAGGGTTTGTTATTTTCTTGACAGAGCTAGCCATACATCCTCAAAGCATAATCAGTTCGATCTTCAAAAATTGAAGCATTCCTAATCTTCCATAAAAACCAAAAAATAATCGTTAGCAAAAATTTGTTCTCCTTCGTGGAATTTACCCAAATATAAAAATTCCTATCTATAGTGTACTCATCCCATTGCTGGTCAAGGAGCAATGTATAAAAATATGGTTGACATTTTTAGTGAGGATTTTAATGCCATTAGAAAGAGCCTCTCCGAATAAAAATATTTTATTATTATAAATAATGGAATCTATCTTTTTAATTTACATGCCCATGCCCAACTCACGTGTACTAATATTCTAACCAAGGATCGAATTTGAAGGGTGGGGTGCCATTTCACTTTGAAGGGATATGAGATATTGAACCCTTCAATGCTGACATGTAAAAATAAGTCATTCTTTTCATTTGAAAATGTACTAGTGCATTAAAATTTCATTATTTACTTACGTATTAAAGTCAAGAGGCTTTATTTTGCAGTGGATATGGAAGCACTGAATGTTATATATGTCATATAACACAACCATATTTCTCCCCGATCTAGTGGCTCAGTCTCTAAGCCAATATGCCACCTTTGTCGTCTCAGTAGTTTCTTAAATTGATCTTGCCTCTTAAACTTTTAACCAATATAATAATACATTTAATTTGCTAACCCCATTCCAATCCAACTTTCATCCTTACAGCCAAAATTAATACTATTTTACTCTTTCATGATCTCCCTGAACATGAGGAGTTTATTAGTGAAACATAACTTAGGAGACACACGAAAAATCCACTTTCCAGATGTTCAGTGTGAATTGCCATAACTAATTTTATAGATCTTTTTTTTCTGCATCAGTGCAGCTACAGTGAGCTTGCTATATCCCAATTCCAATCCAAATTTTAACGAGTATAATAATATTTAATACCTTTTAAAATGGGTTCCCAGGTTGCTTTGAACAATACAAGCTCAATGAAGAATTGGGTTCTTCAACTCTTCTAAAAGCAAAACGATGCTTATTCTTGGAAAAGTTCAATCTTTGTAAATCACTAGCGACGGTTCTTCAAACTGATATAAATTCTAGCCTACATAAAATCTATCCTACTTAACAATGGAAAAAATGATCACGTAAGCCAAACAAGGAAGATATTTTTTCAGAAGCCAAAAACATTGGACATTGAGTCTGGTCTGTTTCTGCTGCTAAATTAGTGAGCAATAGAGATGTATGCAGAAAGGCAGTAAAAAAGGTGAAGGGAAAGAATATGAATGGTAACTTTTTTTTACTTCGTTGAATTGAGGACCATAATTCACTTTCATGCACCTCTATCAAACATCTGGGTTGCCTATGACATTTATAATCCTCCTTCACGCAAGTCTATCAGAGAGAACAATTCAACAAATAAGTTGGATTGGATTGAAAACCAGTAGCAAGTTTCTTTGCAATCTAATTGTGTACCCGACAACAGAACCGAATGCTAATGACAAAAATATATGTTTTAATTTTTCATTCAACACTATGAATGCCACACTTGGGATAGAATAATTTTAAGCGATCCTTACATGTTGCATGCTATGTTATGGTTTGAGAAAAGATAACTATCAGACTCCAGGAAGCTTTTGTTCTCAATAGTTGATTAAGGACCCTGGTTACTTCTTCTCTATAGCCCTCCCCCTAGATCTCATTATACATAATAAATATGTGGTATGACAGAGTAGAGGATGGGTTGTGAAGCATAAGTAAAATGTAGGAAGACCAAGTAGAGAGGAGATGCATAGATGGTTGAAGTTCTTGTTATATGGTTGAATTTCCTGTTCTATTCAAGACCAACCGATAAGGGCAACACAATCAAAAGGTAAAGTAGCACTGTCATTCTAAAAATCAAGATTACAAAAACATTTTTGTCCCAGTTCGTACAGTCGATTGCAAGAGTGGGCACTGGTCATTCTAAGAAAATTTCCAGCTTTCAACATTTTCCTTCACCAGATGTTGTTGCATATTCTCAACCATATTGAAATTTGATATCTATTTGGGATTGTAAGAGTAGTAACATCAGTGGTTTTCATATTAATAAATCCCAAGAATCTTAAATCGTGTACCAGAGTATCGAGTCGATGACTGAGCAATTGGGGAAAATGGCTCATGTAATAAAGTTTAGATACAAAGTATGGATTCTTGATGGGCGTAGTGGACACACATGTTTCCCGTAGGGCTGCAACCGTGGCCAGTGGTAGCTGCGCGGGGAAGCACTTGGTTTCAGAGTGAAAAAAATGGCCTTCCTTGTCCCCTCCATTTCAAGAAAGTTAAAGGGAGGCTATATTCTCAATAGCTTCGATCGGACGACAATGGCAAATAGGGCAAGGAAAGGAGCACATGGAATCATATGCGTGTACATAGAACATATGAATAAATAAGCAATCGTTGTTGTTGTTGCGGTTGGGAATCGATAAATTTCGTTCTGAACAACCTCTAACGGAGATTTGTGACAAACCCACTCTCTGGTCCAGGCTTCAAATTTGAAGCCTTCAAGGCTCGTTTGAAGTTACAAAATTTCAATCAAATAATAATATTGTGTTTGAACTTTGAAGTTATAGAGTTTTAATCAAATAAAAAAAATTAAATAATTGATGGGATCATGAATGGATAAAATGATGTACATACCTATAAATTCATAGGATGTCAACAATCCAGTCATCCTTGAAGTTGAGCTCCTCAAAGAAAACAAATTTCTTTATATATGTTTATGGCAGGCTGACATTGGTAGCTTCACTCTGCAAACTCTCCTAGAGGATTGGAGGAGATAGGGTAGGTGGAACTTGGAAGTAGCTCAACCATGGTGGAGTAGGCGTATAAGAAAAAGCTTATTTGTATTCCTGTAATATTATATATTGATGGTCAGATCAATGGAAGCATGGAATTCGAGCATTGACTTGATACAATAAAGAAAACACAAGGTGGGACTCGAGAGCCGTAGGATTGACTTGATACAACAAAGAAAATATAGGGTGTGAGGCTGGGAGCCGTAGACGGTAGGATGAAATTTATACAACAAATAAAACACAGGGTTGTGGGAAGGGGCCACGGGCGGGAGCGACAGCCCGCAACATTACCAAAAGTTTCTGGATTGTGGAGTTTGTTTGAAATGCCAAATTAGGGGCACATTAACATAATATATTATAAATTGAATACTCAATTAACTCACAGAGTCAGAAGTAATGAATTGGTATGTGATAACTGGTAACTTGGTAATCTCACTTCCAAAAACACGTATGAGCCACCAACCGTGTTTAATAAAGTTGTTGCTGCCATTAAATGTGTTAAACACGTAAGCCCTTGCCGCTAACACGAGAACTTAGAAGCGTTCAAGCCATGAGTTGCACATTGTAAGCTCGTCCACGTAAGCTAGTTAATGATATTATTAGAGGCCCAATGGTCCATGATCCATCGATAATCGGACAGATGGAGATTGGAGAGTAACCGAGTACCAAGTCCCACTCCCAAGTCACCTAGCTAGTAGCTGCATTCCCAATTTCCCACTGAAAACTATCGATGGGTGAAATTTGAAGCTGCCCTTCTGTTGCAATTTTAAACAGTAGTGGTTAATTTAATTATTGACAGGCTTACCATGAAATTAATTTTTTTTTTGCATGGTAAAATTTGAGGTGGTCTTCTATGACATGTAAAATGGCCTCTGAAGGGCCCTGAAGGCTTCAAATTTGAAGACTGATTCTAACTCAAATCATTTAACTAACGTGGATGACCTATTCCTCTCGATAGATACCACATATTGATTTACCACATTTTTCTCAGTCCTTACACTATTGCATTTAGGTTGGCTTGTAATTATGGACAATTCTGACATTATTTTTTTGGCCGAAGGTCATGATTCCATCCATTTGACGATTGAACTAAACAATAGGTCATTAGCCATGGGATCATAAGGAAACACTACATAACAAGCATAAGCACTAACCATCAACTTTTTCATAAAAGATACTTGGTAGATAAAAACAACTACGGTTAAGGTAATTTTCATAGAAAATGGTCCATATTTTTTCATTTTCTATTTAATTTCAGATATTAAATTTGATAGAAAATTAAATTTCAATTATAATTTCATGCTGAAAGATTGAAAGATCAATGCATTGCAATAGCACCACTATAATACCCTTTGTGCAACTTCATTTTTTCTACGACGAAAAAGGAAATGTATAGTCTAAATATTCTATGTTTTCAACCTTTACTTAGCATATTTTCCGTCTAATTTTGTTTGTATTTTGGTTGGAAATATTTAAAAAATCTTAAAATCACATATATTAGCTATGGAAATTGCATAATTTGGGTGTCATGGGGGTATTTGAAGGTGCTAAATCTATTTATGGATTCAAAAATATAATTTAAACACTTAAAAATTTGGATTTAATTTTTTTTTACCGGATTCCTACCAAAACCCACCGTAAAGTCAAAAAATTAGAATAAATAGACTAGTCCTCTCTCTCTCTCTCTCTCTCTCTCTCTCTCTCTCTATCTCTCTATCTATCTATCTATCTATCTATATGTAGGGATGATTTGAAAGAAATATTAGATATATAAAAGTATTTTAAGGTCAGGTTTTTTGGTTAAGGGAGAACGGTTAGGGTTATTGTTTTAGAAGCTACACATTACCTTTTGAGAAACGGTTTTTCAATAACAGTTACCCGGTTCTTTTCCACCATAGTTGAAGGGAGTCTAGTCCCTGGTTGTCTAAAAAAAGGAAGAAGGCGTAGTACCCGTTTTCTCACATAATGGTGGTTATCACTCTTTTGTGGATGAAGGAGAGGAGAGGATGAGAGTTGTTCCATTCTTCAGGGAAGCTCATCTTTAGTAAAACCTTGCTAGTATTGAATGAAGAGTGTAGCTCTGAGGCTGAATCCTTCTTTTGATACCTCCACAAAGAAGAGAAAGACACAACTCTCTAGATCATTTTCTGGTTATCTCCGTGAAAGAGAGGAGAGGCACTAGCAAAAGGAGGAAAGCATATTGGAAAAATGAATTACGAGCTGATGCATTTCAAATCCCAGCCTGACTTGGACAGAGTCCGTAGAAGCGCAAAGATGGCAGACAAACTGTCAATAGGATTCGTGGGAACTTCCTTGTATTTATCCATCCGTGTTTGTATTCTGCAAGTCAAATTCTTAGGTATAAATTATTTACAGTCTTTAATGTACAACTCAATAGCTTCCAAGTGAAGCGAAATCAAGTTTTTGTATATGTAGAAGAAGAAGATATGAAAAAAAGAGAGAGGAGAAGTGAGAAGGGAGAAAAGCAAAGAGTTGAAAAACATAGTAAGAGAGAAAGGAGATGAAAAAAAGATCCACGATTTGTTTGTGAGCTCAATATCATAATCGTGAAATTTATGTAATCATTCTCAAGAATGTTGAATATTGCATGCTGCACATCTTCTCCATATTTACTTGTGCGAATGCTGTTTACATTTACGATTTGTAAAAAAAATCAAGAATTTCCAAATATTTCACGGTGGTAAAAGTTATGTTTTAACGCGGAATAACCTCGACGTAAGTTTCATTTAATGTTTTTTTATTTGATACAATGGGCTTGTCTTAACACTATTGCGTTGAAGTTCACGTTAAGTTACTAAACCATGAAAAGTGATTTTGATGTCTTAGCAAGAAATATTTTAAAATAAATCTTGTTTAAGAGTGGACTCGTCGAAGTTGAATCCCAGTAAAGTAAAAAGTTTCGCGAAGTTACTAAGGTCCGCAAATTCAAGAGTCCGCGAAGTAAATTCTGCAAAGTCAAGTGTTCGGGGAAGCAAATGGCCATAGAAGTGAATTTTACCTCCCGCGAAGTGAAGTCCTTGGGGTTTCCTATTGTATGCCTATCGAAGTCCCAAAACAAAAAATGGAAAATATAAATTTACTACGTGGTTCATTTTTTTTGTCTGTGCAGTGTTTCCCTTGATCTGGTATTAGAGCTTGGTTGACGGAGAGTAGAAATTCTATTTAAAAAAAATGGAAAAGTAATCAAAATTAAAGATGGCTTCCACTTCCGGTGCACAAATTTCAAATTTGCAAACTCCAATATTTTCGGGTAAAAAATATGAATATTGGTCTTTAACTATGAAATCTTTGTTGAGAGGTCAAGATGTATGGGAAATAGTCCAAAATTGCTATGCAGAACCAACAGATCTGACATTATATAACAATCTCACACAAGCTGAGAAGGATGTCTTGAGGGAACAAAGGAATAAATATGGAAAGGCATTGTTCTACATACATCAAGCAACACATGAAACCATACTCCCAAGAGTAGTAGCAACAAAGACAACTAAGGAAGCATGGGATACACTGGAAAATTCCCATCAAGGTTTGAACAAGGTAAGGACTACCAAACTACAACTCTTTAAAAGAGATTTTGAATATTTGTCAATAAAAGATACATAGTCAGTAGAATCATTTTATATTCGATTTATTGGTGTGATTAATCAAATAAAGTCTCATGGAGAAAATATAGTTGACCAAAGAGTTGTTGAAAAAATTCTTAGAAGTCTTCCTAAAAAATTTGAATATTTAGTTGTGACCCTAGAGGAAAGCAAAGATATGTCCCAATTTATTGTTGATGAGTTGCAAGCCTCACTCCTCAATCATGAATATAGAATCAACATTTCAAATACACCATTAGAAGGTGCATTTTCAGTACAATCATCCATAAGTCATGGAAGAGGCAGGGGAAGATCAAAATCTAGAGGCAAAGGAAGAAGTTCTTTCAGAGAAGGACGCATCAACAACCCTACATATGTCGCTGATGGAGGTCAAAATCAGATCCCCATTCAGCCAAGTGGACAAAGGTCTGATAAATAAAAAATTCAGTGTCATTATTGTAAAAGGTTTGGACACTTTTCATATGAATGCAGGAAGAAGCAGTATGACCAAGGAAAGCAAGTTCAAACACAGTCAAGCAACACCAGCACTTCGACCAGCACAATGTTATTAGCATGTGCATCTCCACTTGAATGTAATGTTGTCCAAGAAATTCCAAGTGACATATGGTATTTAGACTCAGGCTGTAGAAATAATATGATTGGTAATTTAAATCTATTCTCTAGTCTAGATAAATCAGTTCAAACTAATGTCGCACTTGGAAATAATATTCAAGTCATTGTTTTGGGTAAGGGTACTATTGATATTCTAACCAAGTAGGGGGAGCAGAAAACTATGCCTGGTATTTATTATGTTCAAGGTTTGAAGCATAATTTGATGAGCATTGGACAACTATTAGAAAAAGGTTACAAAGTTTATATGACAGGAACGCATTATCTGATTAAGGACATATATCCAAGCAATCGCTTAGTAGCCAAAGTGAAGATGACAAGCAATCGCTTGTTTCCCTTGAGGATAAGACCAAACATAAAAAGAAAAACAACACAAGTTGTTCATGGAAGTCAGAATGGAAACTCAGGAGCTGCATTCAAGGCATAAAGTAAAAAAGCAGAAAATCACTGCGATAAGAAAGAAAATGACAACGACAAAGAAACGCAAGCAACATTTCAATCAGAAATACGGGATGAATCCTGGTTGTGGCACTTCAGATTTGGAAATATGAATTTTGGTGGGTTGAAGCTACTGCACATGAAGAATATGGTGAAAGTATTTCCATTGATTTAAAATCCAGAGAGAATTTGTGAAGGCTGTATTTTTGGCAAACAACACAGAAAGACTTTTCCAGTCGGAAAGTCATATAGAGCTTGCACACCACTTGAAATTGTGCACTCTGATATTTTTGGACCAATGAAAACAATGTCCATAGGAGTCCACACTTACTTTCTCATGTTTATTGATGATTTCACAAGAAAAACCTCAACATATTTTCTAAAACATAAATATGATGCACTTGGATGTTTTCAACAGTTCAAGGCACTTGTGGAGAAGTAAAGTGGTTACAACATCAAGATCTTAAGGACATATAGAGGTGGTGAGTATGTTTAAAATGATTTCTTAAACTTCTGTAAAAATCATGGCATACACAGGAAATTCATTGCGCGGTATACACCGTAGCAGAATGGTGTCGCAAAGTGGAAGAACAAAACCATTATGGAGATGGCACACAGTATGTTGGAAACCATGCATTTGTCAAATGAATATTGGGATAAGGCAATGGAAACGGTTGAATACATCATGAATCAATGTCCAACGAATAGTGTGAAGAACAAAGTTCCTCAAGAAGCTTGGATAGGTATGAAACATAGTGTTTCACATTTAAATGTTTTTGGTTGTGTCACTTACACACATGTTCCAGATGAGATGAGAAATAAATTAGACAATAAATGTATCTTTGTTGGGTATTCTGAAGACACAAAAGCATACAAGTTGTATGACCCTATCGAAAGAAAAGTTATTATTAGTCGAGATGTTCAGTTTGTATAAAATGAAGCATGGGATGGAACCGTAGAGAAGAATGTTAAAATCGTGCCACATGTCGAACATGATGACATGGCAGAGGATGTGGTTGAAACTATGCATGTGAGTCATAATGTTGCAGCTCTGTCTACTCCCAAGACAACTGTAGGGACCCGCATTTTGGGTTCCCCAAAAAGACTTCCATGAAATTTTGAACATATAAGTATAATTAATTTCAAAACTTCCAGTACGATTTTTCAAAAGAAGATATAGAGGCCACAGATCTAGTTCTATCTATTGCAATACATGAATGTCAATAAATAAAACTATATACCCAGATTTATTCGTTCCACCACAAGAGTTAGCAAAATAAATAACCTAAATACTTCAAACCTATTTTCGATGGTTGGTCCAGTGAATCAATGGAGTTCTCGAAGGGGTTTCCGCACGATCCAATCCAATTTCTTGACGAAGTACTGAGTGACCCCTCGGTTGACCTCCCTACCATATCGGGGTTACTCTCCTTCACCCCGAACCCCTGAGCAAATGGGGTCGTAAGAACACACAAGCTAGCCTCCCGAAAGGATCTCCCAATCCCTGTTCCAGTTAATCCCAACTCCAAGGATCATAACATAATTCGAGATTATGATGACCATCCAGCATTAGGGAGCAAGAGATGTCCTTCTCTCCTTCTCCTCCTTCATTATATAGCAAAAGCCTGTGTGCCATGTGTCTGTCCATCCACATATTTAATTTAATTTAATATTTTAATTTCCAATAATCTCAAACACATGTGTCTTCTTAATGTCTTTAATGTGCACCTAAATCCCTAGATCAATGGGAGTTAGGTGTAGAAGATTTCTACTTCTCTTTTGGTTCTCATTTAGTTTACTTAACAATCTTTTAGTTAGACTTATTGCTTTCTACTTTTCTTTCTTTTCCTAATATTAAGATTGAATTAAAATATGATTCCTTTTACTAAAAGTATAATCTATTTTAAATTTCCTCTTTATAAAATAATTTAAATGAATAATAAAATTAATTAAAGTAAAATCTTGAATAATAATAAAAGAAAAACAATTCTTTTATTAATGACCTATTTCAATTCTTTCTGAAAATAATGAAGTCAATTAAATAGAATCTTTAATAGAATGATTTAAAATAACAAAATCTATAAAATCTTTTGAATAAATAATATGTTTTCTTAATAATAAAATTAATCAAATTTAATATAAATAAAGTCAATCTCTTCAATTCTTTTTCAAGTTAATAAAATCAATTAAAATGAATAATTCAAATTAATGAAATCAATTAAAATGAATAATTCAAATTAATGAAATCAATTAAAAATAAAATCTTGAATAGAATTATTCAAATTAATAAAATAGAACAAAATGAAATAAAGTATTTCTTAAATCTTATGTGAAATTTTCATTTATACCATTGATTTATTTTCTTCCTCTCATTCTTGTCTAGGTACCTCTTCGGTGGGCCCTTCTGACAGTTTTATTTCTTCCTTCTTATGGGGAGTACTGCGTAGCGACCGGGAACCATTACCGCGATCTCTCAACTATGCTCCTTGGAGACTAAGGTATGTTGAGGGATAAGTCTCTCTTTATTGCACGCCCCTCAACTCATCGTACGCGACCAAATCATTATGGTCTTTCCCGTATGACATACGCTTCCCCGGGTGAGCTGAAACGGTTTCACCCGTGCGTGGATTGCTAATCCAGGGTCGACAGTCAGTCGTCGTACCCCTATGTGTTCTTTCCGTTCTTACGACCACTAAAATTCCATTGTGGGTCAGTCGGTATATCGTCTTACCTGCCACTGCACACACTCAAGCGCACATTAGTAGCACTGCACTATATAAAATGTTTACATCATTCATTCTAGTATCTTAGTTAGTCGAGCATACAAATTATTCATCATTTATCGTCATGTCTCAGTCAGTCGAACATTCATTATTTTTCATTATAAAGCATTTTTGTCATTCATCATCATTTCTCAGTCAATCGAGCATTCATCATTTTCATTATAAATCATTTTCATCATTCATCATCATTTCTCAGTCAGTCAAGCATTCATCTATCATTCATCTAATCATTTCTATCTCAATCAATCAAGCATATCTAGCATTCAGTCATTCCATCTCAATCAGTCGAGCATATCTAACATTCAGTCATTCTATCTCAATCAGTCGAGCATATCTAACATTCAGTCATTCTATCTCAATCAGTCGAGCATATCTAACATTCAGTCATTCTATCTTAATCAGTCGACCATATCTAACATTCACCAATCTCGTTATTGAATCGTTTCGTCATACATCATAATATACTTCATTCATTCTCGAATTGTTAAGCAAACATCATATTCACCCTCATAATTTCATTTCCATAATTGAGCCTAAATACGATATTCATTATAAGATTTCCCATGTGTTAATAAATCAACCAAATCACAATTATCCAAAATCATCATTAAATTCATCATTAGAAACATATACGTTTATCACATACATCGCTAGTCAATCGCCAATTTTATTCTTAATCATCATGTACACAGCCATTTATCTTGGTTTCTTTAACTGGGTCACTTACCCATAAGTGTTATCAACATCGATAGTCGTAGCGAGTTTGAGGGGCATTACATACATCCCCTCTTATTAAAACTTCGTCCCGAAGTTAAGTTTTGTTCTTGTAATTTCGATGTTACGCTTTCTTTTAGTTTCCCATTTTCATCTTCCTGTCATTCTCTTCTATTTTTCTCCAACAGTCATTGTCATAAGTACAAGTGGTTCTAATCATTAGTTTTCTATTTCATCATCATGGTTCCAATACCTCCTTAGGGACTCAATCATAATTTTAACAATCAGGAGAAGTCACCCAAAATTTTAAAAGTCAATCCACCCTAAATGTCTCACTTCTAACTACCGTGTCGTTTCACTAGTGTCGTAATGTCTAGGTCAAGGAACTCATCATGTCCTTACCTCATTTCGGCATTCTTGTTGTTATGTAAATGTAGTGTCCATCTTGCAAAGTAAGTAGATTTTTTTTTTCTTTCTCCGTTTCCATAACTCGAAGTACAATTTGTAATTTTAAAATCAGACTTAGTCCTTATCTCTTTCTCTTTTCATAACTCAAGTTCAATTATATATTTGATAGAATATATATATATAATTTCTCTAAGACACAATCACTATTATCAATTCCTATCAATACTGATGCATAATCTCTTTCCTTTTCCTAAATGAAGTACAATTGTATATTTGATAAACCATTATCAATTTCTATAATCCTAATGCATAATCTACTATTCTTTTCATGATTCAAGCATGCATACCTAATTGATAAAGCATATTTATATTTCTCTATATTACAAACATATCTTTCCACACATCGTGACTTTACTTAATGTGTAAAGTATACATATATAAATACATCTCCCTAACAAGGACATATTATATAAATCGTATTTCATTCCTTTGACATATTCATAAGGTATAACCATACTTATCACATATTGTAGGGCCTTCAGGTAGAGCTCGAATATATATATATATATATATATATATATATATATATATAAAATTACGGAGGAAGATAAATATATTTAAGTCTAGACGATATATGGCCTCACAACATAAATATAAGTTATATTTAGTGACTCAAAGGCTCATTACCAGTTACCCTAGGAAAAACTTAGACCCTAGTTACCATTTTAACATAATTCTTTCACTCTTCAATAGGTAAGTCATTTATAATTACAATATTTATTCAGTCCTCAATTGCTACACTAGAATAAATCCTTCATTCTTCATTAAGAATACTAATTATAAATATAATACTTCTTTTCACATTGGTTACTACACTAAGAAATTCTTCATATATATATGACTTTATTTCCAATATACAAATTTCATTAATATCTTGAATAAAAACAATAACAACCTTTCCTTTTATATATATATATATATATGGAAATTCTTATCCATGCATAAATCAATGTAAGGAATTGAAAACCATTATTCTGTCAAATGACAATTGAGAATGTAACCTCATTCATTCACATTCATTATTAACTTTATTATGTAAAGGATGAGATGATTTGCTTCTCAATATATATATATATATAAAACATTGCTTTTCTTTCATATAATTTAATAAGTAAAATACGAAGATAAATACTTATCCACTTACTTCAATCTTAACAACATGTTATTACACTTATTTCTAATAGCAATATTAGAAATCTCGTTTTCAAACAAGTGTAAGATATATAAATCTTACCATTATTTTCTTATTAATAATTTGAACTACTATAATATGTTGCATTTTTTATATCCGTTGTGAGCAGATATACTTATGTTCGCTGTTAGTTCTATGTGCAGATATCACATAGGCGCTGATTCCAACTCCTTGTTGGACATTTTGTATACTTCTTCTATATGCGGCTATATTGTCTGGGATTGTCTGGTCATGGTTTGATATACTTAGCTTACTGGACATATATTTTATTTTGGATATTGGCAGCCATGGCTGTTGGTTACTATTGTGAACTTTGTTTTTTGACGAGACTCTTTGATGGTTTCTGGTGATCGATGAACCTGTCTCTCCTCCGGGAGGGGTTCATGTTTTTTATGTGTGAACATATGGTACATATTATGGTTTTCATGGTTGTGGCTGTTGGCACTGTGGCCAAATGTTTTGACATGACACATATGCACTGCAGGGCAGTGATGAGATGTATGTTTGTTCTGACAGTTGGCAACATTTACTATTTCGTATATTAATAGTAAGTTATATTTTTCTGTGAAAAAAAAACTTATATTAACATATTATATAAGTGCTTCATCATTAACCCCTTTTTAATATTTACATATGTTTTTAATATTTACATATGTTTATGCTTCGTCATTACCTTATCCCATTTGTCAACTTATCGATACATGTTGTTTGTCCTTATTATGTCTATATGTTTAACACATAAATATACATATTCTTTCTGTCATCAACTTTACCCATCATTGACTTATGCGTAAACATATATATAAACTCTACTCCTTTTGTTTTTTATTATGTAAATGTGCCGAGCTGAATGCCAACATCAAGCTTCAAGCTGTCAAATGTCTCCATTAACCAGTCGACCCAAGCAACCAAGTTTTCAACGAAACGTTTAAAAAGCCCATGGGTCAATCAATGTGCAAGATGACGTTTTTAACTCCATTTCTCGAGTATCACCGACTCCAGGTTGTGGATATCTTTAATTAATTAGTAACATAATCGGAGTTAAGTTTAGGAGCGGTTCGACCGAATTCAATTAAAAGAAGCAACGAAGACAGAAATATTCAAAACCGCGAAATCTGGAGATGACAAACAAGGAATTTGATGCTCAAGAAAATTAAAGGGGTAGAACTGGAAACGCAGAGAAATTGAATTAAATACTATGCGATCAATCGATAGATCTGGAAACGTCCCTTCACAGGAATAGAACATAGAGGATTTACATTGAACGCCTTCCCAAAATGAAATTAAAACACAGAGAAATTGAACAGAGAGAATTGTTGGATTTAGAGACGTCTAAATTACAATAATTAAGTTGGACATACGTGCATTATGATTATGATATCAAATACTGTCGAAAGATTACATTTATGTAATAATTAAAACATGCCAAACAATGTGATTAATTAAGTCATGGCATTATACGTATTTAAATAAGGATTTGGATACAAATACATATAGAATAATGTTAATCAATTATAATTGTTAATGGACCGATTATAGTTGATTAAAATAATAGCAGTAAATTGAGCTAAATAAGGAAATCAGAATTTATTCTGATTTATTTCAGTTTTTTCTGAAGTTTCCCGATTTGAAGTTTTTTTTATAAAATCGGAAACTCCAGATTTCTTTTGGACTTGTTTCCCAAGTATTAGCTAAATTTCAGCAGCCCTAGGATTAGAATCTTTTTCTTTGGCACTGCTATAAAAGGGCTGAGTCTCCAAGGCTTGCAATCATCCAGAAAAATTGTCTGCTCCATTGAAGACAGGATACTCTCCAGAGAAAAGGATTGCAAGTTCTTGGAAGGATTCGAGAGCCAACAACTCAAGTCAAGACCAGAAGCTGTCCGCGACCTTTGAAGATGGAAAGTAAGTTCCGCTGTGCATTAAGCTTGATTTCTAAAGTTCCGCTGTGCATTAAGTTTAATTTCTTGCATAGGAGTAGATCTTGGTTAGGGTTTAAAGTATTTAGTAAAACCCTTCAAGAATTGACACTGTCAATCTGGAAACGCCAGTGGATCCACATAGATTTTCACGGTCAATATGATTTGGATTAAAATTTATAGCAGAGATTCGAGGTTTTACAGTGGTAGAGGATCGATCTAACAATGAATGCATATAAACATTACACTATAAGCGATTTCTAGTTTAGGATTTTTACAGGGGATTCGCCACCCACGCTCAGATCAGCATCATACAAATGACAGGGGTTCAAGATATATAGTGGTAGTGAATCGATCTAAGTGGATTGCATAAAAACATTACACAGCAATCGAATTCCGGTTTAGGATAAATATACAGGGGATTCACGGATAAATATATAGGGGATTCACCACCCATGCGCAGATCGGCATCATACAAATGACAGGGGTTCAAGATTTTGATATAGGTAGTCAATCGCTCTAAATGGATTGCATAAAAACATTCACAGCAATCAAATTCTAGTTTAGGATTTATACAGGGGATTCGCTACCCAGGCCCAGATTGACGTCAAACAATAACAGGGATTCGAGATTTAAGAACAGTGGTAGCGAATGAAGGAAGAGGATTCGACCATGACCATTGAGGTACGAAGAAATCCATAGAGTATACAAACTAAAACAGAGATTTAAATAGCAAGTTTAAACAGAATGTCAATTTATAGGTGTTGGAAACGCCAAATAGGGATGGATCCACAGAGGTTTAAATGACATGAATCCGATCTTCTCCAATGATCTCATCACGCAGAATTCGATAATTTTGAATGCATAAAGAAACAGAGTTTACCTGCAAAGATTTGGTTCGATCTAACAAGAATATTCGCTAATCAGCTCGCTTAAAAATATAGACAGTGGATTGATTTGCCTTTCCCGAAACCGACTTTCTCATTTCATTTCAGTACACAGGATTTTCTTATTTAAAAACACATTTAAAAACAAACAGAGTTTGCATACGTAAACTGGATCGATCCACAAACATTTTACTAAACAGAGTCTTAAAAAAAATATTAGACAGTGGATAAAGAAAACAAAACTTGAAGAACAGGGCAATTCATTTCATACTTACGATTCCTGGAAATTATAACCAAGAAATCGACACACAGTTAAACGAAAAGAAAATTCACTTCACATTTATGATTTCTGGAAATGACACAAGAAATCGATGCTTAGATAAATGAAAGGGCGTTTCATTTCATAATCATGGAATCTGAAAATGAGCACTTACATTTTGAAATAAAAACACAGAGATCTCGCTAAATCAGATATGGAAATGCTAAATTACACAGACAAGGAGATACCCTTCAAAAATCAGATATGGAATTTTTTATTTTTTTTACATAACAGAGATCTGTAACCCGGCGTCTGGGCATGAGCAAACGTTCAAAACTTAAAGTGGGAAAGATTTTGAGTATAAACATAAATTTGAGACTTTAAATGGTAAGCTGACGCCGACGTTCTAATTTAAAACTCAGATATCTAAAAATTAAATATAGAACAAGATCCTGCGGTTTTGGTAAAATACAGAGATCGAACCCAAGATTTAAACGCAGAGATCTCAAAAATATAAATATAAGATTTAAGTTTCGATTTATAAAGAGAATTTTCAACTTTCAATTTAAACACAGAGATATAAAACAAGATCCAAAATTTCAGTTTATCCCAGGATATTCGACTTTAATCATATACACACAGATCTAATCCTAATCTCAAATATATAGTTGAGTAATGGCTGTTTAAGAGGAACCTGATCCAGTAGTCGAGCGGGAAGTCGAGTATGGTTGTGGTAGCAGCTGGGTCGAATGTCCCGATCCGATCTTCGACGAATTTACCGATAATCTCTCGGTAGAAATACGAGTCCGGTGCCCTCAAGGCTCAACCGGCTCTGATATCAAATGTAGGGACCCCCATTTCGGGTTCCCCAAAAAGACTTCCACGGAATTTTGAACATATAAGTATAATTAATTTCAGAACTTCCAGTACGATTTTTCAGAAGAAGATATAGAGGTCACAGATCTAGTTCTATCTATTGTAGTACATGAATGTCAATAAATAAAATTATATACCCAGATTTATTTGTTCCACCACAAGAGTTAGCAAAATAAATAAACTAAATACTTCAAACCTATTTTCGACGGTTGGTCCAGCAAATCGATGGAGTCCTCGAAGTGGTTTCCGCACGATCCAATCCAATTTTCTGACGAAGTACCGAGTGACCCCTCGGTTGACCTCCCTACCATATCGGGGTTACTCTCTTTCACCCCGAACCCCCGAGCTAATGGGGTCGTAAGAGCACACAAGCTAGCCTCCCGAAAAGATCTCCCAATCCCCGTTTCGGCTAATCCCAACTCCAAGGATCATAACATAATCCGAGATTATGATGACCATCCAGCATTAGGGAGCAAGAGATGTCCTTCTCTCCTTCTTCTCCCTCATTATATAGAAAACGCTTGTGTGCCATGTGTTTTTCCATGCACATATTTAATTTAATTTAATATTTTAATTTCCAATAATCTCAAACACATGTGTCTTCTTAATGTCTTTAATGTGCACCTAAATCCCTAGATCAGTGGGAGTTAGTTGTAGAAGAGTTCTACTTCTCTTTTGGTTATCATTTAGTTTACTTAACAATCTTTTAGTTAGACTTATTGCTTTCTACTTTTCTTTCTTTTCCTAATATTAAGATTGAATTAAAAGATGATTCATTTTACTAAAAGTATAATTTATTTTAAATTTCCTCTTTATAAAATAATTTAAATGAATAATAAAATTAATTAAAGTAAAATCTTGAATAATAATATGACCTATTTCAATTCTTTCTGAAAATAATGAAGTCAATTAAATAGAATCTTTAATGAAATGATTTAAAATAATAAAATCTTTTGAATAAATAATATTTTTTCTTAATAATAAAATTAATTAAATTTAATATAAATAAAGTTAATCTCTTCAATTCTTTTTCAAGTTAATAAAATCAATTAAAATGAATAATTCAAATTAATGAAATTAATTAAAAATAAAATCTTGAATATAATTATTCAAATTAATAAAATAGAACAAAATGAAATAAAGTATTTCTTAAATTTTATGTGAAATTTTCATTTATACCATTGATTAATTTTCTTCATGTTGTTCTTGTCTAGGTACCTTTTCGGCAGGTCCTTCTGACAGATTCATTTCTTCCTTCTTATGGGGAGTACTGCATAGTGACTGGGAACCGTTACCGCGATCTCTCAACTACGCTCCTTGGAGACTAAGGGATGCTGAGGGATAAGGCTCTCCTTATTGCGCGCCCCTCAACTCATCGTACGCGACCAAATCATTATGGCCTTGCCCGTACGACATACGCTTCCCCGGGTGAGCTGAAACGACTTCACCCGTGCGTGGATTGCTAATCCAGGTCAACAATCAATCATCGTACCCCTATGTGTTCTTTCTGTTCTTACGACCCCTAAAATTTCATTGTGGGTCAGTTGGTATATCGTCTTACCTGCCACTGCACACACTCAAGCGCACATTAGTAGTGCTACACTATATAAAATGTTTACATCATTCATTCTAGTATCTTAGTCAGTCGAGCATACAAATTATTCATCATTTATCATCATGTCTCAGTCAGTCGAACATTCATCATTTTTCATTATAAAGCATTTTCGTCATTCATCATCATTTCTCAGTCAGTCGAGCATTCATCATTTTCATTATAAATCATTTTCATCATTCATCATCATTTCTCAGTCAGTTGAGCATTCATCTAATCATTTCTATCTCAATCAATCAAGCATATCTAGCATTCAGTCATTCCATCTCAATCAGTCGAGCATATCTAACATTCAGTCATTCTATCTTAATCAGTCGAGCATATCTAACATTCATTCATTCTATCTTAATCAATCGACCATATCTAACATTCACCAATCTCGGTATTGAATCGTTTCGTCATACATCATAATATACTTCATTCATTCTCTAATCATTAAGAAAACATCATAATCACCCTCATAATTTCATTTCCATAATTCAGCCTAAATACAATATTCATTATAATATTTCCCATGTGTTAATCAATCAGCCAAATCACAATTATCCAAAATCATCATTAAATTCATCATTAGAAACATATACGTTTATCACATATATCGATAGTCAGTCGCCAATTTTATTCTTAATCATCATGTACACAGTCATGTACACAGTCATTTATCTCGTTTTCTTTAACTGGGTCACTTACCCATAAGTGTTATCAACATCGATATTCGTAGCGAGTTTGAGGGGCATTACAACAGCGCAACATGTTTCAACACAAGGAACTTCGACACAAGTCGCAGTTCAAGCTACTCCGACAAGCACACCAAGAGCGCAACAAACTCCGTCAAGTAGTTCATGGAGTTTGACATCAACAACTCTGACAAAGACAAGATGTCTACGTGAGATATATGAGACTGGTACACCCAATTCATTCTTAGGTTTTGCATTATTTTCTCAAATTAATGATCCTCTAACATTTGAAGAAGTTGTCGAAGATAAATTTTGGGCACAAGCCATAGATGGAGAAATATAATGCATTGAGAAGAATCAAACATGGGAATTAGTTGATGTTCCTAAGGACAAGGATGTGATAAGCATCAAATGTATTTATAATATCAAGCAAGATGCTGATGAAAATGTGCAGAAGCACAATGCAATATTGGTAGAAAGAGGGTTCACACAACATCCTGGCATAGACTTCAATGAAACTTTTTCACCTGTGGCACGAATGGACACTTTGAGAACAGTTTTGTCCATTGCAGCACATAAGACATGGCCTGTTTACCAAATGGATGTTAATTCTACATTTTTAAATGGTTATTTGGAGGAGGAAGTATATGTGGATAAACCAAAAGGCTACGAAGTCCCAGGGCAAGGACACAAAGTATACAGGCTGAAAAAGGTACTCTATGGTTTGAAGCAAGCTCCTAGAGCTTGCTACAGTCGCATTGACTCTTACGTGATTCATAATGGATTTCACAGAAGTGAATGTGAACCAATGCTGTACACAAAAATCAACAAGCAAGGTAATAAGCTAATTGCCTGCATGTATGTAGATGAATTAATATTTACTAGTGATTTTGGCATAGATGATTTTAGATCAGTCATGGAAAATGAATTTGAAATGACTAATTTGGGGCTTATGAAGTATTTTTTGGGAATTGAAGTCCAATAAATTGAAAACGACATATTTATATCTCAGTCGAAGTATGCAAATGAAGTCTTGAAAATATTTAAGATGTTAAACTGCAAGACAACCGCAAGGCCAGTGATAACAAGTTTGAAATTGAGCAAGGATGATGATGGATCCAATGTAGATCCTACGTTGTTCAAAAGGCTTGTTGGCAGCCTTATGTATATTACTGTGACAAGGCCATACATCATGTATGGAGTCATTTTAATCTCAATATTTATGGAGTCACCAAAAGAATAGCTGTTGGTCACCCTATATGCTAATTAATTACAACAAACACACAGGATGCTCAATATGAATTGTCAACCCAGGGAAGTCTTTTATTTCAATGGCAATAAAAACAATCTATGCATAAACATTTCAAGTAGTTGATTAACTGAATGGAGATAATAATCCTACCTATCTGCTCAGGAAAACTCATTCCATAAAGAAAAATAATCTAACTCATACATCTAGGAATTCAAAGTGTAGCTACCTTCCTACAGAAATCAACTTAGCAGTTATTGATCTAAGAATAGAAATGAACTAGATTAATTTTGCAAAAAGTTAAATCCTATAATGATCAAACTACAGTATTCAATCTTTACCAAAATGATTCATCTAGCAACTACTGTAACTCAATCATAATATGCCTAATATATGAATTCAATAAAGATACAACAACAACCAGAATTAGAAAATAAGCTTGAACTCTAAATTGATAACCATTGGAAATCCTAGAAAGCATAAATGATTGAAAGGAATTGGAGTTGAGCTTGGATGTAACAGCTGATTCTAACACACATGCATTAATCAAACTAACCTACACAGTCGACCGTCACACCACACAGTTGCAACTATTCAGGATGCAAATAATAAACTACCAATAAAGAATGCAATTGAAAATTCTCTGTTGCAGCTATCAATAATATGCCAAATGCGATTCCACAACACACAATAGGAAATAAAATAAATAGATTTAAATACCTACTTAACGCGGAAATCTCTGTGAGAAGGTGGGCCCTAGCCTTCTAACAGAGACACCGTGAACTACCACAAATTAAGACACATAAATAGAAATAACTTTGCTCTTCATTAAAGATGGCAATCCACAGTCTCAGTTCTCTGTTACAACCCGTGCAAAATGATAATTAACCAACCCCAGACTCTGAAAGCCTTCCCATATTTATACATGCAAAATACATTTCGTGATCCACTGATTTCGTGCAGCAATGAAGATCTCTGATCTTCATGCTGTAGAGTTACAGTTAAACTGTTACAACCATAATGAATGAGGCCGTTAATAATGAAGGATGTTGTTACTCAGGCAGTCAATGGATCAACATTTTAACCAATTGAGAGGCGTCCTGTCTGTTGTAGAAATGCTCCATTTTAGCGAAGAACTGTTATAGATTCATGTGGAAAGATGCATTGTCCCTTGGAATATGAGGAATCAAATCGGAAGAGTAACAGCTAGAACCACGTATGATTCTTTCCCAAGGCATTGCGACTGGTACACCTATGCTTTGATATTAACTTAATGAAATCAACACAAGTTAGCATAAATCAAAGGCTAGAATTCATAACCATAACAATCTTAGGCATTTAATTAAATGAAGCAATAATAAATTATACTTTGTCAGGATTGCTGATTGTTCTGGAAAAATGCACGTATATGGTTTATGAAAGTAGGGTGTAACAGGGAAAAATGATGAGATAGGTATGGTAAAAAAGGGGCATTTTCAGGGCCCAACATCTCCCCCCAACTATCCATTTTCATTTCCTCATGCAACAACTTCCACTAGTCTGAATTGGAATCCATACTGAACCTATGAAGATTGGTAAGATTGTAGGCAGGTTCCGTTGGTTTCCCATGAAGCAAAAATCCCTAACAGGCAGCCCATTTCTCCCAACACTGCTTCTCCTCCTCTTCAGTCAAGACATAACTGTTTCTATAAGGACTCACAGGCAACCATATAAGGGGAAACTTGAATCTTAATGCAAGCCACCTGGCTCCACACTTTTTCATGCACTGCACATACCCATGCACCCTTGTTAAAGCCTGCTTAAAATTCTCAAAGCAATATGGGTCCCCTTCTTTCAAAGTTGGAGAAGAATATAACCATCCGTACTCACTACCCTGCAGGGCATGTTGTTGATTACTGGAAATTATCCCAACATAGGTAGTGATGATTCTATCTTGTAGATTTTCCAAGATAGAAGCAAATGCTCTCAGCTGAATATCTCCCAAATGGGGAATAGGATTAGCACGGGAGTTGGCATAGTAGGCTTTATCATGTAAATATAATTCACATAACATATTTTTCTCCTCATCGTTGCTTTCCAGGAAATTTTCTGAAAGCCGGGAGGCTTTTATTAGCTCAAATGGCCTTCTTTCTTTTAATGCCCTCATCTTGAATAAAATTGTCTGTTTGTAAAGAAAGACAGGGTAAGAAGGGGATGAAGCCCTACAACTTAGTAATTCCTGGGAAAGAGTATACAATTGATCCTTTTCTTGTTGTATGGAATTGAATTTCCTCAATTCTGTCAATTCCTTTTGAACATTTTCCCACTAGACTTTCCGGAAGAACAATTCCTCAGCCCATTTCTCTCTCAATCCCCTGACAGCATTTATATATTCATGGAGGGGGACTATTCCTTCTCTGCACTGAGCAATATATTTCTTCCATTTATCTAGCTCAAGATTTAGTGAGAAAATATTTTTCTCCAGTCGCTGAATTCTTCCATCCACCACATATTTTTCATCAGTAGAATCTAAATTAATGATGCCTTGAGATAGTAGCATTCTTACCTCATCACCAAATGTTTTAGATTTTCCATTGTGGATTGATGGTGTAGCAACCTCATCTTCCATTGGTGTTGTAGTGACCTCTGCTTGTGTTGCAATCTCAGCGGCTACTTTTGGGGATGTTGGTTCTTGTGTAGCAGCATCCTGTCCTTTCAATTCTACCTCAGCAACATCAGTTGGAGTTGTAGTCTCAACAAATATTTTTAAGGACACTGGTTCTTGTGTAACAGCGTCCTCCCCTTGTTCCTCAACATCAACAATTGTTGTTTACGTTTCAACTTCACTAACCAATTTCAGGTGTCCTAGTTCTTGTGTAGCAGGACCCTGTTCACTTATTTCTTCAAATTGCTAAGGTTGTTCTTGAACTACCTCGATATCTTCTGAAAGATGAGACTGGTCCTAGAGTGGCTCAGTATTTCTCGATGGCTGGGACTGTATTGCTTCATCTTATCCTAAATCCAAATCAGGGATTAGGTCAGCTCCTTCCTCATTTTCCTCCATCAGCTCTACTGCAGGTATACTTTCCCTTTCTTGCTTCGCTTGTACAGGTTCTTGTGCTCCCACACCTAGCACTATGATTCTATGTCCTGCTAAGAAGAATATGTCCCCACATTCTGGGAAAACCATTTTCCCTTGTTCCTCATTTGACAAAGCAGGAGATGAATTTTCTAGAAAATTTGCAGCTTCTATTAGCATATTCAAATTCTTTTTTTCCTGCTTCCCAGTCACTTCCTTCCATTTCTCCAATTATTCCCGAAGCATTTGCACTTCCTCTTTTAATAGTTCATTTTCATAAAGGAGGTTTTCAACTTGGGTTTTGTCCTTAGCAGGTTCTTGTGTGACAGCAGGTGTTTTTGGATTTAAAATAGGGATTTCTATGCTTGTCCCAGCTACACATGCTGCTTTTGCTGAGGGTACTTCAATATTTGCCCCAATTGCATCTGTTGTCTCTGCTGAGGGTAATTCAATATTTTCCCCAATTGCACATGATGTCTCTGCCGCTGCCATAGATCGAGTCCTTATTTTCTTCACAACTTCTAATGGCTGGTCTCCACTTCTTGTTGCTACTGCTGTGGAAGCTCTGGTTCTTCTCTTCTTTGCTAGCGTAGCTGTCTAAACCCTATTCCCTGATCTTCTCCTTTTCTTTTGTGACACAAGGGTTTCCAAATTCTCCAAGAGAACAACAAATTCCTCCTCTTCCACAATAGTTCCCTTAATTTTCAGGGAGTATGCAAGATCCAACACTTCTATATTTCCTTCCTCTGCTGCCTCTTCCTGGTGCTCGCCTTCTTGCATAATCCCTTCTGCAGTTGCAGCTTCTACTATCGCAGCTTCAACAGCTGCTCCAGCCTCAACCTCCTTTGCTGAGGCTACAAATGACGCCATTTCTACTGCTTCAGTTGCCACCCTAACTGCAATTCCAATTGGGTATGTTTCCTCCCCTATAAGACTTGTTGTTGTTGTAGCTTCTAATATTACTGCCTCATCTTCCATGGTCTCCATCATCATTTCCTCCATAATAGGGTTCGCTGCCATCGTAGCTTCCCCCATGTCTATTTCTTGTCCTCTTCCGATCTGATTCCCTGCTAATACTCCATCTATGATAGGGTTCGCTGCTGTCGTAGCTTCCCCCATGTCTGTTTCTTCTTCCCCTTTATTTAGGTTTCCATCCTCCCCCCCAACTGAATTCAAGGAACTCTGGTCCTCCTCTCCTTCTGCAACACCCCCCAATTCCAATGCAGGTTCTCTAATTTCCCTAGCCCTAACAAGAAATTGGGCCCAAGTCAAATCCCAGTGTGCAAGGGCTCTTAAAATTAACAATTTAATTAAACCATGGTTGGTGAGGGAAGAGACCAGGTGCTGGGTTGTTCGTGCATATCCATCCATGTTTTGTAGGGTCTTAAAAATATAAAATGGCATATTAACTAGGTTGCCATGGCGTAGATGAGATAACAAGGAGAATTCAAAGAAATAGACAGTTTGGTACCTACCTTCGCAGGAGATATGTTTCTTCAGAAAAAATGCCACTTGATCGCAGGGACGAGGCAACGAATTCAATGCAATTCCATGGCCTTTTGGATGAAAATTCTCCCCGACTATAAGAAATTCCCTTATTGCAGTTGCATTTGGCACTTTTCGACCAAACAATTTCTTCCCAATCTGGGGTAAGCCAGTAACCTCAGATATAATGGCCTCTATAACCTCAATGCGTACCCCCTTGACTTCAGAATGAGTATCAGTCAAGTTAAACACGAACTGTAATGCCGTTTCGATGTGGAAACCATTCAAGCGTTGGAAATATTCAATCCACCCGGCTACTGCAAAAATGGTGAAAACTTCTGCATTGGCATGCAGAGCTTCGGTGTTTTCAGGTTCATGCCTAACCGGGTTACCCATATCAATCTCCCACCGTAATTCAGGCAACGGATACAATGATTATTAGTTCAGACACGGAAGTTGCAGCCCACGGACAATCATGGAATAGTCAGAATTGGAAATTGAGTAATTTTGGAAAGATGGCATAGTTTTCAACCAGCAGTAAGATGATAGAGTTAAGGGAAAATGGCATAATTGGGGTATTTTGGTACGAATCAAGTAAGGTGACGGTCAGGTTGTTAATCCTGACACATTATTTGATGGTGAAGTGTGTACAGTATGCTGATGAGGACAAAAGACAAGGCGTGCTCATCATTGCCACATTTAATTTTATGCTTAATCATGTAAAAGGTAAGAATTCGTACCTTCGCGTTATGAGCTCAGCCTTAAATTGTCACCATAACCTGACTTCGTCATTAATTCCATTAAGAGGTCATCAATGCACATGTGCTGAGATGAGTTGGCCACCGCCAACCAGGCTGATACGTACATCCATGCTGATAGGTACGCAGGACGTCCCAATAGTTATCATTATTCTTGGTAGACTGCGATTGGAGCTGTGGTGTCATTATTTAAATTAGATCCTGGTCAAATCTTTAGCGGCGAGACTATTCTAGGAGACAGAAAATCTAGTGGAGTTACACTCGATGAATAAGAGGAGCTAAGAATGAAGACTTGAGTAGAGTTTGGCGGAGTCACAGCTACAAAAATTTGGAGAATAGGAAAAAATAGCGGAGTTGCAGTTGCGAAAATCGGCAGAATAGACAAGAATAGTAGAGTTGCAGCTGCAAAGATTAGCAAAATGGTCAAGAATGGTGGATTCGCAGTTGCTGGAAAAAGTGAAATGGATAAAAAATAGCGGAGTTGCAGCTGCGAAACTTGGCAGAATAAGCAAAAATAGCGGGGTCACAGCTACCGACAAAAGGTGAAATGGACAAAAATAGCGGAGTCACAGCTGCGAACTTGGAAAAATGGGCAAAAGTAGTGTAGTCACAGCTACTGGAAAAGTGAAGTGAATGGAAAATAGCGGGGTTACAGCTGCGAAAATTGGAAGAATGAGCAAGGTAAGGAGTCGCAGCTGTGCAAAATGAAGTAACAGGCAAGTTTTTCAATTGGCTGCTGAAAGCCGACGAATCGTCCATCTTCTTTAAAGAGATTTATTAGATCAGGAAAACAATGTATGGTGTCTGCAATCATTTGGCCCAGTCACGACTGCTGCTCCTCAAATTAATTCCTACACACAATTCTTCAAAACAAACCCGATCAAGTGTAAAATGAAAAATAGATAATATACAAAATGAAAAATAAATTATTTATGTACAAATTATGTGTGGACATTGCAGTTCTTAAAAATTCACAGGGTTTGAGAAAAATCCCTGCCCTAGCATTAACTGATATTCTGGATCAGCTGCAACATGTGAAACGAAAGCATCTTTTGAGATCGGTTTGTGATACAGTCGCAGTCGATGACCATTTGCAAATAATGGTGTCTTGTTTTCATTAGTGGTGATCAAATGGACTGTTCCATTGTCAAATACTCGATCTATTTTATAAGGTCCCAACCAACGAGTGCGTAGTTTTCCCTTGAAATCCCTCTTGAACCGAGAATCATATAACAGAGCCCAGTCTCCTTCTCAGAAGAATTTCTTCTTTATAAATCCATCATACCATTTCGAGCGCTGCTGTTGGATCAAAGCTATTTGATGCACTGAGGTTGTGCGCTTCTCATCCAATTCATTGATTTGATTTAGTCGGTTCCTATGTGCTTCTGATAAATCAAGATTTGCTTCTACAACTATTTTCAAAGTTCTGATTGCAAATTCAATTGTGAAAAAACATTCTTACCATACACCAATTCATATGGGGAAAAACCAGTGGTGTTACGCCATGTAGTGTGATAGTCCCACAGTGCCTCTGGAAGTCTCTCATCCCAATCTTTATGATGGATTTTCACTGTCTTTGTCAAAATAGCCTCGATGACCTTGTTTGAACTTTCCACTTGGCCATTGGCTTGTGGATGATATGGAGAGGTTATTTTGTGCTGAATGTGAAACTTATGTAACAGGGCTTTTAATTTGTGAGACACAAACTGTGGTCCACCATATGTAACGATTTACTTAGGTACTCCAAACCGAGTAAATTTTTTTTCATATAGGAAATCAATTACAGCCTGATCATTAGCTTTAACCAAGGCTACAGCTTCCACCCATTTGGTCATGTAATCTGTGCAAACCAAGATGTGAACTTTCTGTTTTGAGGGAGGGTTGATAGTCACTACGAAATCTAGAGCCCATATGTCAAATGGTTCAACCACGAGCTGTGGCTGCAAAGGAATTTCATCTAATCTGTTGGGTTGGCCCATCCTTTGTCAGCTATCACATGCCTGAACATACTTATTTGCATCCCTGAACAATGTGGGCCAGAAATAACCCATTCTCAAGACCTTATGACCTGTCCTTTTATCAGCAAAGTGTCCCCCATAGGGCTCATCATGGCAAGCTTTAAGGATACTAACAATTTCATCTTCTCTAACACATCTTCTAATTTCTAAATCAAGCCCTGTGTAGAAAAGATGTCCATCAATCCAGCAACACCTAGCACTCTGTTGTATGATATTTCTTTTTTCTCTCTTCGACAAATGTGCTGGAAGCTTACCTGCAGCAAAAAAGTTAGCAATATATGCATACCATGGGGAATGAACTGATACTGCAAGCAAATGTTCATCAGTAAAGGAATCTTCGACTGATAAATTGTCATGACTGTTAGTAAGTCGAGATAAAAAGTCTGCAACAACGTTTTCCTTCCCTGGTCTATCAATAATTGTGATGTCAAATTCCTGTAACAATAATAGCCATCTAGTAACTCTATCATTCGTGATTGGTTTATTCATTAAATATTTGATGGCAGAATGATTAGTGTGCACAAAAGTGGAGTATCCAGTAATGTAGTATCTAAATTTGTTGATGGCATAAACTATGGCAAGGAATTCTTTCTCGGTGACAGTATAGTTAAGCTCAGTAGGTGATAAGTTCTTACTAATATAATAAATTGCATAAGGGGCATTACCTTCTTGCTGTCCTAGAACTGCTCCAATGGCAGTGTCTGAAGCATTTGAAGAGATATGAAAAGGAAGAGCCCTGTAGACATCCTTTTCTTAAGTTCAATAAATGCTGTTTGGCATGCATCATTCCAAACAAACTATACATCCTTCGTCAACAAGGTGAACAAAGGAGAAGCTAGTTTGGAAAAATTATCTATGAATCTTCTATAATAACCAACATGCCCTAAGAAGCTATGTACATCTTTTTGTGTTCCAGGAGTTGGTATATTTTCAATTACCTTAATTTTGGATGGGTCTTCCTGGATACCATCAGAAGAGATGAAGTGCCCCAGAACTATTCCCTTGCTCATCATCATATGGCACTTTTAAGTGCTTAAAGAGAGTTGGCTTTGTTCACAGTGTTTCAAGACATTTTCTAAATTTTTCAATGCTTCTTCATAACTACTACCTTATGGAGTGAAGTCATCCATAAAAATTTCCATGTAGTCGTTTACCATCTCTGCAAAGATTCCAATCACTGCTCTTTGAAATGTGGCTGGTGCATTGCACAACCCAAAAGGAAGTACCTTGTATGCAAAAGTACCCCAGGGACAGATGAAAGTGGTTTTGTCTTGGTCTTCTGGAGCAATCTGGATTTGGTTATAACCACTAAAGCCATCCAGAAAGGAAAAATACTTCTTCCCAGACAAGGTATCAAGGACCTGATCGATAAAAGGTAAGGGAAAGTGATCCTTCTGTGTTGCTTTGTTCAATTCTCTATAATCCACATAGACCCTCCATTTCCCATTCTTCTTTGGCACAATCACGAGTGGAGAAACCCACTCGCTGTCTGAAATTGGGTATATAAACCCTGCTTCCATAAGTTTGTGGATCTCCTATTTCACTACATCCCTTAGGTTCGGGTTCATCCTTCGTTGTGGTTGACATACTGGCCTGGAGTTGCTATTAATATAAATGTGATGGGTGCACATATTAGAAGGAATACCCTTCATGTCTGTGTACTCCTAAGCGAAATCTCCTTTATGTTGTTTCAACAGAGTGATTAGCTGTTCCAGCTGACCGGGAGCAAGGTTTGGATTGATGTTCAATGTTTTCCCTGGCTCAATTTCCATTGGGACACTTTTCAAATTCTTGAGAACTGGAATTATACTGGCATCACTGACTAAAGTTTCGTCTGTAATATTTTCTTGTTCTTTCTCATCAAATGTACTGTCGAGAATCTGGTAAACACGCTTATTGACGAATGTGGGGTCACTGATGAAACTGTTAATGGTATCATCCTCTATTTCATCTTTAAAGTTTAAGGCTCTCCCAATCAGTAGTAAAGGCTGAACACCTTCCTCCTCCTCCAAATCTACCCAAAGTGGAGTTTTAGCTTCTGTTCTTGGTCGAGCTGGAGGGTACAAGGTTAGGCTTTTTGTTAACACCCAAAAAGTGCTCACTACCTCATCTACCCCATTACATGACTCATTTGTCCATATTTCCTACCATATTTGCCTCCAAAACCTTAAAAATCCATTAAAAAGCCTCCAAAAGGCCAAAAAAACCATTAAAAAAGCCTCCAAAAGGCCAAAAAAACCATCAAAAAAGCCTCCAAAAGGCCAAAAACCTCCTTTTTTCCCCCCAAATAAAGTAAATTGCTCAAAAAATAGCAAAAAACCTCTAAAAAGGGAATAAAAAATACAAAAAAGAGGAAAAAGAGGGAAAAAAGGAAGCAAAAACCCTATACAGCTGACTTAAACCATATGGTGCCCAAAACCATGGGTCAGCACTCCACCACTAAAAACCTATAAATAGGTGATGGAGGCTCCCCATTTTTCATCCACAGTCATCTCTATCCTTACTCTGCCAAAATCACTCCTGAAACCCTAGCTCACCCCTTTTGAGCTATTTTCACATTTGAGTGCCCCTTTGGCCCATTTCCAAAACCCTTTGGAGAAGGAGAAATGAACAACACTGTAGCTTGGAAGCAACCCTCTTGGACTGCTGCAAGGGCTTCATCAACCTCTACACCTGAGGTAATTTTTAATACAAAAAAAGATAAAACTTTTACCATATTTTCATGTTTTATTATTTATGTCAATGCTCATGCTAGGTTAAATTTCATACTGTTTTACTGCTTTCATTTACTGATTATTGAACTGCTACTAAGGAGTCCCTTCTCCTTAGTAGGTGCTCATTTGCACAAGCTGGGGTGAAAACCCTAGCTACAGTTTTGGCGACTCCACTGGTGTTCCTTTGAATTTCTGGTTATAGTTTTAAACGTTTTTAATTTTCTGCAATATTTTTCTGTTTTTTCCTTTCAGCTGTCCCTTTCGGCTGCCATAAACCGCGTCTTTTGTCCCCACAGTTGTGATCCGACCGCGTCTTTCAGACTATTACTTGCGATCCGACCACGGCTCTCAGACTGTTTCCGGGGATCTACCAGTGGTTTTCAGTCTGTTACCTGTGATCTGACCACGACTCTCAGCCTGTTTCGTGCGGTCCGACCGTGGTTGTTCACCCATTTTCCTGCGGGCTGCCTGCGGCTTGCAGTCATTTTCCTACTATCCGCCTACATCTTTCGCCTGCTATCCGCCTGCATCTTTCGCCCTTTTTCCCGCGGACCTCCTGCGGCTTGCAGCCATTTTCCTGCTATCCGCTTGTGTCTTTCGCCATTTTTTCCACGGTCCGCCTACGGCTTTTAGCCATTTTCCTGCTGTCCGCCTGCGACTTTCGGCCTTTTCCCCGTGGTCCGCCTGCGGCTTTCAGCCATTTTCCTTCTATCCACCTGCGACTTTCGGCTTTTTTCCTGCAGTCTTCCTGCATCTTTAAGCCACATTCCGGCAATCTGCTCGTGACTGTCAACCTGTTTCCTACGGTTCGACCGCGCAGATTTGCCACAGACCCGCGATCTGTTTTTTGCATTTTTTCCCTGTTTGAACCCAGCACTTTGCTGCAATATTTTTTGCACATGCACAACCATTTGTCCTATCTGCAGCCTTACTTCCCTAGAGCCTGTTTTCTGCAGTATTATTTCTGTTCCATTTACAACATTTTTTAAATTTTAGCATTTTAATTGAAAAGAGAAAATTTTGCATTTCAAAGTTTAATTTCTGCATTGTTATTATTATTTAGAAAGTTGCCCACCCCGTGGCACTTTTGTTTGGGTTCATTATCTCACACGCACACACTCTGTCACCTAATTCAAGTGAGCCCTAAAATACTGCTTAACACAACCAACATTCTAACCCCACTTGGGGAACACATAAGAATATTGTAGTTAGGTAGGGTTGGGGGGATAGGCATCCAAATAACACCCCTCGGTCGCTTACACTTGAGACATAATTGTTGTCCATTAGGGAACCAAAATCCCCTAGTATTTTTGGACACAGTTTAAAACCAATTTATCGGGAAGGCCTCTCCTTTAGGAGGGTTGAAATAGATAGACTGGTTCCGGAAGCCTGAATGGAATACCGCAATCCATTCAGTAACCGAAGGATACCTTTCGTAGTTCTCGGTGTACTACCCGTATGGGAGTATAGCGGCGATAGAACCAAACTGCAGATTCACCCAACCGAACATGTCATGAACGGGGTATCTTAGTTGCTTTTCTTCTAGGATTGACTACTCGGTGTCCCTCCCGATAGGGGGATATCTTTAGCCACTTGGCTCTACTATCCATATTGTCTGACTTGGATTTCATCACCTTGCAGAGGACATGTCTAGTTGAATCAGAATACTATTTAGCTAGGTGTTTGCATGCTCCCTTACCTCCCTTTGGTCTAGTGAGTCCACTATTTTTATTTTCTAGGAAACATGTTGCTTGTTGGTATTCTGACCATTTCTGTTGATACTCCACTTATTGTAGCACAACTGTTATAGTAAGTGTTTTGAGTTGGTTGTTGGCCTGAGTGCCAAATTTTTTGTGCTCTCCTTCTGCACACTCGGTTGCATTAGGGTTTTTGAGCTGTTTTCACTCAACACAACCCCCAGATACTTGACACCATCTGTCACCATTGAGTCCCCGAGACATTCTTGGTGCCTTTGGGGTGAGCCCCCATAGCACGGTTCACTTGACATCACTCGTCATAGACATTGATCTTCATCACTTGATACCACTCATCATAGATCTGGAGCTTTGTCACTTGACTCCACTCATCAATGGCATAGAACTCTGTCACCCGATCTAGACGCCCCTTATTTTACCTCTAATTCTGAGGTAGAGTCTGAGAACCCCACTTACACTGCACCAACCAGCCCCATGGCTGGCATGACTTCCAACCCTTTCTTTGTAGGGACCATTGGTGGAGCATCCACCACCACACCAGCTACCACACCTGCTTTGAGTATGCCCTCGATGGAGCCCATATCTACCATTCCGATCACTGTACCCATTCCAGTAGCTAGCATACCCATCCCAAATCCATTAGTGACTCACACTACCCTTGGTGGTGCAGGATCGTACCATACCACTTTCATTCCTCCACTTGGGGGAAACATCCCAAACCCAGCCCCTCCACTCGGGGGCATTAACCCCAACATGGTCACAACCACTAGTATGTCACATCCTTCTACTAGTTTTCCATTCATGGCTAGTCTCAACCTTCCTGACCTGGCTAGACTGACTAATGATCCCATTAGACACGACCCTATGTGGCCTCACATGCCCACCAAACTCCCCTCCGACATCCCTAAGTTTAAGGGCAAGGCAGGTGAAGACCCCCAAAACCATATTATGTCCTTCCATCTATGGCGTTCCTCCAACTCCATAGTGGATGACTCTTTCCACCTCCGTCTGTTACATCGCACCCTCACTGGCTCTGCAGCTAAGTGGTACATCGAGCAGCCCCATGGGACCCATGCCACCTTTACTTCCCTTGCCTCGACTTTCTTGCATTTCTTTCAGTTACCTGTCTGCTATGATGCGGGAGTTGAGATCCTACTGTCTTGCAGATAGAACACGGCCACCCACATCACTGACCACATTCATGAGTGGCATCGACGCTCCAGCCTCTGCAAAATCAAGTTAGATGACCGTATCTTCTTAGATTGGTTTCTAAAATCTCTCCTTCCTGTCATTGCCAAGGATGTGGCATCCGAACGACCCCAATCCGAAGAAGAGGCCATCCTCAAAGCCCAACAATTCGACCTTATTTACGCCCAGTCTGGTTACCTATATTCCATCATCCCTGATGCCTCTCACAGCGATTCCTCTCGACACGATGCACCGGGGGCATGCCATGCCGCAAATGGCATCATTGGCTGTATAGCCTCACATAACCAACCCTTTTCCATAGCACGTCCTAGCCATGGCCCTGACCTTTCACGGGCTACATCTCAGTCCGGAGCAACTAATTCGTATGCTCCCATGGCACATCACCATCATTCCCACAGACCCTCATGTCCACCTCAGTGCTTTGGCCATGTCACCCTTGCTTACGCCCCACCAGTCGCACCTCAGCCATATTACCACCCATAGGCTGCACTAGCTCCTGTATCCTCTTAAGCCCAACTTGCTTATTAACTGCCACAGGCAGCCTCTGTGGAAAACCCACAACCCATTCTACAGACATATCAACAACCCCCACAAGTTTCAGCACCTGCGCCGCCTCCACCTACTTATTATCCACCGCAGCCTGCTCCCACACCTGCACAACCCCAGAGCCCACCTGCTTTCCAAGGGCAAGTGTATGCCCAACACAATCTGCAACAGATTCAAAATAACCAACGTCAACAGGGCCAGCAAAACGTGGCAAAGGACGTAACCGTGGGAACAACCCCCCTTTAGACCAAGGCGGTCAACCTCCCAATCCCCCAAACAACAATAACGTGGCACTTGCCAACTAGAACCCTGACCGGCCGCCCAAACAAGCCAAAAATCCTAATTTGCGAACAAACCATCCTTGTTCTATTTGCGGGGTCTATGGCGACTACACCCATGCTTACCCACATTTGGAGCGAGCTCGACAACTTTGGACCGATGATGCCCACCACCAAGGGCACGCGGCTCCTCAGGCACCGCCCAACCCCCCACCACCTTAGCATCAACCCTTGGTGCTACAAAACCCTTTACCGACCCAAGGCGTAGTGAACACTCAGCCGTTGGTTACCCCTCAAGGAAACACGCCACCACAATAGCAAATCACTTATGCTGCTCCTGATCAACCCATGTTAGACTCATGTACCCATCACTTGTTAATGATGTCATCCACCGATGTCAACCTTCAAACCCGTCAGAACCAATATGGCTCCACCCTTGAAGCCCCTCCCGTTGACAAAAACATTAACGCTCATCCCACTGATCAGTCGTTATGTATACCTCCGGCTCCACTAGATGGTGCCTCCAAAGCACCTCGCTTCCCACTTCGTCGCATCAACAATAATCCCAATGCTCGCGCTGCGTCTAATTACAACATTGTAGATGACTTAGCCCAGTCCCCCATAGTCATGTCTGCGTTAGAGGTCTTAAAAAATTTTCCTCCACAGCGCAAGACTTTGCTCTCCGCCATTGGTGCTATTGACCCAAATGTTTTACGACTGATGGCCTTCAATTTGGACCAATCCGAACCACGCCTGCCTTCCACTTTAGCATTCCAAGTTTCTGTATCCGTTCGGAATCTTGTCATCCATCGATGCATTATCGATGAAGGTGCCTCTACATGCATTATGTCCACATTCATTTGGTAGAAGTTGGAATCCCCTACTCTCCAGCAGTCCACCACTGCGTTGCGAGCCTACGACGACCGTTCGGCTCAACCCCAAGGTCTCTTAGCTAATGTCCCCGTACAGCTGGCTGGTAAAACAGTGCTCATTGACATAGAGGTCATCAATGCCCAACTTGATTATAACCTCTTACTTGGCCATAGCTACATGTATGCCATGCGCGCGGTTGCCTCATCCGTTTTTTGTACCATGATGTTCCCCCATGACGGACGCGTGGTCAAGGTCGATCAACTCACCTATTACGATCCCAATGCCCCCGCTACACCCGAAAATGTTCTCTCCATGGTTGAACAACTTGTTTGTGGTGCAACTACCTCGTTGGTTTCCTCTGTGGGACCCGGAGTTTACTCAGATACGCCGTTGACCTCAACATTCCAATCCATTCCACCCCCATCACCAGCAACCGAAATATCTGATCTATGTACCCTTTCCCACAATACACAAACACCAAACAATCAACCGCCCTTGTTACCCAAACCACCATTGGTACCTAGTCATATTGGTGTTACACCCATCCACACAATCCCCTTCCTATTCCCTCCCTCAGGAGTAGTAAGCACCCCGGTTATGGGTACTCTCAGCCTCCCCGGGTTAACCTTAGGATTACCCGTGTGGTATATTTCTCCTCCTATTCCCCCGCCGACACCAAATGTCATTCTACAACCGGTGCAACCCATCGCCACTACTAGTCAACCACCCCCTGGTGTCTTTACTCCTTCCTCATCCACCAATTCATTCCCTCTTATCAAGCCCACTGGGGGCAGAGGCCCACAACCATACACTGCTGTACGCCCGCCCAAAATAGTTAAAAACCCCCTCGTGTTTCGTGCTCCTCATAAATGCTCATTGTGTGATGAGTTAGGCCATCCTACCCATCAATGTCCACAATTACCTGCATTACAAGAGCACATGCAAATGCTTGACGACGACCCCAACATCCCAGTTGTCCAACTCGATCTAGCCCCTAAGCCTCGTGATAAATCACTGCATACCAATCACCCTTGTGCAATATGTGGTATTTATAGCCATTACTCACATCATTGTCTAGATCTCCCAGATTACAGAGCAGCTCTATATGAGATGAATAACTTGGACCTCGAGACGGCTCCCCCCACCATTGAGGAGATCCACCCCCTAGTATCCCCATCATCTGGAGAGATTAATACCATTTATATGATCTCTTCTAATAGCACTCCCTCGTCAATCGATTTGACAACCCAAAGTTTTCACAATGATGAGGAGATTCTCGAGGCTCTTACTGCCCCTGATTACCCCTGGGAAGATATGCACCATCGCTCTTATTTCCTCCCAGAAGAATCCTCCTCCACCACATCCACCCAATTCTCGGTTGAGTCCAAAGATTTCCTCCCCACCAAAGTCGACTGGTTTAAATATCCCATTCACGCCCCCGACGCCTTCGAGGAAGGTAACATGGCCAATATCTCACCCACCATCCACATTGATATTTTTGCCCCAGCTGGTGCTCCTGAAATCATTACGTTAGGAGCCTCCTGCACTGAGTATGAGATCGGCGAGTACAAAAAACTTTTCCAAGAGTTCCGTGATGTCTTTGCCTGGTCCTGCACCGAAATGCTTGGTCTTTACCCCGCTATCATCGAGCACCACATTGACAGCTCTGAGTTAGGGGGCATAATAGATTACCCCGACCCTCGGATAGGGGGCATGATCAATCATTTTGACCCTACCCCACCACATCTATCTCAGCACGTCAATGAACCCATCGTTCAAACCAACACATATGTGATCCACAATCACAAACCCCATGCGCATAGCATGGGGGCAGGTCATTAACCCTGCTCACTTTTTCACATTTGTGATCTCAACGATTTTTGAGGTCACGTGTCACTTGTATATTTGATTTGATTTGATACGCCTAGTATTTCACCCCCGCGGGCCATCATTTCTCCCCACCACTACATCCTTCGCTTGGTGGGCTCACCTTTATTTGTAGCCATTTTTTAACCTATTTATTTCCTTTGACCATTCCGGAGTCCTTATGACCTCCGTTCTTCGCACCATTTACACCGCCGGATTCATATTTCCATGCCCGTGATGATGCTTGAGATCATTTCTCACTCTCACGAAAAACTTTCGGGCATTTTTTCCATGCCCCACGCCACCTCAATTTGCATGCCACATTGGCTGTAGCCCATTTTTGATATACTTTATATTATCTGATTCATTTTTCCAAGCCCATGATGATGCTTGAGATCATTTCTCACTCTCACCTCCATATTTTTTGGGTATTTTTTCCAAAATGCCCTCCGTCGCCTCGGTTTGCATGCCACATCGGTCGTTATCCGTTTTTGACACTTTTTATATCACCGGATCTAGTTTTCTGAGCTCGTGATGATGATTGAGATCATTTCTTGGTCTCACCAGGCACAATTTCAACATTGTGTCTCGACACCTTGCTGCCTCGATTTGCGCACCACATCGGTCGCCATCGGATTGTTCCACATTTTTACATGAGCCATTCACTCCTTTCATACTACAATTATTTCATTATTTTGCCACCATTCATTATCCCACAAGGAGGCCCACTAGTGTTCCACCCTACCCTCGTTCTTGGTCATCATCAATGTTCCTTGATTGAGCACTTCCTCCTTGCCTGACCATTCCTTTTGTTCGGTATAATTTTATCCCTTTTTCGGGCCGGACAAGTCCTTTATGAAAAAGGCACTTAGGGAGTTTTTGTTAAGCTCTTTTCTGACTCCTAAAACAATGAAAAGATCGTTGAGCAATCTTGCTTCCTTTCATGCTCGTTAAAGTACCTGAACGGGTGTATATCTGGTATAAGTTTAACCCTTTTCTGGACTTGGTAGACTAATTAAGAAAAATGAATACTCTTGTCACACCGGCTAGAAGAGTTATTCATTGCATCCTTTTATGCTTCTTCGGGCCTTGGAGACTAACACACAAAAAAGAAACCCCCTAGAGTCTTCTTATCGCTTTCAGACTCTCTAAAATTGAAAGCAACCATGAGCATGAACTGTCCTGGGCTCGTACAAATCCACACGATAGTACCATTCCATTATTTCAGAGTCTTCTTATCACTTCCAGACTCCTTAAAATTGAAAGCAATCATGAGCATGAATTGTCCTGGGCTTGTATAAATCCACACAATAGTACCATTTTGAGCACACTTCTTCTAGTTCTTTAACCCATGAAGAAGTTCCCCCTGTGCCTCTTGGCACTATGATCGATCATCTTGGCAGCACCCCCAATCAGGTCGCTTTTGTTCAGAGTATTCTGCAGTCTCCTGCCATTTTACACCAACTTGAGTATCACACATCCCAGTCACTATCCTTGATCCATTACAGCTATGATCCATTTCCCACCAGTCAGTTTCATATGCTACTCGATCATCCCCCGTCATCATACTCTGAACAAAGGAAGTTTGAATCCACCCACTCTACTTTCCCAGTTATCCCCCACAGTATGTCATTCCTACCATCAGTACTCTCACACTTCGGTTCTACACCTCGTGCTCCTATCAAGGAAACATCATTGCCTTGCTAGTTGTAGGTCTCCCTCTGTCGACGCTAGCCCATCTATTCTAGAGGATAGACCTAGAGGTCCCTGTGCCTTGGACTCATCACCATTTGTGGTGAGTGCCTACGGACCATTTTGAGAGGAGCCATCAATGCCTCTCCGAGTGGTTGTTTCTCACATGATCAACTTCAACACCTTGATCGCATCGTTGAGAATCGCGTAGGGTATCTATCCCTTCAGTTATTGGTCGAAGACCCTGGATTTCCCCCGACTCTAGCACATTGGTGAGTCACTTCGGAATGCCCAGTTATATGTTCCCGTGGATGTCCGGGTTGCGTTGGCGATTGTATTCTGAAGCCATCCAGTTATATGCTTCCTTGAGTACCCAGTTCAGTGTACCATTGAGGGTATGACTCCCCGTCATTATGATCCAGCAGCTCATTAGTTCCTCTGGTACCACACTCAGCAACACTGTTGTTATTCTAGTGTATCAGTTCTTCATTTTAGACATGGTCAGCCCAGCAGTATGCCCCAGATTTGTGTCCCCTTTGGACCCTTATGATGTACATAGTGGTTCTCCATGTATCTTTCAGGCCCCCATTTTTGGGCCTCATTGTTATTTTTTATATATATCTCTAGATACGAGCATGGGTATGCCCGCCTCGTCCATATATTGAGATTCTTCCTCATTTTTTGAGGCCATGTATATTTCAGGTCCCCATTTTTTGGACCCCCTTGTTATTGTTCTATATCTTGATACAAGCATGGGAATGCCCGCCTCGTCCATATGTTCAGATTATTCCTCATTCATTATTGAGGTCATGTACTTTCAGATTTTGCATTTTGTTCGGGACCGTTTTTCTGGGCTCTAGTTCATTTCTTCTCCTCTCCACATCCCAGGAAAACCATAAAAGACCTATGATGTCTATCAGTCATATGATGGGCTCCTGCCCTCACACATCAGGGGGCAATCTGTTAACACCCAAAAAGTGCTCACTACCTCATCTACCCCATTACATGACTCATTTGTCCATATTTCTTACCATATTTGCCTCCAAAACCTTAAAAACCCATTAAAAAGCCTCCAAAAGGCCAAAACCCCCCTTTTCCCCCCAAAATAAAGTAAATTCCTCCAAAAATAGCAAAAACCCTCTAAAAAGGGAATAAAAAATACAAAAAAGAGGAAAAAGAGGGAAAAAAGGAAGCAAAAACCCTATACAGCTGACCTAAACCATATGGTTCCCAAAACCATGGGTCAACACTCCACCACTAAAAACCTATAAATAGGTGATGGAGGCTCCCCATTTTTCATTGACAGTCATCCCTATCCTTACTATGCCAAAATCACTCCTGAAACCCTAGCTCACCCCTTTTGAGCTATTTTCACATTTGAGTGCCCCTTTGGCCCATTTCCAAAACCATTTGGAGAAGGAGAAAGGAACAACACTGGAGCTTGGAAGCAACCCTCCTGGACTGCTGCAAGAGCTTCACCAACCTTCACATTGGAGATATAATCAATACAAAAAACCATTTTTTGTTATCTTTCTGTTATTTTATGCACATGCTTAGAGTAGTTACTGTTTTATTTACTATTTTCTGAACTGCTACTAAGGAGTCCCTTCTCCTTAGTAGGTGCTCATTTGCACAAGATAGGGTGAAAACCCTAGCTACACTTTTGATCTCAGTCATGTCTGAGATAGTCATGGATTTTGATTGACAACTGATACAGGAATCTGCTGTGGCCAATCTCCCCAGAATCAACGAGTGTCCCCCCAACTGAGACTTCAGTTGTAACATTGATAAGTCCGTAGGGTATTCTCAGGAGTCAACAGAGATTGCTAGGTCGTATAGGATCCCCTCAGGCTTGATTGTTGATTTGTGAGCAAGTTCCAAAATGGTAGGGGTTGGCCGAAGGTTAGTGAATCCAAGTTTCTTCACAGTTTCTATGGTCATAACGTTAATAGTCATGCCTAAGTCTACCAAGACGTTGGGGATTTGTGTGTTTCCTATGTGAACTGTCACAGTAGGATTTCTAGGGTCATCGTATTTTTTCACAAGAGTCTTCCCCATTATTAATTCATAAAATTTTCCCAATACATGGACAGTGGGAGGATCCCTAGGCTTTCTTCCTGGTTTCTTAGCACATAAATCTCTAACAGTCTTAGCATAAATGGGCACGTCATGGAGGGCTTGTAACAGTGGAATTTTGACATACAAATTTTTCAATTCTCTTAAGAGATTGAATCGAGGTTGTTCCACTGTTTTCTGCAGGGCCAATTGTTCAGGGTATGGCAGTTCTCTCATCAATTGTGTAGGTTGTGCTTCATCGTGTGTTACTTCCTGAGTTTCAGCTACTGTTTTGGTAGGAATGTCAGCATCCTCAATGATGGGGATTGCTGAATGAACCATATTCTCATAGTGTTGATTCACTCCACTTTCAGTCACTGGGGATGGAACATCCTCAGTGATGATGGGTTCCACTACCCTCCCTAATCATAATTGTATATCATTGCAGGGAACTTGGGAGATGGAATATGCAGGCATGTTGGTAGTCTCAAACTGATGAACTGCTTTATTATTCGGGTTTGGGTTAGGTTGTGCAAGTAGCTGTGGTTGAAGTGGTGCATTCATAGTTGCGGCATTGTTTTGGAATTGCAGTTGTGGATGTTGATATTGTTGGTGAGGATACTGTTGAGGAGGGTACTGTTGATACTGAGTCTGGTGATGGGGAAAGTTATTTCCTTGGTAAGAATTTCTCTAGTTGGAATTCCAGGGAGCTTGATTGTTTCATTGTTGCGACCATGGTGTCCAAGAATTAGGATTTTGCATTGGGTTCTAAGATGGATGCCACTGGTTATTAGAATAATGTGAAGGTAATTGTGTATTCATATTGTTCATACCATTCATATTATTCAAGAAAATTGATGGATCTGGATTCATACCTTGATTGCGAGGCTGCCAAGGTTTCTTCTATGCAATAAAGTAAGCCTGTTCCACATCTGAAGTGGATGCCTACAGAATTGCTTTGAATTTAGGTAATGAAGGACATTCCTTGGTGTCATGCTCCAATTCACATATCCTACATATCTTTGCCTTGTCCAATGGACATTCTTTCAATGGGTGTTTTTTCCTACATTTAGGACAGAATACACCGAGTGTAAGATATTTTACTACTTGCCTCTGTTATGCTCTCAAAACATCTAACTATGAGGAAATGGAACTCATCATATCAGTTTTAAAATTCTCCAATAAGTTGCCTATTTCTGCTCGAGTGGCTCCTCCACTAGCTGACTTCTGTGTCCTAGTGAAGACATCCTGGTCTCGATCTTTGTCTTGTCTGTTAGTTATTGAGTATCCCCTTGATTACCTTTGACATAATTCAACGATATTCTCAAAGGGTTCCTTTGAGATGTCCCCTTTCCCCAACAAATTCAACATATCAAGGCAATCTTCTCTAATTCCTCGTAGCAAAATAATCTTAAGTACATTGTTTCCAATATCAGTGTGCCTAGAACTTTGTAAATTGACAACAATCTTTCCACAAAGTCTTCCAAGCTCTCCTCTTCCTTCTGAACAATTTTAAATAACTCTTCCTTTCTATCCCTAGTTCTACAATATTCTTGATATTTAGAAAGAAAGGTGTGTTTCATTTGGTCCCAAGTAGTAATGGTCTGAAGACCTAGACTCATGAACCAACGCAGAGCATTTCCCTTCAAGGTGGCTGGGAATAGTTTCAGCTTCTGAGCACTGGAGGTATAGTGATAGCTGCGACAGAGGATATCAAACTCAAAAAGAAATTCATCAGGATCTTCAGAAGATTTACCATGGAAATTCGAGAGAACTGATGGTGAAATGTTTTTCATGGGAGCTGCTCCAAGTGTCTGGAGGATAGGGAATTCTAATGTGGCCATAGTGTTACCAGGATGATTATCTTCCACTTCTTTTTCCCAGTTCTCCCTATGTTCATTCTCACCTTCCTATTCTCTATTAGCCATGTTGTTAGTCCAAAATTTAATGGATTCCTTTATTCGTTCTTCCTCTGCCCTTGCCTCTTCTCCTTTCTTCCTCTCTTCTTCTCGCCTTCTTTCTTCCTCTGCTTCTTGGCGAGTCTCCAACCACACTTCTTTAGTAACTCTGGTTTCATTAATATGATAAATCTCCTCTCTATCTGGTGCACCCACAACGCTTCCCTTGTCTTCGGGAGGTTTCTTTTTTGCGATGGGAGTAGATGGTCCCTTTGCGTTCTCCATCGTTGATGTTGAATTCTCAAGATTGGGAGGAACATAATTTACTCTTCTTGTAGATGTCTGCAGTGGTCTGGTAGAAGAGTCAGCTTTAGCAATTATATCATCGATAAATGTTTGTCTTCCCAGACCTGCGTTATGACCTTGACCTCTTCCACCTGCAGTGTCAGTATTCAAAAGGGGTTCCCGATTTGTTTTTCTTGTATTCATGCACATTGTAAATGATTAAACCAAAATGAAATCAAATAAAACCAACTACTAACTATGTCTATCAATTACCATCCCCGACAATGACGCCAAAATGTTGGTCACCCTATATGCTAATTAATTACAACTAACACATAGGATGCTCAATATGAATTGTCAACCTAGGGAAGTCTTTTATTTCAATGGAAATAAGCACAATATATGCATAAACATTTCAAGTAGTTGATTAACTGAATAAAGATAATAATCCTACCTATCTGCTCAACCAAACTCATTCCATAAAGAAAACTAATCTAACCCATACATCTAAGAATTCAAAGTGCAGCTACCTTCCTACAGAAATCAACCTAGCAGTTACTGATCTAAGAATAGAAGTGAACTAGATTAGTTTTGCAAGAAGTTAAATCCTATAATTATCAAACTACAGTATTCAATCTTTACCAAAATGATTCATCTAGCAACTACTGTAACTCAATCATAATATGCCTAATCTATGAATTCAATAAAGATACAACAACAACCAAAATTAGAAAATAAGCTTGAACTCTAAATTGATAACCATTGGAAATCCTGTTGTGAGGAAAATGCACCTATAGTTTAGGGGAGAAACTACCAACTTCAGGTATGAAAGATAAACCTACAAAATTTCTACAAGTACAACAAATAAGTGAAGAGATTAAGGTTAGAGATATATGAACCTTACTCATAAGGTTGATCCTAGCCTCCTCTTCCTTGCTCTTCAATGCTGTCCAATGTCGCAATGCCCACACCTGCAAAACAAATTCATACCTTTCTCAAATACATTTGACTACATATATAAGAGTGATATTCATAATAGAAGAAGACATCAGATTATAAAAAAACTGTAATCAAATCTGAGACACACATAAATAGGTCATATTTGGTAAGGAAAGAACGTATGATCTTTATTAATGAATGAAGCAAGTACATAAAGTTATAACTTCCTTCAAGCTTGGCACTTCACCTAACCTAGATTCAAGGTCTCCTGCTTTTGTTCTCCAAGGATCCCAGCCTCTAATCTGCTGTGCTAGGGTTGATTAGAAACCGAGGCACAAGAGAGGGGGATGATGGTCTCCATTTCTCCAGCATAAAATTGTTATAGGCTTGGTCCCCTCACATGGCCCTTCTACCTTCCTTACATAGTCAATGAAGAAGAGGAAAAGTAGTTATAACCGAGTAGGAGGTTCCCTAACCAACTTAACTTACCCAAAATTCGAGATTTTGACTAATACAGGAAAATGCCCTACTCTGCAGCAGACAAACTAGTGCATTTTTGAAGGTGTGCACTACTTTATTGAAGTAGAGTCACATACACATCCTAGTATGCCCTACTCTATACATAGGAAACCAGCGTTTTTGGAGAAAAATGGCCAACAAAAGGGTTTTCTGATGATTTTCAAGAGATGGTTTGGTCTGGAAAAATGTTCCTAAGGGTTATAACCATCAAATGGGCCAAGAGTGAGGTAATTTCAACCATTTTTAGTGTCCCAAATGACCCCTCAATCCAAAAATGTCCTGTTGTGTGACTAAACTTGATCTCAAGAAGTGTCGTCATGCGACCAAGTGATACAAGTGTCGTCACGAACGGAGAAGTGTCATTTTAAGCTATAACAGATGCCCCCTAATGTATGAGGTCAGAGGGAGTGAGGAAAATGGTGGCCTAAATACATTATAAATAACAAAGAGTTGAATCATGGAGGAACCAGAGAAACCAAGAATCATAGGCTCAAATGAAGTACCTGAAAGCAAAGGCAATGTCAAACAAGCTTATCCTTGGGGTAACTGTCCATGTTCAAATAGTGGATCATGACCTCCAAGAGGATACAATAATGATCCAAACACTGATGCATATATCATGGCCACTAGAATACAAGTGTGGATCCATGAGGAACATAAGTGTAAACATAGCCACATAAATACAAGGTGGATCTATGTCAAAACTGGAGAACATAGCCATAGATAACAAACTCGATCTATGTCTCATTAAGAGCCAAAAAGAGTGTGACTTAGTCTTGCACAACTTGGGTGATAACATAAATAAGGTGATGCTATCGAGGATCCCAAGGTCTTCATCCAAAAACAACCCAAGGTAAAAACCTATCCATGCGAATAAATGAGTTGATGTTGAACATGGGAGGTATCGTTTGATTACCGGTCATTGATGTATACTGTTAACAAACGCGAGGGTGTCCACCAATAATGAAAATGGAAACCAAGGTACCTAGTACATTCAAGCAAGTGCGAATAAATGGTCTTCTCGTCGAACACTTGAATAATCCATCAGATAGGAGGCATTGATGTATTCCCATCTATCCAATAGCGAGGGAAACTGCCATTAATGACTGCAATCCCCAAGGTACTAACTGAAACTCTGAACTTCATTCCCAGAGCACAATGAGTTGAAGTCGATTGGAAGAAGTCCGTTGGAAGGGAGGCCTTAATGCATCCTCCATCATCACACACGAGGAACACTCAATAGGTATGAGCTGATTTGGAGTAGGACAGAACACATGATGAAACATACTGACACCAAGGAATGGCCAACACATGAGGTCAAGTCAACTGCAGAATGGCCGACACAGGTTATATCCTTAAACAGTGAGCACAACACAAGAGTGACTTAGGCAGCTTTGAACACAAAGAGACCACGATGCAAATCTGCAATGTAGGAGACATTAACAGATTCTCCATATGATTGTAAGACTAACCAATCGGAGGAGTAAGAACTCTGAGATCAGGTTTATCCTAAGGCCAACACTAGAAACCAACTTGTTTGATAGACTCAAAACAGGTTCTTTGTTCAAGGAGAGAGTTGACTTGCTACCATCATACTGAAAGATATTTTAACATTCTTCCCTTCCCTTTCCTTTTTCATTTTTTAACGAGCTTGACAAAGAAATAAAGCATGCTCGATGGTATTTTCATATTTAAGGAGTTTGAAAAACCTAGAAGAAAACTCCATACACCTATCCGTGGATTTTATATCGAGCCCTGATTGGTCTGTTCTCTGCGGTGTTTTCTTGCTTATAGAGTTGAAAAACTTAAACAGTCCTCTATACACCTACTTGTGGATTTTAATATCGAGCCCAAGTAGGTTAATGCTCACCGGTGTTTTCCTATTTATAGAGTCTGAAAAACTTAAACAATCCTCTTTTCACCCTCTCGTGGATTTCACATCAGGCTCAAGTAGGTGAGTGCTCGCTTGGTGTTTTCATGTTTAGAGAGCCTGAAAAACCTAAAGAAGGCTCCGAAAGGTCCTTTTTCATAAAGTTAGTCTCCTCCCTCGAAAAAGTGTAAAACAAAGGAAGAAGAACTCTTCTAGCGCATACCAGAGTATACCTGGAGTATACCTTTTCCGTAAATTATCCACCAAGGCCCGGAAAAGGGGTAATTCTATACCTAAGTGGATGTCAGTTCAGTTATTTTAATGAGCCCGAAAAGACAACTATGATCGGAAAACTTTTCCTATTTAAGGAGTTTGAAAAGGGCTTTAAATAACTCCGTAGGGATCTTTTTCGTAAAGGTTTAACGAGCCCGAAAAAGTAAACTCATGACCTCCTTACTGTTTTTAATGAGCTCAAAGGAGATACAGAAAAATGCTCATAACTTCCTTACTTTTTTTGACGAGCTCGAAGTGAAGGTGGAAGAAATGCTCGTAGCCTCCTTACTGTTTTTAACGAGCTCGACGGAAAGGTGGAAGATTGCTCGTAACCTACTTACTGTTTTTAACGAGCTCGAAGTAAAGGTAGAAGAATGTTCGAAGCCTACTTACTGTTTTTAATAAGCTCGAAGTAAAGGTGGAAGAATGCTTGAAACGCACTTACTGTTTTTAACGAGCTCGAAGTAAAGGTGGAAGAATTCTCGAAACCTACTTACTATTTTGAACGAGCTCGAAGTAAAGGTGGAAGAATGCTCGAAATGGGAGGAGACGAGTGTCAAGGACATGCGAAATTAGCTCCAAGCGCATGGAACAAAGCTATGCCTAATGCAAGGAACACGAGCAAGATAAGGACACTTAGGGTGTGTTTCCTCCAGGTAAAAGGTGTCAAATTGCGAAGGAAAAATGATACAGGGCTTAGTGGAAATGAGATCAGAGATGGAGGCTTATACAATGAGCTAAAAGCGTGGAAGCTGGCATCAAGCTCATTAGCGCAAGCGGGATCATAACAGATGCATATGCAACTTGAACACAAAGATGGGAGCCTTATTAGGGATGGCTAGAAATATATGAGGAAGAAAGATATGAGGCTTCTTCTCAAAGTCATGGTAAATCTAAAAAGGCTCCCAAGCCTATGAGAAAAAATCAGCATGGGCACCAAAATGGCATAAGGGTGCTGACTAGGTGACCCATGTTAGGTAGGCTCTGTTGTCGGACTGGTGTACAATGCATAAAGAGATGGATAACACACCAATATCCAACAGGTTCGACCCTATGGTGAATTCAGATGGAAAAAGGTTCAAATGCAACATAACAACGGGGAAGCCTAAACCTATATGCAAGGTTCCGAATATACCTGACATGGTCACACAAGGTGTCGAAAATGACTTGTAAGCAAGTATCCTGTCTCCAAGAAACATCAGTACCAAGATCATATCTAAAACATATGTAAAGAAAGACCCGATACAAGTCACTGTGGTAGAAATACTTTCAACTTCACTATCATCAACAACAGGTATAAACAAGGCAGATTTTTCAAATGAAAACTCTATGGTACCCAAGCCTGAGGAATTACAATCAACAAGATCGACTTCAAGATGAAGATCAAAGTTGAAGGGAATAATGGAATCCACAGAAACAAATTCATCATCACGGGAGTTGAAAATTCTAGAAGCAGAATGAAACTCAGCAGGAACACTAATTTGCGGATCTATAGGAGAGCCCAAAGACTCAACAGTAGGAAGATCAAATTTTAAGGTCAAACCGGGGTTGGACATAACTGTGACTGGAGCAACATCCAAATGAATGGCAGACTGTACTATGGACTCTAGGAAAACTTCATCGGAAGGAAGTATATCGTCCCAGATAGAACACATATCTAAACATTCAGATGGAGGTGTCACTTGGTCAAAAGCCGGGACTAAGTCCTGAGAAGGTAAGCATGAACTCAGAGACTTCTTCTCAGTAGCAGTTGAACTCAAGGAACAATATGCCACATAAGTCCATGTGACATAGTAGTGCCTAATGATGAGGGATCTGACTGGTCTACAGTTGGGTAATAAGGAGGATCAACGAATGCACGCTGGTCGATAGTGACAATGCTTTCATTATGAGGAAAATACATCACACAAAAGAGCATAGACACCACAGCATGCATAGCATAAACGTAATTACACCCGAGGATCATATCAAAGTCCACAGGGTCCTTTAAAACCATGAAATCAACTAAGACTATTTTTCCACCCAAAGTAATAGGTACTTGACGGAGGAATCCGATCGGTTCACTAGGTATTCTATTGAAGGTCAACGACCAATTAATAGCTGGAATAAGATTAGGGAAACCCAAATCTCTCCAAGCATAAGCAGATAAGATACTAACAGGAGCTCCTTCATCTACAATGCATCGATAAACCGTGTGGTTCCAGATATCAACCTTTATCTGGAAAGGTGTCGGAAGACGAGGTTCGACTAGACTATTCCAATCAAAGGAAATGATCCTAGGGCTTGGTAGGGGTTCACATGGCACAGATGAAGTACCCTCTTTTTCAAGAACATCCAAACTAGTAATGCAGAAGACTTCCTGATCCGGATTTATGTGGGAACGAAACAAAAGATAGCATATACAGAATCATATACAGAGATATATTGCAAATAACACAGTGATACAGTAAACACATATTCTATTAAATAGCGGAAATAGAACAGACTGTAAAATACAATAGCTGGAATGGTGGTAGCTATCTCTGAGAAGAGATGTGGCCGCTATGCTCATTCGTGCCAAGATGAATACAAAGAGAGGCCGAAAGGGCCTATTTATCATAAGCATGAGGGAAAGAATCCCAATCATCCAAAAACCTAACCCTAGAAGATGAACCGTCATAAAGTTTGCGGCCCCAAGGTGGTTAGTTGAACAGTCAACTTCCCGGGGTCATAACTTTTGCATACGATCTCCGTTTAGGGCGCTCGGTAGCCCGTTGGAAAGGTCTATCCGAGATTTACAACTTTCGACTGGGCCCAAATGCATGCCGGAGGCAACCATTTGGTCCCCCGAATCGCCAAAAAATGTCGTTTAGGGCCTCAAAATGGCTCCGGAAGTTCAGGACCCGAAAAACTGCTAAAAATAGTAATTTACCAAAATTGCCAGAAGACTGTTTTGAGCCAGTTGGAAGAGGTGGGCCGCCACCGATATCCACCTGGATCACTTCCGCAGTAGGTGCATCAATCTTTGCAGGACTGATGGGATCGGTCAAAGATTGCATCGATTCGATCACTTCACTCTCCGAAGGAAGAGTGGGGTTGACCAAAGATTGCATTGGTTCAACCACTTTATCAACCAAAGGTTGATCTGACTGTAGGGAATCAATAGACAACTCAGGAACATAATTTCCTTCAAACATGGACCACACTCTTCGTTCCTCTGGAATGGCAGGGCATCGGTGAGTAAGGTGATCTGCCTTACAAAGTTTACAAGGGAAATTTGGTTTCCGTCCTATAGGTTGAGACTCCTTTACAATGTCAGTACTCTCAGCATGACTAGCATTGGCTAACAGCTTTCCCCCAGCATGACTTGCAGTGGCTGGTTGCTCATAAGTAGAATACTTTTGAACTAAGGACCACACTTTTTGCACTTCTGGAAGTACAAGGCACAAGTAAGTAAGGTGGTCTCCCTCACAAAACTTGCAAGGGAACTTACACTTCTGTTTATTGGGTTTGTCGACAATGTCAACTCCCTCAGCATGAATTGCAGTGGCTGATCTGGTGTCTCCAGTATGACTCACAGGAACTGGTGACTTGTCATTAATATGACTAGCAGTGATCAACGACATGTCCTCAACATGACTGATAGTGGTTGAAGATAAACTCTCAGTGTGATTTTCCTTGACTAAAATTTTTCTCCCAGCATGACCTCCATAGGCTGGGTAGGTGCCCCTTGCATGATTTGCAGAGGCAGGGTGCTTTCCCCTAGCATGATTTCCAGAGGCTGGGTTGTTGCCCCCTTTTTTTGGCATCTTCTTCATATTCTTCCCTCGTCTATTCCTTTTAGACTACTAGTTACTAGTATTGCTACTTTCACCACATTAGGTAGAAGGAGGAGGAGAAGATGTTACTGGCAAAGAAGGCCCAGGGTTCTGATGCTCTTGATTTGAGGTGCTTACAAAAGAAGCGTCAGGAGCATGCAAGGCATTTAGAGTGGAGAACAACCAAACCGGAAACCCTATAGTGAATCCAGGAAGATTTAAAGTAGCCATTAAGGGAGTACTAATGTTTCCAATGAATGGAACAACATAAGGATCCCCTGGAACAAGGGTACCTTGATTGGCACTCGCTGGAACACTAAACATAGTTTTCCTGCTCAAATGAGCAAGAAGTTCTCTAAGGCAAACTAAGACAAGTAGCACAAAGAGAACACCACTAAAAAAGGTCCTAGGTAAATCAAACTAGACAAATAGATGCCTTCCAGAGAAGAGTCTGGGATGATGAGGGCCCAGAACAGATCAACGAAGGATGAAGAACAGTTATCCGGGGTCCACAATACAATGACTAAGGGTGCAAGTGCTGGAATCACCCAACCACCCTCCCAAAGACCTGGAAGGGATTTCCTCCCACGTCTGTCCTAGGTACAACAGATATAACCCTCCACCGTCACCTGGGTATGATCCTATGGTCAGATACTAAGGAAACCACCACACCGAAAACTCCTGGGGGAATAGTCTCTGGTCGAATCAGAAGGCGTGGGTAGGGTAGCTGAGCCTGAAAATCAAAATAGTCCCCAAATGTGATCCAATCCTGGTATATGCTCGAAACAGAAAGTAGGAGGTTTATTCCCAACAATATGATCTCACAAGACCTACTGCATAGATCCTAGGCAAGCTTTGAATGAGGTGGGTTTACCTGTGATAGTCGAACTACGATTTTTGCGTAATGTGTGATCTTGGGTGGTTTAAGGTGTTTTAAACCCAAGATTCTAACCAAGACTAGTTGGTGAAAAGTGTAACCTAGAAAATAAAATGTTACTAGTATATTTTATTAGGGTTCATTTTAAAGGTTACTTGCTTACTCAAAAAGGTAGTGGGTGTGTGTGAGTGGTTATAACAGAAATAGAGTACTAAAATGAAATATTTACCACTGATCAAATCTTTTCTTTTCAATGCAAGTCTTAAAGATACGATCTAGAATGCATGTGCAAATGCAATTTTTAGTCTTTCGAATGCAAAAAGGTAAAAATAAAGTCTAAATGTACAAAATTAAACTCAAAACCTAAGAATGCAGCTACTTAAACAAATAAGTATGCAAAAGAAAACTTCTTCTTTTTGATGCAAAGCACTCTTAAATCCTTTAAGCCACTTGCATGGTACTCTACTAAAAAAAAAAATCAAAATTTCTATGCTTTTCAAAAGGTGAGAAACAAAACTGAAATTGAAAGTAACCGACTATCAAAGCAAAAGCAAAGAACTTTCAGGTTTCCTTATTGAAACAGTAAAAGCTACCAATACGACTTTCAGATTCTTATTGATGTAAGCATGCTTACCATTGGGAAAAGAGTATAAAACCTACTTTGAGACCCAAACAAGCAAATGACCTACAAAGAAGTATGGTTTGGTAAAGTCAGGTCTGCACATAAACAGTGCAAACAAGGTCCTGAACAACAGCAAAGACACTTGAGCTTTCACTACAAAAAGAAAACTAAAAGTATAAGGGAGGATAAGTAATCAATCTAAAGAGAAATTTCACTCAAATAGATACGAACATGGTCAAGTAGACTCAAAAGGTTTCAATCCAGTGGAAATGGAGCAAGCAGGTTCAGTCAAACTCAAATTAGGGTACAAAACACCAAACTGATCCATAACCCCCAACTTGGGTCAACAAGCCCTAAAACTTTCCAAACAAGCCCAAATTGATCAAAAGAGGTCCAAATCATGAACATAGGATCAATACAAGGATAGGAGACCACTTACAGTGGTTTAACTCATACCTAGGGTCATCAGGGACCCCAAAAATGCAGCCATAACCCCCAAATTTGGGTCCACAACCAAAAAAATCAAACCTAGAATGTGTGTGCTACTGTGTATGAGGAATACCAGTGCCCATAATAGGGAAATTCACTATTGTGCTTCACAACAGTAGCTCACAGGTGGGAAAAGTTGAAAAAATGGGGTTAAAACCCCCCAACTTGGGTCCACCAGGGTCTAAAACGGCTAGGAAGGGTCTGTAAGATCCAAGGAGGGTCAAACAAAGCCTAATAATTGATTCTAATCAAGAAATTGAACAAAGACCTTCAAACAAAACTAAATAAATGAAATTGGATACCCCTAAGCAGTTAGGCTTTCCCCAGCGGAGTCGCCATTTTTTTGTGAGGAAAATGCACCTTTAGTTCAGGGGAGAAACTACCAACTTCAGGTATGAAAGATAGACCTACAAAAGTTCTGCAAGTGCAACAAATAAGTGAAGAGATTAAGGTTAGAGATATATGAACCTTACTCATAAGGTTGATCCTAGCCTCCTCTTCCTTGCTCTTCAATGCTGTCCAATGTCGCAATGCCCACACCTGCAAAAAAAATTCATACCTTTCTCAAATACATTTGACTACATATATAAGAGTGATATTCATAATAGAAGAAGACATCAGATTATAAACAAACTGTAATCAAATATGAGACACACATAAATAGGTCATATTTGGAAAGGAAAGAATGTCTAATCTTTATTAATGAATGAAGCAAGTACATAAAGTTATACCTTCCTTCAAGCTTGGCACTTCACGAAACCTAGATTCAAGGTCTCCTGCTTCTGTTCTGCAAGGATCCCAGCCTCTAATCAGCTGTGCTAGGGTTTATCAGAAACCAAGGCACAAGAGAGGGGGATGGTGGTCTCCATTTCTCCAGCATAACATTGGTATAGGCTTGGTCCCCTCACATGGCCCTTCTACCTTCCTTATATAGTCAATGAAGGAGAGGAAAAGTAGTTATAACCGAGTAGGAGGTTCCCCAACCAACTTAACTTACCCAAAATTCGAGATTTTGACTACTACAGGAAAATGCCCTACTTTGCAGTAGACAAAATAACGCATTTTTCAAGATGTGTGCTACTTTATTGAAGCAGAGTCACGCACACATCCTAGTATGCCCTACTCTATACATAGAAAACCAGCGTTTTTGGAGAAAAATGGCCAAAAAAAGGGTTTTTTGATGATTTTCGGGAGATGGTTTGGTCTAGAAAAATGTTCCTGAGCATCGTAACCATCAAATGGGCCAAGAGTGAGGTAATTTCAACCATTTTTAGTGTCCCAAATGACCCATCAATCCACAAATGTCCTGTTGTGTGACTAAACTTGATCTCAAGAAGTGTCGTCATGCGACCAAGCGATACAAGTGTCATCATGGACGGAGAAGTGTCATTTTAAGCTATAACAAATCCTAGAAAGCATAAATGACTGAAAGGAATTGGAGCTGAGCTTGGTTGTAACAACTGATTCTAACACACATGCATTAATCAAACTAACCTACATAGTCGACTGTCACACCACACATTTGCAGCTATTCAGGATGCAAATAATAAACTACCAATAAAGAATGCAAGTGGAAATTGTTTGTTGTAGCTATCAGTAATATGCCTAATGCGATTCCACAACACACAACAGGAAATAAAATAAATAGATTTAACTACCTACTTAACTCGGCAATCTCTATGAGAAGGTGGGCCCTGTCCTTCTAACAGAGACGCCGTGAACTACCACAAATTAAGACACATAAATATAAATAACTCTGCTCTTCATTAAATATGGTAATCCATAGTCTCAGTTCTCTGTTACATCCCGTACAAAATGATAATTAACCAACCCCAGACTCTGAAAGCCTTCCCATATTTATACATGCAAAATACATTTCGTGATCCACTAATTTCATGCAGCAATGAAGATCTCTGATCTTCGTGCTGCAGAGTTATAGCTAAACTGTTACAACCATAATGAATGAGGCCATTAATCATGAAGGATGTTGTTACTCTGGCAGTGAATGGATCAATGTTTTAACCAATTGGGAGGCGTCCTGTCTGTTGCAGCAATGCTCTGTTTCAGCGAAGACCTGTTACAGCTTCACGTGGAAATATGCATTGTCCCTTGGAATATGAGGAATCAAATTGGAAGAGTAACAACTGGTACCACGTATGATTCTTTCCCAAGGCATTGCGACTGATACACCTGTGCTTTGATATTAACTTAATGAAATCAACACAAGTTAGCATAAATTGAAGGCTAGAATTCATAACCATAACAATATTAGGCATTTAATTAAATGAAGCAATAATAAATTATACCTTATCAGGATTGCTGATTGTTCTAGAAAAAGGCATGTATATGGTTTATGAAATTAGGGTGTAACAGGGCAAAATGATGAAATAGGTATGACAAAAAGGGGCATTTCCAGGGCCCAACAATAGCATTGCCAAGCATGTAAAAGAATTCTAAGGTATGTAAGTGGAAGAAAATATTTTGGTATTTTGTATTCAACCTCATAAAATTTTAAACTCATTGGATAAAATGACAGTGACAATGGAGGCAGCATAGATGACAAAAAAGGCACGTCTGGGAATACATTTCATTTAGGAATAGGAGTTGTATCATGGGATTCAAAGAAACAACCCATTGTAACTCTTTCTTCAACAGAAGCAGAGTATGTCGCAACTACAAGCGCTGCATGTCAAGTCATTTGGATGCAGAGGATGTTAAGTGCTCTGTCGCAGAAACAACAAGAAGCCACAACCATTTATTGCGACAACAATTCAGCTATTGCATTGCCAAAGAATCACATGTTCCATAAGTCAACCAAGCACATTGACACAAGGTATCATTTTATCATAGAATTGATAAATAACAAAGAAATATGTTTAGAATTTTGCAGGTTTGAATTAGATCAGGTAGCAGACATATTTACAAAACCATTGATAAGGGACACATTTCAATATCTGTGAAGTTGTTTAGGAGTGACAAGTTCTACACAATGAAATCCGTCATGCACAGAGCATGTTTCAACACTGAAACATTTTGTGAAATTTTATTTTGTAATCCCCATATGCTCATAATTAAGGGGGAGTATTGGAAAAATTAATTACGAGCTGGTGCATTTCAAATCCCATCCTGACTCGGTCAGAGTCCGTAGAAGCGCAGATATGTCAAACAAATTGTCAACAGGTTTCGTGCACACTTGTATTTATTCATCTATGTTTATATTCTGCAAGTCAAATTCTTAGGTAGAAATTAATTATAGTCTTTAATGTAACTCAGTAGCTTCCAAGTGAAGCGAAATCAAGTCTGTGTATATGTAGAAGAAGAAGATATGAAAAAAAGAGAGAGGAGAAGAGAGAAGGGAGAAGAGAAAAGAGTTGAAAAACAGAGTAAGAGAGAACAAAGATAAAAAAAAGTTCCGCAATGTGTTTGTGAGCTCAAGCTCATAGTTGTGAAATGTATTAAGAGCCTAAGCTCTGTAAAAGGTGAAAGATCGAAGTAAATTCCATATCTGTGTAATGTGGCAAAGTTTCTCTGTTTTAATGCGGTAATATATAATTCTATAGTTTTATGTATTCATTCTCAAGAATGTTGAATATTGCATGCCGCACATCTTCTCCATATTTACTTGTGTGAATGTTGTTTCATTTACGGTTTGTAAAAGAAATCAAGATTTCCCAAATATTTCACGGTGGTAAAAATTATGTTTTAACACGGAATAACTTCAACGTAAGTTTCATTTAATTTTTTGGTTATTTGATATAGTGGGCTTGTCTTAACACTATTGCCTTGAAGTTCACCTTAAGTTACTAGGCCATGAAAAGTGATTTTTATCTCTTAGCAAGAAATATTTTAATATAAAGCTTGTTTAAGAGTGGGCTCGTCAAAGTTGAATCTTGGCGAAGTAAAAAGTTCCACGAAGTTAAGAGGTCCGTGAATTAAAGTGTTCCACGAAGTCAAGAGTCCGCAAAGTAAAGAGTCTGCAAAGTAAAGTCCACAAATTCAAGTGTTCAACGAGGTGTAAATGCCCGTCGAAGTGAAGTTTACCTCCCGCGAAGTGAAGTCCTTGGTGAAGTAAAAATTGGGGTTTCTTGTTGTATGTCCGTCGAAGTCTCAAAGCAAAAAAAGAAAAATATATATTTATTGCATGGTTCATTTTTTTTGTCTGCGTAGTGTTTCCCTTGATCCCCAATCTTCTCTTTATTCTACAATGACATTGGCGATTTTCTAGCTACCTTACGAGATGAATAGGATAAGAAAATCCTAGGAATTTGTTTCTCTCTCCAGTAGTACCTATCTTTTGGGGGTTTTACTTCCAAAGAGAGGAGAGCTCAACTATTTCAAGTAAATGTATTGTTTTTCTCACTTATAATTACAGTGATTAAATGATGCAAAATCTGTTGTTGTGGGTTTAATTATCTAGAGGGAAGAATGGATTCTATGTAGCTTTCTAAATAGAAATGACCTAAGCTCATAGGAGACAAATACTATTACGGAGAAAAACTTCCTATGGTATGGTGCATACCACAACATCCAGATGATTGCTAGAAATCAACTCAAATCTCAAACAATTTTATATAAATGAAAATTCTAAGATAATGGAGAATAAGACCAACCTTCAACTGGATGTTCGAAGTAGATCCCCGTTGAGATTTCAATCTCTACATTTGATCCTGCAGATTAGTCTCAACAACAAATACAAGCAAGTGCATATAATATATGAAAGACATTAGCATAATCAATAACATGGTCCATGATATAACAGGTAAATGTAACCCAATGTAATTTAAACAACATTCGCGACATCAATTGGACAAGAAAATGAGTATTTCCATTAATGATAACAAGAAGTACATGATACAACCTCTTGCAGGCAACCGATTTGAACCAAAAACTATGTCCCTCCACTTGTTCCTCCACCACTTCAATCCCCCATGCAATGGCAAACTCAAACTATGAAAGGAGTTTGGTAGGCGAACATAAGGAGTTCACAACAACAAGGATCAATGGATGTAGACTCAAGTCATGACAAAAATCCAATATAGTTCCAGTGCTCACTCTTTTCCCTCCCTTCCATACACCATAAGATCTCAATATATAACCTTCCAATGGGTAGGTGAAAGGTTAGATCGAGTTGTTTCTGGGTACATGGAGGGCCAAAGGTCACCCTAAGACCGCTTTTTGGGAGTAAAAATAGAGTTTTTACTGTTTTTTACCATATAACTTGATGTACACGGGCTAATTAGGTGCATCCTGCATGTACGCTGGCTATAGTGGAACAACAAGCGTACAGGAACAAAAATAGGGAAATATGGTTCTTGAAGGGAAAATAATGGACTGAGTCAATACAATGGATACTGAAGGCCAATCAATGTTAATACTCACAAGGTGGAAAAATACACTGTAGATGCCCCCTCATGTGTGAGGTCAGAGAAGGTACTACGATGGCCAAAATACATTATAATCTCAGAATTGGAGTGATGGAGACACAAATGGAAGGAGTAGCCCACTCGTCATAATACAATAATATCTTTGAATACATGTCGATACAATACAACAATATGATACAATGGCCATGATAGGCAGTATATAGTGAATACATGTCATAAGTGGTCATAGCCATGACCCATACATTAAGATATGGTCTCCTGCTGAAAAGGAAACAACTGGTGCGATACTGGAGGTACAAACTGCTGATGTATGAGAAATGAGATCTCATAAGTACCGTCACGATCATGAGTATCATACTGAATGCCACTGCCGTCTGGGGTCTTCTACAAAAATAATCTACGATGCAAGTCCCTTCAAGTGAATAAAGGTGTTGAAGTCGAACCTGATGTGACATCGTCTGATTACCGGTCAATGATGTATACCGTTAACAGACGCGAGATAACCCACCAATAGTGAAAATGGGCATAAAGGCACATAGTACAATCATCAAAGTGCGAATATATGTGGTGAGGTCAAACACTAGGATGAATCCATTGATCAGGGGACATTGATGTATTCCCAAAACTGTTGATGGAAAGAGAACCTACCACTAATGAGTGCAAGCCTCAAGGTACTCAATCGGACTCTAAGTCTCAATTTTGGAATAAATGAGTTGAAGTCGACGGAATGAAACTCGTTGGAAGGAGGGCATTAAGACATCCCCCATCATCCAGCACGAGGTAACAGCTATGCTGAATGATTTGGAAGAACTCGGACGAACGGACTGACTCAATAAGGATGGCCGACATGCAATAGTCAAGAGATATGAGGAGTGGCTGACTCTGGTTTCAGGACTTCCTTTGAACAAGAGCATGAGCATATGGATTGACTCAGGAAGCATAGACTCAAGTACTGGATGATAATAACACTGTGGGATACATGAGGCATCAACAAAGGGCTCCATAATGACTGGAAGCTTAACCAGCCGGTGGAGTAAAATCTGAGAAACGAGTATAGCTCCTAAGGTCCTACTATAGTCCCGACTCATAATAAATGGAGTGGAGTGACTGCTCTATTCAAAGGTGACACAACAACTTCCAACACAAAGTAATAAATATTTTCCCATCCAGCTTTTTCAGTTGTTTGATTTTTTTGTCTTTTTCATATTTAGAAAGCTTGAAAAAGAATAAAATTGCTTATAGTACAACAGGTGAGGGAACGAGTGTCAAATAGAGAGAAAAATAGTCCCAAGCAATGGAACATACCTATGATCAATGCAAGGAAGCATGTGCAGGATGTGGACACTCGGGGGGGGGTGTTCCCTCAAGGTAAAGGGTCACCAAATTGTGAAAGTAAAATGAAAGCTCTGCTTGGCCCGAAAGGGAAAGTGCTAAGGAACATGGCTAACATTTGAGTAAGCGGGATCCAACACAAGGCTCAAGAGGCAAGCAGGATGATGCAATGCAATCACAACTTGATAAAAAATGGGGGAATCCTTATGGGAGATGGCCAGCATAAGACAAAGTAGATTATGAGTCTTTATCACAAAGTCATGGCGTAACTACAAAGGACTCCCAATCCTAAGGAGAGACAATGGCATGGGTGCCAAAAGGCATAAAGAGGCTCTAACTAGGGAACCCATGTTTGGACAAGCCCTACTTCCAAATAACGACACTTCTAGAACAGTGTGAAGGCTCCGTGTTGGTTAAAAAGTGGGGTCACACCTAGGGTTAATGAAAAATGGTCGAAGGTCAAATGCATAATGCAGGAGAAAATAACATCTAACCTATATGATGGGTGTAAAATATACCTGCCGTAGGTGTGAAACAGTTAAAAAATCAACTATCATTGGAAAAATCTGTTCAAAATGGTACTTCAAGATGACATATTAGTCCAAAACAGCTTAAAATGGTAAAAACTATAAGAAAGTGGGTTTTAAAAACTATAAATAGTAATAAAAAAATTACAATTACTATTCCATTTTCACATTTCACCCAAATAGTGGTTTTTGGTTAGTTTTCACCTCAAAATTCAGTTGCTGATTCCGGAAGCTACGGGTGTCCATTCCATGAGCCGTCTAGAGCAAGTTAGTAGTCTCATCCTCCTCTTCCATTTCATAGCTTTTATTTCAAGTTTTAGTGGTCAATTTTTTTTATTAGACAAGCGCTACATCTTCTTGGCATTGTACACAAGCTATAGCTCTGCGGCAAGGGCATCTTGGACGTTGTCAATGCATGCGTTGACCGCATACGGATGCGACTATCATAGATTTTGACTGCGTACAGGGTCGTGAAGATGGTTTTTTAAATGATAAAAGCTAAAAAATACTTTTTTTTTGCCTCCAGGATGGTCATAGAGTGGAGAGAGAGGGAACATGATGTTGTTGATGAGCAATTCTGCCACGATTTACCCGCCCAACAATCGTTACAAGCGTGTGGTCTCTACAAATTCTGGAGCATTAGGGGTTTAAGGGCCCAAAACCAGTTGCGCCGCAGATTGATTTATTATTGGGATGCAGATGCGCAAAAAATTGACCTGGATGGTCAACCACTCTCATTAGAGGTGGATGATATCTACTTTATCACAGGGTTGTCCCATCGAGGGGATGTTGCTAGTCTCCGGTCCCGCAATGTAGGTGGTGGGATCACCATTACTAACTATATAGACTTGTACTGTCTTCCTGATAACCAAAAGGTGGGGAGTCAAATACCCATTGAGGCCATTGTGAGCCTGAGCATGAAGATAATATTGCTCATCGTCGTGAGAATAACAGGTTCCACAACTCTACATTAGGCTTCGAGGCCGATGATATTCTACACGGCAGAGTGCATGAGACCTACAGTGTACGACTGGTGCACAATGTTACTGGTTACTATGAAGACCCAGTTAACAGAGTGCAAGCTTGGATGGGCAAAGAACTTCGGTTTTGGAAGTATACTCTGTAGTTTCTTCTTTGAGAGAGTTCTGGGGCTCAGTCCGAGGGTTGAAGTCCGTCCACATAGTCTTCGTGATCCATCCCCGACCCGGTGGGATGAAGTATTGACGCGGCAGGGGGGTGGCCGATAGGCCTCTCCATATTCTGATGAGTTCTTCCACTGGTGGGCTCTACAGGTCATCGCCATCGATGACTACCCATATGAGGGGATAGACAACTGGGGCGACCGCGACATGTCGCTCCCTTCAGGGGCCACATTTGGAGACATCGGCATGTTACTCTTTTTATGTTTTGTGTATTTAATTTTTTGGATTTTTTATTATAAGTGAAATGAATTTTTTTTTTTGGTGTAGTATCACATATTGACATTCTACTATTTGTTCACAGATGCTGCTCTGCAAAGACCAGAGGGCTAATCAAGACATCGTCATCGAGGTAGGGGTGGAGAGGTGGTTGGCGCTGTAGCAGAGTGCACAGTAGAGACAGTATGGGTCAACCTGACCTGCATGACTACCAGAGTATCGGTCATCAAGGTGGAGCATCTCCCAGAGGCAATGCAGCGACATGTTGTAGGAGTATCGGGTACATGAGTGCAGTTACTGTGGTGCATAGCTAATGCAATGCATTACTATGTTCAGACACATCTTGCCGAGGTAGCTAGGCCTCCCCATAGGGCTTAGATATCTCAGAGTCCTATATTTTTGTATCGGTTATGTATATTTTTGAGAGCTACGGGCTCTAGTTTTGTACTGTGACACCACATTTTGGACTTATTATTTATGAAAAACTATGATTCTTCGGTTCTACTATATGTGTATGTACAAATGTGTGAATGAATTTTTATTTGTGTGCTTCTTTTATTGATGAGACAAATGCCAATCTAGGACATAATTAGCATATGTATCAGATATGTGATTAAAAGATCTTGGAACATGAATGTATGTAATGGAAACAAAATGATGCTCCAAGAGTCTTACCTTTAAGAACCTCTGTAGTAATGTAGGATCCCTCACACGATACTGGCCATTCAATTGAGACACAACCAATTGTGAATCCAGGTGGACTTCTAAAGGCTGGATACCATGTGAAATGGCATTGTGAAGTAGGTCAATAACGACACTATACTCAGCCACATTGTTGGATGTAGGACCGAGACAAGCACCTCCAAAAGACACAATCTGGTGGTTAGGTGAATAAATAACCCACATAGCAGAAGCGAGTCTCTATGTATGATGGCTAGCACCATCCGCGAATCCTAAGAACACTGGATATTCTGCTGACATCTGTCAACCAAACGGAAACAAATCAGTAGATCCAGGAAAATCAAAAGAAATATAAAATATGTACAGAAGCAACTATACAATAGTATACAAAAGTATTAGCTCGATCTAGAAGCTCAAGTGTAATACCGCTTGAGTTAGATCCCATTTCTAGGCTCCTTCAAGGCATTCCCTTCATAGTCTTCCAATTCGTAGGCTCATTTCTCAAGGACATGCCTCACTATGTAAGGACCATGCCACATGGGGTTAAAATTGACCGCCCCCATGGGTTCCTTAGTTTTATCATACAAGAGGACCAAGCCACCTTCAACATATTGTCGAGGACGGACAGACCTATCATATTGAACCTTGACACGACGTTTGCTGGCACCTATAGCCACGACGGCATCTCGACGCTGCTCGTCAAGCTGCTCAAGGTGGATCAAACATTGCTCAACATCTAAGGTGTCAGGTAGGTGCTCTATGGCTAGTTTTAATGAAGGGATCTCGCATTCAATTAACAAGATAAACTCCACACCATGTACTATATGAAATGGTGAGAAACCGGTGGCAGTCTTAACTACGGTTCGATATGCCCACAAAGCAGGATATAACATAATTTGCCAGGTTCTCTTGCTTTGATGGATGGTACGTTGGAGAATGGTATTTAAGGACTTATTAAATGCCTCGACCTGACCATTCGCTTGGGGGTAGTAAGAAGATGAATGATCTTGATGAAACCCAAGCTTAAGTGACAAATCCACCATCATTTTGTTTTCAAAGTGACTTCCATGGTCAGTGAAAATCTCTTTCGGGATACTGAAATGAGCGATAATTTGATTGAACACGAAGTAGGATGTAGTAGCACCGTCGGATTTTATAGTCGGCATAGCCTCAGCCCATTTTGAAAAGTAGACCACGACAAAAATAATATGGTGATGCCCCCCAGTTGAAGCTGGTTTGCAGTCCATGAAATCCACCCCCCACTTAGTGAAGGGACCGACAGTGATGACCGGATGAAGGGGCGTAGGATGCGAGTGTACATTACAAGAAAACACTTGGAAAGGGTGACATCTCTTCACGATGTTCATACAATCTTTAAAGATCGAAGGCCAGAAGTAACCTGCTTGCATGATGCATTGGGCTGTCGCAAGCCCAGATAAGTGACCACCACATGCCCCACCGTGGCATTCATTCAGCACTAACTCCACTTCTTCATGAGTCAAACAACGAAACGGGATGGAGTCTTTTCCCCGACGATACAAGGTGTCGCCGATGATGACATAATATTTAATGTGATGTCTCACACGGCCTCGTTCATCTCATGAATAGTGTAGAGGGAACTTCAAAGTTTAAATATATATGATGATATCCCCATACCAAGGTTCCACTGACGAGATAAGGAATACGTGCTCATCCACAAAAGAATCTTCATGGATGATGTCCTCATCAAGTCGCGGAAAATCAGACATGAGCTCAGTGAAAACCAAGGATTTCACCGAAGCAAAATCAAGATCGAACTCCTAAAGAATAGCAATCCACTTATTATACTTCCCCCCAATAAGTCATTGTGAAAGCACGAACTGAAATGGATTGACATGGGCTATGACAGTGGTTCTCCTAAGCATAATGTAATGCCGTAAACGTTGGACTGCATGAACAATCACAAGTGCCAATTTCTCCACATGAGTGTACCTCAGCTTAGCGTCTACTAAATTTCAACCAAGGTAGTAAACAACATGCTCTTGGAGCACATCATCCACCTAAACTAAGACCATACCAATTGTCTCTTCAGACACAGCCACATAAAGAAAAAAAATATCTAACAAAGTCGGGTGGACTAAGCAGAGGGGCCAATACCAAAGCTTTCTTCAAAGCGTCGAAAGAATGCTGGGCTTGCTCATCCCAGATAAAAGGAGTGTCCTTCTTCAAAAGTCGTGCGAAACCCTTGGTAAGACTGGCGTAATTCACGATAAAGCGTCGTAAGAAAGTGGCTCTCCCTTGGAGGCTCTGAAGCTGAATTAATTTACGTGGGAGAGGCAACGGAAGTATTGCCTCAACCTTAAGAGGATCGACTCTTATACCCTCTTTAGAAAATATGAACCCTAAAAGGAGACCCATTTTCACAACAAAGATACACTAGTTGGGATTCAATAGAATCTTGTAACATCGCCATCTTTCAAAAATGAGATGGAGGTGCTTGGGGTGGTCCACTCTCTTACAAGAATGGCCAGCAAGATCATCCAAGTACGCCTCCACTATGCGCTTAAAGTCGTGAAAAGCATAAGTCATGGCATGCTGAAAAGTAGCTCCGACATTTTTAAGACCAAAGGGCATCTTCGGGTACGCAAATGTACCCCAAGGACATATAAAAGCAGTTTTATGTTGATCCTCAGGTTTTATCTGGATCTAATTATAACCTGAGAAACTGTCCATAAATGAAAAAAATCACTTTCGGCACACGCATCCAAGATTTGATCTATGAATGGAGTGGGGAAATTATCCTTCGGACATGCGTGGTTCAGATCTCTAAAATCTGTGCATACACGGATGGTTCCTTGCTTCTTATCTACAGCAACGGGATTCGACACCCATTCAGTAAGGGGAATGGGGTAGATGAAACCATCTTTAAGTAGTTTCTCCACCTCTACCTTGATCGCGGTTGCTTCCTATGATTCATAGTACAAAGTCGTTGTCGAACCGGCTTAACATTAGGATATGTCTTAATATCATGTTCAACAATACTAGGGTCTATTCTTGGCATCTCCTCATAAGACTAGGCGAAAAAATCCCAAAATTCCTTGAACAAATCAATGTATATACGGATCTCATTGGGAGAACAATCAACACGATATAAATGTTCTCTATATTTCTGGGTGTGCGAGAGATGTTTATTGGTATGGTTGGGGAAATATTAGCCATATTCCCCTCTGCATAAATCCCATGTGAATCCAAAGGAGCCACAGGGTGACCAAACTTCTCAGCAAGAGTCATCCTAAACTCTTCTCACCTAATAAGATCAAGGTTGGGAAGAAAATAAGAGCGATGAAGCAAATCCTCCCAAGGCCTCTCACTACCACACATAGCCTTAATGATGGATTCAGCCGAAGGCAAAGTACCATCAAGACAATCTTGTGAGCAAGACGAGTTGGTTTCCTACACGGGTAGCATAACAGGGTCTTCCTCTTCTGTCCGTGAAGAGGAGAGATCCGGCTCTGTAGTGGCTTGTTGAATTTCTTGGTATGCAAGATCGCCTACAAATAGTGTCATAGCCATTCCAACATGTGCAATTTCTCCGGATGGGGAACTCGTGGATGGAAAATTCCATGAATCATTAAAGTACGAGCTCCAGAAAGGTACATTATTTAAATAGGATGGCGCACTATCAGAAACGGTTCCAATAAAAGAGATTGGTGCAACAAAGTCGAATGATCCCATCAAGGATGGATACAATCCTACACCAATCTTCCCAGTTTCTGGCTGAGAATTTTCGATCTGGGGAACAACAGTTCTCAACGATGCTATGGAATTAGAACTAGAGAAGTCTAGCTGATCGAACGTCACAATTTTTCCTTCATGAGGAAAGAAAATAACTCTAAACACAGAGGGACACGATCACTTTCATTGCATAGATCCAATTCCTACCTAGAAGAAGGTTGTAGTCGATGGATGCATCAACCACCTTGACTTCAATAGGCACGGATTTCCCATCCAAGTGGACCTCAAGGGAAGGGAGAATACCATGCAGCCTAAAATACCGACCATCGAATGCAGTAAGCATGGTCATAGATTTTGACAAGGATGGAGAGCTAATAGCTTTCCAACAATCCAACGACATTACCGAGGTGGAAGCACCTTTGTCAACCACCGTACATTTAATGATTTTTTGTAAGCACCTCACATGGACTTAAAAAGCCACATGATAAGGCAAGTGAGGATGGATATTAGTAGTGTCGAACTTAATCATGTTAGGAATAACCTGATCCTGAACTCCCAAAGCACATAAAAGGGCATTCCTCTGTGAAGGACATGCCTGTAAAACCTCGAGAGCCGACATGGCACACGGAGTTTGGCCCAAATCTTCTACAATGGAGTAGTTTTGGGTGGCTTAGGCATTGGGACTATGCACTGAGTGCTTAAGAACACCTTTCGGTATCCACGACATAGTAGTGGGATTCTCGATATGTAGAGAAGAGTCAGGAGGAGGGGGCTTATTCCACATATTCGGTTGTGGTGCACCATAATCGTGTTGACGAGTAGCAACACTAACATTAGATTTAACCATGTTCACGCATCCGTATCCACCAACATCAGAAGAGGACGTTGAAGTTTCGTTAGTTCGATGGCCAGTGACGGGAGAATTCGAAGCCATATTCTAATGATGAGGAAGGGGATATTTCAATGTAGATGGGATCTGTGCAAGATGCTTCTATGCTTCTTCAATTCGAGGACACAAGCGGGTAAGCTGATCTTCCCCACAAAGATTGCAAGGGAATTTCACCTTACGTCTAGGATTACTGTCCCCACCAGCATTTCCGCGGTCCCGAGGAGGGTTAACATTCTCTTTTCTAGGAGTATTTCTATTACTTCCATTATTCCCATTGTTCCCACCCTTATGATTGTTTCTCCCCTTCTTCTTTCCACTAGGCTGCTGGTTACCTGATGGGTTCACCTATTGTATCAAATGCACATCGGACGATTGGGTGGAAGTGGATGAGGCGCGAGCCTGTCCAGGGGTAGATTGGATAATAGAAACATTTTGCATTTGATTGGTAACCAAATATATGGGTCGAGTACTCATGGATCCAACTATGTCGTCAGCATGTGGTCCAAGAACAGGCTTGGGATCATGACGTGAACGCGGTGCGTTAGGAATAATATCGTACATGATACCAGATTGAGCATAGAGTAAGTCTAACTGTTGGGATTTGAATACAGCTTGCTCTGCAGTCATAGTGCTGGAAACTGAAACGTCCTTTGAGATGTAAGGAAGAAAAGACTTAAAAGGAACCATTCCAATAGAAAATATGGAGGAATGTTGGCTTTCACTAGCCTCTTCCGTTGATGCCACTCTTGAATATGATCAGATATGTGCGTGGCCTTGTTCTGGCGAAAGATAGATAAAATTTTGGTGCCAGTATCGTAGCGAACTGGTAGCTGAAAATGGTCTAGGAAAACCAAGTCTATCTCATTAAAACCCCTGTAAGTGCCCCCAGGAAACTCGACATACCATTTCGCGGATGCCTCCATGAGAGTGCGTTGAAATAGTCTCAAACGAATAGAGTCGTGACTTAATGAATTCGAGGAGCACCATAGGTGAAAAGTGGTAACATGATCACACGGATCCTCACCATTCTTCCCTTCGAACTTTGAAATGACAGAAGGGATCTTGGTAGGGATTGGAGGCCAATTAGGATCATGACACACTAGATCATTCGTGAGCTTTGAAAGATCTGGTAGATTAAAACGAGTAAGAAACGGGAGCCATGGCTGCAAAGCTTGATTATAAGCTCCCAAAAGAGGCTGACCTTGCTGACCTAAAGGATGATATAAACCATGACCTTGACCATAGGTCTTATAACCTCCTCTCACCTGACCTGTGTAAGGGTATCAAGGTATATGTGTGTTGTAAGCACCATAGTGAGGAGGGTTGTAATAAGGGCCATAACCATATGCATTATAATAAAGGTTACCACCATAATTATGGGGTATATAAGTGCTATTTGTAGTAGGAGCAGTTGAATGGTGACCATAAGTAACGGGTATGTGTCCCCCTCGTGTATCAGGAGAGACATTCAGGTTAGCAAAAGTGGTCGTAGTAACGGGTATATGCGTGGAAGCATGTGGGTTAACTTGTGTGTTAAATTGTGGAATGCGAGTCGGATTATGGAAAGTGTTCCTACCGAAATCAGTGGTAGTCGTGGGAGGTGGTAATCCTCCAACATGGGACGAAGGGATATGACCAGTCCCAAATTGCAATGTCAAATAAGAGGGTGCAGTGCCCCCAACACTAAGGCTACAGTTGGCATGACTACCGGACGTAGTGGATGTAACAGTCGTGTTAAGACTAGGCATACCAAATGAAAAAGGAGTAGTGGTCGAAGGGATTATTGTATCATTAAGATCTGGAATCCCATAATGGAAACCATGTGTGTGTGTACCATCCAATGGGTTTGACTCTGGTTGTGGGTTCGTCGCTGAACCAAAAAAAGTAATGTGTGGTTATGAACCTCCCTCCCCACCACCCCTAGGAGTGGATGGAGTAGGGTTGTCCTCGACTCTACCTGACGGAGTCGTGGGAATTCCTCCTATTCCAGATGCAGTAGTCATAACGTGAGCTTCTTGAAGCTCGTGAGGACTATCAAAAGGATCAGAGGGGATCCTATGACGTCTCTTATAAAAAGGATGTGCTACCTCGTCAGCTGGAAGACCAGCCAAATGACGAGAATGACAAAGATGTGGATCTTGCTCCACGATAACTCCAAAAAGTCAATAAAGCAAATGCCTCCTAACGACCAACTAACGATCAAAGAGAACAAAACTAAAGAAACTACAGCCAAATGCACACAAACAGGACTGGCTCAAGGGACCTCCTGACACTACAACCGATATGTCTCGTCTAGGAGAGGCTTGAGACTCCCAAACTATAACTGGAGGTAACAAAATCAGTTATAAGGGCTCCCATACTTCACTGCGTGCACAGGGTGCCTATACAACAGCAACTGTGTTGTCCAACCCCTATCTGGCTCAGGACAATCGCAGAATGACCGTAATGAATGCGCTATGTGATACCTAGGTAAAGCAACTAAGGCCACCACGTATAAACAATGCTCAGGCAGATAGTCATAGGTGGGATCCGTCATATGGGCAGGGTATCTAATCCTGAAACTTAAGAGGGTCAAATCCCCCAAGATCCACCGTACACGAACAAATCCTGCAAATATCTCCCACATTCATCTAGTATTGGAGGGCTATCTCCGCAACCAACCTCCCATGACCTCGTGCTTAACTCTGGTTTGAGTAGAGCTTCCTGAGAACACTGATGTATAACATGGGTTTCACCACTCCCTGGTCAGACACATAATGTTTCGTTTAATAGTCTTGGATTGTTAACTCACAATGATCTATTCCAAAACTCTAAACCTATACTAGTTGGTGCACCCTATCAAAGAGAAATTAGTTTCTAATCAATTTTAAGATTAAGAGTTAATTTTAATGGCTGTAATTACTCAAAGGATATGGTTGTGAAACTGATGATATAAAAGACTCAATGGTATGCACAATCGAAAAGCACTAGACTCATCTATTCAATAAAAAACATGCCTCTAATATGACAATCAATCCAACGGTTCGGAAATAAAATGCAATCTCTTTTAAAATTTCAATGCACAAGCAAGTCCTAGATGAAATCACAAGCACTCTGATGCAAAATGCAGAACATAAAGCGAATATTTCTTTATTTTCGCTTATAAATGAAAGGAAAATGCAAAACAATGTTTTTGTATTTTTTCAATATAATGAAATGAAAAAATGCAAGCAAAATCTAACTATTTAGTAAAAAATGCAGAGCATATAAAGTAGACAACCCAGTAAATCCCAAACAGTAAGACTCAGCCAAGCTAATGAGCTATGAAAATGAAAAATGGTGGGAAACCAAAAAAGCTCAATAAATAAAGAAAAAGGAGTTTATGTTCAATAATAAGGCATGTAACAATCAAGAAATAGGCCAACTAAGACTGAGGAACACTCAGAACCAACCCAACAAAAACCCAAGGTAAAAAGGAAAGCAATCCCGGAGTTGTACGCGACTATTCATAGAACAGTAGCGGGTAGACGCGAGCTACAGTACAAACAGTGGCAGGTAGACGCAGGAAAAACTAGGTTGACCCACGTACAAGGAAAGGAAAATGATCCCAAAAAGAGTCAAGCGACCCAGAAAAAACAAGTTTTCTAAAGTAAATCCCAACGGCCAATCAATGACACAAAAGTTGGACACACAACAACTCAAAATAAAGAAAAATGCCTAAAAATACCCAAAATGGAGGTTCCTCCCCATTGGAGTCGCCATTTCTGTTACAGAGAAAAAATTCCTATGGTATGGGGCAGACCAAAATAGATAGATGATTGTTAGAAAAACAATGTTATATAAATGAAAATGCTAAGATAATGGAGAATAATACCAACCTTCAACCGGATGTTCAAAGTAGATCCCCGTTGAGCTTTCAATCTCTACACTTGATCCTATAGATTAGTCTCAACAACAACTACAAGCAAGTTCATATAATATATGAAAGACATTATCATAATCAATAACATGGTCCATGATATAACAAGTAGATGTAACCCAATGTAATTTAAACAACATTCACGACATCAATTGGATGAGGAAATGAGTATTTCCATTAATGATAACAAGAAGTACATGATACAACCTTTTGCAGGAAACTGATCTAAACCAAGAACTAGGTCGCTCCACTTGTGCCTCCACCACTTCAATCCCCCATGCAATGGCAAACTCAAACAATGAAAGGAGTTTGTTAGGTGAACATTAGGAGTTCATAACAACAAGGATCAATGGATGTAGACTCAAGTCATGACAAAAATCCAATAGAGTTACAGTGATCTCTCTTTTCCCTCCCTTCCATACACCATAAGAGCTCAATATATAACCTTCCAATAGGTAGGCGCAAGGTTGGATCGAGTCATTTCTGGGTACATGGAGGTCCAAAGGTCACCCTAAGACCGCTTTTGGGAGTAAAAATAGAGTTTTTAATATTTTTTACCATATAACTCGATGTATGTGGGCTAATAATTAGGTGCAGCTTGCGTGTACGCTAGCTATAGTGGGACAACAAGCATATAGGAACAAAAATAGGGAAATATGGTTCCTAAAGGGAAAATAATGGATCTGAGTCAATACAATGGATACTGAAGGCCAATCAATGTTGATGCTCACAAGGTGGAAAAATACGCTGTAACAAATCCTCTTACTCAGACCTTATGTCCATTATGTTTTGGGTTGGACTCCTCAGTGGGATCCATCGTTACTTTGTTATATATACGTATTTTATTAAAAATAGATCAGTTCCCTCTCATTCAGAATGTATGTTCCATCACCTTTGGTTTGTTTTCGACTAAATAAGTATGGCTACTTGGCTTATCCATGAGAGCCAGCCTTTACATATTTACATATATAAACACAAGTAGTGAACTGTGCTTGGCTTGATTCCTCGATGGAATCCAACATCCCTTTTGTTCTATATGTTATGTATAGTCATGGATTGTGTTGGAACGGGGCTAGGTCGCAGAATTTTTGGTACAATCAGCGACAAAAGGGACAGTAAAAAGGGTAAAGGACTAGTCGCGGAGTGCAATGAAGAGGATAAAACATAGGTGAAGTGGATAATGCAGAGTAATTTTTTAATTTTGTTCAATGACTCAACCAAACCATTCCCTTGAGGATAATAATTGGCAAAAAACTTAAGCTTAATCCCCATCTCAAAGGCATATTCAGTTATATCGATTGAAGAGAAGTAGGATGCATTATCAAAAACTAAGTACTCTGGAGCACCAAAGCGTGTGACGATCTGGCTGTCAAGGAAAGAGATTACTTGGGCAGCGTTACATTGTTTAAGAGGACCTGCCTCCACCCATCTAGTGAAATAGTCTGTGGTTGTGAGGATATACTTATGTTGAAGGGATGAAGGAGGGTTTATAGGCCCAACAAAATCCAGTCCCCATTGTTGAAATGGAAACTGAATTGTAACCGGTTTTAGGGGAAATGCAGGTTTCCTAAACTTCCCTGCGCATTTCTGGCATGGCTCACACTTCCTCACATAAGCATAAGCATCTTTAAACAACGTGGGCCAATAATATCCAGCCCTAAGAATCTTGTGTGTTGTAGTCTCTCCTGAAAAATGGCCTCCAGCAAGACCTGCATGAAATTGAAACAAAATGTCATCAGTTACATGTTTTTCCAAGCATCTAAGAAATACTCCATCATAATTTTTCTAAAAAGAACTTGATCAATGAATTGATAAGGAGCAGATTTCAGTCTTAAAGCCCTTCTTTTCTTAAAATCAAGAGTTTCAGGAGCAAACCCATGGTTTAGAAAAAATCTAATATCGTCGTACCATTCCGATGTCAGGGCATCAATAACGTTAACAACACCTGGGGGAATTTCTTCCTCGTGATCCCATTTGGACTGCTGTTGTAATGTACCCACCTGCTGACCCAATGCAAGGAAGGGAACATGACACTAAAATCTGGGCATTTCATAAGACTCAGTCCACGAATTAGAATCATAAGAATTTAAACATTGGTGTGCAGATACAAATTAGGCAATATGCACAGCGGAATCTAAATCTAATCCACACACACAATTCATGCCCATCTAGCATATCAAAATAGTCATCATTTAATTAAAACAATGTAGAAGTAAATACATAGACAGAAAGCACTTATCTTCATTGTGCAATTGTCCCAAGCAACTAGCTATGTCGCTGCAACGTTCCACCCAGCCATAGGCTCTTCAACAGCTTATACTGAGTCCGTCCGAAGGACACCCCCGAGCTGGGCATGATTCTCACAAGGAAAGGGAACATTCCAACTCACACACAACCTAAATAACCATTTCCTCTTAGCCAAGCCAGTCCAACTGGGTTTATCAGGCTACACTTGAAACCTGGAGGCTTACACTCAAGCTCAAGCCAAAGCCATGGATACCCATAACCCATACCCAACATACTCTTCTCTCACACAGCAAGCACAGACATGGGGCAGGGATACACATTTTTTTAAAAATGGGATTTACAACAATATGGCCATGGGTTTTCCCCAAATCGTGGGCACCCCAAAAAGGGATTAGGAGAAGGGAGTTCCACCATAGGGGAGAAAAGGATTTCTCCCATAGATATATCAGCATTCATTGACCAAAGAGCCTCTATACACTCCCAAATCAATTTCCTCTCTCTTCCCAACTGGTATAAAACACAAAAACACCCTTCTCTCAGCTGAGAAAGAAGTAATCACAGAAAAACCATGGGGGAAAACGCCCTGGTGGTTCCAAACTCGTGAGGGAGGAAGACTAGTTGATGGATCCTGGCTTGGGGAGCAATTCATGGCTCTTTCTTGCCCCAGAAGCAAAAAATGTGATTTCCCATGTAGGGTGGCTTGCCCATACCTGAATTTGGACAGCCATACCTCCCATTCCCCAAGGCATTAACTACCTCAACCAACTCTTGGGAGAAAACAATGATTGGGTACAAAATTCAACATGGGTAGTTGAGGGTTTGATGGGTTCTCTCATTGACACTTGGCTTGACCTGGTTGGCTCAAGGGTTTGAATGTTTTCCCTCCCAATTCCTTGCGAAATCATGCCCCCATCTCTTTGTTGCATTGCATAGCTAGTTGTGGGTATTTTTATTAAAATGCATATTACATGATATTTGAATTTCCAATGTGCATTGCTAGCACGCAAACCATATGCATCACTAAATCGATGGCAATGCCTTGGCCTTGAGCTCCTCACCATGATTTCATAACAATATTACATCAGTTATAATGTTAATGCCATGGGGTCAAACTAGGGACATTACAGCTGTTGTGTGGGGTCATTGGATTGTGTAGTAAGAAGACAAAGACCTTGTCCTTTGACAATTTTAGCCAGCCTGATCTCAAGATCATATTCTTGTAGGGCAGTCATCCAATGGGCCCTCTTTTCCCCTAATTCTTTCTGGATGAGGACATTTCTGATAGCAGAACATGGAACAATGACTTTGGTTCGAGACTTCAGCAAGTAGGGTTTGTAATGTTTGATGGATTTATAGACCGCATAGGCTTGCTTATCGATCTGTGAGTATTTAAGCTCTGCACCTTTGAATGTTGAGCTCATAAAAGAGATCGGGATTTCAGTATCATTGTCATGCTTTTGAGTTAAGACAGCTGCATAAGAAAAGTCAGTGGCAAAAGTATAAAGAATGAAATCCTTATTAAAATCTAGGGACATGAGAGAAAGAGCTTCTGCAATGGCCTTTCGAATTCGGATAAACGCATCTCTCTGTTCCTGCAACCAAGTAAACTGCAAATCTTTCTTGACCAAAATTTGTAATGGTTTAACAATCTAGGCAAAATTTGGTACAAATCGACATACAAAATTAATTGTACCTAAGAAGGATTTCATTGCTTTGTGCCAGCCTGGGAAACCAATCTTTGAAATAGCCTATGTATGTTCAGGATCGATAATCATACCTTCTTTCAACACAATGAAGCCAAGAAGCTTTCCTTCTATTACTGCAAAAATAGATTTCTTCCGGCTGAGAGAAATACTGAATTTCCTGCAGCGATCGAAACTTGTTTCAAAGCAAACACATGTTCATGTCATTTTTTAGAGTAAATAGTGATATCGTCAAGGTAAACTACGACAGAATTATGCATTAACCCTCAGAAATCTATATCCATAGCTCTCTGAAAAGTAGCTCCTGCATTGATCAGCCCGAAAGGCATCCGTCTGTAGGCAAAAGTACCCCATGGGGTCCTGAAAGCTATTTTCAATTGATCATCCGGGGAAACCATAACCTGGTTATACCCTGAAAAACCATCTAGGAGGGAAAACATCTCTGACCCGGCTACCTTTTGAAGAATCTACTCAATTGGTGGAACATGATAGTTGTCTTTCTCAGAAGCTCGATTTAGGTTCCTGAAATCAACACACAATCGAATTTCCCCGCTTTTCTTACGGACAGGTACTAAGTTAGCAATCCATTGAGTGTGCCTGACTGGAAAGATAATTCGAGCAGTGAGCAGCTTCTCCAGCTCCTTTTTTACATAAGGCTCCAAACTGGGGTGCATCTTCCACAACTTTTGTTGAAATGGCTTAACCTCTGGTTTCATGGGTATATTATGAAACATGACTCTAGTATCAAACGTTTTCAACTCATCATATGTCCAGGCTAAAACATCCTTATACTATTTACACAATGCAATAATGGCTCTGCGTTCTTCAGGGGTACAATTAACTCCCAAATTAATGAAACGAGGTTCCTGTTCGATGCCTAGGTTGACCCACTCATAGTTAAAGGATGAGCTTTGAGTTTTACAATTAGTTTGAGATTTGAACTTGTCCTGTAAATCCTAAAACTTTTATAGATTGATCACAGACTTCGGGATGACGTTCGAGGAATCAGTGAGAGACTTTTCATGTTCTGCTTCATCGATGGCCATGTCTTGAAATGTATCCTAAGCAGTGAGGAAGTTGAGTATCTATCAGTCATCATCAAACACTTTCAAATTAGTCACATTATCCAGAATGGATGGTCTGTACATCAATTTGATAGAAAAAGTTTGAGGAGACAGACCTTCTAGCGGGATCAGTCTAGACGTTGTATTTTCTATCAAGTCTCATCAAAATTTTGTGACCTAGGAACTGATTTAATATTGAATGCCGAAAATGAGTTGGTTAAATCCCTTACCAACTTTTGATAATTAGCCAAACGTGGAGATAAGCAGTGTATTTTATTCCTGACTTGCTTGACTATAATTTCGGAGTCTCCATAGCATTCTATTGCTTGTACACCTAAATCAATGGCCTTCTTGATCCCCTGCACAAGAGCTTCATATTTGGCTACATTATTAGTGCAATCAAATTCTAACCTGCAAGCAATCATGATTTTCATTCCTTTAGGATTGATAAGAACACAACCCGCTGTTGGCTGCTTTTCTGGGCAGACCCGGGTTTAAATTAAGCGCAGCAACAAAACCCCTTGGCGCACTGGCCCTCTCGGCAACGAGCTGCGCGGCAGCTCGAGGTCTCACCCGAAGTGGCTATGGGGGGGTTAAGGAATCAGGTTTCCTTAACCGGGGTGACGCGGAGATAGCTCTTCCTTGAATGGTTCCTGTGAAATCGGCGGTCGGACCTTCCCGCAGGCCGCTCGGCGCAGCTGCGAGGATTCCTCCTTTGGCAGGTCTACTGCGCAGTTTCTCCTCTCTAACGCAGCAGGTAACTATCCCTTGGGTCGACGCGCTAAACACTTTCTCGCCCTTCACATCCAGCACAATAACGCAGTCTGCTCTCGCTGCAGCGACCGTGCGTTACTACTTCTTTAGTACTTAAGACACTTATAGTTATCAAGGGATCTTTCCAATTCGCTCAAACAGTCACAAAGATAAGACAGAAGTCTTGCATACACAAATAATGAACTCTAAATAGTTATCATTCACGCAAACATTATAACAAGAAGATATAAGTGAAGCTCATCTCCTCGAGGAAAACCACGTCCACGGGAGCATTATATTAACCAGAAAATGATAGAGTTATACAATATGCTGCGCACACAGCTGCAGCCTTAGAACTTACAGGAAACTCCATGCACACAGCTGGGAGCCCTTCTCTCAAGCTTGTCTCCTCTCTATGGAGATTACAAAGGCACAGACGTCGACTCAGACTGTCTGGCAACTCAGGGATTAGCTCCTCGGCTATCCGATTTCCTCTCTAGTTCTACACACCGGGTAGAAAATACAGTGAAGGATAATCAACACATGATCTATCCTTTAGACTGACTCTCTAACAGTCTAGCATCTAACTCTCTAACTCTCCAAAAGGAAGGAACTAGGGGAAGGGAGGAAGAAGCCTCTACCCATTACAATGATTCATCTATATAGGTAGCCATGACGGTCACACCTTTACAAAACTGTGGGCCTTTCCCAACAGTGATTCCCAAAAACCCTAACCACGCACATGGCTAGGTGTACTGTAGGCGCCGCTTGCAGTCACGTCGCCGCTTCCTGCAGGCTCCATGAATTCCGGCGCAGATTGTGGGTATGGGCGATCGTCCTTCGCCTTCAATGCTCTGGTCCGTTGCTCCTCCTTGATCCGAGCAACCATAACTTCTGTACTAAGCCTTTAAATGAGGGTAGCTGAGCCCTCTACTCCATTGCCTTATTTATTATGGTAGCTGAGCCACCTTCATTCTTCGATGGCGTGCGCGCGAGCTCCGCAATTTCCGGTCCGTGATCTGCGCTGAGATCATCCATCTGGCACCGTACTGCGCACCGTCTCCTTCTTACCCAAAACTTAGTGCTTGTCCCAAAATTAGCACTTTCCTTCCATACTCGTGCTTTTTCCCAAAATTCGCAGCTTTTACTATAGCTGCGACCTTGGCCCCAACAGGCCCCCAACACTCACTTGTGGCTCGCCCTCGAGCCACTCGCACTAGCGCGTGGTTGTTTGATTTGCGCATCTGCTTTTGCTTGAATCTCCGCGAATGTTTTCTGCCACTTCGCAATAGCGGAGTCCAATTCCTCGATACACTCATCAGCTGTTTGCACTGTTTCTGCGGTCGTTTCATCTTTAGTGAGTGTATCAATGAGCTCCTGAGACTCGGTAATCTCTTTGATTTTTGTCTCAACCTGGCCAACGATTTCAGCATACTCATCCATGAATGGCTGAATGCTGTTGGTGAGCTTCTCATCTTCAGTTCTGAGCTTGTGCAGTTGCTGCTGCATTTTGCGCACTTCGCCCATTTTCTTCATCTTTGGCAAGCCTGTTAAGGACTTAGCTTCTTCATTCAGAACAGTGAGAGACTGTTCTGCAGCTTGCACCTGTTCTGATAGTCCCACTTTAAAAGGGAGGTTCACAAGCTCTGACCATGCTTCCATAGCCTGGTCCATCAGGTTCTTGGCTTCCTGTACTCGACCTTTCATTCGTGTGGAAGCTCTGCTCAATGCTTCAAATTGTACCTGCGCATCATCCGTAAGATGCGCAGCAACGCGAGCTTCTAGCTCAGCAATCTGGGTTTTATGGCCTTCTGCCATAGCAACTATTTCTTGGTCCAGGGTTTTCGCCCTTTCGCCAATAATTTGAACTTTGGCAACCAGAGGGAGGTCTGGTTGAATCTCGCAAGCCGGCAATTCCTGGGCAATCTCTTCTATTGCGTTTCTGATGCCGGTGTCTTGCGCCTCATAGAGTGCAAGCTTCGCAGAGATATTCTTATGACTTTCCTTCAGCTCTATCTCCTGCGATTGCAGTCGTTGGTTTGCCTGGAAAGTAGAGAGCTCTCTAGCTCTCAACTCAAGAGAAACTTTTTCCTGTACAAGCTGTAGGGTTTCTATAGGAATCATAGACAAATTAATTTCTACAGGTCCAACTGTGCTTACCTGCAGTTCAGCTAGGGGATCTGGAAGTGTCATGCTGGTAGGCGGAATATGCACGACAGTGTGCCTTTCTGTGAGTTCTTCAACTCGCTCATCAGTTGGAATTTCTTGTGGCGCCTGCGAAGTAGATGCTGGCGCATGGGTCTGCGCAATCCTTCCTGCGAGACCTTTCAATTCTACAAACTGTAAGTCTAGGGCACTTCGGATGTGAGCATGCATGTTCCTCATCTCACGAAATTGCTCCTTCAAGTATTTGTCGACCTCCGAGGGAATGGCCTCAGTGGGATGCGACACTTTCTGCTTCTTTGTGGCTGGTCCTGTTGAGCCTTCATCGCTTCTTTGCTCAGGGGCTTCCTTGCCCTTATCCTTTTCTTGCGCAGCGGCGGGTGGCATCGCAGGTGCGATGTCAGCTGCTGCTCTCCATTCGTCCGACCACGACTTAATGGTTTCTTCGACATCTTCTGTGGTCATCCTGTAAAGACCTAGCGCCCAGTCACTTGGAATGTCGCAAGGCCGAAGGTAGAGCTGATGGATGTCGGCAGTAAAAGCCAACTTGCCTTCATACAATGTGGCTGTCTCCGCGCTCAGCCTTGGCATATCTTGTATGGTATCTCGGAGGAGATAGTAGTACTCACAAAAAACAGCGCGATTCATCTTGCGCTTCGCGGGATTAGGGGAATCCCAGAGGTTGATGTAGCGCATGCCGGCAACCTCTCCTGCACGGCGTGGACGGAACTGAGTATTCGGGGGCTCCTTCCACCCGACGAGAGCGCATAGAATTAGAAGCCACGAAAAATGGAATGATTGGCCTGCATTGTCCTGCACATTCAGGCAATCAGCCAAAAAAGAATTCAGCAGGAAGAGAGACCAGTTGTACTGTTCTCCCTCCGCAGCTGCGATAGCGAGCTCGACGACAGCTCCAGTAACTTCTTTCGGTCGGCACTTTGTGAGAAGTCTGCCTGCAAGCAGACTTCCTGTGAAGCGAAGTGCCTCATCTTCAACTGTCGTGAGGTCATAAGCCCGACCTCCTCTTGTCAAGTTATATTTCTGGACCAGCTTTGCAGCTAATTTTCGGTCCTTCTCCTTTCCCACAAAATGGATATTGGGATCCTTACCAACCTTAGATAGACCGGTGATACGGTGTATCAAATCAGCATTTAGATCAATTGGCCTCCCGAGCCAAAGGTAACCTCCATGAACGCAGGATAGCAGTGTTTTAACGACTGCGTTCACTTCATTGCTACGCCCAAAGTGTGGTAGCTTCAACAAATTCAAGAGTCCAGGGCGCTCAAGATTTGCTGCAAATCCCTTCGGGATAAACTCATCAACCTGCCTGGTGGGATTATGGACGATATCCAGATATCGGTCCAACTGGAACTGAGGATATGTCTTATAGTCTCCAAGGTTAAAATCAGAGAATTTAACCAATGGAATGTTTCCCAATAGTTGGCCTTCTACCCGCACACTAGCCGGTAGTGGCGGTAGCGGAATTGGATACTTTGCATTCTTCGGAATTTGTACATCCGGCGCATCATCTGGACGCGGCGGAATGTAGTTCACCATAGACGCGAGCGGCTCTGGAACAGGTTCCTCCGGCTGCTGCTGAGATGCTCTTGTGCCTGGAGATGTTCTGGGATCAGTAGCACCGGGGTGTACGTAGGTCGAAGGCGTCACCGGAGTGGCCATGCCGAAATCTAAGCCTCGGCGCAGAAATTGACGAACAACTTCTTCAGTTGATAAGTTCTCCGTTGTGAACCAATGTAAATAACAAAACTCTGGACAGCAAATGGCGGAACTGCGTAGGGTATAGACTCTGAAAACAAGGGGAAATACTCTGCACACTCGGCTCTGAAAACAATACTGCAGATCTTCAAACACAACTTATGCAACTCGAGACAGTAACCCGAAATTGATACAAGTGTGAGGTATTTATAGCCAGCGGGGTTAGTAAATGCGACCAAGTGGGGTAACGTAGCTATAGGCGGCTACAGATGAGTTGACAACACGCTATCCTCCTTGCCGTAGCGGTGCATTTAGTGTGATTGACGGGTTCTGACAGCCTTCCGGGAGAAGCTAATGCTTTCGGCGCCTGGGTTAAGTGCAAATCTTTCGGAGATTAAGCCGAATCCGTCAGAACGGGTAGAATTAAATAGCGGCCTTATCCTTCATTTATTCAAACGCGGCTACATAACTGCTGTAATTCAAAATTTCCGGCGGGTCATTTCAACTTAGGAAACCGTGCCTCTATGGGTCCACAACAAAACTCTTTTCAGCGGCAAATTATGAAAGGGGACTTCGCAAGAGCGATAGTCCAATGGTCCACAAAGCAAAACTTCGCCAGAGCGGACCGCTAAGCTTTGCTCAAGCAATTTTTATTCAGGATGCGCGGATATTTCAAGGAACTGCGCAGGAAGCTGGAAACTGAGGGTGTGTCGCAGCTTCCGTGTAGACTAAATGCGATGTCTCTTTCAACTACACTGGGCATCTGCATTCTTGAGTAATATATTATGTCGACAGGGCGGAGTGGCCGTCACAATAAAGCTTAAGCCGACTCCCGTTTATCATTGTAGGTAGTAGTTCTCCATTCAGCTTCGCAAGCTGAACTGCGCCTCCGTCTGTTATTTTTATTACCTGAAAAGGGCCTAACCAATGCACACGAAACTTGCCTGGAAACTTGATGAATTTACTATCGTAAAGGAGTACCAAGCCTCCTTCTTCAAAGTGCTTATGCATAATGTGCCTGTCATTCCAAGCTTTCTGTCTTGCCTTCTGTACCTGTTGATGAAATCCGGCCATAAGTCTGTCTTCTTCTAAGGAAAGCAGTTGCGAAAGTCTTTCATTCATAGTATCAGGGTCTGCCATTTCTGTAATTTGCGCAATTCGGAGACTGGGGACAATGTATTCCATGGGCATAACTGCTTCTTGTCCATACACCAAGCTGAAAGGTGTGTGACCTGTTAGTTTCTTGCAAGTAGTTCTGTAAGCCCATAATACAGCTGTGACTCTAAGGTCCCAATCATCTCTTTGTTGATTACAGATCTTCGTCAGGGCATTCTCAAGGATCTTATTGAATGCTTCCACCGTACCATTAGCTTGAGGATGGTAGGGTGTACTCTTATGGTGATTAATTTGAAATTCTTCAGTAAGGGCCTCTATAGTCTCATTGAGGAAATGTGTACCTTGATCACTCATGAGGATCACCGGGCATCCAAACCTAGTGATAATGTTCTCGAAAATGAACTGCGCGGCAGTAGCAGCGTCGCAGTTCTTAACTAGCTTCGCCTCAGCCCATCGGGTGAGGTACTCAGTAGCTGTAATGATATATCTTGCGCCAGTTCTTTTTCCTGGTGGGTTAATAGGTCCTACAAAGTCAATGGCCCATTTATCAAAAGCACGCAGTGTGATCTGGGGTCTTAGCGGCATTTCATCTCTCCTTGAGGGTTTTCCTGTGCGCTGGCACACATCGCAACATTTACAGAATTCCTTAGTATCCTTGTGCAATGTCGGCCACCAAAGTCCTGCAGCTAATATCTTCTGCGCAGTCGGCTTTCCTGCGAAATGGCCTCCTGCGGTACCTGAATGCGCTTCTGCGATGATAGAACTCTTTTCATGTGGTAAGATACATCTGCGCAAAATTTCGTCAGGGCCCAACTTATAAAGCTGGCCTGCTATCAAAGTGAAGTCTGCGGCTCTAACAACAAGTTGCTTTTTCTGCTCGATTGTAAGCTCAGCCGGTGCTTGTCCGGTAGTGAGAAACTTAAGAATATCAGAATAATATTCGTCTGCTGCTTGGATATAAAACAACTGTGCGTCAGGCAGATTGTCCTCCAGACTCGTAGGTTCCTCTCCTGACTCTATTCTGGATAGATGGTCAGGCCCTGCATTCAATCTGCCTGGCTTTACAATAACCTCAAAATCATACTCTTGAAAGAGCAGTAGCCATCTGCAAATTCTTCCTCCTAAAACTGGTTTATTGACCAAATATTTCAAAGCAGAATGATCAGTATACATTTTAAAGTGAGCTCCTAACAGGTAGTGTCTGAATTTCTGTAAGGCATACACCATAGCTAGTCCTTCCCGTTCTGTAGTGGTGTAGTTCTTCTCAGCTGTAGATAGCTTTCTGCTGGAGTAAGCAATTGGGTGGTCAATACTTCCTTCTCCAGACTGTGTAAGCACGATTCCTAATGCTATGGAAGAAGCATCAACATGAACATGCAAAGGTTTTCTCCAATCCGGGAAAACTAGAATAGGCGCTGTGATCCTTGCATATCCTTTGATGAATTTTCTGTAGTATCCTGTATGTCCCAATGTAGTGCGCAATTGCTTAACTGAGTTGGGCGCAGGTAAATTAGCAATGATGGCAACCTTCGCAGGATCCATCAGGAGTCCTTGTCTGCATACAATATGTCCCAACAAAATACCAAAGGGCGCACAAAATATACATTTTTTCAAGTTAAGGGAAATCTGATGTTGTCTACATTTTTCTAGCATCATGCGCAGATTCGCAATATGGTTCTTTAGTAAACCAAATACAGTCCAGTCATCAAAATAGACTTCTAAAAACTTGTGGATAAATTCTTTAAAAACAGCAACAACAACTCTAGAGAAGATAGCAGGTGCGTTTTTAAGACCAAAGGGCATTACCGTATACTGGAATGAGCCCCATTCAGTTGCAAAAGTAGTCTTGTGGCGGTCGTCCGGATGGATTCTAATCTGATGATATCCCGAAAATCCATCAGTGAAAGAGTAAGCCTCTTGTCCTCCAACATTATCAAGTACTTCATCTGTGAAAGGAGTGGGAAATGGGTCGTGCGCTGATGCATCATTGAGTTTGCGCAAGTCGACACAAATTCTTATTTCACCTTTCGTTTTCTTTTCTTGGACCACCATAGGACTAATCCAATCGCTTTCCTCTACTGGCTCAATAATACCTGCTGCAAGCATCTTATCAATTTCTTCTTTGACTTTTTCTTTGTAGCGCGGGTTCAACCTGTATGGGCGCTGCTTTAATGGCTTGGCGTCTGGTTTCAGAGGTATGCGCATCACTCCTAAGTCTCCTAGGATGCCTTTCATTTCTGTGAACTTGGTAGGAAAGATATCCTGGTAGTCACGTAATAAATCTGAAACATGCGCAACAGTTTCATCATCCCAATAGTCTCCTATAGAAGCAAACTTTGGGTCAGCTTCTGTACCAATGTTAACTTTCTTGAGCTTGACGTGTTCTGAGATGGCAGGAATATCAAGCTCAGGACCTTCAATATTGCGCGTCCCTTCTGATTCTGGGATATTGATGTTGCGAGGATCGTCCTCCTCATCTTCAGCGGTGAAGTTATAGCATTCCAGGGCATGTTCTATCTGGACAGCCCAATCTGGTTGGGAATATTCTGTTACTAGACCTGGTTCAAATACCTTCTTTTTAATACACTTCAGATCCTGATCAATGCTTGGATGCTCTGACTCAAAGCTGAATGTAAGTTGAAAACTTTCTATCATAAGAGCCCAAGTAAGAGTGCCTTTGCGCAATTCTATTTCAGTATACCAATTCCTTGGAATTGTATCCAATGTGTGGATGAATTGGTGAACCCATTCATCTTCCGGAATATCTGACCATTGCTGGATACATGCTTCAATGTGTGACCTGGGGTCACTCTGTCCTTCATATTTGCGTAGCGCTTCGGCTGTGGTGTCCTGAAATCTGCGCAGTATCAATCTGCGACAGTCTTTCCATGTATGAATATTCTCCTTGTGCGCAATCCACCATCTTGCGGGTGTAGCGCGCAATGCTATATCCAGTGCCTGGATGCGCTGCGGTTCTGGAAGCTTTTGTTCATATTCCTGTATGAATTTAGTTACTTCAGTTAAGCCATCAAAAGTTGGAGTATCAGTTAATTCTGTGCCAATCCATCGAATGGATTTAGTCATCATGGCGCAACGTCTTGCAGAAACCTCATGTAGACGATTCTGCCAATTTTCCAATCCTGCATCTGAATCTGATGTGCACGAGCTATCACATCGCCAGCTGATATGGCCGTCTGCCGTGGGGTTGACATAGTCACTGTGGTTAGTAGTCATCTGGTACAAACTTTCCATGTGGCGCGCTTCCTCTTCTGCGCGAATGGGTTCTATATATCTTGGTCCTTGAATAGGATCAAGGGGTGCGATGACCCTGATCTGGTCATCCTCAAAGGTCATCTGTCTTTTCTTCAGGTTAATGACAGCCAAATTATCAAGTGCCCAGTCTATTCCTAACAGCGCTGGGTATGGTCTACTATCATCCATAATTTTGATTACTTCAAAATCTGCAGAGCTTCTTACTCCTTCAATATCAATAGGTACATTGGGTAATCTGCCCAATGGAGAGACTCGTTGCTGATTTGCGAGTCTTAGCTGGATAGGGGATCTTGTAAGCTGAGGGCTTCCCATCTGTTCCCATGTCTGCATAGTGAGAACATTGGCTTCTGAGCCCAAATCTAACATGACTTCGTCCATTTCAAATGCTCCAATCTGCGCTGTAAGCCTCATCTCTTTTCCAGTTCTAATGTGACTCCTAATCTGGTGAACAGCACGCTGTGGTGTGTTCGTCGAAGCAGAGTGTTGGCACCGATCCAACAGGTGTTGAAGTTCTAGAGTTGCTTTTTCATTGCGCAACAATTTTAAACATTGTCGCAGGAACGCATGAACACTGCCTAGTGCATGCTCCTTATCGTCATCAGGTCTTCCAGCTGTAGTGGCCTGTTCTTGTACCAGGTTGTCTTGTCTTAGCACTTGCGATCTACTATTGTTCTGCGGAATTGCGGCAGAACTTGAAGCTCTCGGATCTGAGAAATACTCTTGAGCTTGCTTAAATGCTTCTTTTTGCTTCTGTAGGTTAAGTGGGGCTGGTTTAATGTTAGCGCGGCGCACCCATTGCGTCGCTTGCTTTCCCGTTCCCATCTCTTGCGCACCAGTGGTAGCTCCACTGCGTGTCACTATATTAACTGTAGGGTCTGGTTCTCTTTTTTCTGCTCCAATCAACTGGATATTCTGATTGACCTGTGGTGTCTTTGCTTGCATCTTAGCCTGTAACTGAGGGCATTCTTCAATGATATGGTCAGAAGATTTACAATATCTGCAGAGGGTTGTAGGATTTTGGCAATCCCTAGCAAAATGACCTTGTTCTCCGCAATTATAACAAGTGATCTGTCCTCTTCCGCGACCAAAATTTGTTGTGCGTCCACGTCCCCTGTAATTTCCTGCTCGGGCGTCCCGAGTTTGGTCATAAGGTGGACCTGCTGTGGGTCCTTGTATCTCTGCTTGTACCCTATAAACATCATGCTTTCTTTCTATCATGAGATCATATGCTCTACAATTGTTCTCATCATGACCTACTGATTTACAGAAATTACAATATAGATTCTTTGGAGTTTGTACATATTTCTGAAGTAAGTGGCATTCTTGTGGTCTATGACCTCTAGTTCTGCAGATTTCACACCAAGGCCCTTGTGCCTGTGGTAAAGGATTAGGTGCTCCAGTTGCAATATAGTCTATGAAAACAGGACAATGGTCCTTTGAATGACCTTGGGCTTTACATTTTGTACACCAAATTTCTTCCTTAATCTCCTTGCCTTTCTTAATATCATGCACTTGCAAGGTTAAGGTTGCTAATTGGTTCTGTAAATGCGCAACATCGTTGCTTGTTCCTGCAATTGGCGAAGCTTCTAGTTTCATAGCCATTTCTAGAGCTTGTTCCTGAGTATTGAGATTCTGTTGCATAAGGGGAAGTCTAATGTGTGGAAGCAGTGCAGCAATAAACCATTCTTTATGTTGCTGTGGTGCAAACTCGAAGCTTACTTGATCTATCAAAGCTTTGAACTTCTGGTCAAAGTCCCATACTGATTCTGTAGGTAACTGTTTGATGTCTTTGAGCTCTGTTATACACTGTGATTCTGACTTAGGTTTCTTGAATTCTCTAATCATGGCATTTCTTACCTCAGCAAGCGTCCTATTCTGTGCTGCTGAGTATTTCATGAACCAAGTCAAGGCTCTTTCTCTTAGTGTGGTTGCTAACTGAACCAGTTTAACAGCATCGTCATTAATTTGCTTAATTGTCCAAATGGCTTCACATAAGAACCAGTGCTGCTCAGGGTCCTCTATCCCTGTTCCTCTAAAAGTTGGTAGTTTCATGTCATCACCCATCCTTCTTGCACGGGTTTGAGGTGGAGGTACCGTAGCAGTGCCTCTGGGATGGTTAAACAAAGGTGGTACAGAGGTACTAGAAGTAGCGTGTGGGCTACTAGAAGGTGTTACTGTAGGATTATACTGAGCTCCGTCTGGTTTTTGCGGTGTAAAGGGGTAATACGGGATATGAGCACTCCCTTGTCGTTCTATATGGCTTGCTCTAGGGACTTGGCTATCGTTTGGGCTAGACTCAAAAGGATATTGGTCAAGGCCTACTTTATATCGTTTTCCACTACGAGTGCAACCAATAACTTCAGGATCACTATCAGAATCTACGGACATTACTTGACTATGCTATTCATCAGAAGCAATACATAGCTTTCCTTTTTCATACAGAAGCATTTTAATCCATAAGTTCAGAGAATTTAAGAACTTACCTCTGTGTACTTGGAAGAAACTCCTCTCAGCTTCACTGAAAATCTTTCTTGTATCGACTGCAAATTCGGTAATAAAACCTTCCAGTAGACTATTCAACCAAAAGTCTACTGCGCGGGACACAGGATTGTCTATCCGCTTCACAATACTAGCTAGCTCAGGCGTCCACGTGACGGGTTGATCAACATGCAGCGTAGGTCTAGAATCTGCTAACTTGGCTATCCAAGCGTGTAACTCCAATGCAAACGTAACAAAGAAAATTTCGTAAAGGTCAGCATAAATATACTTCTGTAACCAATCTTCTGTTTGAAGCTTAGGGCTTCTATTTTCTTGTTCAGCAAACTCTTTAGCCTTTAAATCAAACCAATCTCCAATTTCTTTAGCTGTAGGATGCCAGTAACACATTTGTTAGCTGAGCAAGTCTCAGTGTAACAGAACCTTATGTTGTCTTCAGCAACAGTCTCAGATGTCGCGTGACTAGTAAGTCTTACAGCAACAAGTCGCAAGGCAAAGGAATCATTTGTTGGCTCAATCAACAGGGTTCAAAGCCATGGAAGTAATGTGATCAAAAAGTCATAAGACAACAGAACCATTTGTTGACTGCTTAATCTCGCGCGTCGCCGAAATAACAAGTCTCATTCGCGCGGCAACGGAACCATTTGTTGACTGCTCTCTCTCGCGCGTCACTGGAATAAGAAGTCTCGCTCACGCGGCAACGGAACCATTTGTTGACTGCTTAATCTCGCGCGTCGCCAAAATAACAAGTCTCACAACAGCGAGTCGCAAGGCAACGGAACCATTTGTTGGCTGCTTTTTCTGGGCAGACCCGGGTTTAAATGAAGCGCAGCAACAAAACCCCTTGGCGCACTGGCCCTCTCGGCAACGAGCTGCGCGGCAGCTCGAGGTCTCACCCGAAGTGGCTATGGGGGGGTTAAGGAATCAGGTTTCCTTAACCGGGGTGACGCGGAGATAGCTCTTCCTTGAATGGTTCCTGTGAAATCGGCGGTCGGACCTTCCCGCAGGCCGCTCGGCGCAGCTGCGAGGATTCCTCCTTTGGCAGGTCTACTGCGCAGTTTCTCCTCTCTAACGCAGCAGGTAACTATCCCTTGGGTCGACGCGCTAAACACTTTCTCGCCCTTCACATCCAGCACAGTAACGCAGTCTGCTCTCGCTGCAGCGACCGTGCGTTACTACTTCTTTAGTACTTAAGACACTTATAGTTATCAAGGGATCTTTCCAATTCGCTCAAACAGTCACAAAGATAAGACAGAAGTCTTGCATACACAAATAATGAACTCTAAATAGTTATCATTCACGCAAACATTATAACAAGAAGATATAAGTGAAGCTCATCTCCTCGAGGAAAACCACGTCCACGGGAGCATTATATTAACCAGAAAATGATAGAGTTATACAATATGCTGCGCACACAGCTGCAGCCTTAGAACTTACAGGAAAATCCACGCACACAGCTGGGAGCCCTTCTCTCAAGCTTGTCTCCTCTCTATGGAGATTACAAAGGCACAGACGTCGACTCAGACTGTCTGGCAACTCAGGGATTAGCTCCTCGGCTATCCGATTTCCTCTCTAGTTCTACACACCGGGTAGAAAATACAGTGAAGGATAATCAACACATGATCTATCCTTTAGACTGACTCTCTAACAGTCTAGCATCTAACTCTCTAACTCTCCAAAAGGAAGGAACTAGGGGAAGGGAGGAAGAAGCCTCTACCCATTACAATGATTCATCTATATAGGTAGCCATGACGGTCACACCTTTACAAAACTGTGGGCCTTTCCCAACAGTGATTCCCAAAAACCCTAACCACGCACATGGCTAGGTGTACTGTAGGCGCCGCTTGCAGTCACGTCGCCGCTTCCTGCAGGCTCCATGAATTCCGGCGCAGATTGTGGGTATGGGCGATCGTCCTTCGCCTTCAATGCTCTGGTCCGTTGCTCCTCCTTGATCCGAGCAACCATAACTTCTGTACTAAGCCTTTAAATGAGGGTAGCTGAGCCCTCTACTCCATCGCCTTATTTATTATGGTAGCTGAGCCACCTTCATTCTTCGATGGCGTGCGCGCGAGCTCCGCAATTTCCGGTCCGTGATCTGCGCTGAGATCATCCATCTGGCACCGTACTGCGCACCGTCTCCTTCTTACCCAAAACTTAGTGCTTGTCCCAAAATTAGCACTTTCCTTCCATACTCGTGCTTTTTCCCAAAATTCGCAGCTTTTACTATAGCTGCGACCTTGGCCCCAACACCCGCTCCAACTCCATCCTTGGACTTGCAGCCATCGAAAAATAAGGTCCATGAGACAGGGTCTAATCTAAAATTCGTATTCACATTATATACATTATGCACAATTTCACCAGAAAAAGGTACAGAAGTAACCTGAGTGATATGTGATTCATTTTGAATGCTTTCTTCTGGTGAGGCATCAACTGGGAATTCACCGAAAAAGGTATCGAATGTAAATTGCTCTGCACGAGAGGGGAGATAACCAGCAGGTTCACTTGAATCATTAAGATCAGTAACTGTCTGTTTCATAAAAGTTTCTTTGCTGATCTTAATTTTATTCGGTTGACCATTGTAAGGCAACCATAAATGGGACTAGTTGGTTCCAAAGTAACCTTTAAGTTTCTCTGACCAGTGCCTACTTAACCACGTCCCATAGGATTTTGGGATGTCAGCTATCACAATGTCAATTGTCTGATGGATCCTGGGATCAGCTGACAATGTGAGCAGAACGTTTCTCAATTTGCCAACCACTCTGACTTTGGATCTATCAAGTTGCACAATCTGGGTTGGACAAAGTTCCCATGTTGCATTCAATTTTCTGCAAATAGAGAGGGACATCACATTTGATGACGCTCCTGAATCTATCATGCAGTTGTGCACATTCCAGTTGAAAATCTCAAAAGTATGCAAGAAAGGAGGAGTTCTCTTACTTGCTGGTTTTTTATCATCAGTTTTAGTGTCAGAGTCTAGATTATTATTCTGTGACTCTCTAGACTGTTTGACTATCATTTTTTTAGGTAAAGAATCCCTCATAGCAGGAATCTTGAGTAGCTCAAATAGAGAGATGTTTGCTTTGACTCTTTTTAAGTCTTCAACCAGGTTGTACTCCAATTGAGGGAGGACTGTATCCTTCTGTGGGACAATCTTGTTTCTTCTGTGGGACAGTCTTGTTTCTTCTGGGAACCGGGGGAGAAGATGAAGGTTCTTGAGGTGGCTGTGGTCTTGACCTTGTATTATAAGGATGTTGTGTATTAAACACTGCTTCAGGTTCTTCTTCTTCTTCACACATAGGAAGTTCTGAAAAGCAACCCACAACATCGACCTGTGGATCATCTTCTACTTCTTCTTCAGGTAGTGGAGGATCTAGGGTAGTCTGATTGTTGGAAGTGTCAGGGGTAACTTGAGATTCTATTGCCAATGCTATAAAAATAGAAAATAGTTCATCATTTGTGAGTGCATCTACTGGATTTGGTGGTGGTGGATTTTGTGGAGGCTGGTAAGGTCTTCTAAACAGAGGCCTTACAAAACCTCTGTTTTGATTGTGATTATTATTAGTGTTTTTCTTCAAATCCACCATCTCATTTGACATCTTCTGAAGGAGTTTTTTCATTTCAGTCATACCAAATGGATCCTTGTTCTGAACTGTGGGTTTAGGGACATTCTCAATTTTCTTCCTGGAAGTGGAAGGTTGTCCTTCGGAATCCTTAGGGCTGTCTTCCAGAAAAAAGATGTCCTTCTCAACTTGGATTGAGTATGGGATCTGTTGTGGCCACAACAAGGCTCTAATGAAGAATAAGCAACATCGAGGATGATGTTGAGCTTAAGTGGGGGTGTTTGTAACATACCTAGTACTTGGGACATTTTATATTTGTGGAAAAACATTACCTTAACTTTTATTGTAAAGTTTTATATTTGACCAAGTGTCAAGGATGACTATAAATGAATAATATTATTATTTAATAAATTAAAATAGGAGACACTCACCCATAGAGACTATTGAAAGAGTGTTTAATGACCCACTAGGAGGAATGGAATCCGGGGTAGAAGGAAATGGACATGTGGTAGCATATGAACTCAGTAACTAGCTATTGTTATGGGACAACTCCCTTAAATTTTGGTCAAGTTCCCAGGAATGTGGAACTGGAGCTTATGGCTCATTGAATGAAAAATTGACCACCAAAAGACCTAGGCATCTTTTATAGCCATAGAATTTGGGCAAAGGCTCACACTTTATTTGACGAGAGAACTTACCTTGTGGTTTTGCTGGATATTGCACACAAGAGATTCGATGAAGGGAAGCTATGTTTTGACAGAGTAGGACTGTCTTATTCCTATTGAGTGCAGAGTTTTCTAGCTGAGTGCAGAGGTAGTGATATGTATGCAAGTCCCCATTGATTGCTAAACTACATATGTGAGGTGTGTATGCAAGTCTCCATTGATTGCTGAAGTACAACCTGAGTGCCTTTCTTCTACACAGATACTTCTTCCTAGTGGCTCAGTAAACAGGCTCGGGGGTCTAAGGAGCAAGTGATTTGACTGCTCTTCTGGAGAAGGTTGGGAGGAACAGGCCTCTTTGGGTGTTTTTCCACCCTATAAAGTTATCAGGTTCTATTTGTTCTATTTTATTTTATTTTATGAACTGTTGGACTATCCCGAAGACTATTTATAATTAGTTAAATATCAGTTAGTTGTTTTCAAATGATAAATTTATGAACTGTTATAGTTATTCTGTTATTTAAGTAATTGTTAAAGATTGAAAAGTTTGGAATGATTGAGATGAAATGTCTTCCTGTATTTTTCCTTTCTCCATAAGTGATGTACTCCAGTACATGAAGAATTTGATTAACATAGATTAGATATGATCTCTTAATTAAATATCTTCTATTTTTCATACTGAGAAAAGATGCGTTATAAATTCCTTGCCGTAATATGTTGAATAGTAGTAGTTCTAAAGTTATCTATGTTTACTATTCTAAATAATGAGTTTTCAGTAGTAGTTATATATTACATAATAAAAGACGTATGGTAACATTGTTATCTTAATACTTATATATAAGTAGTATAAAAGCTTAGACATTCATAAACTAAAAATAGAATTCATACTCAGCCAAAACAATCATGTTATTATACATAACTCAAATACCAACCCTAGATTTCTAAACATTTCAATCTGGGTTTATATCTCTTGATCTGTAAACATTATGCAAACTATGCAGTATTAATACTAGTGCATCTAACAGAGTATTATTCATAAAAGGAATGGAAAAATATTCATCAACGAATAATACAGATTTCATACTCATTTCTATAAGCAAGATGGAATTAAAATAATTTAAATAGAAATCGATCTTCATAAACTAAGTATCAGACAGGTACGATAATACAAATAAAATAATTTTGATGAACTATACCGTGATATTCATTATCATTTATAAATAAAAGCATTATATCAATAACACATTATCATGTCTTAATGTCAAACCCATCGACATCATCTATTACGGGTATCACTCTTTCTGTACACAAATCTCATTAATTTAAACAATGTAAACATTATAATTTATGCAGGCTTGTAACAAAAGTTGAATCCCAAAATGACTCATCCCGATTCCAAAGAGAACGGGTTATACAACCCAGGGTTTCAGCCCAACAATTTATTGTACAGAAGATCTCGGTATCCTTATAAATACTTAAAAATCCAACAAGAATGTACTATTAAGTTTTTGTACTTATCCAAATTTCAGAGCAAATTGAATTTAATAAGACAGTACTCACAAACCCTATAACAAAGACATTTCACGAGTAGAACTATTAAAAGAATATCTCGAATAGATTTAGAGTTTGAGTCTCATAAACGAGATCGCCCAGCTTTAAATTCTGTACAGCTATAACCTAATATCGAAAGCATATTTCAACAAACCATATCTAGGTTAAGATTTTAATACTGAAATCATTCTTCAAAAATTATTAACACATTGTCCATTATAGGTTTACAATTATTTTATGAATCTATAGCATTAATGGAAGGTTCGGGTTCGAGACCCGTAAGGGCTCACCCATAGGTTCAAAAGAACGCGCATTACACAGGTATTATAACCTAGGTCGAGGGCTCGAGTCCCAACTGGGAGAATTAGCCCAAACATGTTTTTAATACTTAAGAATACCAAAACTTAAACTCATGGCAATGCTAAGTTTGAATCATGTGTTAACACCCATATATTTTTCTACAATATGTAGTTGAAAGGAAGGGATGGAGGGTCAAAATGTACCTGGTAGAGAACCCGAGATATCCTCCATGCTCTAGAGCTAAGTGCTAATGGGGAAGACTAAGGGGTCTAACAAGAACCAAATGTGCAAAAGAGGGGAAAATGTTGAAGTGTGGGTATTAATACGCGAGAATCACACTTTATAACCTATAGTACGCCGGTCAAATAATGAGAGACTAAACATCAAAGCGATCTACGCCGTAGATTAGGCACGGGGATCAGATCCACGGCCCTATATGGAATACCGCACAACCAAGTTGCAAGGAGGATAGGAAAAGGGCGGATGCGATGAGCCTTCCCCGACAGCCAGGTGTCAGTACCAGACGATGTTGCAAGCAAAAATACAAAAGGCCATATATAAGATCGGGTGCATAAGATGGTATGAACAGGTGGAAAGATCCACGGCTCGGATGGCAAAAGGGGGTACATCAACGGCTCTCGTAGCTGATCGCATGAAGAAGTAGCACGATGGATAGCGAAGCAGCAGATGCGATGAACATTTTTCGCCTACCAGATGTCAGGCTCAGAGCCCGTCGCACAGAAGAAGAAATCGTAGTAGGGACCACTTGGGTACATGCGAGGCTGCCTTATGGAGAAATGTGGACAAGATGAATGACGTAGATGGAAAGTTAAATCAGATCCAATGGTAAAGAAGAGTCGGCTGTCAAATCAGGGGATAAAGAAGCAGCAGATCCGATGAAGGAAAACAAGCACGTGAGAGATCAGTGGTTTAGATTAAGGTACAGTCAGCTAAGAGAACCGGAGGTTACGGAGGCACGGTTATATATGTGAAAGCACCCGTCAAAGTTTACATTTTTATTCTTTCCGAAACCTGTCTGAGTAGAAGGGGTTTTTTTCTAGAGAATGAGGTTCTAGCCCCGGTACAGGAGCTTGATGGCTGGTCACTAAGCAGTTTGGCGGAAGCGTGAAAGTCTTGCGGTCGCATCCTAGCAGGGAGGGACCTAGAGATCCTGTATCATGTTCGACCCAGGAAAGACTAGTCCGCAAAGAAGCTATCCTTCAGGACCTCGGCTTTTTAGGCCTGGAGGTCTCCCTAGCAATGACAGTAGTTTCCTTGTTTCACCAAAGTCTGTCCAAAGGTTGTTGGACCTTTTTAGCTGCCTGCCCTAGGCCTGACCTGGACATTGGAGATAGTTCCCACGACCTGCTGAGCATCCAAAGTAACGGTTGGTATTTCCGAAAGCGCAGGTGGGTCAATACCAAACCCTGATATGGGAGAGTTTCCGACCAAAGGTCTCTAAGGTAATAGTTTGCCCTGGTACTAGTGACTTCTGGCCCAGGCTGCGGATAAAGAGAAGAGATTGGAACAAGTAGGCAAAGAAGACGTCGACCCCAGCCATACTAGGAGGAAGGCAGAAATTTTCATGGGATTATAAGCATCCTGAAGGTGTTGGATTCTTAGGATCAAGAGGTTGGTAAATGTGTAAAGGTCGGAGAAGCCGGCAAGGGGTAGGTAAAAAAGAAAATCACTTGTGCAGAATGACATGTGACCCAAGTGGTTCCGAAGATGAGATGACCAATGTCTTTCGAAGTGTTCGAGAAGCATGAGGTTAAGTATTGTCACGTGAGGGATGTCAGAAGGACAGACTAGCAAAAGGGATCTCTCACTATTATCCCGGAGGATTACCGGTATGATGGAAGGTACCTCTGCATCATCATTAGCTACGCCGTCTATCTGGGAAGACGTTGCTGAGCATGTTGAAGATCATCTCAAACCTTGGGCATCATGGTTACTTAATTGAGGAATCCGATCGAGCTATCATGGCAATTATAACCACATGTAGCCGTTGTCATCATCACAGCAGTTATGGATATGTATTTCACGTCCTTTATCTGAAGTTGGTATATGGGAAGGATGGTGTACCTGGCGGTTCGACCATTTTTTCTATTAGGATTGGCTCATGGAGAAAGGGTGGGAGTCCGAAGTGGTTTTCATGCCAGAACAAGCGTGGGTTGAGGTAGAGGAAAAGCTTACCCCTCCATCTCTTATGGTCTTTGAACTCATAGAATCCAGCTCTGCCAGCGAAGACGAAAAGCCTGATAGACGACAAGTGTCCAAAGGAACCCAACGATAGAGGAAGAAGGAGACCCTCGAAATCAAGGAAGGCGGCCAACTGGATGCAGAAATGGTTGACGATTTTGTAATCTCTACTGAAGAAGTGACACCTATCCTTCTAGATGATGCATCGTAGACTGACAGCTCATTTAAAGTGGAATATTTCTTTGAATCGCAAGGTCATTTGCAAACCCAGGTTTAGGACAGCCCTTTATCTATGATATTTTGTTCCTTGTCTTAATTAGTCTGTTTGGAGCATGACATGTGTGTAATATTTCTTAATTTTTGGATTAAATGAGGTATCCTTATGATATTTTTGTTTTGGGTAGTAGACTAGTCGAGCAAGAGGACTCCAGGCATATATATATGAGATGTAATAGAATGAAAAAAGGGTTGAAAATCTTATTTGAAAGCTTTTGGTATTTTGAGGATTAGTTTGTAAGACATTTTTGAGCTTTTTTAATAAAGTTTGCAGAGCCGAAGCCTGCGTTTTGACAGGGATTCTTGTGTAATTGGTCTAGTAGTCTGTATTTTCTCTCTTTGTTATTCCGTTATGTGTTATTTCTTTCATGCTTGGATTAGGGTAATGATTAAGTGGAATTCATAGAAGTTATGCTCCACGTAGTTTTTTCCAAGCATTTCACAAACATATTCTACTAAAGTTGATGTAGGATTCATCTTGGTATGCCTTACATTGATGGACTGTTTATTTTCTCTTATGTTCCACAAATTAAATCTCTTTGACTACTAGCTGCTTGCTACCTTTCCCTTGTAAATGCGTTTGCAAAATCTTTGCGAATGATGTTTCAAAGTTTGTTAAATGTGACTCCATTGCCCAAACGAAATTCATATGTTTTCAACCAAATAGTGCTTGAATCATTTTGTTCCAAACATAAAACTGATCTTCTGTATAATTGTTGTAATTGAATATCCTGGCCGTGAATGCTGGTGTTTCTTTTTCATTATTGACAATCTTGATCATTCCAGTCTTTTCATGAGATTTTAGAGAGAGCCCTCTCTGTCTGTGTTGGGTCAGTAGCACAGGCCAAAGGTTGGTTAGTAGTTACCCAGAATTACCCTCTTTCATCCTTGGGGGTCAATTTCGGTGTTAACAAATTGGCACCGTTGCCGAGGAGCAGAAAATTTGTCCCATCGTCCCTGGGAGAACGACAAAGGTTTCAAATTTGAGATACTGATGTTGAATAGTAGTGAGACATCAAGAAGGTTGTACCATTCACCTGGCGACTCCACTCAAGAGAAATTTCAGTATGAAGTTGACCCCACTAACTAGATCTATGATCTTGTAACAAAATTGAGATATTGAAAGATTCTCATGATGACTCCACTGGAGAATGAATGCCTTTTCCTTAGACATGGAAGAATCAAGATTCAGGTATCAAAACATTAATCTCTTCAAAGAAATCTTGTTCTTTTGTATCGGTCTCCTTTTACCTTTATGTATATATATAAAAAAAAATTGTTTCACCGAAGAGCTCTAGGGAAAGAGAGACCCGCCTTTGTATATCCCTCTCTGGGCCTTACGAATGAATATCTTCCTTTCACCCCTAAAGTTTCCGCCATCTCTTCTTCTGAACCTCGTAGGATTCATACCAAGCTTTATGAATTGTAGGAGGGTGAGGCTGAGAAAGCTCTCCCTGTACATACTTCTTTCCCTCCCAGATCTCAACCGAGATATGGCCCCTTGAAACTACCTCCTATTCTTCATGACTATCCTCCCAAATACCATAAGTACCTTCCTAGATTTGATGGAGAAACCGAGAAAATCACTGCTGAGAAGCATCTCCACGGCTTTGAACATTTTTTGGATCTTTTTGAGGTGGAGCATGATGACATTTGTATGAGGGCTTTCGCCCAATGTTTCCAAGGAGATGTTAAGAAATGATTTAGCCATTTGCAGCCTAGATCTATAGATACTTGGCAAGGGTTTTCTGATGTTTTCTTAGAATTTTGGGGTAAGAGACAGTCATGGGACCTAATTCTTTCAGAGTTTTACTCTATGAGAATGCAAGAAGGAGAGGCCATATCCAGCTTTAACAGAAGGTTTTCAAATTTCTATTATGATATGCCAAGGGAAATCCAGCGCCTAGAGAATGCTGCTAAGCTACACTATGCATCTATTTTCCTCCCTGATCTATCTTTACTCCTGTTGGAAAGAAGGTCTCTGAATTTGCAACGTATGCTCATTGATGCTTTGGAGGTAGAAGACAATATTAGGGTGCCTGGAAAATTATCAAGAAAAGGTAAGGATGAAAGGATTGAAGAAAAAACAAGATTTGAAGAAGGGCACGAGCAAGGAGAAGTTTCTCTGTCCCTGTTTTTTCCTAGATGCACAGTGAGATGACCAAACCAGGGAAAGTGCTAGAAGAGGATAATCATGATGGGTTTTATGTAAATTGTGATCCACTTGCTAAAATTCCTGTCGGTAACATTTTTGAAGAGGAATTTAGTCCACCTAAATATGACAAATATGAAGAGGATTGCATGGAAAACTTCATAATTTTTTTCGAGATTGATGATAAAGAGAAAGAACGAGCGTGTAATCAACCCCAAGAAGCAGAAGTTTATCAAAGGGAATCCATTTCACTTGATGTTAACGAAAGGGTTGAGGCTATTTCTGTCACATCTGACGGTGAAAATCAAGCCCTAAGTGCTAAGGTTTCGGATGAAAGTGGCGATGACCTTCATATCGCTTCTCCTAAGTGGGATGAAATTTTTTTTCAACAATAACGGTTGTCATATAATCTAGAAGAACAGGAGGACGGTCGGGAAGAACCTATTATGGGATCCCTCACAACTGGTCCTAGAGAAATAGGAGGTCTTCATTTTCTAATAGACCCTTTTTCTAATTTATTGGAAAATTTGGAGACGATAGGGTTTATATTATTTAGGGAGACAAGGATTAAAGGATATCTTTAGTTGGAGCTATCATTTACTGGGTTTTCTCCCACAGTGGGAGGACTGGAATGGAAAATTCAGTCAGTGAGCCATTTGCTTGATTGGCTTCATTGGAGGTGTGAGATTACCTGAGTTGCCCTTTGTTCCCAACAAGTAGGGTAGGAACACTTGTATATAAATAGGCTTGCAGGTCAAGCAGTTGCATTTATTTCAGTTAGCAATTTATGTGTTCAGCATTTTTCAGATAGTCCCATTATGTTTATGTGTTCAGCTCTGGCTATTTAGTTGCAGCTTTTGGATGAAAGGTCGGCTACAGGGTGCTACTTATAGTGGTCAGGGTTTGGTAAATTGACCCAATGGATCAGGCACTTAATCTATGGATTTCTTTGCTACCTCGCAGGGAGGATAGCATCCCCGTTGGAGCCAGTTGTTAACACCCATATATTTTTCTACAATATGCAGTTGAAAGGAAGGGATGGAGGGTCAAAATGTACCTGGTAGAGAACCTGAGATATCCTCCATGCTCTAGAGCTAAGTGTTAATGGGGATTAATAAGGGGTCTAACAAGAACCAAATGTGCGAAAGAGGGGAAAATGTTGAAGTGTGGGTATTAATAGGCGAGAATCACACTTTATAACCTATAGTCCGCCAGTCAAATAATGAGAGACTAAACATCACACCGATATACGCTGTAGATTTGGCGCGGGGATCAGATGCACGGCCCTATATGGAATACCATACAGCCAAGTTGCGAGGAGAATAGGAAAAGGGCAGAGGCGATGAGCCTTCCCTGCCAGCCAGGTGTCAGCACTAGACGATGTCGCAAGCAGAAATGACAAAAGGCCATATATAAGATCGGGCACATGCAATGGTATGAACAGGTGGAAAGATCCATGGCTCAGACGGCGAAAGGGGGTACATCAACGGCTCTCGTAGCTGATCGCATGAAGAAGTAGCGCGATGGATAACGAAGCAGCGGATGCGATGAACCTTTTCCTCTTTCCAGATGTCAGCCTCAGAGCCCATCACACAGAAGAAGAAATCGTAGTAGGGACCACTTGGGTACATGCGAGGCCGCCTTATGGAGAAATGTGGACAAGATGAATGGCGTAGATAGAAATTTAAATCAGATCCGACGGTAGAGAAGAGTCGGCTATCAAATCAAGGGATAAAGAAGCAGTAGATCTGACGAAGGAAAACAAGCACGCAGGAGATCAGTGGTTGAGATTAAGGGACAGTCGGCTAAGAGAATCGGAGGTTACGAAGGTGCGGTTATATATGTGAAAGCACCTATCAAGTTTACATTTTTATTCTTTCTGAAACTTGTCTGAGCAGAAAGGGTTTTTTCTAGAGAATGAGGTTCTAGCCCCGGTATAGGAGCTTGATGGCTGGTCACCAAGCAGTTTGGCCGAAGTGTGAAAGTCTTGCGGTCGCAGCCTAGTAGGGAGGGCCCTGGAGATCCTGTATCATGTTTGACCCAGGCCAGACTGGTCCGTGAAGAAGCTATCCTTTAGGACCTCAACCTTTTAGTCCTGGAGGTCTCCCCAGCAATGACAGTGGTTTCCTTGTTTCACCAAAGTCCATCCAAAGGTCGTTGGACCTTTTTAGCTGCTCGCCCCAGGCCTGACCTAGACATTGGAGATAGTTCCCATGACCTGCTGAGCGTCCAAAGTAACGATTGGTCTATCCGAAAGAGCAAGTGGGTCAATACCAAACCCCGATATGAGAGAGTTTCTGACCAAAGGTATCCACCCACGGGTAACGGTTTCCCCTGGTACTAGTGACTTCAGGCCCAGGCTCTAGATAAAGGGAAGAGATTGGAACAAGTAGGCGAAGAAGACGTCGACCCCAACCATACTAGGATGAAGGAAGAAGTTTTCAGAGGATTATAAGCATCCTAAAGGTGTTGGATGCTTATGATCAAGAGGTTGGTAAACGTGTAAAGGCTAGAGAAGCCGACAAGGGGGAGATAAAAAGGAAAATCACTTGTGCAGAATGACATGCGACCCAAGTGGTTCCAAAGATGAGATGACCCACGTCTTTCGAAGTGTGCGAGAAGCGTGAGGTTAAGTATTGTCATGTGAGGGATATCAGAAGGACAGAATAGAAAAGGGGATCTCTAACTATTATCCCGAAGGATTACCAGTATGATGGAAGGTACCTCTGCATCATCATTGTCTACGCCATCTGTCTGGGAAAATGTTGCTGAGCATGTTGAAGGTCATCTCAAACCTTGGGCATCATGGTTACTTGATTGAGGAATCTGATCAAGCTATCATGGCAATTATAACCACATGCAGCCGCTGTCATCATCAAAGGAGTTATGGATATTTCTTTCACGTCCTTTATCTTAAGTTGGTATATGGGAAGGATGGTGTACCTGGCGGTTCAACCATTTTTTCTGTTAGGATTGGCTCATGGAGAAAGGGCAGGAATCCGAACTGGTGTTCATGCTAGAACAAGCGTGGGTTGAGGTAGAGGAAAATCTTACCGCTCCATCTCTTATGGTATTTGACCTCATAGAATCCAGCTCTGCCAGCGAAGACAAGAATCCTGATAGACGACAAGTGTCCAAAGGAACCAGACGATAGAGGAAGAAGGAGACCCTCGAAATCAAGCGAGGCAGCCAACTTGATGTAGAAATGGTTCACGATTTTGTAATCTCTACTGAAGAAGCGACACCTATCCTTCTAGATGACGCATCGGAGACTGACAGCTCATTGAAAGTGGAATATTTCTTTGACTTGCAAGGTCATTTGCGAACCCAGGGTTAGGATAGCCCTCTATCTATGATATTTTGTTCCTTGTCTTAATCAGTCTATTTGGAGCATGACACGTATGTAATATTTATGAATTTTTGGATTAAATGAGGTATCCTTTTGATATTTCTGTTTTGGGTAGTAGACTAGTTGAGCAAGAGGACTCCAGGCATATATATATGCGATGTAATAGAATGAAAAAAGGGTTGAAAATCTTATTTGAAATCTTTTGGTATTTTGAGGATTAGTTTGTAAGACATTTTTGAGCTGTTTTAATAAATTTTGCAGAGCCGAAGCCTGCATTTTGACAAGGATTCCTGTGTAATTGGTCTGGTAGTCTGTATTTTCTCTCCTCCCATGTGAAATTGTGTTTCTCTCTTTGTTATTCCATTATGTGTTATTTCTTTCATGCTTGGATCAGGGTACTGATTAAGTGGAAATCATAGAAGTTATGCTGCTCTTAGTTTTTTCCAAGCATTTCACCAACATATTCTACTAAAATTGATGTAGGATTCATCTTGGTATGTCTTACATTGATGGACTGTTTCTTTTCTCTTCTGTTCCACAAATTAAATCTCCTTGACTACTAGCTGCTTGCTACCTTGCCCTTGTAAATGCGTTTGCAGAATATTTGCGAATGATGTTTCAGAGTTTGTTAAATGTGACTCCAATGCCCAAACGAAATTCATAGGTTTTCAACCAAATAGTGCTTGAATCATTTTGTTCCAAACAGAAAACTGATCTTCTGTATAATTGTTGTAATTGAATATCTTGGCCGTGAATGCTGGTGTTTCTTTTTCATTATTGACAATCTTGATCATTCCAGTATTTTCATGAGATTTTAGAGAGATCCCTCTCTGTCTGTGTTGGGTTAGTAGCATGGGCCAAAGATTGGTTAGTAGTTACCCAGAATTATCCTCTTTCAGCCTTGGGGGTCAATTTCGATGTTAACAAATTGGCGTCGTTGCTGGGGAGCAGAAAATTTGTCCCATCATCCTTGGGAGAAGGACAAAGGTTTCAGATCTGAGATACTAATGGTGAACAGTAGTCAGACATCGAGAAGGTTGTACCGTTCACTTGGCGACTCCACTCAAGTGAAATTTCAGTATGAAGGTGACCCCACTGGGGAGATCTGTGATCTTGTATTAGAATTTATATATTGAAAGATTCTCATGACGACTCCACTAGAGAACGAATGCATTTTCCTTAGACATGGAAGAATCAAGATTCAGGTATCAAAACATTAATCTCTTCAAAGAAATCTTGTTCTTCTGTATCGGTCTCCTTTTACCTTTATGTATATATATCCAAAAAAAATTGTTTCACCGAAGAGCTCTAGGGAAAGAGAGACCCGCCTTTGTATATCCCTCTCTAGGTCTTACGAATGTATATCTTTGTTTCACCCCTAAAGTTTCCCCCATCTCTTCTTCTGAACCTCATAGGATTCATACCAAGCTTTGCGAATCCCAGGAGAGTGAGGCTGAGAAAGCTCTCCCTGTACATACTCCTTTCCCTCCCATATCTCAGCCGAGATATGTCCCTTTGAAACTACCTCTTGCTCTTCATGACTATCCTCCCAAATACCATAAGTACCTTCCTAGATTTGATGGAGAAACTGAGAACCTCACTGCTTAGAAGCATCTCCACAGGGGTCAATTTCGGTGTTAACATCATGTATCCTCGAAAACATAACATTTCAATATCGACCCACAACTTAAAGAAAACGATTTACATCATAATACAAACCGACGAGAAGACAAGAGTTAACATATGGAAATTACAACATCATATATTTTCCAAAACAGGTCTCGGCACAGAGAACCATTTATTAATTTGGTAAAAACATTACATCCGCAGTACTAATGCATAGTGAACTAGAGTTCTCCAAACCCTATATTAAAACCTTCCCACCAAATTAACCGAAACCCCCAACTCTGGCTCATTTCCAAGATGACTAGCTATTGTAGCGATGCTACACTAGTACGACTTCATAGCCACATTACAAGCAAACAAACACTAGAACAGAAACAACGCAACGATAGAGGTATCATCTGAATGAGCCCGAGACTTACCGTAGGCTCACAACCTTTGGTATGAATTCTCTTCTTAAAAATGTGATCACCAAAGTTTGAACCTATTCCTGCCATTACAACCGAGTAAGATTAAAAGCCGAACACCTTAGTTGCCAGCCAACTCACAGACTGTAACATTTTAAGTTTAGGTTATTAATAAACATTACCTTTCAGGTTTTGAACCAGAGCCATGAAGAGAACCTAGCAGCAAGGATTTCATTGCATGTTGAGAAATTCATAAAGACCCACAACTAGCACCCTTATTGTTACAACCACCTTGATGAGAAATTCCCAACAACCATGGCGGCCGAGAGGAGCTCAGATCGTCATCACCACACAGAACCAAAACAAACTATCAAAATGACAAAACCCTAAAGCTTTGCGGTAGGGTTTTGATACCCGAGGCATCATTAATATCGTTCACGTGATTACATTAAATTTTAGCCTTGTCATCCACCAGCTCGTGTTATAAACCCAAAAACCTATTCTTTGGTGTTTTCCAAATGCCCATCAAATTATATAACTTGACTTCAATTTGAATGCGATCCATACCTTCGTATAATCTATAGTTGAATGCTCATCGAGATTTATAATATTGACATTGTTTGATATTAGAACTACTAATTGATGCATGGTCTAGTTGGTGTGCAAATGGTTATTATAGCTCTTAAACCATGGCTTTAGTTTGGCCACACTAAGGTATAGTATAGGAACTTTAAACATAGAGTTGGCTAGGTACCATCGGCCCCAACTCCTTACCATTCTTTTTATTATATTGGCTTTTGGTACATTTTCATTAACATGGAGGCTTAAACCCAAGCTTGAAATTTATCAAACCCTTGTTAGGACAAACATGTAACCTGGACATAATAGAAAGTATTATGTTTTAGCCATAAGCTAAGTAAGTCTCAGGCTTATGCCAGGAGATCAATTGTCAAACTAAAGGAATTGTATGCATCAAATTATTGTTAAGCTAAACCTATATAAATGGATTAACTTATGACATAAGACACATAAGTATGTAGTAATAAATCAACGACCCAAACAGTGCATGGCTTACACATAATTTCATAAGTGTGAATGTAACCACAGTGATACAAGCAGCTTAGGACAAATCGAATAAATTTCGACACAGCAAATGTTAAGACCAAATGAATTTATTATACAAGACATTGATACTTCTTCTAGTCAAGAATTTCTATTAGTGTATTACGATAAAATAGGAAACATTACATCAATCGAATATAGAATCATAGATTCAGTTGAACGTCGTTAAGAAATGTAAATATTACGATTATATGCCTAAGTATTACGCTATTATCTATTTAATTGTCGTATAGATATATAAATAATTAATGATAAGTTATGATATGTTTTTAAATGTCACTTTTTATTTCAAACAGTAAATTTAAATGCTGAAAATTTATACTTCTGCATAGCATTCAATGGAGATTAGACTGCTTAGAAAAATTTCAAGATGTTACAATGTGCCACAAAGTTGTTGGGTTTTCAATATGTTAAAACAAAAAATACATGCGACAATGCAATAGAAAATGTAAGAACTGCATTATCTTCATTTGGAAAATCAAGAAATAATGATATCTGAGCTCCTCGTAGTGAAATTACAACGACTGTTGTGGCACAAAGCACCTCAATAAATCCAATGGTATCAACAATGGCATCATTGCTCAATGTTTCAAAAGAACATTGTTCTAATATGCTAAATTCAGGGTTCGGATAGATGAAAATGATGAAGCTGCTGGTTGGGATCTTATTTGTAGGTAACTCTATCGAGGTAGGATGGCAGCAGGCATTAGAGAGAAGGTGATAGAGTTTTGGGATAGCCATTCGCGTGCTATTCTAGATCGAAAGCATGTCCCGCGAAAACGTTTAACCAGAGGAATTTATCAAGAGAACTGTAAGCATGTGATGGAGATGATGGGAGTTGCACTTTACGAGGAATTCCAAGAAACCAATCCTGGCATTCAAATATCATTTAACATGTTCAACAAATTGAAACCGTGATATATTAGGCCGAATACAATTCATGACGCTTGTTGCTGTCGGTACCATGTTGAATTTCAACTATACTATGACACATTTCTGGATTTTTTCAAAAGGTACTGGAATAGTGAACTAGCTCCTTACATAGTGCGAGATTTTATTTGTATGATGCTATGCAATAGGAATCCTGAATGTAAATGTTTTTCAATAAGAGGTGTGTAGGTGGGAGAAGATGCCCTGAATGTGGTGATTTGACATTGTTCCATAGGAAATTTCCTATCGATCCAACACACCATGGCTTGTCAGATATCACAGTTAAGTGGAAGAGGTACGAGTATGTCTCCATGAATCCATCATCTTCTTCATCTATGCCATCTAAGAGGATCGGCTTGCTCAAGGATGAGATTCATGTTTCAGATTTCATGGATAAGTTTCAAAGTCAGATTTATAAATACATAAAGAACTCCCATAGGTCCATGTGTCAATATTCATAATTCAAACATTCTCATGAGGTATTTGAGCCGAGCACAATATTATTAGTGGTAGACTTTGCTGAGAACTACACATTTGCTACTCAGAGAGAGATACAGAGTGAGTACTATCACTCTGACCAGGTGTCTATCTCCGTACATGTATTGTATAGACATGCTCAGGAAAGCATTGATGGTAGGGATAGCACTCCTCAGTCATGTGAAGTGATCAACGAGTACCATTTATATGTCAGTGATGATCGTGAGCATGACACATTGTTTGTTCAACACTGCTTTGGGTTGATTTATGATTCATTCAGGAAGAGAGGTATATCATTTGTTGAACACTGGATTTGGTCAGATGGGTGTGCAGAGAAATTCAAATTGGCACGCTCATTTTATTGGTTGAGTCTACTTCACAAAGAGATAGGAATCTGACACACCTAGAGATTTTTTGAAACAGGGCATGGAAAGGGTGAACATGATTGCATAGGTGCATGTGTGAAATGAGCACTTCGGAGGTACTAGATGAGTCATGGTGCAACCCGACTCAAATGCTCCACTGAAGTAGTTGATTGGTGCACACGTCATTTGGGACATCAAGGTCACAAACAAGCAAGGCCGGTGTGTAGGTAATAAACTCCAAACTCAATTAATAATCTAATAACACTCAATATCATCATTTCCAAAAGAACACATACTCGATAGGAATTTATATATGACAAATTGAATTCCATGCAGGTTCTTTTGGGATGTTTCCCTTGGTGATGTGAATAGATCCATGCCGTGGTATTATGAGACCATACCTAGTATGAGGGAATTTCATTATGTTCGAAGTAAATACATGGGTGACATATTTTCCATTGAAACAAGGAAGTATGCTTGTTTTTTCGATTTTTGCATTGATGCAAATGGATGTGGGCTTCATCACTGTGAAAATGATGTATATGTGAAACCATGGAAATATGTCCCTCTTAATCCAAAAGGCCCACATCCAATTCCAACATGGCAAGAGATGCACACTGATGAGGCAATGGTCCCATTAGATCATGATCAAGTTTCTGATATGGTTAGGGAATGTACAAAAGACTTCATTAAGTTAATTAGTTCACTATATATTACACATATACAAATGTTGTAGAAATGCACGTAGGACATTTGAATAATATTTGTAATGTATCTTGTAGGTGATGTATTCGTTTTCATTGCACCCCCCCACAACCATGAAAATGTGCCATATTATTTGATGCGATGCACACAAATAAAATGCAGGTTGGTGCGATCCTATCAAGATGGAGACTTCACATACCAAATTGGAGACATGGTTCTAATGGGACACTTTTTTGAAAGAGTGAAAAAACAGGGTGCTCATATTATTTACAAATATTTTATGCCTGAATATATATCATGCCAATACAGTCATTTGGTGGTGGCAGCTCGGATACATCTAACAGAAGTCAAGGTGAAGAGAGGTGATCCAAAGAGATGGAAGATGACAGAAGCTAACTATGATCGTATTATGAAGAATTGCATTCCTATAACCTATTGACCAAATGAATGAGTTACATGTATGCCACTTGCATCTTTGACATAGTTGTCATGTTGTCTTGTTGAATTTTTTTTTGGAGATCTTTGTGGAGGTTGTTTTATAAATGTGTTTTTGTAGATGCTTTAATGCCAAGATTAAAAATACTAGATGAGAGGCTTTTGTGAAAATTGGGTCTTGGTGCTCCAATGTGAATACACTTGAATGTATGGTCAATGCTCCATGAACTTCCTCCATAATAGTTTTATAGGTATTTGTTTAGATGCTTTAAAAACAATATTAAAGATCTACTAGGTAGTTGAATTGTAATGTGTAGACAATATAATGTAATTGTAAATTTTCAATTTTAAATTGTAATGTACATTCTAATTTTAAATTTTGATTTCAAATACAATTGTAATGTAATTGAGAATTTAAAATATATCTATACAATGTAAAATTGTAAAATTTAAATTTTAAATTGTACAATGTATTCTAATTTTAAATTTTGATTTCAAATGCAATTGTAATATAATTGAAATTGAACTTTTAAATTGCAACAACACATTGAATTTTCAATTGAAATTACACATTAAATTTTAAATTGTAATTGAATTGGAATGTGGAAATTGTAATTGAATTGTAACGTGTAGACAACATAATCCAATTATAATTTCAATTTTTTCTTTCAAATGTATTCTAATTTTAAATTTTGATTTCAAATACAATTGTAATGTAATTGAGAATTTACAATACATCTATACAATGTAAAATTGTAAAATTTAAATTTTAAATTGTACAATGTATTCTAATTTTAAATTTTGATTTCAAATGCAATTGTAATGTAATTGAAATTGAACCTTTAAATTGGAACAACACATTGAATCTTCAATTGAAATTACACATTAAATTTGAAATTTTAATTTTAAATTGTAATTGAATTGGAATGTGTAAATTGTAATTGAATTGTAATGTGTAGACAACATAATGTAATTGTAATTTCAATTTTTAATTTCAAATGTATTCTAATTTTAAATTTAGATTTCATTTATGCAATTGTAATATAGTTGAAAATGAACTTTTAAATTGTAATTGAAATTACACATTAAATTGAAATTTTATATTGTAATTGTAATGTATATATTCAATTCTAAATTTTGGATTTGCAACTATAATGTAGTCAAAATTGAAATTTTAAATTGAACTAAATTGTAACTACACATCAAGATTGAACTTTTATATTGTAATCACTGTACATTAAATTTGCATTTGAAACAAAAAAACATAAATTTGTAACTGTAATAACTATACCCAGATGTAATATAAAAAAAATAGATTTCAAATCAGATACAAAATACACAAAATATCCAAAAGTTCAATTCCAAAGTCCATATATGATAAAATTCCATGTATAAATGATAGAAATCCATATCCAAAACATGAAAATGTATACATAGATCATCCAAAACATGAAAATATATCAATTATGAAAATATCCAAAACATGAAAATGTATAGATCATCAACTCATTGGCCACTACCCCCACGAGGCCCTTGATCAACCCTATGACTGCCTTCATTTGTAGTAGACCGATGCTGGAAATGAGATGGTAAACTATGAAAGAATGCCTCGATCTCCGTTGAGCCAATGGTGATATATGGCATCTGGGTAGGAATATGGGTAGATGGCCCTTCATCAGGACCACGTGGTCGAGCTGCATCCCAATCATCTGAGAAAGTCATTGCAGCACCAACACCCACCTATAGCGATGCCTGTGTAAGATGCCATTACATGTAATAAGTTAGATTTATTAAAAATTAAAATTAAAACATAATTTAAGTTATAATTCAAAAATTGAAACATAAAGTACAAAAATAAATTACTAAATGTGATTAAATAATGAATTGGAACATAAATTAAAACTCACCTCTATGTCTAGACCCAGCTGATCAGGACCTTCACGGTCCTCATGTCTATCATCATGAGCAATTCCCTTTCCTTTTCCCTGTTCAATTTGAAATTCATTTAAAATTAAGATCTAAAACATAAAATATCGAAAATTAAGAAATAAAACATAAATTATTTAAATTGAGAAATAATAAGCACAAATTAAATTGGAACATAAATTATAACTTACCTCGACTACTGTCGTCCGTGGCTTGGGACGAGCGGATAGACCAACCGATGGCTCACTACCAAAGAGTTGATCCATGAAAGTGGTCTCCTGCATGGAGCAATAGAATATGGCTCCCTTAAGTATTAAGGACCATTCAATTTACGACATATAATATGGTTTAACATGAAAACATATACACATAATTGTACAAAAGTATACCTGTCCTAGAGCGACGTATCTACGATACAACCAAAAGTATGCATCTTGGGCTAACTGAGCATAACCATGTATGGTCTCGCCATCCAAACGCATGAGTAGGTCTTTATCGACCCACTCTATCTCTGGCTCTGCAGGTGCAGGGTGTGGTCTAGATGCCTCTCCATGCACAACAACAAAAACACTGCCCATGGAAGTGATCAACGACGACTCTGTAATGTCATGTCTAGCCTCTGCAGCAATCTGGGATGACTGTGCCACATATGCCAACGTGATAACCATCCTTTTTGGAATTGGTACCAATCTCAGAGGGGGTGGCACGAAGGCAGGGTCTCTACGAGCTCCAGGACATTGGTAGGAGCATCCCCTACCAACCCCAAAGAACTCAGACCCCATGCTAGTGTAATATGGGTGCATCCCCAAAACAAACTCTGCATAAATATGTTTTGCAAAGTACAATGGGGCCTGGTCATGATGGGGGAACATTCCCCACGCTCTGACAAATCTATCATATAAATATGTGCAGTGGCATCCAACTTAAACTCCTTGAGTCTAAGTGGTTGACCGAAAGGGCGGTCATGAGGGATTTCAAACAAAGTACCCTTGATGTCATGCCCTTTTATGGCGACTTTGACATCCTCCCATTTGTGAGGCCCAATGACATCATGTCTCCTCCTTTGGCATGCAAAATTCCAAATGTCACTAAGAGGTCCCACCCTCTTGTAGAGGGCCAACATGTCATCCACTGCTGATAACATCATGAATAATGATCATCATGTGGGAGAATCCTCCCTAAATGTGCAAACACATGAGTGCACCCACTCTCACTGGGTAGTGATATCAGTGAGAGTGATGCATGTGACCTCATCGTCGTACAATCCCCCTGATGGACCTGCGACCCAAACCAAAACACAAATGTTACTGAAAATATATATTATTATTTGCAACTGAAATTCAATGCATTATATACTAAAAATTTACTGAAAATGTATCTAACAAAAAATATGCACCTAATGCACTCGTGTCTTGTCGCACATCCCCCACCTGGGGATCACGGGAGCGCTATCGATGGCCGCCCTGTTGGGCGATGTCGGATCCTCTCGTGCTTTGCTGAGCACGAAGGAATGAAGTTCTCTCTTGAGAACTCACTGCATCACATTTCAATTTCTAATTCTAATTCTATTTCAAATTTCACATTTAAAATTCAAATTCAAATTTCAAATTCTATTTCAAATTTCACATTTCAAATTCAAATTCAAATTTCAAATTCAATTTAAATTGAAATTCAATTTCGATCTCATTTTCAAATTTCAAATTTAAATTTCAAATTCAATTCCAAATTCAATTTCAATTTCAAATTTTAATTTCATGTTCAATTTCAAATTTCAATTTCACATCGAATTTCAATTTCACATTCAATTCCAATGTCAATCAAATTCCAATTTCACATTCAATTCCAATGTCAATTTCAATTTCATCTTCAATTTTCAATTTCAAATTCCAAGTTTCAATTTCGATTTGAATTCTAATTACATTTCCAATTCTCAATTTTCATTTCCCATTTCAATTTCAATTTTCGATTTTCAATTCCAATTTCATTTCAAAATTCAATTTCAATTTCAATAATGTGAAAAATTCAAATTCAAATTCTATTTAAATAATTCAATCCCACATTCCTTCTAGTTTAGGAATGGCTCTAGATAATGTGAAAAATGTTGCACAATTCAACTTAAAAGTAGAGGGAATGTCATGAAAATATGCGCATAATGTTGTACTCTAAAAATGTTGAGTGTTGATCAATAAGATGAGTTTGATTTGTGAAAAGATCATGGTTGAGAGTTGTGTTGTTTCTATAATATTGGTGCTAGGTATTGCGGTCATGATAATATACCAATGGGAATTTTTTGGTTGTCGCCATTTTCATAAATAGGTGGAGAAAAGGTGTGAGTTGGCCTTCTAGAATAAGAAACCTTCTCAAGAAAAGTTAACGATGTCACTAGAGGAATAATGCCATCAAAACAAGTGCAAACTATAAGGTGCTAGAAATGAACCAAGTATGCAAATAATTGTTCTTGGGGTGGAGCATATGGCCTTAATATAACTCAATTTAAGAAGAGACTTGATACTAAATGTACTACTACTAGACATTGTACCATCGTGATAGTGTGGATTGCTAAAGAAACCTAGATGGAGCTACAATTGTTAAAATTATTGTTGAAGTGGAGGTGTGGACCATAAAAGGAACCAAACAAGTACATTGCAAAGGATTTGGGTGGGAGGGAAATGTCGAAGGAACTAGGTTGACACTGATGAAGAGTGTCATTGGGTGGATGTTGAACCAAAAGAGAACTAGAATGACCACTAAGAGTAGTTGGTGTAGAGAGGCAAACCTCCAGCGGCCTAGTGTTTAATGTCAAATGTTTTGTGTGGGAGGGTGACCTCCAATTACCTAAATCAGAAAGAAAATGGTAGTTGGGTAAAAGAATGGATCCCCAAGGGACCAACAAAATCAAGAGAATGAAACCTAGGTGGGATAGTGGATCTCCAAGGAACTAGTGTGAGTAAGCAAATGAGAGTTGGGTGGGAGAGAAGGTCTCTAAGGAAACAACTCAATGTTGAAGATGCTTGTAATGAGTGGGCATTGGGCCAAAAATAACCATGTTGAATGTAATAGACAAGGTACTCTATTTGTTTTTTTTACAAGTCTTCTTCTCCACTTCAATGGAAAATTTGCAAATTATGCTAATAGAGTTAGGGTAAAATAACTATGGAGTTCAACTCTATAGTTTTCTTCTTATATTTGGTGTCTCTTTGTATCCAATCTTAAAATGATAAAAGAGTATGATAAAGAAATATTTAAATGGTCAAACCATTCCTACTTGTGTCCTTTGTATTGGGAGGGATCTTCTGTATTGGGAGTTATCTTCTTCTGATAGTGACATTGAAGGCATCCTTTACTTGGTTATATAATATAGGAATTAATGAACATGCATTGAATGCATTCAACTCTTCTCAATCTTTCATTGCTCATAACCTATCAAATTGAATTTAAATCATATAAAACTAAAAACACCTTTAATTGAAAAGATTATATTATGTCACGAATTTACTTATCTATAATTAATCAACTAACTTAATGCACTGCCTATGGGTTCTACAATGAACCACTAAATATATATTCTACAAAACTAACTTAATACACTATGTATGGGTTTGACAATGAACCACTAGGTATGTACTCTACAAAACCAACTTAACTATGTATCATGGGTTATGTACAATGAACAACTTTGGTGTGTACTCTACAATCAACTCTTCCCATTTTTAAGAACTTGCACATGCACATGATATTATCATCAACATGTGATGCCACCTAGGGATGGTGAATTCTTCCCACTTTTAAAAACTTGCATGTACATGATATTAATCAACATTTGATGCCACCTAGGGATGTTGTGCCAATAATAAGATTTGGGTTTGGGCATGGAGAGTGTGATTGTACCTATATATTATTTATATATTTAGTAAAAAGTCTTTAAAACTTGATATTTAATTTTTATAATAAATTTCACATAAATTTAAATTTTGACATTAATATTGATGTTTAGTGTATGGTTAAATTACTATTAAGTAGTTTTATGTAGAGAACTAAGGTTGGATATTACTAAAACTGATATGACCACATTTGAAAAGTAGTTTTAAGATGTCTAAAAATATTGATTTTCTTGTAGATATGATTCATATTAAAATCAGTTTTTGGTGCGAAAATAAGACCTGATTAACTATATATGACATGAATAGAAATCTACACCTTATTGATTAGTCAATTTCAAGGGATTTCAATTTTTTTTAATGTTAATAGTTTTTGTTACATGTTTATATGAGCTTATATTGGAAAAAAACGGGGAACCCAATATGTATATTTTTTTTTCAATCCTCTTGGAATTCACAGAGTCACAGAGGATTGAAAAAAAACATAAAATTTCAATTTCAATTTAACTTAATTTAAAATTTCAATTTTAATTTAATTTAATTTAATTTAATTTAAAATTTCAATTCCAATTTTAATTTAATTTAATTTAAAATTTCAATTCCAATTTGAATTAAAATTTCAATGTCAATTTCAAAGGTTTTCAAATGTTTTTTTTTAATGTGAATGGTTTTCGTTAAACCGACACCGTAATATGATTATTTTTTTTTCAATCCTCTTGGCATTCTCAAAGGATTGAAAAAAAAGGGGAAGCATTTATACTTGTCAAAACACATTTTAAAATAAAACCGGTAGCATTTTATGCAATGAAATGCTACCGTGCATAAAATGCTACCAGTTGATATAAACAAAAATATTAATAATTTTAAAAAATAAATACAACATAAATTTAAAATTTATAACATATTTCAAATAGTTTTTGGTTTTTTGTTTTTGTTTTGAAATGGGTTTTGGTTTTCAAATGGTTTTTGTTTTGTTTTAAAGTAGTTTTTGGTTTTCAAATGGTTTTTTGTTTTGTTTTGTTTTTCAAATAGTTTTTGGTTTCAATGGTTTTTCTACACAAAAAAATGGTTATTGGTTTCAATGGTTTTTCTAAACAAAAAAATTGTTATTGGTTTCAAATTGGAAAAAAAATTGCAACATTCACACAAATGCATAAAAAAAAAATCTATTAAAAAAACAAATGGAAGGTTGGAACCCACTTACCTTGTGGAGTATCAGACATGGATGGGAGCTGGCATGGGGCACAGGCGTGGGCATGGGCGTGGCATGGCGTGTGTCCTACAAATGCTCGGTCGAGGGTTCGCTATCTCCTGTAGATGCTCGGTCGAGAACCTTTTTTCAAACAGGGTCGGTCGACCGACCATGCCCTATTTTTTTTTTGGTCTTAACAGCTTGATCGAGGGTTATCCAAGTCATCGATTGAGCAATACCTCGATCGAGGGTTTAAACAAGCCCTCGATCAAGGTATTTAAAAACGCTCAATCAAGGTTTCAAACCCTCAATCAAGGTATTTTAAAACCCTCGATCGAGGTTTAAAAACCTCGATCGAGGGCTTGAAAATACCTCGATCGAGGGCTTGAAAAATAATTTTTTTGGGGTTCCCCATGCCCAAAATCGTGGACCACCTTAGTGGATTCACCCATGGGTAAGTTGGGAAAATATTATTTGATAAATTCGGCAGATCAGTTGGGACCAGATCCGAGCACAATTTCAAAGGAAGTACCATCAGGCATCGTGCAATTAGTTTCGATAGGAAGTAGGTTTTCAGAAGAAATTAATGATGTTGATTTGCCGGTAATTTTGTAGGAATTGGTGACTAGGCGTGAGAGCAGTATGACATATGGAACCAAGCCTGCCTCTAGCTCTGGCACTACAGATTCCCCTGATCCAAATAGTTTGTGGGATTGGTGGGTTGGTCCGACATATACGAACTCGCCGTCTCCAAGATGCCTACCATTTCCCAAGTTTTTCATGTGGCACAAGGTGAGGTCTAACCCCATGGATTTGAATGGATTGGGAGGAGATGATTATATGAATAATGGAACTACCACTACCCCTAAATATTCTATTTGGGATAACAAGAAACATATGCCATTGGATGTTAAACAATTTTCTATGGGTATTACCAATCAAGTTGGAGTGGATGCATTTGTAACAAGAAACTTATGCCGCCCGTTACAGCTTGAATAGAAAGAGCCAGTGCTGAGTACTGTCTTCATTTTGAACTGCATGTCAAATAGTATGGTATGATGATGAGTGAAAATGGGAAGCTGGGAAACAATTTCGTGACAATGGAGTGAAAATAAAAGAGGGCGCGCGGATGAAAAGGGGAAAAGAAGTCAACCTCAAACTCTAGGGCGGGAGTTTAAAAAACTCTAGGCCGAGAGTTTTGAGACTTCAAACTCTCGGCCGAGAGTTTAAAAAAAATCTAGGCCGAGAGTTTGAACCAATCACCGTGCTGTATTTTAAAAAACACTCTCGAATGAGAGTTTGAACTAAACTCTCGGCCAAGAGTTTGGAAGATATTTTATTCGGCCAAGAGTTTATAGTCAACAAAACCTGTGAAAATATCTGGCATCTTTCTGGAACCTGCAACTTCATCAAGCCCAAACCCCTTTGAATTTTAAATATTATTTGTCGAACTTGGTAGCAATGGATTCATATCTGAATCTAGTTTCCAATGATATAATAATTGTTTCATTTTGATTTGAATTTCTATTTATTAATAATTTTTTTCTAAACCTTATCCCTTAATAATTTTGTTACTTTGAAAATCATCCGAAATGAAAATTCAATATTATAACAAAGACAACACCAAAAAATTTGAAATCTTCAAAGAGCTCATAATTGGCTCGTCCTCTTCAAAAGGGTACTTTTAGTTTTTCCAATAAGAGTCACAATAAAAATAAAATTGAAGCTCACCAACATGTGTCGATAATGCACCATTTTCTGAACATATGTTGTTTCGATAAATAATAAAAAATAGTTCCCAATTCTTAAAAAACTCAAAATATAGTCCATGCACAAGTGTAGTGTGTGTAGATTATGAGCATACAATTTTTTCCCTAAAATGAATAACCATCTATCAAAAAACCGGCGTCCACACAGGTCACTCATTATCCATACCTAAAATTTTCAAGTATATGCCGTTGGTGTGCACCAAATTTGTCCCACGATATGTCAATAAAAAAATTAGAAAAAATACGATTAGAATTCTGATTCAATTCTCTAAAACCTTTGTGTTTACTTCAATTTGAAATTACTAAGGGAGATATGGGTTTGAAGAGGTCGAATTTGAAAAACATAAAATTTAGCAGTTGTGTTTGTAAAAAACAAGCCAAAAGTGTTACCCAACTTCATGTTTTCACCCTGATGCATAAGGTGATTATTTCCAGCTGGTTGATCATGTGAAACACTTATTGTGCTAATTGGAGAAGGTAATGAAATTTTAGAGCTTCAATTGCTCATATCCTTTAGTTTGGGTTATATTATTATGCTTTCATCTAGGGCAAGACGTGTCAATTTTGAATGATAGGATTCCTTTATATGATGTGGACTATGTTAAGAATCCCCATTCTTTATATTTTCATGTATACCATATCATGCTAGGAATATTGAATTAGCCCTGCATCTGTCTTTATTTTTTCATGGGAGAGTATGCTTGGCTAGACGACTTGAGCCTCTGTAGCTGTTGTGAAATTAGTGAGAATAAAGTGTATTGTGTGTTGCTGTGCTAAAAAATATTAGCTTGGTGCCTTGGAGGCAACACTACATACAGTGGGATTTTTCATGCATACAGAGGTAGTTTGATGGATGACTACATGGAAAAGCATAAGTGACATTTATATTGTAGCATTTTAGTGACTTTTCGAACTATTGGCTTCAGATATATGATGCTTTTATCCTATAGATATATAGATGGAGATGGAATGGGAATGGGAAGTTGTTTGTTGTTCAATTGTTTCCCTCTTGGTGAGTGATCAACCATTTAATAAAGATGCCATTTGAAATATAACTAATGGTTATATGTTAAGCTTTGTGATGTGTTTATGTATCTAGAGATCAATTGTCGAGTTTTTAGAATGTTTTTCAGTTCTAATAATCAGGGCTTAGTTTAAGAAGTATCAGCCTTCGGGTGAGCACTAAAAACTCCACCAGCTTGTAATAAGAATACCTTTTTGAATAAAGAAACATGTTTGTAGTATGTTAAATTTCTATAGCATTTTGAATAGAAGCAAATGGTTGCATTATTTTGAAATTTCTTCGACTTGCTCGAATCTCTGTACCTGTTATTGAATATTTTTCAGTACTAAATATATTATGTGGTTGAAGGAAACACATTGTTTGGAACATTGTTTTATGCAAGTCAAATATTTTCATTTGGGATGGATTTCTTCAAGGATTGCGTAGGCTCAAGGATAAATGCCTGAGTTTGTGTTGTACACTTGTAGCTGGTTTAGGGGAAATAATCTGGTATTAAAATGGCAGTTTCAATAGTTCACTGTGCTTTCCGTTGCAGTGTTATCCTATACTACTCAAGAGCTCCTTCCCTCTGTATCAACCCAGTGATTGTTCTTATGTATGGCACAACACTATGTTGCAATTTAATCTCTAGTAAAAACGGATTAGAATTCTAAATTGAATGTTTTCTTTAAAAACAAAAATTATTCTTAATTTTACTTTAAAAAGTTTGGATTAAAATGGTGGTTGCAATTGTTAACTGTAATTTCCACTGCAGTGTTATCCATTATTAATCAAGAGCTCCTTCCCTTTCTAGATTAAATGTTTTCTTTTAAAATATTTTCCTTTAAAAATTCTAGATTAAAATGGTGGTTGCAACTCTTAATTGTACTTTCCACTGCAGTGTTATCCATTATTGCTCAAGAGATCCTTCCCTTGGTTGCAACTGTTAACTGTGCCTTCCACTGCAGTGTTATCCATTATTGATCAAGAGATCTTTCCCTCTAGATCAACCCATTGAATACTTTCATGTATGGCACAACACTATTGCAATTTAATCTTTCATGTAAAAAAAGAACAATGTTTTTTAAGTTTGAGTTGTTTTGGATCTATATATTTTAATTTCATATAATAAGAAGTTAACATCAATCTATACTTGTTTAGTATGTTATATACTTGTTTAATATGTTAATTGATTGTTTAATGATGGCCCAACTTAATCTAGATTACATTTTAGTTTTAATTAATTGGAATATATATTTCTTTAGCTTTTAACTTTAGGTCAATACTGACATTGAAAATTTTTGGTTTACTTGTTATATGTCATTACTTAATGCTAGAGTGTCAACTCTAACCTTGAACATGGAATTACATTTTAAAAGCATGTCTAGATGCACTATTACAACTTGATAGATAATGTGGTGGATAACTACTAATGTAGTGTTTTTTATATTTATAGCATAATTTTCATTATTAACGTGATATTATTCATAGTATAATTTTCATTATTAACATGATATTATTCATGGAATTTGGATATTATTCCTATTATAATTTTCATTATTAACATAATAAATTATTCTTTGAATGTTTGGAATTCAAATCAACCCTTGATAACCTCTAAGGTTTTGTCTTATATTTGTGACTTTTATGACCTTCACTATAACTTTTCCCTCCCCTTGGTTTATGAAATATCCTCTTGATATGGGCAACACAAGTCTTGTGCAGCCTCTTCTTTTCACCATAGCAAGAAACAAAAAATGAGATGGGTGGTCTTCCATAGTGTAGCTATATAGGCTGGCCTTTTAACACAATCAAAGTAAAATGATTTTAGCTATATAGGTTGGCCTTAGAAATACTTTGTCGATCTCTTTTAATATCTGCATATGGTCTTGGCAAAAATTCTCATTGAGAAAGAGAAACCTTTGGGATATTTTTCTCATCACTGCACTCTTCAATCCTTTTAAGATCCACTTAGTACCTATGTAAAAGTCCAATCATTTTAAGATCCACTTAGGGCCTATGTAAAACTTATCCTAGGTACCATAGTGTATTGGATTCATGCTATTGGAATATTTTTGGATCATCAAACTAATGCCCAATATTACATGTACTCACTATTGGAATATTTTAGGATCATCAAACTAAGGGCGACGATTTGCATCTTTTTGGCAATTTTTGTTGGAATTCAATGACACATTTTTTGTTGGAATTGCAATTTTGGTTGTTGGAATTGCAATTTTGTTTGTTAGAATTGCAATTTTGGTTGTTGAAATTGAATTTTTGATTGCAGAAATAGATTCAACAACCTTAATTACCCATGAAGCACCTCGATTATGCAATTCCAACAACCTAAAATGACCATCTCAACAATTTCTATTGAATTTTGGCTAGAAAAATCGTTGGATAATGTCTGCAAATCATCACTCTTGTAACTTACTCCCTAGATGTGTGCCTTGGCACAATAATGAGGTGATGTCGAAGAGAATAATGAAGTGGGGTCCAAGACACTATACCCCTAGTGGTCTCGTATTGTCGCTCATGGGTGGGATTGAGGACTACAACCCATAGCAATGTAAAATAAATGCAACATTTTGTATATTGAATTCATATTATGTGTTCCAAAGTTTTAACCTATGTGTGCATATCTTAGTGACTATACATGTACCACCATACTCATGTGTACCAGATCATGGTTTGTGAATCATATGATGAAATTACTAATTTTTTTTAGGGCTATTACTCTTCTATTCCAATGTGTCACATCAAAGGATTGAGGAGTAGAGCCCCCATAATTGTAAAACCCCGATGTGTTTCACCTAATGTAAATGGAAATGAAAACTGAACATGTTTTTTAATACTAGCATAATGTAGACTTTGTATTGAGAATGACCTTCTGGGTCTTTAAAAAATGTGATTGCATTATAATATAATATAATAGTGTTTTTTTTTCGAGGAAAAAAAGACAACATTGAAAGTTTTGATAGATCAAAATAGCAACACATTTCTATTTTTGTAAGGTCTAGATAAAAGTAAGTAGTTTTCAACTATATCATGTAAATAGCTTTCAAGTATTAGTTTTTCAAAATGAGGCAAGAGCTTGACGATGTATCTTTGAAGGGTTCTCCCGATTCCAATACAGTTGTTCCTTCCAAGTATCCTTAAATTTATTCTATGTAAACTTTACACTATAATTTCTAAATGATGTGAAATGTTTTGATACCTGTGTAGTCCTTTTTTATGAGAAAGTTTGAATTATTAACTTCATCTAGAAATGAAAAACACTCTTATACAAGAGAGTTTCTATCATCCTTCATTGAATTGGATAGTTGCAATAATCATCCAAGTGGGCTTGATCCCCGGATTCTAAGGTACATCCTTTTTATTTGGTCAAGGAAGATACAATAGTGATATTGCTAGTTCATCAATAGTTTTTATCATTTTGGGGTGCATTAAAAATTAATCATAATGTGCACATGAGGTTTTAGTGATTGAATCTGTAGTTGGAAGCAGGTATTTGATATTTGATGGGATGACTTATTGAAAACACCACTTATGTTGGGAGATTTATCCAGGTAGGTAGGCCAACTTTTCCGATAGTTCCTTGTTTGGTTGGTTCACCAATTTAATTAAAAATACTATATATAAGAAGTCTACTTCCGTAATTTATCCATACTTGGATTTTTTCATTACGTATTTTTTCCGTATCGAATTGTATTCGTACTCAAATTATGCTACTATGGTATACTGGCTTCCCTACCAAAATTAATCACCGTGTGATTAGGATTAAAAAAAGACACTTTTCTTTTAATCGAGCCTTCATCATGTGTATAAAGTGAATTCACCACCGACCAATTGCTTTATGTTTATACCAGCTTCCCTAAGAAAATTGATAAACCTCTCATTATGATTCCTAAAGAAAAAATACACTTTGTTGTGTATTACATCATTGACGCAAGTCACCTTACTGGAATACTTTCTTTCTTAACAATACACACGACACAAACCACAATGCTTACATGAACCAGGTGTAAAGCAGGATGCCAGAAGTGGCTTTATATTACTTCTTTGAATTCGGTTACAATGCGGAATAACTGTAAACAAACAACTAACTACAATTGGCCTCAACCGTTACAACTTAGAAGTAACCGTGGTGTGTTCTCCCTATGTGTCGACCTCACCCTCTCTTGGTTCACCTCGGAACTCTGAGCTATGGCTCGATCTCAACTCTCTTCTTCTGCGGCCTGTGTGACTCTTCATAATTTTCCTTGGCTCCACTCTCTGATACTGTTGATCAAAGACTAAAGATCTCCTCTGATTTACTCTCCTTTTTCTTCTACCCTGCTGTTGTTGTTCCCGAGATTACTGCAATCCCTGAGAAACACATCCTCCTATCCACCAATCCTTCAAAATCCCACAGACCTGCAACTTCTAGCTCCTAACCATCCTGCACATCCTCTGTCCATGACATCACCTGTCACATCTTTCACCTACTCGCAATAACTGTATTAAATTCCTCAGCAACCCTGAACGACTACCAAGTACAGTCCCTTGACTTTCTGCCTTTCCGACCCTGCTACAGTAGTCAGTCACATCTCGACCTTCTTGTCGGCTTACTTCTCATCTTCTGCGGTTTGCCAATCCTCCCCTTCCTCCGCACTTGGCTCCGCCAAACCTGTCGTGTCGCAATTTGACCACTCGTCGACTACCCGACGTCTTACTCCACTTGTTGTCTATCGACCATTTCCTATCGATTCTCGACCTAACACAACATCCACTGCGCTGCTCCAGTCAGTCGCACTCCGACTGCTGCTGCTCGTCTTGTTGACTTTGACAAGTCAATCTTCTCTCCACACCAGTGGTCATCGGCAGTCCAGCTGGTCAGCTCCCTCCTGTCGATCAACCTCGAATGATCTACCTAGGCCTCGATGCTCCTGCATCAGACTCCCCAGGTGAAAAAAAATTCGACTTCTCTGTCCGTCTCCGGAACTCTTCTTCGGAAATCCATGTCGTCTCCTGCAACTCATCATCCTTCCATCACACTTAGTATTCCTTCTTCTGTGTGCTATGCGTTCGTCCAACCTCGTCGTTGGACGGGAAAATTGTCCTAGGCCAACTTACGGAAAAACAACCCACACACTCGACTTAATGCAATCTTGTATGTGTTTAAAGTAACTGTCCTTTACAGGATCAAGGCCATGCTGCCTGTATGACATGCTCTCAAAATAGATAGTCTTTCTAAGGTGGGTGTGTGTCAAATTCACTTAAACAATCTGCTAACCAATCAAAGAAATTTAACCTAATGACTAGCTAATCCTAAAGACTGTTTTATGCTAAATGCAGAAAATTAGCAGCTCCTAATTTTGTTCTATGATAACCTAAATGCATACTACCTATCTCCGTGGAGAGCATGAATTATTGAATTGACATAAGGTTTAAAACATAAAAAATGATTAACATTTCTGGATTGGTAGAAAGTCCCCAATTCCAAAGGTAAATCTCAATTATCTCACAATAAGATAACAATCTATTGTAAAGTAATCGTAATAGAACTTCAAACCCAATATCAATAAGATTAACTAGATACACTATTCTGAAACATATAAATATAATCATGTACTAACTTGTAAATGAAACAAGGTCAACCTGAAAGTTAGAAATTATCAGAATTGATTTATAAACAATTGAAATCATGAAGAAGTTCATTAATCTCAATATGAAAATAAATAATTTACATTCCAGATAAGCATATAAATTCGAATCCACCAAAAATGACTTCATATATAATAGCAAGGTATATATATATGTAAGTTGCAGAAAGACAAAAGAGAGTTAATAGCAAATAATGTGATGATTGAAAACTTTAACCAAAAGCCTCCAAAATTCTGCTATAATTCAAATCTCCAAAATAAGTTCAAAGAAGATCCAAACTGAACATAATGCAATAAAACAAAACTGTATGAAAGTGTTTCTCATGCCCAGGAATCGAATCCACAGGAGAAAAAAGAAAATAGTTCCCTATATTCTTTACAGAGCCCTCCTCTTCATGGGAGCGCCTCCTCTTCTTCGCAAATATAAAATTTTTACAAATAGGAACATAATAGAGAATAACAGCATCCTCTATCTTCTGTTGAGACCGCCCCTCTACCAGATAAACATACAGAAAAATGAAAAAAATAAGTTCGTCCAGTTTCCTGGAACGTTCCTCTCCGCCCGTTCTACAATTGAATTGCTTCCATCTTATAGGGAACGGGGTCTTCAAATCGCTAAAATAAATTTGGAGAAAACGCCCTCTATCTTATGCATTGCAAATTTGTTATTCATTCCACCTCCTTCGTAAAGAATATCTCTATGACCTCAAGTATGATTGGTGCAAGCAGCAACAGCATCCGGATTTTCTTCAACGATCGCAAGCATAATATCCTCATGTGTTCTGATTTCAATACATCGTTATCTACAAGCCTGCGTCCATTATTGAAAAATAAAACTCCTTTTGCTTTCATGGTATTAAAGAGATAAATCAGTATCCTCGTTGTATGGTGGGTTGCCTATCTTGCTCGACATTACACCTGCACATACATACAAGATAAACCAATTTACCCTGTGCGAAAACGTATTCATCAAGAGAAGATAAAAACAAATTCACAAATACAGCAAATCAATAAACGATTTATCTGGTAAAAGAATTTTCCCTTTTACTTCACTGATTGACCAAATATTCTTCTACCTCGAAGAAATCGTTGTCGCATCACTATAATGAACTGGTGGTAATAAACCTGCTTGCCAAAATTTTATTGTGCTTCCGCTCAGTTAATTGCAAGGTTTGTTTTGATAACTTCACAACTGCAGTAGTAATACTATTGCTATGGCGAATATGGAGGCAATCACTGTGATCTCTGTGATCTGTTGTAACTATATTCCCTCTCTATCGTGATGCAATGAAGTGTACATGGTGAGCCAGTGGCAGAGATCTTGGTGAATTCCTTTATTTTGATGCACTGGTGGAATTTTCTTCCTGAATGACGCGTTGTAGAACACGCAATAAGAAATCATTTGGTGTTGTGACAGACCGACAGATTCATAAGTGAGCTCAACGATCTACTTAATGTTATGGCAGTTTTAAAAATAAAACGCATTAGTGGCAGGCATCTCTGCACAATCCATTATTGACGTGATAACTACTGCTTTATCCATGATAGCTGGCGTCTATCATAATGAAACTGTGGTGAACTTAGTTATTCCCTTTTTTCAAATGATGCAATTAAGGTCATGGCAGGTTTCAATGGCGTTCCTCTCTTTCAAGAACTAATTGCATCCTTTACTGCAATTTGGTGTTGACAATCTTTGACAATGTCCAGTGTAGATGTCAGAGATCTGAATATATGGGCGGCGTGGCGATCTGATATGTAGAATCCATACGTGGCTTCTTCCCTTTATTTTCAACATGTCTCGGCAACATAGTAGATCAGAGGATCCGTGGGCGAGATAAGTCAAATAGAGTGAATAATCTTTGACATAAAATTTAAAATATAACATACCTTTCAATTGCTGCACTCTTAAGGACGTGAGAAACTGAGACTTATGGAGTAAACATTAGGGCAAATCGTATCCATTGAATATCTTAATATGTGGCAACTTGGTGATTCCTCAAACCTTGACGTAGATGATGTTCTGGATTTGGTGACTTATCTTAAATATGTTCGTCATAACCATACATGTCAAACAATCTATTTAATTAATGGCATGAATGACGAGCCTGCCAAATAAATATTAATCTTCGTAGCCCTTTTTTTAAAAAGAATATCTCACATGAAGTCATAGAAATTATTACTCTTTGTTGGTCTCTTAATAAAGGCATATTATATTAAAAAGAAAGTTTGAATCATCATCCCAACGTGAAAGTTTGGTTCAATAAAATTGATAAATCCAATAAAAAGAATACTTCCATGTCACAACAATTTCCCTTTTTGAAAATAGAAAATATTTTAATGTTTTCTTTTAATATATTGGCATCAAAAGTTGTTTTAAGAAACATATTTCAATTCAAGGGAAGTGAGTTCATCAAAGTTCTCATGAAAATTGGTGAAATTATTTGGAAATAATAATAGTACAACCAGTTTAATAAGATTTTCAAACATTATTTTTTAATTTTTATGTGAAGGTATATTATCTAAAAGATAACAGTACCTTTTATTTAAAGAATATTTTCTCAAGAACATATTTTAAATAAAAGATAATTTGGATAAAATGATAAAGGTTTATAAAATTGATGCTTAAAAGATATAAAATAAAAAGCACCAATTATTTCACCAAGTTCATAAGTCGATCAAAAGGTAGCTTTTTAAAAATTAAAACAGTAAAATAATCTTCTTCATATACATTAATCACTCATTTAAAGATATGAATATAGTGTGATCATAGTAGTTCAAAATAAAAAATTTCTTGAAGTGGCTCAATTAAAATTGATAATTTTGTTAAAATTTTAAGCCATGAAAATATATTGAAGAGCCACCAAGAAATGAGAAGATCCAAAATATACACATAAATCAAACCACCAAATCTTTATCTCAAGAATGTCAAGTCAAAGAATGTATAGTGCAAAGAGTGAGGGACCACCGAAAGATATAACCATGAAATCACTTGTCAAATCAAACAAGACAAACCGAAACCAAAAACTAATATTTATAATAAGCCTAATGGGGGCTCTTTGATTTTGGAAAAATCAAGGGGAGTTGTTGGGGTGCCAACACTCGCGTTCTTTGATTACTTCTGCAATCTCTTCCTTGTGTTGATCTGGAATTTGGTCTGTCCAGTCGATGCTTATCACTTCTTCGCTTTTGCTGCTTGACCCCTCTTCAAACTTATACAGATCTAAAACGTTGAACGTTGTTGAAATGTTCAAGTCTTCCGACAATTACAACACATACGCGTTGTCCAAAATCTACTTCAGAATTCTGCATGGTCCTATCTTCATCAGCTTCAGCTTGTTGTATGTACCTGTTGGAAATATTTCCTTCCGTAGATATGCATAGACTAAGTCCCCTTCTTGGAATGATTGTAGCCTCTTTTTCCTGTCGGCCCTCAACTTGTATGCCGTGTTACTCTTTTCTATGCGCTTTCACACATTTTCATGAAATTCATGCACATGCTCTGCGAATGATTATGCATCCGTGCTCTTCCGGGTTTCTGTCGGCAACTCGACCAAATCCACCACTCCATGTGGGATTCTCCCTTGAAAAATCTGGAATGGGCTCAATCCCGTCGACCGATTCACAGAATTGTTATATGGAAACTCTGCCTGTGCCAACACATTTTTCCACTGCTTGGGCCTATCGGCTTCTAGACATCTCAGAAGGTTTTCGAAACTTCTGTTTACCACCTCGGTCTGTCCATCTGTCTGCGGATGGTACACTGAGCTAAACTGCAACTTCGTGTCCAGTTTCTTCCATAGGGTTCTCCAGAAATGCCCCATAAACTTAGTATTCCAATCCGACGTGATACTCTTTGGCAACCCATGCAATCTGACTATCTCCTTGAAGAATAGTACAGTGATCCATGTGGCATCACTCGTCTTCTTACATGGTATGAAATGTGCCATCTTCGAAAACCTGTCGAATACAACAAATATTGAGTCGCTTCCCTATTGAGTCTTCGGTAATCCTAACACAAAATCCATGCTAAGATGCTCCCAAGGGTTATCTGGTACCGGCAATGGTGTATACAACCCTGTGTTCTAACTCCTTCCTTTTGCCAACTAGCAAACTTGACATTGTCAAACCCACCTTTCGACATCTGTTGACATCCCTGGCCAGAAATACTTCTTGTCAACCAATGCTTTGGTCTTGTCGATGCCAAAATGTCCTACTAACCCGCCATTATGAAATTCTTGGATTAGGTTCTCTCTTACTGATCCTTTGGGAATGCACAACTAACTTCCCCTGAACAGATAGCCTTCTTGAATGAAGTAACTCAAATATGGAGTCCTTTCGATACTCCAAGGTTCACGACAATCCTTCCATGCTTTTGCAACATCCCTGTCAGTCTCATACTCTGTCTTTATCAACTCTATCCCCATTGCCTGAACTATCATCGTGCTCAATAATGCAACTCTTATGCTCAATGCGTTGACAACTTTATTCAACTTTCCTGACCTATGTCGCAACACAAATGTATACCTCTGAAGTAGCTCCACCCACTTCATGTGTCTCTGATCCAATTTCGACTAAGTGTTCAAATACCTCAGTGCTTGGGGATCTGTGTATAACACAAATTCCTTGGGCAACAAGTAATGCCTCCACTTCTTCAGTGCTTGAATGATAGCATAAAATTCCTGGTCGTAGACCAAATACTTTTGCTTCACTCCATTCATATTTTCACTAAAGGATGCAATTGGTCGGCCCTCCTGGCTCAACATTGCTCCAATTGTTGTTCCACTCGCATCACAATCGACCTGGAAAACTTTGTCAAAGTCTAGGAGCTCCAAGACTGGGCTCTCAGTGACCTTTTCCTTCAACTGGTCGAAATCTCTCTAAGCTTCGTCCGTCCACTTGAACTCACCCTTTCTCTTGCATTCTGTCAATGGTGCACAAATTCGACTAAATCCTCGAATGAAATTCTGGTAGAAACTAGCAAGTGCATGGAAACTTCTTACTCCAGTCGTACTTGTCGGTTTCTGCCAATCTACTATTGCCTTCACCTTCTCTGGGTCCATCACCAACCCTTTACTCGAGATTACAAACCCCAAGTACACCAATTCCTTCTTAATGAAGAAACGCTTTTGTAGGTTCACCATGAGCTGTTCTTCCTACAATTTCTGCAATACTTGTCGAATGTGGTCCAAGTGATTTTCCTTGGTTCGACTGAAAATCAGAATTTCGTCTAAATAGACTACGACAAACTTTCCCAAAACTGGATTTAACACCTCATTATTCAATCTCATGAATGTGCTGGGTACATTAGTCAACCCAAATGGCATGACTAACCACTCGTATAACCCTTCTTTCATCTTGAATGTTGTTTTCCATTCATCTCCTTCTCTGACCCTAATCTGGTGATAACCACTCTTCAAGTCTATCTTCGTGAAGTATGTCGCTCCACTCAGGCAATCCATCAAGTCATCCATTCTCAGCAATGGAAACCGATACTTGATCGTGATCCTGTTGATGGCTCTGGAGTCGGTACACATTCTCCATTCTCCACCCTTCTTCAGTGTCAATACCGCTGGTACTGCACACGGGCTCAAAATTTCTCTGATTAAACCTCTGTCCAACAACTCTTGGACCTGTCGGTTGAGTTCCTATCCCTCTGTCGGACTCATCCTATATGGTGCTTTGTTTGGAAGACTCGACTCTGGAATCAAGTTGATCTGATGGGATATGCTCCTTGTCGACGGTAATTTCATCGATTTCTCATCAGCCATTATGTCACTAAACTCTTCAAGCAACTCCTCGATCTCGACTCGGAATATTCTCCTCTCTCATCGTTCTTTCGACATATGGTCCTTTTGGAATGATCGCAAAACATCCCGACTGTCTCTCCTCTTCTGTGAGAAATTCCTTCGCAGTTCTCATTAACACTCGCTTCTCCCAAAGATTGCGTTCACCGTGCTTATTGTCGGCTTTCTCTTCTTGCCTCGGCTTAAGAGTCCTCTTCGTTCCATTCTTCCACACTGTGACGGTGTTGGCTTGACCATCATAGATCAGTTTTTGATCATATTGCCATGGTCTTCCTAACAACAGATGGCATGCATCCATGGGAACTACATCGCATAGTACACTTTCCTTTAATCCTTCAACTCTGAAGTTGATCAGGAACTGTCTGGTCACCCTGACATGGTGTCCTTTCTGTAGCCATGAGATCTTATAGGGGTGTGGGTGTTCTCGACACTTCAACCTGATCTTGTCGATGACTTCTATAGACACAAGATTCTTCGTTCTTCCACCATCAACTATGGTTTTGCAACACCATTCTCTGATCTGCACCTTTGTTCGAAATATTTCCTTCCATTGTGCTAGCTCCATCGAGTCGCGTTGATCTTCCTGGATCAAGGCCCTCTGAACCATCAGATTTCAGTTCTTCTTCTTTTCACCTCCACTGTTGTTGGATGCTGATTCTTCCCTCTCATCGACTTCCTCAACCTTTTGACATCTGGGTCTCGACTCCTCTACAACATGTAGGTTCTCTGGGCACTCATATGCCTTGTGTCCCATTCCTCGACACTTGTAACAGATTATGCTTGGTCGGTTAGCTCCTTCTTGTCAGATGGACCACTTCGACTATATGCATCTCGACCACGGTTCTCACGACCATCGCGTTCGTTTTCTTGTGCTTTCTCCCGTTTCGATGTCCCTTCTGCATGTCGGCTATATTCAACACTTTCCTTCTTGCACCCACTACTTTGGCCTTTCGTGGAGACATTTTTCGGACCCTGACTAGTAATCCTTCCCCTAGTCGCTGCAGATTTTCTTGACAGTTTCTCTTCTACCTTCAGAGCTAACTGGTAGGCTTCATCGACTACTCTGAATCTTGACATGCTGAGTTCATCATGAATAGCATATTTTAAGCCATTCACATACCTAGCAACAGCTTCTTCTCCTTCATCAATTTGTCCTAACCAAATCGACAATCGGTAGACCTCCTCCTTGTACTCCTTCATGGTCATCTCTTTCTGTCGAAAGTTCTATAACTTCCTGAACAAGGAAATCACATAGTCATTTGGCAAGAACTTTCCCTTCAACTTGGAAACCATTGTGTCCCAAGACTTGATTTTCTTCTTTCCTTTCTTGAGTTTGTCAGCCTGCACATTGTCCCACCACAACGAGGCATGACCTTTCAACCTCAGACATGCAATCTTAACCCATTTAGGATTCTCAATTTGCTCTATGTCGAAGTATTTCTCCAACTCTCTGAACCGGTCGATCAAATCTTCTGGGTACAGGCTTCCCGAGTATGTACGCACATTTATCTTTGCCCGACCTCTCATATCCATCAGGAGTTTGCTCAGCTTTTCCTCTAGTTCCTCTACGACTTCTTCTTGAGCTTCCACCTCTTCGACTTCCTCGTTACTTTGGTCAAGTGCTTTAGGAATACAACCACGCCTCTGGCTTTCTTTGATCATTGCGACTTCATTTGTCAAAGTTCACATCATTCTGACACATTCGTCGAACATCTCACAATCCACTGTAACGGCTGCTACACCACGTGCTCTTCCTCCTCGGACATTAACGCCTCTGTGAGCCATTTTCAACCTCTGCTGAAACTCTCACACGTCCAATCGCAACCGAACTTTAAACCAGTCGTGCACAACTCTACCCAACCGCAGCTGGAGCTGTGCAACTCACTTGCAGGCTCAATACCAACTGATGCAAGTCAGGTTGGTATAGTCGTCTTCCCAACCGGACTTTCTTCTAGGCTCTTTGTTCCCGCTCTGATCTGCTGCGATCCACGCTTTGATACCAACTGACGCAAGTCACCTTACTAGAATACTTTCTTGCTTAACAATACACATGACACAAACCACAATGCTTACACAAACTGGGTGTAAAGAAGGATACCATAAGTGGCTTTATATAACTTCTCTGAATTCGGTTACAATGCAGAATAACTATAAACAAATAACTAACTACAATTGGCATCAGCCATTACAACTTAGAAGTAACTATGGTGTGTTCTCCCTATGTGTCGACCTCACCCTCTCCTGGTTCACCTCAGAACTCTGAGCTATGGCTCCGCTCTCTGATACTGCTGATCAAAGACTGAAGATCTCCTCTGATTTCCTCTCCTTCGTCTTCTACCTTGCTGCTGCTATTCCTGAGATTACTACAATCCTTGAGACACGCATCCTCCTGTCCGCTGATACTTCCAAATCCTGCAGACCTGCAACTTCCAGCTCCTAACTGTGTTGCACAGCCTCTGTCCATGACGTCACCTGTCACGTCTTTCACCTACTCACAATAACTGTATTAACTTCCTCAGCAACCCTAAACGGCTACCAGGTACAGTCCCTTGACTTTCTTCCTTTCCGTCCCTACTATAGTAGTCGGTCACATCTCGAGTCGAAGTATTTATCCATCTCTCTGAACCAGTCGATCAAATCTTCTGGGTCCAGGCTTCCCGACTATGTACGTACGTCTATCTTCACCCAGCCTCTCATATCCCATGAGGAGTTTGATCAGTTTTTCCTATGGATCCTCTGCGGCTTCTTCCCGAGCTTCCACCTCTTCGACTTCCTCGTTGCTATGGTCAAGTGCTTCAGGAATACAACCACGCCTCTAGCTTTCTTTGATCGCTGCAACTTCATTTTTCAAAGTTCACATCATTCTGACACATTCGTCGAACATCTCACGATCCACTGTGACGGCTGTTGCACCATGCGCTCTTCGTCCTCGGACATTAACGCCTCTATGAGCCATTTTCAAACTCTGTTGAAACTCTCACATGTCCAATCACAACCAGACTTTAAACAAGTCGTGCACAACTCTACCCAACCGCAGCTAGAGCTGTCCAACTCAATTGCAGGCTCAATACCAACTGATGCAAGTCAGGTTGGTATAGTCATCTTCCTAACCAGACTTTCTTCCGGACTCTTTGTTCCCACTCTGATTTGCTGCGATCCGTGCTCTAATACCAACTGACGCAAGTCACCTTACTGGAATAGTTTCTTGCTTAACAATACACACGACACAAACCACAATGCTTACACGAACCAGGTGTAAAGAAGGATGCCAGAAGTGGCTTTATGTTACTTCTCTGAATTCGGTTACAATGCGGAATAACTGTAAACAAATAACAAACTACAATTGGCCTCAGCCATTACAACTTAGAAGAAACTGTGGTGTGTTCTTCCTATGTGTTGACCTCACCCTCTCTTGGTTCACCTCAGAACTTTGAGCTATGGCTCAATCTCAACTCCCTTCTTCTGCATCCTGTGTGACTCTTCACAACTTTCCTTGGCTCCACTCTGAGATACTGCTGATCAAAGAATGAGGATCTCCTCTGATTTCCTCTCCTTCTTCTTTTACCCTGCTGCTGCTATTCCCAATATTACTACAATCCCCAAGACATGCATCCTCCTGTCCGCCAATCCTTCCAAATCCTTAAGACCTGAAACTTCCAGCTCTTCACCATGCTGCACAACATCTATCCATGACATGACTTGTCACGTCTTTCACCTACTCGTAGTAACTGTATTAACTTCCTCAGCAACCCTAAACGGATACCAGGTACAGTCTGTTGACATTCTTCCTTTCCGACCTTGCTACAGTAGTCGGTCACATCTCAAGTCAAAGTATTTCTCCATCTCTTTGAACTAGTCGATCAAATCTTCTGGGTCCAAGCTTCCCGACTACGTACGCACATCTATCTTCACCCGACCTCTCATATCCATTAGGAGTTTGATCAATTTTTCCTCTGGATCCTCTGCGGCTTCTTCCCAAGCTTCCAACTCTTCGAATTCCTTGTCGCTGTGGTCAAGTGCTTCAGGAATACAACCATGCCTCTGGTTTTCTTTGATCGCTGTGACTTCATTTGTCAAAGTTTGCATCATTCTGACACATTCGTCGAATATCTCACGATCCACTGTGACGGCTGTTGTGCCACGCGCTCTTCATCCTCAAACATTAATGCCTCTATGAGCCATTTTCAACCTCTGTTGAAACTCTCACATGTCCAATCACAACCGGACTTTAAACAAGTCATGCACAACTCTACCCAACCGCAGCTAGAGCTGTCCAGCTCACTTGTAGGATCAATACCAATTGATGCAAGTCAGGTTGGTATAGTCGTCTTCCCAACTGGACTTTCTTTCGGGCTCTTTGTTCCCGCTTTGATCTGCTGCAATCCGCATTCTGATACCAACTGACACAAGTCACCTTACTGGAATACTTTCTTGCTTAACAATACACACGACACAAACAACAATGCTTACATGAACCAGGTGTAAAGCAGGATGCCAGAAGTGGCTTTATATTACTTCTCTGAATTCGGTTACAATGCGGAATAACTGTAAACAAATAATTAACTACAATTGGCCTCAGTCGTTACAACTTAGAAGTAACTGTGGTGTGTTCTCCCTATGTGTCGACCTCACCCTCTCCTGGTTCGCCTCAGAACTATGAGCTATGGCTCGATCTCAACTCCCTTCTTCTTTAGCCTGTGTGACTCTTCACAACTTTGCTTGGCTCCATTCTCTGATACTGCTAATCAAAGACTGAAGATATCCTCTGATTTCCTCTCCTTCGTCTTCTACCCTGCTACTACTATTCCTGAGATTACTGCAATCCTCGAGACATGCATCCTCCTGTCCGTCGATCCTTCCATATCCAATAGACCTGCAACATCCAGCTCCTAACCATGCTGCACAGCCTTTGTCCATGATGTCACCTATCGCGTCTTTCACCTACTCACAATAACTGTATTAACTTCCTCAGCAACCCTAAATGGCTACCAAGTATAGTCCCTTGACTTTCTTCCTTTCCGACACTGCTACAGTAGTCGGTCACATCTCGATTTGAAGTATTTCTCCATCTCTCTGAACCAGTCGATCAAATCTTCTGGGTCCAGGATTCTCAAGTACGTACGCATGTCTATCTTCGCCCGACCTCTCATATTCGTTAGGATTTTGATCATTTTTTCCTCTGGTTCCTCTGCGGCTTCTTCCCAAACTTCCACCTCTTCCAATTCCTCGTCGCTGTGGTCAAGTGCTTCAGGAATACAACCACACCTCTAGATTTCTTTGATCACTGCAAATTCATTTTTCAAAGTTTGCATCATTCTGACACATTCGTCAAACATGTCACGATCCACTGTGATGGCTGCTGCGCCACATGCTCTTCGTCCTCGGACATTAACACCTCTGTGAGCCATTTTCAACCTTTATTGAAACTCTCACATGTCCAATCGCAACTGAACTTTAAACAAGTTGTGCACAACTCTACCAAACCACAGCTAGAGCTGTCCAACTCACTTGTAGGCTCAATATGTGTCGACCTCACCCTCTCCTGGTTCACCTCGGAACTCTGAGCTATGGCTTCGTTCTCTGATACTGCTGATCAAAGACTGAAGATCTCCTCTGATTTCCTCTCCTTCGTCTTCTACCTTGCTGCTGTTGTTCCTGAGATTACTGCAATCCTTGAGACACGCATCCTCCTGTCCGCTGATACTTCCAAATCCTGCAGACCTGCAACTTCTAGCTCCTAACTGTGTTGCACAGCCTCTGCCCATGATGTCACCTGTCATGTCTTTCACCTACTCGCAATAACTGTATTAACTTCCTCAGCAACCCTAAACGGCTACCAGGTACAGTCCCTTGACTTTCTTCCTTTCCGTCCCTACTACAGTAGTCGGTCACATCTCGAGTCGAATTATTTATCCATCTCTCTGAACCAGTCGATCAAATCTTCTGGGTCCAGGCTTCCCGACTATGTACGTACGTCTATCTTCACCCGGCCTCTCATATCCCATGAGGAGTTTGATCAGTGTTTCCTATGGATCCTCTGCGGCTTATTCCCGAGCTTCCACCTCTTCGACTTCCTCATTGCTGTGGTCAAGTGCTTCAGGAATACAACCACACCTCTGGCTTTCTTTGATCGCTGCGACTTCATTTTTCAAAGTTCACATCATTCTGACACATTCGTCGAACATCTCACGATCCACTGTGACGGCTGCTGCGCCACGCGCTCTTCGTCCTCGGACATTAACGCCTCTATGAGCCATTTTCAAACTCTGCTGAAACTCTCACATGTCCAATCACAACCAGACTTTAAACAAGTCATGCACAACTCTACCCAACCGCAGCTAGAGCTGTCCAACTCACTTGCAGGCTCAATACCAACTGATGCAAGTCAGGTTGGTATAGTCATCTTCCCAACCGGACTTTCTTCTGGGCTCTTTGGTCCCGCTCCGATCTGCTACGATCCATGCTCTGATACGAACTGACGCAAGTCACTTTACTAGAATACTTTCTTGCTTAACAATACACATGACGCAAACCATAATGCTTACACGAACTAGGTGTAAAGTAGGATGCCAGAAGTGGCTTTATATTACTTCTCTGAATTCGATTACAATGCGGAATAACTGTAAACAAATAACTAACTACAATTGGCCTCAACTGTTACAACTTAGAATTAATTGTGGTGTGTTCTCCCTATGTGCCGACCTCACCCTCTCCTGGTTCACCTTGGAACTTTGAGCTATGGCTCGATCTCAACTCCCTTCTTCTGCAGCCTGTGTGACTCTTCACAAATTTCCTTGGCTCCGCTCTTTGACAATGCTAATCAAAGACTGAAGATCTCCTCTGATTTCCTCTCCTTCGTCTTCTATCCTGTTGCTGTTGTTCTCAAGATTATTACAATCCCCGAGACACGCATCCTCCTGTACGTCGATCCTTCCAAATCCTACAGACCTGCAAATTCCAACTCCTAACCGTGCTGCACAATCTCTGTCCATGATGTCACCTGTCACCTCTTTCACCTACTCAGAATAACTGTATTAACTTCCTCAGCAACACTAAACGGCTACTAGGTACAGTCCTTTAACTTTCTTGCTTTTCGATGCTGCTATAGTAGTCGATCACATCTCGAGTCGAAGTATTTTCCATCTCTCTGAACCAGTCGATCAAATCTTCTAGGTCCAGGCTTCCCGATTATGTATGCATGTGTATCTTTTCCCAACCTCTCATATCCGTTAAGATTTTGATCAGTTTTTCCTCTGGTTCCTCTGTAGCTTCTTCCTGAGCTTCCACCTCTTCGACTTCCTCGTCGCTATGGTCAAGTGCTTCAGAAATACAACCACGCCTCTGGATTTATTTGACCGCTGCGACTTCATTTTTCAAAGTTCACATCATTCTAACACATTCATCGAACATCTCACGATCCACTGTGACAATTGCTACGCCATGCGCTCTTCGTCCTCAGACATTAATGCCTCTGTGAGCCATTTTCAACCTTTGCCGAACCTCTCACACATCCAATCGCAATTGGACTTTAAACAAGTTGTGCACAACTCTACCCAACCACAGCTGGAGATGTCCAACTCACTTGTAGGCTCAATATGAACTGATGCAAGTCAGGTTGGTATAGTCGTCTTCCCAACTGGACTTTCTTCTGAGCTCTTTGTTCCCACTCCAATCTGCTGTGATCCGCGCTCTGATACAAACTGACGCAAGTCACCTTACTGGAATACTTTCTAGCTTAACAATACACATGACACAAACCACAATGCTTACACGAACCAGGTGTAAAGCAGGATGCCAGAAGTGGCTTTATATTACTTCTTTGAATTCGGTTACAATGAGGAATAACTGTAAACAAAAAACCAACTACAATTGGCCTTAGCCGTTACAACTTAGAAGTAACTGTGGTGTGTTCTCCCTATGTGTCGACCTCACCCTCTCTTGGTTCACCTCGAAACTCTGAGCTATGGCTTGATCTCAACTCCCTTTTTCTGCAGCCTGTGTGACTCTTCACAACTTTCCTTGGCTACGCTTTCTGATACTGCTGATCAAAGACTGAATATCTCCTCTGATTTCCTCTCCTTCGTCTTCTACCTTGCTTCTATTGTTCCCGAGATTACTACAATCCCCGAGACACACATCCTCCTATCCGTCGATCCTTCCAAATCCTGCAGACTTGCAACTTCCATCTCCTAACCCTACTGCACAGCCTCTGTCGATGACGTCACCTGTCACATCTTTCACCTACTCGCAATAACTGTATTAACTTCCTCAGCAAACCTAAACGGCTACCAGATACATTCCCTTGACTTTCTTCCTTTCCAACCCTGCTACAGTAGTCGGTCACATCTTGAGTCGAAGTATTTCTCCATCTCTTTGAACCAGTCGATCAAATATTCTGGTTCCAGGCTTCCCGAGTACGTACGCACGTCTACCTTCACCCAACCTCTCATATCCATCAGGAGTTTGATCATTTTTTCCTCTGGTTCCTCTGCGGATTCTTCTCGAGCTTCCACCTCTTCGACTTCCTCATCACTGTGGTCAAGTGCTTTAGGAATACAACCATGCCTCTGGATTTCTTCGATCACTACGACTTCATTTTTCAAAGTTCACATCATTCTGACACATTCGTCAAACATCTCACGATCCAGTGTGATAGCTGCTGCACCACGCGCTCTTCTTTGTCGGACATTAACGCCTCTGTGAGCCATTTTCAACCTTTGCTAAAACTCTCACATGTCCAATCGCAGCCGAACTTTAAACAAGTCGTGCACAACTCTACCCAACCGCAACTGGAGTTGTCCAACTCACTTGCAGGATCAATACCAATTGATGCAAGTCAGGTTGGTATAGTTGTCTTCCCAACTGGACTTTCTTCCAGGCTCTTTGTTCCCGCTCCGATCTACTGCGATCCATGCTCTGATACCAACTGACGCAAGTCACCTTACTGGAATACTTTCTTTCTTAACAATACACACGACACAAACCACAATGCTTACACGAACCAGGTGTAAAGCAGGATGCCAGAAGTGGCTTTATATTACTTCTCTAAATTCGATAACAATGCGAAATAACTGTAAACAAATAACTAACTACAATTGGCCTTAGCCATTACAACTTAAAAGTAACTGTGGTGTGTTCTCCCTGTGTGTCAACCTCACCCTCTCCTGGTTCACCTCGAAACTCTAAGCTAAGGCTCGATCTCAACTCCCTTCTTCTACGGCCTATGTGACTCTTCACAACTTTCCTTGGCTCCGCTCTCTGATACTGCTGATCAAAGACTGAAGATCTCCTCTGATTTCCTATCCTTCGTCTTCTACCCTGCTACTGCTGCTCCCGAGATTACTGCATTCCCTGAGAGACGCATCCTCCTGTCTGCCAACCCTTCCAAATCCTGCAGACCTAAAACTGCCAGCTCCTAATCGTGTCACACAGCCTCTGTCCATGATGTCACATGTCACATCTTTCACCTACTCGCAATAACTGTATTAACTTCCTCAGCAACCCTAAACGGCTAGCAGGTATAGTCCCTTGACTTTCTGCCTTTCCGACCCTGCTACAGTAGTCGGTCACATCTCGACCTTCTTGTCGGCTTACTTCTCATATTCTATGGTTTTCCAGTCCTCCCCTTCCTTCATGCTTGGCTCCACAAAACCTATCGCGTTGCAGTTTGACCACTCGTCGACTACTCGACGTCTTACTCCATTTCCTGTCGATTCTCGACCTAACACAACATCCATTGCGCTACTCCACTCAGTTGCACTTCGACTGCTTCTGCTCGACTTGTTGACTTCGACAAGTCAACCTGCTCTCCGCACCAGTGGTCATCAGCACTCCCGCTGGTCGGCTCCCTCCTGTCAACCAACCTCGACTGATCTGTCTAGGCCCCGATGCTCCTGCATCAATCATTGTCTCACATAGTTATAACATCAAGGGTTTTTTATGGTGTTGAATCTATTTCTACCATCAACATCGCCATTAAAATACAATTAAATTGAGATTTCGCAAAATAAAACAATTGTTGGATTAATATTTAGAGAGTTTCATTATTTTCATTTACTTTTCATTAATTTTTTTTAATAATTAAACAACTTATTACACGTATATGTGTTTTTTTTATTACACCAATAGGTGTTTATATATTATTTGAGATTTTGGACTTTGTGGAGTGGATTCACAAGATTAACCTGCGTGTAACAAGTGTAAAGTGGGGATTCATTTCATGTTCGTTGTATCTTGATTTGCTCAAATGCATCTTGATTAAGATTTAAATAAGATTTAGTTAATAAGCCATGGTTAAGAAAAGAGATATGTTTATTAAATAGTATTTGTTTTTATGCTCATATTAATTAGTTTAATGTTTATGTTACTTTAATATTTATATTAATTATTTGAAGTAGTTGGCTATACCTATCGGTCGTGTTTACCGGTCACTTTACTTGTGACTATGCTAGTTAGATATTATCTGAGATGGGATTCATTTCATGGTCGTGGATAGTATTTGTTTTGTGTTTAAATGAATTATTTTAATGTTTATGTTATACCATAAATGGATACTTATAACGATCTCGTAATTAGTTTAATGTTTAGCTTTTATTTAGCATCCAGCCATCTCCACAAAACTAAGTGGTTGGCTCTATTGACCTTTAGTGGCCACTTTACTTGTGGCTGTGTTAGTTTTAGAATTTGAAGTGGACTAGAGCCTATGCTTCTCCTAGATTTTAGGAGGATGAGACAAATGTGTTGTTCAGATTGATTTTATGGCAGTCTTCCAAATTCGAAATAAACAATTAAAAAAAAGAATATAAAAAATCACCTATAACTATGATGGATAATGCATGGATAACTGACACTTCTTTAATAGATGGGTAGTTTGTTAATAGGCAATAGTGTTACTAGCATCAAGTAAATTATTTATGACATTTAGCTTGTGACGTATAGGTGTTGACCAGCCACAAGTTAAATGACTTTGTATCCTTAGCTTGCACTGTTGCACATGGCAGATCACTGTATCAATCAATGCTGTAACCGATGTCCATTATAGATCATTAGCTGGCATATCGAGAGATGGCAAATCATTTGTTATGGATGGCATTCACTTTAGTTATAGATGGCATTCACTTCAGTTTCCATTTCCATTTCAGTTGCAAGAAATGGGATTGATGAGGGGTTGATCGATATTCCTCAGGAGCGAGTGTTATGAAATGAATGGTGAATAGAGAGGAAACGCCAGAAGAGATGAGCGAAGGTTTATCTCTGCTTTATCTCTAAACGCAAGTAATGAATCTCTTCATCAAATTAGCACTAAGAATGATGACGGAGGGCTTAGGTATTCAGGATTCATTACTGTATTGCTTTGTATTTAAAATCTGTATTGCTCTTCGTTTGCAAACTCCCTGCCTTTCAGTGGATCAACTGCCTCTTTGTATTTTTCCCCTCTTCCTCTTTCTGTTTCCAAGATTACTATGCAAAATTAATTTATGAATTGTATTTGGTGCTTTGTAGCATGATCTATGGAACATTTTATTGCTTTCACTCAATGTTTATTAGCAGTTTGGTTGTTACTCATTGAACTTGTAATTTTATCGAATTTTGCATCCATTTGTTTTTCTTCTTATTGTTTTCTTTTCAATATTTTTCTTTTCTTCATATTTTTTTTTAATTTTAAAATATAAATGTAGATATGAAATAAATTATGTTCTTGATTTTTCAGATAAGAAGCAGAAATGGTCAAAACTATAAAATTGTTAACCATTTTTTTAAGGCAGGTAAGCATTCTGTAGAGATTTATGAAGCTTTTACATGGTAATGGTCTCCTTACGAAAAATCAAGTCATTAATCAGAATGATTCCTTTAGAGTAAGATTTTATCATGTCTTTATCCCTTTAGGGAACTAGGCCAGCTCAATTTATCCATTTGCATTGATAATCCCACTACTTTTTTTTATCTTTTCTTAGAGTTTGTTTCAGTTTCAATTTGGTTATCATCAGATTTTAGGTTTTAGGTTTCCAATTTATAGCTACATTCTTTATTTATTTGAAATTTGGAAGTATCATTATAGAATTAATAATAGTACATTTGTATTCTCGTGTAATTTAGGAAAAGTATAAAATCAAATCTATCCCAAATTCTAAGATATAAATACCTATCATAACTAAAAAATTATTTAATAACTAAAATCATTTCACCAAAATAAAATCAATAAAGACAATCTGAAATCATCAATGATGAGGTAAACTATTTAATAGATGAGACCATTTCACCACAATAAAAGCAATAAAGGTCATATAAGATCATTAAAATACACAACATTTATGAGATATTACTTTTCCTCATGTGCACTGACACCAATTTCACTATCTCACTGTGCAGCAACCTCCATCAGCCTGCCATTATAGCGACGTATGAAATTACTTTTGCTTCATGTGTACACTGACACCACCGATTTGAAGTTGAATTTAATCCATGAGCGTTTGATCGTCAGACTTCACTTCCATTGGTGCCTAGATGTCCCACGACACATTTCACGCAACCTCCATGAATCCATCAGCCTGCCATTAGAGCGACGTTTCTGAGAAATAATGACCCATTTGAATTTGAGTTTTTAGATCTGCGTCAGACTTCACTTCCATTGGTGCCTAGATGTTCCACGACACATTTCACGCAACCTCCATGAGTCCATCAGCCTGCCATTAGAGCGACGTTTCTGAGAAATAATGACCCATTTGAATTTGAGTTTTTATGAATTGATTGTTTGATCTGCGTCAGAATTCATTTCCAATGGTGCTAGTTGTTGCAGTGAATATTTCACTCTTTACTCAATAATACGTATTTTATAGCTCATTCTATAGCTCAATAGCTGGGAGATTTGTAACTCCTTCTGTACTCATCCTATAATTAATATGTGTTTTTTATAAAAAATAATAATTTTTTTTAAAAATAACATGTTTTAAAATATTTGGAACCCTATATATATAAAACTATATAAATGAGATAAATTAAAACCATAAGCATTGCATTACAAGCTTTATCCACATTTCCAGTTTAAAAAGGAGTTTGCATTTTTTGACAGTTTTGATCCCTCTAGGTCTTTGATAGATTCCCTCATATGGATCTATGCTGATTGAGTAGCAACCTCCATCAGTATTAGAGCGTTCAGGGCAAGAATCCATCGAGGATTATTTTTAACGGTAGGAGTAAAAAATAATTCCATGACTTCGGATAATAAAAAATAAAAATAAATAATATTTTCGTGAAAAGGTATTGGCTACAAGTTGGTCCATTTAATGTACTCTTAATTCTTTTCGGATGGTCGAAATCATGAAACGCAATGCAGTCAACCATATTTAAAATATAGACATGGATTTCATGATATAAGTTGCCACTTAACACAATTGTATTCACGGCGTTGTGAAATTCTCAAATACATGTAAATACACATTTCCCAGTACAAATCCCAAAATCGACATCCAAATTACACAACAATATTCAAAGGTTGTTTCCAAGAATTTACTCTAATTCTTAGACTTAAAATTATGTTTCAATTTAAAAGTACCACCGTAGACAGCAAAATTAAATTGGACAGAATGTCTAAACGTCTAAACAGATCCTCTTCTTTTATAATAAAAGAATACTCTCCATTTATAATTATTTTTTAGAATATATGGATTGAAAATTTATTTCTACAATAGTATGTTATGAGGAAATCTTCTTTATTTATAACTAGCATAGCCACTTAACTTGTGGTGGTGAATACCCATAGGTCACAAGTTAAGTGTCATGAATAAGTTATATGTTATTTGTTCTCCATACTTAGTTGTAATCACATGTTGTCTATGCATCAACTACATGTTATCTTCTTTAATTAAATGGGTTGTTTGTCACTACATGTTATCCATGCACGAGTTACGAGTTATCCATGCATCAACTACCACTAATTTTGTGTATTTCTTTTTATTTTAAAATTGATTATTTTGAATTTTAAAGGACTTCTAGAAAATCAATCTTGATAGTACACTTGTCCAATCTTCCTTCAATCTAGAAAAGTGTAGTGAGAGCAACAACACCAGAAATTGGCAGCAAGGAAGTCAGAGAGTTGATAAGTCCAAAGTGTAGTGTTTTTACTATAAGAAGTTTGACCATTATGCCAAACAATGTAAAAAGAAGATGGCAAATGCTAGTTAGAGGTTTGCAAACAACAAAGAAGAGACTCGGGAGAAACATGTGTTTCTCACTTGTAATGTAACCCTAGAATGTTCAAAAGATATTTGGTTTTTGGACAATGTGTTAGCACCTATATATTTTTACTCTTTTGCAGCATGAAAAACTGTATATGAAAGGTGGAGGGTCAGATAACTACTTGATGGAAGCTTGAATTAATCTCCATCCTCGATGGTCAGGTGCTAAGACATGAAAAGGAGTGGTCTAGAAAAGGTCCAATGCAATAAAGATGGACTAATGTCAAAGGTTAGGTATTAATAGGCAAATAAAATGACAAAGGCAAGTGGAGAATACCTTAAAACCTATAGTTCGTGGGGGAAACATGAAAGACTAAGCATCACACAGGGCGGCACCATTGATCAAGGGCAGGAGCAAGATCTACAGCTTTCAATGGAGCGTCGCATGGCCAAGTTGCGAGGAAAAAAAAGAATATTTGGATGCGATAGGCTTTGTCCCGCCGGACAGGTGTCGGCTTAAGAAGGCGTCGCCTGGAGAAAAGAGCAGTGAGCAATGCCATATTAGGTGCATGCGATGGTGGGGACGGGTGCAAGGATCTACGACGGAGGTTATCCTTTTGAGATCTAAGGGTTCGGGTTCACTAACCATAGTAAAAGCCTAGGTCTCAGGCAGATCTACGATTCAGATGGCAAGGAAAGCCACATCAACGGTTGGTGGAAGTTGCAAATACACAGAAGATAATAGGAAAAGCCCCGGTAGCATACGGATGACCTAGGAATCAAGCAGAGCGTAAATCTCCACCATGGGTGCATGCCAGGAGGGAGATGGACGGTTCTCATGGATAGTCTCATGAAGAAATAGCACGCTGGATAGCGGCAAGGCGGATGCGATGGATATTTCCTGCCGGACAGGTGTCAACTCCAGAACCCATCGCACGACGGAAGGAATGATATTGGGGACAACTTAGGTGTATGCGATTCCGCCTCATGGATGCATGCGGATAAGAGGGACAGCATAGACGAGAGTTAGAAAGTAGATCTGATGACGGAAAGTGAGCACGTGGAAGATCAATGGTGGAGATTAAAGGACAATTGGCAAAGGAGGAGGGAGTTATGTAAGCATGGTTATATATATAGGAAAAGCACACAAAGGTTGATATTTTTTCTTGAAGTCAGAAAGTCTCTCAGCGTGTGGCAGACGGCGGAGGCGACAGAACCTTCGACAAGGCACGCTCACATCTTCCAGTGACAGGTAGGACCTTGTGACTGATTATTCTCTGCATAAAACTGAGTCTTTTATAGTTGCAAATGGAGGAAGGATAGGCTTCTAGTAGTTCTAGGGTTAAGGTTTCCCTAGGAGATAGATACATCGATGTGTTCAACACATACATTCGATTCCCAGTTCTAGAAATTAAGAAGAGATTGGAAGCCTTACATGAACAGGGACTCGATATACATGGAATATTCAGGTTATTGTTCATTTTCTTTTTCCTTGACCAAGTGTCCCCTTTCCCTGAGTTTGTAACATGGTGTTATTCGAATTACTCAGAACCCCAAAGAGTAATTATGGATGCCCATAAGTCCAGAGTCGTCTGTAATGTAAATGTGTCAGTTGTTAGGAATTCTTTTTTCATTCCCGAGTCGCAGTACCAGAAGTTGGAGGGTTTTTTTGAAGAGTCTGTGGTTTCCCTGTATCGCCAAATCCCCCCCGAAAGCCATCAAGCTTTCTTAGCTACGTGTCTAAAACCTAGCTCAGAAATCACCGAAGAACCTTACCCCTTAATTGTCACCCTTTTTTATGACGATTCCCAGTTGGTTTTTTCTTTGGTGGATCAATTTTTAGGATTGGATACAGATTTGTGGGTGACTGAAGTCCAGTTAAGTTTACTTTTTAGGATTAGCATCAGTTTGGCCAGGTCTGAAAGTGGGCTCATCCCATCCCTGAGGTTTGATGAATTTTTGGCGGAAAGGATACATGTACAATTGAGCAATTTCCCGAATACTAGGTTTTTTAGATATCAGACACAGTTGATGAAAATAATTATGTACAGCAGCACCGAAAGCCCACATTTTTCCTCACTGCTTGAAACAGATGCTTTGATAGACAATGTTTTCAATTATTTGAACTATGTTTTGCCCCCTGTTTATAAAATCATCTATGGGGAAGAACTACCTAAGATTTTCCAAAAATGAAATCAATGATGCAGTTGAAAATTGAGCTGGCGGTTGGTGACTTGTTTTTATTGAAGGATGCTACAGTCATTAGGCTGTATGGTTTTGTAAAGGAGCCCTATGGTTTTCCCACTTTTCTAACATTGCAGATCTTTGCTCTTGAGTTTATCAGACAGAAATTGAATCTGGAGGACGAGCATTTCCTGCAATATAAGAAAGGCACGGATGTGAAATACCCTCGGAAGGTAGGTCCTTTTGTTGTGAAGAGCAAGGAAGCTTTGCTAGATGTAGAATATTTATTGAGGCCGCTAGGGTTCAAGAAAGATGTGGCCATCGAATACGACCCCTTGCACAATATTTCCAAGAGAAGGAAAGATTGTAATCTGAGCACTTTTGAACATAAAGAGCCAGAAGGGGTACTAAAGGGGCGAAATTTGTTGCATTAGGAACTTGAGGTAGAGGAAGCTATAGATTCGCAAGAAGGAGATCTAATGCTGTCTGATTTAATAATGGACTTAGATCAGGTGTCGGACACCATGGAGGTGGGCCAGAAAAGAGACTTAGAGGAAGTCAAAGATATGGATACTGAAGAAGAAAGTGGAGACAAGCGGCCTAAATTGGAAACACAAGTTGATTTAATTGTTGTGGCCGCTCAAGACAAATCAATTGTTTCTCCCACTAAAGAGGAGCTGGTTGTTGCAGCGGCTCAAGAAGAACTGACTGTTCCGATGGATGGTGGGAAGGCAGATGATGAAGAGTCTTTGGCTCCTGAAGTCCATATTATAGAATATAAGTTTCAAGATGTTAAGGAAGGTGACAATGGCAATAAATTTTGGTCCAAGGCTGACCTGTGCAAACAATATGATCAAAATAAATAGGCCTCAGCCCAGAGGCTGTTTGATTTGATGCCTAGAGCCAGGGGTTTTTCTACTACCAAAACTTCCTTGATGACTAGCAGAGATATGAAGGATAACACTTTAAGCCTGGCAGTGTTGACAGAGGATGAAGTGACCTAATCGAAGCTCAATTGGAAAAAGATATCAGTGCTAGATAAAATCCAGTTTCACAAGCAGATTGGGGACCTCATATATGATGATTTTGTAAAACCAACATTGAAAGGTGACAATTTTCCGGTTACCATAAGAAAGTTAGAAAACCAATTGAAGCAAGAAAAGCTTGAAAACTGACCCTTCCAACAGCAGGTCAAGAAACTACAAGTTAGCCTAGTTGGAAGCGATGGTGGAGGAAAAACCATGAAACAGGTATTGGCTAAAAAAGATAAGTTGATTCTGAAGCTGCAGACAAAGGGAAAGGTTCCTAATGTCCAGTTAATCTAGGCTCCTGAAGAAACAGGCTTCGAAATACAAAAGGAATCCTTGTCTAAAGAATTGAATGATTGTAAAGCACAATTGTTGAAGTTTGCTGGAGTAAAAGACAATTGAAAAAAAGAGAAAATAATCTTAGAAAAGCAGCTTGATGACTTCAGAAGTAACTTGTCCTAATTGGACATGCAGCCTACCAATATGAACCAAAATGGGGATAGCAGTAGTAATGAAAACATTGTGCAGGCTATGTCTCACATTAGCCTGAAGGATGTGGAAATCAAGGAGTTGAAGGAAAAAGCTCATAGGTTGGAGGAGGAGAGTGAAAAGAAAGAAGAAGAAGCAGAAACCCTCCGAGATAAGCATAATGAATTAGTTGATATCAATAAGAAGCTCACCCTCCAAGTTACAGGACAAGCATCTTTGCAGGGTTGCAAGCATTTAGTTTGGGATCGAATTATTAAAGAAGCTAAAAGTTTCAAGCCATACTTGGAATTTAAAAGAGTAAAAGAGAAAACAATCAGTGATGTTTTCACAGGTTGTGCAGCCGCAAGAGAAACTCTCATCCAGAAGCCCAAGGAAACAACATTGAATACTATTACTTTTTTGAATAGTTTATCAGAAGAGGAAAGAATCAACTTGAATATTGGAAACGATATCATGGCCATTGCAGCAGCACAAAGAGTTTTGGGGAAATATGCACAGGTTGAAGGCATGGAAACCAGAGTAGAAGAGATGAGGAAACAGGTAACGGATTTCAAAGGGTTGTTTGATAAGCTGGTAGAGATGGGGTTGCCATCGTTCTGGGATAATAATTGAGAATTAATCTCCCAAGAAGATTATAAAAACTTGCTCTGGAGCATAAGGATGGACACACCAAGTTCAAAAATCTAAACCAGCCGCTTATAGGAAGAACTTTGATGGAGAAGATCGCTGAAGACTTTGAAATCCTGAATCGGTTGATTGCCATTGGTGAAAGACTCCCTCCAGCTTCCCTTGCAGAGCACATTGAGATCCGGGTTATGGCAAAGGAGATGACATATTATGGCCTCCCTTCTGCTGAGCTATGGACTACCGTGGAAAGATACGGAAAAATGAAATACACTCTTTGCCCTCCACAATAGTCGTTGGATTTTTAATAGTTGTTTATTTGAGAAACAAAGACTTCTAAGATACTTTTATTTTTAAAATGCAATTTGTAATATTTTTTGGGGCGACTATGAAAATAGTCAGCTGGAACAATTACTTCATTATCTTTATCTTTGTAGTTGAAAGTAAATATCATATGGTAAAATACCGTTAGAGATGAAAAGAAGTTAGGATGGTTCTACCTGTTTCTGTTTTGTAGAGATAAGTGACGAATAAATCCTGATGAGGTGTCACTCAATTGCAACAGTTTTCAGTTTTGATGGATTGAGCCTAAGGCTCAGGTCATCTATATATGTGATGTAATTGAATGAGAAAAGGGTTGAAAATCTTATTTGAAAAACTTTTGAAATTTTGAGAATCAGTCTATAAGACATTTTGAGCTGTTTAATAAAGTTTGCAGAGTCAAGACTGCATTTTTCAGGGATTCTTGTGTAATTGGTCTGATAGTCTGTCTTTCCTTTTCCCATGTTAATTGTGCTTCTTTCATCGTTATTCCATGTCTGTAATATTTCTTCATACTTGGTGCATTGCAATAATTAAGTGGAATTCATAGAAATTATGCTCTGCTTAATCTCATTCCAAGTATTTCATCCTTATTCTCTGCTAAAGTTGGTATAGGATTCATCATTGTATGCCTTATATCAATGGATTGTTCTTTTCTCTTCTATTTCACCAATTAAAATCTCTTTGACTATTAGTTGCTTACTACCTCGCTCCTATGTGAATGCATTCGCAAAGCCTTTGTGGATAATTTTCAAGGTTTGTTTAAATGTGACTCCATTTCCCAAATAAAGATTCATATATTTCAGCCAAACAACATTTAAACCATTTTGTTTCCAGCAGAAATCCGATCTTCTGTATGTTGTAATTGAATATCTTGAATGATGAATACTGGTGTATGTTTTCATTGTTGACACCTTTGATTATTCCAATTTTTCATGAGCTTATAGAGAGAGCCCTCTCTGTTTGCGTTCGGTTAGTAGCATAAGCTAAAGATTGGTTAGTGGTTACCCTGAATTGCCTTCTTCACAACCTTGGGGGTTAATTTGGGTGTTAACAAATTGGCACCGTTGTCGGGGATGTGATTGTTTTATTATCCCTAGGATAACGACAAAAGATTATGAAGATTCAAAGAAAGGAGAGATCCCTACGGGCAAACAAAGATTTCCATATTTTTAGAGGGTTGTACATTTTTTCCCTAGCGAATCCACTCGTAAAGATATACATTCAAGAAAGGGTCCACTGGGGAAGATCGACGAGCTAAGTTCATTTTTGAAGAAATCTCAAAAAGGGCATCTTGTCCTCAAGAAAGATCCATACAAGAGGTAACCCTATTTCCGAAATTCTGTTAAGTGTGGAAAATCCATAAATATTACTTAGACACAAGACAGGAAAGGATAAATCTAGTACTTCCAGCATTGAAAGAATTGGGTTTAAAGAAGATCTACCTGTTTTTCAAGTATTGGATATAGAGATAGATATCGGAAATCCTTTGCCAAGATCAAGATCTGAGTCTTATCTAAGCCTAGGTGAAGAAGTTCTGAATGCACCCGAGTCCTATTTGTTAGATCCTGTCTGGATTAAGTTGCAGAATAGAATCAAAGCCGAAAGAGCTAGACTTGGTTTTCAGACTCCCCGATCTCACACCACAATCCCTGCAAGTAACCCTGCCCAGAATATCCATCCCCAAACACAAAATCCACCTAGACCCATGGCTGCTAGATTTGCACCATTGGCCCTACCAGCTGTTTTGCATGACCTCCCTCAGAAATATGTCCAGAGAATCGTTTCTTATGATGGAGAGGGAGGTTTTTCTGCCAGACAACATGCAGACAGGTTTGAGGATTTTATTGATTTAGAGGAAGTAGATCATGATGATGCTAAGATGAGGTTGTTTTCTCATAGTTTATTTGGAGAACCCAAGAAATGGTTCAGACAGTTGTTGAATGCTTCTATCAATGATTTTGCAGCCTTTAATACATTGTTCTTAGAGAGGTGGGAAACGATAGGGATTCCTGCCCTGGTCTTGTCCCAGTACAACCATCTAAAGAAAGCAGGTTTTGAATATGTTCATGATTTTTCTGCTAGGTTTATGAGGGCCCATAATTCTATCCCGGATGATCTAAGACCCTCAGTAGGCATTGCAAAGCTCCATTATGTAGATGCCTTTGATGGAGATTTCTCATGTACATTAAGGGAGAGAAAATCTGCTACCCTACCTTCTATGCTAAAGGATGCCATGGAGGTGGAAGCCAACATGATGGCCTTAGGAAAAATAAAGGAAAAAACAGAAGCAGATAAAAAGAAGCAAGAAGCCCAAGCCTCTACCTCCTCCTCTTCTAGTGATGCCAAGTTTGATACTATGATGAAAACTATGGAAAAGGTGATGGATAGGTTAGCCATGGAAAATAAACCTCCTGCTAGAGAGCATCCTAGAAATCAAATAAGAAATCCTAACTTTAGAAGGTCACCCCCTCCAAGAAATCCAAGAAATCAAGAAGACCACCAGATGAGGCCTCCCTTCCCTGAAAATTTGGTGGATGAGGAAGGACCTGAAGATCCTGTTGGAGACTAGATCCATCTCCTTGACACCCTAGACCACGAAGTAGATTTAACCCAAAGGGAACATGAATTCTTCACCATGGGGAATGCTAGTAAAGCTGCTAAATTTGATTCTGAGGAGTACCAAATGGGTTACATGAATGTTGTAGATGACATCCAAAGAAAGATGAAGTTAAGGAGTAGGGAGATACCAATAAGTGACGGGAAGTCTGCCCATATTCAACTCTCCAAGACTCAACAGAATATGGAGAAGCTAAAAGAAAAACAGCTAGAGGTTGCTGCATAGAAGAGCTCAGAAGATAAGGAGCAACATTCTAAATAAGGTAGGCATTCATAATTCGCTGAAGTAGTGAGGTCAGCTTCAACATTCAGTTTGAAGGCTGAACTGTCCAACGTGAAGATCTCTATCCCCTTAAATGAGCTGTTAAGAAACAATGAATATAGGGAAGAGATAACTAGCCCGGTAAAAGGACAGGCAGAAGGTATGCAGGAGATGTTGGAAGTAACAGATGATACCCCCACTATAATCTTTGGTTCCATGCTGGAAGAACGAGATGATGAAGAAGTCCCTCCCTTCTATTTGATTTTGAATATCCATGGTAAGTTATTACACAATGCCCTGATAGATTCTGGGGCTTCACACAACTTAATGCCAAAATCAGTGGTAGATCAGTTGGGGTTAGAAGTCACCAGACCCTACAAAGACCTATATTCTTTTGATTCCAGAAAGGTACCATGTTTGGGTTTAATTAAAGATGTAGTAGTGACCCTGTCCCAAATTCCAGCTAAGAGCATTATGATGGACGTAATAGTGGCTGAGGTGCTTGCTAAGTTTGGGATGTTGTTATCAAGGTCCTGGGTAAAAAAGTTGAAGGGAACCATGCAGATGGACTTATCTTATGCCACTATACCACTTTTTGGAAGCAATAGAAAGCTGTACAGAGAGAAAAGAACGGCCGATGTGGTCAGCATTGATGACCAACTTGAAAATCACCCCATATACGATGTAGACACAGGTGTAGGTTCCTCTATTTTTTTCAATGATGTCCCACATACTGATCCTGTGCCCCCATTTTTCCATGAGGTCGAGGAAGACAAGGATTTTGTTGCATGGTATGAGGCCTCAGAGAGACAAAAAAATGAGGAAGGGCTATGAAAGATGTATCTTGATGGATCACTGAGCAAGAATGGTGTGGGTGCATGGGTTTGGATTATACTTCCCAACCAAGAGTCCAGAGCCCTGTCATACAAACTAACTTTCGAGTGTACTAATAATGTGGCCCAGTATGAATTTTTTCTCCTGGGACTAAGAGCCTTGAAAGATTTGGGGGAAAAAAGGATATATGTTTTTGGAGATTCAGAATTGGTGGTCAATCAAGTAAATGACAATTATCAGGAAAAACACCCCAGGATGAGGGCCTATAGGAATGAAGTTTGGGATATGTTTGGAAAAATTTTCACCGAACACAAGATCTGGGTGATCCCAAGGTTTGAAAATCAGGTGGCAGACTCTTTGGCCACCACTGTTGGTGGTTTCAAAACTCCTATTTTCTCTCAAGAAAAATACGAGGTAGAGGTGGTGAACAGGCCATCTATTCTAGACAATGCTAAATACTGGAAAGTATTTGAAGATTATTTACAAATTAAGAGATTTTTAGAATTGTCTGATGAGTTTGCTAATGTTCAGATTGATGTTGAAAATGAGAACATAGAAGGATTGATGGACCAAGAGCAATCATAGGGGGAAGAAAGAGAAAGCAAGCAAGGGAAAAACATGTTGGGTGGGAAAAATATCGTTCAATTAAAAAGTAATTATATCCCCAAGGGATTGATACCCCTAGAGAGGTTGTTTGACCAGAATGATGTAGAAAAGAACCCGAAGTTTGAACCCCCCAGAGATGCTGTAGAAGACCAAAACTTGGGTACTAAAGAAGAGCCTTGGATGGTAAACCTGTCTAAGAAGCTACAGGCTAAAAAGAATGAGCGATATGTAGAGTTGATGAAAAAATATGTTGCTGCATTTGCGTGGAGTTATGAAGAACTAAAGGAGTATGATACCTCAATAATACAACACTCTATTCCAATCAGACCAGGAGAGGAACCCTTCAAGCAAAAGTTAAGGAGGATAAACCCTAAACTGGTGCATGTGATAAAGAAAGAGATCATAAGATTATTTAATGCAAAAATTATTCACTTTGAGATTCTCTCAATGGATAGCAAATCTTGTTCCTGTGAGGAAGAAGAATGGTGAGATTAGAATCTGTATAGATTTCAGGAACTTGAATAGAGCTTCACTAAACGATAATTACCCCTTGCCTAAAATGGAGCATATATTGCAAAAGGTATTAGGGGAAGAAAGGATCTCTACTATGGATGGTTTCTCCGGATACAATCAAATCAAGATCCGCCCTGAAGACCAAGAGAAGACCGCTTTTACCACTCCTTGGGGCACTTTCATGTATGCGAAGATGCCTTTTGGGCTTATGAATGCAGGAGCTACTTTCTAGTGGGTGATGGATATAGAATTCGCTGAAGAGAAGGATAAGTTCATGGTTGTATACATGGATGACATAACAATGTATTCAAAATTTGATGAAGAGCACTTGAAGCATTTGGAACAAGTTTTTAAGAAATGTATAAAATACAGTATTTCCCTTAACCCTTAGAAATCACATTTTGCATTAGAAGAAGCTAAGCTCTTGGGTCATATTATTTCCAAGGAAGGTATCAAGATCGATCCTAAAAATGTTAGTGCCATTGAGAAATTTGGGGAGCTAAGAAGCAAAAAGGAGGTGCAGTCTTTCATCGGACAAGTGGGTTTTCTAAGAAGGTTCATTCCCAGTTTTGCGGAAATTATGATGAATATTACCAATATGTTAAGAAAGGAAAATCAACTAAAGTGGACTGAGGAAGCAAGAGATTCATTTAAGGGAATTAAGAATGCTATCACCGAAGCCTCGGTATTAGCCAATCCATATTTTTCTAAAGAGTTTTTGAATTTTTCGTATGTGTCTGAGCATACAGTGGCAGGAGTGCTATTACAGAAGAATGCCCAGAATGCTGAACAACCAATTGCTTTTTTCAGCAGGGTGCTGAGAGATGCAGAACTGAAATACGATATCATGGAAAAGCAGGCTTATGCCTCAATGAAGTCACTGAAAGATTTCAGGGTTTACATCCTCCATTCACACATCATTGCTCATGTCCCAAATAGTGCTGTGAAGGGTATCCTCACCCAAGAAGAACCCGAAGGAAGAAGAGCCAAATGGATTGTTGTATTGCTAGAATACGACCTGGAGATCAATCCCATCAAACTGGTAAGGGGGCAAGGGTTAGCAAAATTAATGACCAAGTCCAACTGTGATTCTTTGCAACTCAACTTCTTACAAGATTTTCCGAATCAACTGGATGTAGCAATACAGGTAAGGCCAGAATTCTCTGCATCCCCTTGGTATGCTGACATTATGTATGTATTACAAAACTTACAAGCTCCTCCCGGGTTAAGCAAGAGCAGGGATAGAGCTGTGAAACTAAAGGCTGCGAAGTATTGTATTATGAATCAATTTTTGTATTGGAAGGATCCTGGAGGGGTGTTGATGAATTGCTTGCTAGAGGAAGAGGCTAAATGCACAAAGGAGGAATTCCACAAGGGAGACTGTGGTGGACATCATTCTTGGAAGGCAACAGTCAACAAAATCTTGAGGGCTGGTTTCTACTAGCCCACCATGTTTTCAGATGTGTACAAAGATGTTGCTTGTCACCAGTGTCAGATATTTGAAGGAAAAAGAAAAGTTGTTTCACTTCCCCTCCACCCTGTCATAATAGAGGCACCTTTCCAACAGTGGGGTTTAGAATTCATTGGAGAGATAAATCCTAACTCCTCAGGGAAACATAGATGGATATTGACAACCACAGACTATTTCACTAAGTGGATAGAAGCCATACCAACTAGGAAAGCAACAGAAAGTGTTATCATGGATTTCCTGGAAGATAATATCCTGTCAAGATTTGGTTGCCCTAAAAGAAGAGTGACATACAACGCACCTACATTTTGTTATAGGAAAATGATAAATTTTTGTTGCAAATACCATATAAGTCTGAACCATTCCAAAACATACTACCCTCAGGGAAATGGACTAGCAAAATCATCCAACAAAATCCTAGTAAGAATCATAAAGAAGTTGTTAGAGGACAACAAGAGAGCTTGGCACACAAAAGAAGCTTTCGACAAGAAATCCAAAGAAGATGAATTTCAGGTGAATGATTTGGTCTTGAAGTGGGATACTCCTAGGGAGGATAAACATGGAAAATTTAACCATATGTGGATGGGGCCATATCTTATTGCAGCAAGTCGAGGGATAAATTCCTTCATCTTGGACACGGTGGCTTCACTCAATAAACAGCTATCATAGCACGTTCGTTCATGGCATATGAAAAAATACCCCTAATTTCACTAAATATTGGAAAATACCTTCCAAAATCTTTTTTTTAACCCCCTCCCAATATGCCTTCCCAATTTAAAAAATCCCTTGTTTTCACTAGATATTGTATGTTTCGATTTTGTCATTAACATTTTTTATACCCCTTTATATTTCTACCTAGTATATTGATATGATACCCCTCTTATGACCCCACATGCATTCTACAATGCACCTTGCTTCTTTCAATGTATATTGTGGATGCACATTACTTCACCCACAATGCAATTACTCAACCACATATCATTATGATTTGCAACATCTAATGGTCTAATGAAGAGATAGGATATCACTTCTTGTATGTTGCTAGAGCCAATGCAAATAGTACAGCATTTAGATTGCATGTTACAGTTCCCCAATCACTGACTAAGCCTGGTGTGGGCTAGGTATCCAAGCCCCCAGGGCCTGTAACAAGCTATAAGAGGCTGACTAAACCTCCCAAGGCTTGTAATAGGCACGAGTGGTTGGGTATTCAAGCTCCCAAGGGCTATCGAGGGACTATAATAGGCCCTGGAGGCTTAAAGCCTCCCAAGGCTATTGGTAACAATTGGCTGAGTGATATTGGTAACAATTGGCTGTCAATGACCATTGTCTCTCGACTATGATAGATTGGAAACCCACTTCACCATGAAACCCCCTAGCCTCAAGCATGCCTCAAGACGCGATTTCCCTGCGTACTGGTAAGCCTGAGCCTTGCCTCAACTTGATTTCTCATCCAGCCGTGATCCCGCCATCTCCATTTGGCGGATATTTGTCAGCCCTCCCATATAAAAAAGACCCCAAAGTATTTTTGTATTGTTACATTAAATAAAAAAAAACCTTTGCCCTTTAATATATAAGCAATATCATTTTTAGGTTTTCATGAATATTTAATACCGCAATATGAATGAACGTGGTATTATATTGCCTTCTAGTGAAGCCCCCGTGATCCTGGAACACCAAGATGGATCTTCCTGGTCAAGAGGTCCAGTCAATGGAAGATTTTTGAAGCATTACCTATCCTAAAGGAAGCAGGTAACTCATGTACCATAGCCTGTATATATTTTTATCTTTCACAGTTGTTTTGAGGTTTTAATGGCGAACCAGAGAGACTTGAAGCTTGAAGCGAAGGCCCTAAGGTCAGAAAGGGGGACCATGTTTTTGTTTTTTTTTTGAATATTCAGCCTAGATATGAAAGTAGGCGCAATTTTAGTTTCAATTCCTAGAAAAAAATTTCAGTCTAGGGTTTGAAAGATCTGCCCAATGGATCAGGCACTTATTCTACGGATTTCTTTGCTACCTCATTGGGAGGATAGCATCCCTGGTTGGAGCCAGTTGTTAGAACCTATATATTTTTACTCTTCTGCAGCATGAAAAACTGTATATGAAAGGTGGAGGGTCAGACAACTACCTGATGGAAGCTTGAAGTAATCTCCATCCTCGATGGCCAGGTGCTAAGACATGAAAAGGAATGGTCTAGAAACGTTCCAATGCAATAAAGAAGGATAATGTCAAAGGATAGCTATTAATAGGAAAATAAAATGACAAAGGCAAGTGGAGAATACCTTAAAACCTATAGTCCATGGGTGAAACATGAAATACTAAGCGTCGCATAGGTCGACACAATTGATCAAGGGCAGGAGAAAGATCTACGGCTTTCAATGGAGCGTCGCATGGCCAAGTTGCGAGGAAGAAAAGGAATATGTGGATGCGATAGGCTTTGTCCCGCCGGATAGGTGTCGGCTTAAGAAGGCGTCGCATGGAGAAAAGAGCAGTGAGCAATGCCATATTGGGCACATGCGATGGTGGGGACGAGTGCAAGGATCTACGATGGAGGTTATCCTTTTGAGATCTAAGGGATAGGGTTCACTAACCATAGTAAAATCCTAGGTCTATGGCAAATCTACGATTCAGATGGCAAGGAAAGCCACATCAACGGCTGGTGGAAGTCAGAAATACACGAAAGAAAAATAGGAAAAGCCCCGGCAACATACGGATGACCTAGGAATTAAGCAGAGCATAATCTCCACCGTGGGTGCACGCCAGGAGGGAGATGGATGGTTCTCATGGATAGTTGCATCAAGAAATAGCACGCTGGATAGCGGTAAGGTGGATGCAATGGATATTTCCTGCCGGACAAGTGTCAACTCCAGAACCCATCGCACGATGGAAGGAATGATATTGGGGACCACTTAGGTGTATGCGATGCCACCTCATGGATGCATGTGGATAAGAGGGACAGCACGGACAAGAGTTAGAAAGCAGATCTGACGACGAAAAGTGAGCACATGGAAGATCAATGGTGGAGATTAAAGGACAGTTGGAAAAGGAAGGCGGGAGTTATGTAAGCATGGTTATATATATAGGAAAAGCACACAGAGGTTGACATTTGTTCTCAAATCCTGTCGAAGTCAGAAAGTCTCTCGGCGTGTGGCAGACGGTGGAGGCGACAGAACCTTCGATAGGGCATGCTCGCGTCTTCCAGTGACAGGTAGGACCTTGTGACCGATTATTCTCTGCATAAAAATGAGTCTTTTATAGTTGCAAATGGACGAAGGACAGGCTTCTACTAGTTCTAGGTTTAGGGTTTCCCTAGAAGATAGAGACGTCGATGTGTTTGACACATACATTCGGCTCCCGGTTCTGAAAATTAAGAAGAGATTGCAAGCCTTACATGAACAGGGACTCGATATACATGGGATATTTAGGTCATCGTTCATCTTCTTTTTCCTTGACCAAGTGTCCCCTTTCCCTGAGTTTGTAACATGGTGTTCTTCGAATTACTCAAAACCCCAAAGAGTAATTATGGATGCCCATAAGTCCAGAGTCGTCTGTAATGTAGATGCATCAGTTGTTAGGAATTATTTTTTCATTCCCGAGTCGCAATACAAGGAGTTGGAGGGTTTTTCTGAAGAGTCTGTGGTTTCCCTGTATCGCCAAATCCCCCCCCAAAAGCCGTCAAGATTTTTTAGCTATGTGTCTAAAACCCGGCTCCAAAATCGCCGAAGAACCCTACCCCTTAAATGTCACCCTTTTTTATGACGATTTCCAGTTGGTTTTTTCTTTGGTGGCTCAATTTTTAGGATTGGATACAGATTTGTGGGTGACTGAAGTCCAGTTAAGTTTACTTTTTAGGATTAGCATTAGTTTGGCCAGGTCTAAAAGTGGGCTCATCCCATCCCTGAGGTTTGATGAATTTTTGGCGGAAATGATACATGTACAATTGAGTAATTTCCTGAATACTAGGTTTTTTAGATTTCAGACACAATTGATGAAAATGATTATGTACAGCAGCACCGAAAGCCCCATTTTTCCTCACAGTTTGAAATAGATGCTTTAATAGACAATGTTTTCAATTATTTGAACTATGTTTTTCCCCCTGTTTATAAAATCATCTATGGGGAAGACCTACCTAGGATTTTTGCCAGAAATGAAATCAATGATGCAGTTGAAAAGTGAGCTGGCGGTCGGTGACTGATTTTCATTGAAGGATGATACAGCCATTAGGCTATATGGTTTTGTAAAGGAGCCCTATGTTTTTCCCGCTTTTCTAACATTGCAGATCTTTGCTCTTGAGTTTATCAGACAGAAATTGACTCTGGAGGAGGAGCATTTCCTGCAATATAAGAAAGGAACGGATGTGAAATACCCTTGGAAGGTAGGTCCTTTCATCATGAAGAGCAAGGAAGCTTTACTAGATGTAGAAGAGTTATTGAGGCGGCTAGGGTTCAAGAAAGATGTGGCCATCGAATATGACCCCTTGCACAGTATTTCCAAGAGAAGGAAAGATTGTAATCTAAGCGCTTTTGAATATAAAGAGCCAGAAGGGGTACTAAAGGGGCAAAATTTGTTGCGCTGGGAACCTGAGGCGGAGGAAGCTGTAGAGTCGCGGGAAGGAGATCTAATGATGTCCAATTTAATAATGGACTTAGATCAAGTGTCGGACATTGTGGAGGTAGGCCAGAAAAGAGACTTAGAGGAAGTTAGAGATATGGATACTGAAGAAGGAAGTGGAGACAAGTGGCCTAAATTGGAAACACAAGTTGAGTTAATTTTTGCGGCCTCTCAAGCCGAATCAGTTGTTTCTCCCACTAAAGAGGAGCTAGTTGTTGCAGTGGCTCAAGAAGAATTGACTGTTCCAATGGATGGTGGGAAGGAAGATGATGAGGAGTCTTCGGCTCTTGAAGTCCATATTATAGAATATAAGTTTCAATATGTTAAGGAAGGTGATAATGGCAATAAATTTCGGTCCAAGGATGACCTGTGCAAACAGTATGATCAAAATAAACAGGCCTCAACCCAGAGGGTGTTTGATTTGATGCCTAAAGCCAAGGGTTTGTCTACTACCAAAACTTCCTTGATGACCAGCAGAGATATGAAGGATAACACTTTAAGCCTAGTAGTATTGACAGAGGATGAAGTGACCGAATTGAAGCTCAATTGGAAAAATATATTGGTGCCAGATAAAATCTAGTTTCACAAGCAAATTGGGGACCTCATATATGATGATTTTGTAAAAGCAGCATTGAAAGGTGAAAATTTGCAAGTTACCGTAAGAAAGTTAGAAAACCAATTGAAGCAAGAAAAGCTTGAAAACCGATCCTTCCAACAGCAGGTCAAGAAACTACAAGTTGACCTAGTTGGAAGCGATGGTGGAGGCAAAACCATGAAACAACTATTGGCTGAAAAAGATAAGTTGATTCTGAAGCTGTAGACAAAGGGAAAGGTTCCTAATATCCAGTTAATCTAAGCTCCTGAAGAAACAGACTTCGAAATACAAAAGGAAGCCTTGTCTAAAGAATTGAATGATTGTAAAGCACAATTGTTGAAGTTTGCTGGAGAAAAAGACAACTGGAAAAAAGAGAAAATAATCTTAGAAAAGTAGCTTGATGACTTGAAAAGTAACTTGTCCAAATTGGACATGCGGCCTACCAATATGAACCAAAATGGGGATAGCAGTAGTAATGACATCCTTGTGCAGGCTATGTCTCACATTAGCCTAAAGGATGTGGAAATCAAGGAGCTAAAGGAAAAAGCTCAGAGGTTGGAGGAGGAGAGTGAAAAGAAAGAAGAAGAAGCAAAAACCCTCTGAGATAAGCATAATGAATTAGTTGATATCGATAAGAAGCTCACCCGCCAAGTTACAGGACAAGCAACTTTGGAGGGTTGCAAGCATTTAGTTTGGGATCGAATTATTAAAGAAGCTAAAATTTTCAGGACATACTTGGAATTTTTAAGAGTAAAAGAGAAAACAATCAGTGATGTTTTCACAGGTTGTGCGGCCGCAAGAGAAACTCTCATCCGGAAGCCCAAGGAAACAACATTGAATGCTATTACTTTTTTGAATAGTTTATCAGAAGACGAAAGAATCAACTTTAATATTGGAAACCGGATCATGGCCATTGCAGCAGCACAAAGATTTCTGGGGAAATATGCACAGGTTGAAGGCGTGGGAACCAGAGTAGAAGAGATGAGGAAACATGTAACCGATTTCACAGGATCGTTTGATAAGCTAGTAGAGATGGGGTTTCCATTGTTCTGGGATAATAATCGAGAATTAATCTCCCAAGCAGCTTATAAAAACTTGATCTGGAGCATAAGGATGGATCACACCAAGTTCAAAAATCTAGACCAGTTGCTTATAGGAAAAACTTTGATGGAGAATATATCTGAAGAATTTGAAATCCTGAACCGGTTGATCGCCATTGGTGAACGACTCCCTCCAGCTTCCCTTGCAGAGCACATTGAGATCCAGGTTATGGAAAAGGAGATGACAGATTATGATCTCCCTTCTGTTGAGCTATGGACTACCGTGGAAAGATACCGAAAAATGAAATACACTCTCTGTAACATCCCTCTTCCATCAACTATTATTTTTTGTTGTAAATGTAAATGATTAAGGTATTGTTTCTCTGGTGAGGAGCTCAAGGCTAGGGCCCCACCAGGAAACCCTGTAAGTTATATGGTTTAACTTCTTAAATTGTAAATTGCGAACTTAGGAGACTAAAGCCATGGACACAACTAAACAACGAGAAACTGAATTGACTAGGGGAAAAATTGAAAGACAGGGTAGCCATCAATGATAGATGGTGAGCATCATATTAGTGCCACAGGCACTTGAAGAAGATTAAAGTGGTAAGGGTTGACTTTAAAAGTTTATAAACCTTGTCGTCATAGATCAAGGAGAGTGACTATTTGTCACAACCTCTTAATAAGTGATAGGGTTTATCTTTTAGTTTGAATATAGCCATGACTAACTATCCTAAATAAACCAAAGAGATTCGTAGAACATCAATATTGAGATAAACGTATAAAAATATTGTATTATATACATATCTATGCTAAGCGGATATTACTTTCTTTGATGAATCAAGTAGAGATTCATAGAAAATTTATATCGACATAAAATGTGTAATGATTTATTATTGGATGTAAGGAAATTATTGTTTAGGAAGGAAGTTATTCCGATAACACTACTTATGTTTTGAGTGTCTATATATGAAAAGAATATATAGGACAAAAGGAATAAGTACCTAATTAAATTAATTATCACTTTGGATTATAGTGTATATTTATATTTATATATATATATATATAAAGACATGTATTATTTAGATAAAACCACTCCAATGATGGTACTCTCCCTATACTAAAAGTAGTAAAAACACTTATGTTTGTATGTTGAATACAAAGAGCGATATGACATAGTGTCCTCAAAAGGGTACGACATATCTAGTAGAATAATTCAACAATACGATAGAAAACAAAACAAAGTATATCTTGGGAGTCCATGTCGACAAACATTGAGCACTTGAAGTAGTTGGTAGTGGTGGTAATTAAATGAGATTTTAAACTATTTTAGCTGCCTAAAAATTGTTGATAGCTTGCTGCTATCGTGAACGAGATTGAGCTACATGTTACCTGTAGCATTATCTTTTTACTTATTCGAATGTCGGTATTAATCCTATTACATGGTTAGATCTTTGATATAGCGTTGAGGCAGAGTAGAATGCTCTGAAGGTACTACTTTAAGTTTATTTTGCCTGATGAAGAGGTTTTATAACTGTGTTTTATTTTGTCACTGTACATTCTTTAAGAGATGGGAAATCCTTGAGTGAGATCCCTCACGGGAGGATCGATTTGTATCCCCTGTATTCCTATGGATTTAAACCCTAGGATCAAACTGAGTTTTGTTTTTCTTTTATTTCAGTAACTCTAATTACAATACTATGCTGGTGTTGAACGTCGTAGTTGTATTTATTATAATGATTGTTATACTAACGTTTTGGTTAGTATTAGATTTGGGTTTATGTTAGATGTTTGATATTGTAACATTTTTGGGGTTCAATGCTAGATCCCTGTATTATGCTAAATGCCAACGACTTTTGGTCTTGTCAACTATATATACTGATGATTGATAGGCTAACATTTTTGTTCCAGGAGTAGAACTCTGTCATTTACAGCTGAGATGGCAATAATTTGGTCCAGCTTTTGGACAGTAGGCATATAATTAGACCTATCGTGATCTAAAATCTGTATGGTAGTCTAATACCATCAGAGTGGAAAATTAATGTGGAAAGATCCCTGTAATGTAATGTTGTTGAGACTGACATTGAAATATTTTGGAAAATGTTCTCAAGGAGAGTGATTTGTGAAGGCGAAATTGTAAGCCCCGATTTATTCAATAAATATATAATGCAACAACTTTGATGGACGTAGCCCACAGGGGTGAACTACGTATATGAATCTCTTTCTACATTTACGTAATATTGTGTCTTTATTTTGATCTATTTGGTGATTGTTTTTGTGAAGATGCTTAAGGTAACTCTAAGATATTTGAATGATAGATTACCGAATTGGGTTCATACAATTGTCATTTTGTTTGAAGTGATGTATCATAGAATAAATTCTTAGATGATATTAAGGATGTATAGATACAATGTTCAGTGATTGGAACAATTGACGAAACCTTACACCATGGGAGTAAGGTAGGAAATGATTATGCAATAACCGTGTAGTCAGGATGTTTTTTTTTTAAAGGAATGGCCTATCGTTTATTTGAAGACCTTATCACAAATAAGTTTTGTCATGGGAGTCTCTCTTGTTAATTTGATTAAATAAGTTTTATTGTGTAGATTCTTCATGGAAGAAATTCATTTGTCCCAAAAATACTAACTTGACAATTTTGGGCCTGTTACACTCTCTGCCTTCCACAATAGTCGCTGGCTTTTTAATAGTTGTTGTTTATTTGAGAAACAAAGACTTCTAAGATACTTTTATTTTTAAAATGCAATTTGTAATATTTTTTTAGCGGAACAATTATTTCGTTATCTTTATCTTTGTAGTTGAAAGTAAATATCATATGGTAAAATATAGTTAGAGATGAAAAGCAGATAGAATGGTTCTACCTGTTTCTATTTTGTAGAGATAAGTGACGAATAAATCCTGATGAGGTGTCACTCAGTTGCAACAGTTTTTAGTTTTGATGGATCGAGCCTAAGGCTCAAGTCATCTATATATGTGATGTAATTGAATGAGAGAAGGGTTGAAAATCTTATTTGAAAATTTTTTGGAATTTTGAGAATCAATCTATAAGACATTTTGAGTTGTTTAATAAAGTTTGCAGAGCCAAGCTTGCATTTTTCAGGGATTCTTGTGTAATTGGTCTGATAGTCTGTCTTTCCTTTTCCCATGTTAATTGTGCTTCTTTCATCGTTATTCCATGTCTGTAATATTTCTTCATACTTGGTGCAGTGTAATAGTTAAGTGGAATTCATAGAAATTATGCTCTGCTTAATCTCATACCAAGTATTTCATCCTTATTCTCTGCTAAAGTTGGTGTAGGATTCATCATTGTATGCCTTATATCAATGGATTGTTCTTTTCTCTTATGTTTCACCAATTAAAAGCTCTTTGACTATTAGCTGCTTACTACCTCGCCCCTATGTGAATGCACTCGCAAAGCCTTTGCGGATAATTTTCAAGGTTTATTTAAATGTTACTCCATTGCCCAAATAAAGATTCATATATTTCAGCCAAACAACATTTAAATCATTTTGTTTCCAACAGAAATCCGATCTTCTGTATGTTGTAATTGAATATCTTGAATGATGAATACTGGTGTATGTTTTCATTGTTGACACCTTTGATTATTCCAGTTTTTCATGAGCTTATAGAGAGAGCCCTCTTTGTTTGTGTTGGGTCAGTAGCACAAGCTAAAGATTGGTTAGTGGTTACCTCAAATTGCCTTCTTCATAACCTTGGGGGTTAATTTGGGTGTTAACACAATGGTTGCAACAATCATATGATTGATATATAAGGTTGTATTTTCCAATCTAGATACAAATGTTGAGACTGAAGTGAAATTGGGAAATGATAAGGAGAGTGTTAACGATATAGATGTGGTTGTTGTGTATGCAATAAATAGAGAAACAATAGATAAAGTCTACTATGTACCTGGTTTGACGTGTAATATGATGATCGTTGGACAACCCATGGAGAATAAATATCAAGTGTCCTTCAGGGACAAATTCTGTACAATTCTAAACAAGTATCCCAATAATAAGCTAATAGTCAAGGTGGAGATGACCAAGAATACAATGGTTCCATAGATTATGAGAAGTGAATTGATAGATTTTGTTAATGCATTCATAGCTAAGAGTCTAGGTGGGTCCTGATTATGGAATTTGAGGTATTGAAATTTGCTTGTTGGAGGTTTGAATTTGTTGTAGAAGAAGCATATGGTGAAGGGGATGCCTTGTATTCAATAACCATAGAACCAATGTGAGAGTTGTATCTTACCAAATAATCATAGGGAGCAGTTTGTATCAATAGTTTCAAAGAGATCCAAAGTGCCATTGGAACTTGTACACATAGACCTGTGTGGACCAATGAAAACACCCACACTAGTAGGTAATTTATGTTTCTTGACTTTTATTAATGATTATAGTTGAAAGACTTGGGTTTATTTCTTGAAGGAGAAGTTTGGAAGTTTGTTGAATTTTGCAATTATCATGGAAACAAGAGACAATATACTACTAGATATAATCCACATCATAATGGAGTGGCTGAAAGGAAAAATCAAACCATTATGAACATGGCTCAAAGTATGCTTAAGGAGAAGCATCTATCAACTGATTATTGGGGAGAAGAAGTGGCTTGTTCAGTGTATATCTTGAACTTAAGTCCAACAAAGAGTATGTAGGACAGAGTTCCTGAAGAAATTTGGAGTTGTAGGAGTTGCAGTGTTTCTCATTTGAGGATTTTTGGGTGTGTGGCTTATGCCCATGTATCTAAATAGATAAGAAAAAATATTCATGACATAAGTGAAAAATGTATCCTCATTGGGTACAGTGATGAGTCCAAGGAATATAGGCTAGATACAATTCCATCACCAAGAAATGTGTAATTAGTAGAGATGTTGAATTTAAGGAAGAGGAAGCTTGGGATGGCAGTATCGATAAATATGTTGTAGGGGGAGTTGCATTCAGTCAAGAGGATGATAAAAGGGTTGAGCAGCAAGTTCGAGGTGGATATCAAAATCCACAATTGTCTACACCTGCTACAACTACACCTAGACGGTCGACACTTGGTGTTAGCCCAACACGTTTTAAAATTGTCAGAACTCAGGAGCATGGAGAACCATCCAGTTATGGAAGACAACAAACTACTAGATTTGAGCTATGTAGCAACTCAAATCCTAGCATTTCCACAATGAGAAACAAAATTAGAGGTCAGAAGACTAGAATTTTAAGGGAATTGTGTCAACAAGAAGATGAAGCATAACAATTTATGATTTTTTATTTAATTGCATATGACCCTGTAAATTTTGAAGAATTTGTTAAAGAGGAAGTTTGGGTGCAATCTATGGATGATGAAATTGATTCCATAGAAATAAATAACACTTGGGAAATTACATATTTACTAAAAGATAAGGATTGTAAAGGCGTGAAGTGGATCTATAGAACTAAGTTGAATGTTGTAAGAGAGATTGAAAAGAATGGCTATACTTGTGGATGAGGGGTTTAGTCAACAATCTGGTATTGATTATAAGCATCATAGATCCATCTTAAGTCCAGATCTATCAAGCATAGAGAGGGGTCCAACTCTTGAGGTGTATTTTTTTCTTTTTAATCTTAAATTTCTAACACTTCAAGAAAATATTTACACCTCAAGAAATTTGATCCCTCTCGCTGCTTGGTTCAAGATGTATCTGTACTTGTTTTAATTTTTTTATTTTATTATCCATCATGAAATTTTTTAATTACTTTTCATTTTTGGTAACTTATGAGCCAACATGAATTTTTTTAATTACATTTTATTTTTGATACCTTGTGAGATGAATATTTTTAATTACCTTTTATTTTTGCGAATGTTTTATTAAATAACATAATGCGACAACATATCCCCCATACTGCATATTGGGCTATAGAGCACCTCACTACTCTTAGTGGAATGAAAATTTTGAACTTGTAGCTAGACTTGATATTGTTTGAGTGGTTTAGTGGCCATTACAACTCAGAAAAAATGGAATGTATATCAAATGGATGTCAAATATGCATTTTAAAATGGTTTCTTGGAGGAACAAGTGTATTTGAAGTAGCATCTGGGATACGAGATTGATGGAGAAGAAGATAAGGTCTATAGGTTGAAGAAATACCTGTATGGATTAAAACAAACGCCTACAGTTTGGTACATCAAAATAGATGAGTATTTGAACACTAATGGATTCAACATAAGTCCAAGCCAACCAACCTTGTTCACCAAGGTAAATCAAGAAGTTAAAATCTTGATAGTTTGTTTGTATGTGAATGATTTTTTTTTGGAGATCTCTCAATTGATGAATTTAAAAAAACCATGAAAACAAAGTGTGAGATGATTGATTTAGGGCTGATTAGGTAATTTCATGAAATATAGGTTAATTTATATGTCAATTTAAATATGATAAGGATATTTTCAGTAAATTCGGGATGGTCAATTGTAAACCAATTGCAACATGTACAAAGCTGAGTAAGAATGATAATGGGCCAAGTGTTAATCCTACACTGTATAAGAGACTAGTAGGTAGTCTCATTTATTTGCAAGCAACAAGGATCGATATAATGTATATTGTGAGCCTATTTTCTAGGTTTATGGAGTCTCCAAAGAGTACTCACTGGAAGGATGGTCAAAGAATACTGAGATATGTTGCTAGAAAAATAGAGTTTGGAATTCTATATACATCAGATTCATATTCTAATTGACTAGTTATACATACAATAATTTGAAAGAAGTAGTGATGATATGAAAAGTACATTTGGTTATGTGTTTAGTTCTGGATCTGGAGTAGTGGCTTGGGAATCTAAGAAGCATCCCATTGTGATGTTGTCATTTGTAGAAACATAGTATGTAGTGGCCAAGTCTGGAGAAGCATGTCAGACAATCTAGATGAGGATAAATATGAATAAGTTGTTGCACAAATGAGAAGGACCAACTTTGATTTACTATGATAATGAAATTTTGATTGCATTGTCAAAGAACCATGTTTTTCCAAAAGAAGGTACTCTTAGTGGTATGGGATAGTTTCACATGCTTTCTCAAACTGTCAATGAACTACTGAAAGGAAGAAGCAAGGATACCATCTTGCTCTCCATTTTACCTAATATTATATAACACACAACCGAGGACCTCACCTTATGAAAGGTGAGTGACAAACCCCTAAAAAAAGAGAGGGCATGTTGATCCTATACCTCATCGGGTTTACTCATCATTTTTATACCTCATTGGGTTTCCTTAGTCAAGATACTAAGCTAATTGATTTAGATAGCAAGAGTGAGAAGGGGTGGGAAAGAGGTGTATGAAGGTGAACATAGACAGTCTGATGGAGAACGAGGGTATTGAAGAGTACTAGAAGCATATTGATACAAGGTATCACTTTATTAGGGATCTTGTCAAATGTAATGAAATTGTTGTTAAGTTTTGCAGATTTGATGATCAAATGGAAGATAGTTTTACAAAACCTTTGTGGACAAGGAATTCTTTGAATTTTGCATAAATAATTTAGGAGTGTGTATGCTATATGATATAGTAGTACTATGTTTTTTGAATTTTTGAAGAAATAATTAAGGGGGAGAATGTTGGATATAATTATTTATCCAACCCTCGTACCTGATCAATCGAGCTAGTTGGAACAATAACTTTATGCAGTAGATCAGATTAGTTAAGATCAGATCGAGTTATGGCGGATCAACCATAAATCATATCACCTAGAAAGGCAATTTGCATAGGAATTATGAAGACCTTTACTCGCATTGAAGATGAATTGAATCCAGGTGAAGTCGTGTCATATTAGTCAAGTTCAATAGTAAATTTTTGCACCTAAAATATTAGAATTCATCATTGGAATTGTGCCAAAAATCTAGTAGAAGAAGTTTCATAAACATGGACTAAGTGTTGAGAAGCTTGTTGAGATCCCCGATGAATTCATCCTGATAACGAATTGGGAGTCATCACGTGGAAATAGCCAATATGTCATAAGCGTTATATATTGGGGCTGTCAACATGTGTGATTAAGAGGATCCTCGATGAATTTGATTCGACGATGAGTTAGATGTTGACACATAGAAGAAGGAGAAAGGGCATCGTTGGTTAGCTGATAGAGTTTGGAAATTATGTGTTAGTTTGGAGGTCCAATGAAGAACCAAAAAATTATAACAAGTGGCATATGTATATTGGTTGTTGGGGTATGGTGTTGGAGCTGCAAAGAAGTGTTGCATTGTGAAGGTTCGATGGAGAAGTTTGACAAGACACATATCGACATATTGAAGTTGCATGGAGGAGTCACTTAGGAAAGGGATGACAGATAAGGTCCGATGGAGGGATCCCAATGGGACAAATGTTAGCACATTGGTTATGTGCATCGGTGCAAGGTGTCGACACACGTCAGGATCACATAGTTTAATTGTATTGGCATGCACACTAGGGGAATATTTTGGAAAGGACGGAAGGAAAAGATGGACTCCTAGTCATAGCGTGACAAGTGGTGGTGGTGTATTGGATATACCACGTAGAACTAAGGTGATGTAATATTGGATTAAGTAGGACACCACGAGATCCATTCGGATATGCTACATCTCCCCATAGACCGTGTTGTTTATCCTATGATATGTGGATATTTTTCATTCCACTCCAATTGCCCCAAAATTTTGCCCATATCCATCAATAGATTACTATTTTAATGATCCATTTTGATAACTTCACAACACACTGAGATTGTAGGATTTTCATCTATTTGGCTCTCTATTGTTTTTGTCTCAAAATAAACACTTGATTGTCCTGCTTAGTTTTCATAAAGAACTGCATATCTAGTATGTCTCAAATCTTGGAGAGGAAATCCATGTTTGAAACTATTGTCATTGTTGTGCATGAACTTAACTGAGCTACTAAAAACCAGAAAATAACACAAGTTACACAAGTTTTTTAGCATTGAGCGATATATCTCATGCTACTTTTTTTCTTTGTGTATAGATTTCAGTGTTTGTTACATTAATAATAAGGCGTTGTTTACATTTTGATCTTCTGCATTGATTTAAGGGTTTATTAAATTAAACACAATATGTTGTTTACATTTTTATCTTTGTGTAGTGTCCATTACATTAATGATAGTATGGTGTTTGCATTTTGATCTTTGTGTATAGATTTTTGTGTCTATTACATTAATGAAATTATGTTGTTTACATTTTATTTTGTATGCATAGATTTTGGTGTACGTTACATTAATGAAAGTATGTTTTTTACATTTTGATTTGCATGCCTAGATTTCAGTGTCCGTTACATTAATGACAATATGTTCTTTACATTTTGATCATTGTACCTAGATTTCAATGTCCATTACATTAACAACAGTATCTTTCTTACAAAAAATAAATAACAAAGAATATATCGACAAAGAAAGTGAGAACAAATGACAACTAAACAACAATAAGAAAAAAAAGGCAAAATTCTGAACAACAAAGAGCATATTGGCAAAGACAATTGGAACAAATGAGAACTGGACAATGACAAGAACATAGAAAACAAAATTTAGAATGACAAAGAGCATATCAACAAAGAAAACAATTTTCAACCGATACAACTATAGTAGTATATGTAGAACATCAATGAAATTATACCCCTACCAAAAAAATAGATGGTATCTATAAGTGATCAAACTCATATAAAAAAAATACATATACATAATTATTATCACCTACAAATTTGATGTGTTTTCCTATGACTGAAACTATCATAGATCCATCTTAAATATGTATCTACCATGCCCCGAGAGGGATCAAATACCTCAAGGTGTGAACCCTTTGTCCAATTTTACACATTGAAAAAAGGTTTGCACCTCGAAGGATTTGATCCATCTTGACGTATGGTAGATTCAAATTTTACATGGATGTAGGTTGGTTATAATAAAATATGTAGTGTTTATGTACATGATACGAAAAGATCAAGATTTGACTAAATTGTGAAAGTTAGGCTTGTGTCATTCACGACATAAAGGATTGCTCTTATAAGAAGCATGCAATTATTTTTTGGGTGGGGGGTGTCAAAAAGATAATTTGAGATGCATGAATTGGAAAATGGAAATGTTAATCTACTACTACTATATTCGATTCATGATGTAGTAATACCGCATCAAGATTGGGTAATAATATTAAAAAACAATAGCTCGCAAGGATGGGATGAGTTGGGATTTTAACATTGAGTAACGTGTTGTCATAGCATTTGGATAGATTCATGATTCCCTTATTGGAAACTAGCTTGGATTCATGATCTAGTGATGCATCCCTACACAAGTTAAGATTCAAACACCACGACATTGCATCCTAGAGTATACAACCAATACTTAATAGTAGGCAACCCACTCAAATATACACATTAAAGTAATTCAACCTTCCTCTTCAAATTATATTAATTCTTATAAATTTTAAATTACCTGATTCAGGATACCAAGGCTTGAAGCATCAAAAGAACACTTAGAGAAAGCCATAAAAACTTCACTAATAATTTATATAGCAATACATAAATTTACTTACAATTTTTAATGCCTCAAATGCTTTACTTCTAAAAAGAAAACTACCAACCCTCTGGTTCCACTCTTAGATGAGATTTTATAATTCGTCGAATTACACAAACTCAAATTTCATAGGTTCTCCACAAAAAATTTAAAACATAGAGATTCCTCCTTTGTTATTCAGGCTAGTCCTCTCTAATTCTCTACATTTCCTCTCCTTTTATGTGTAGACATACCTCTCCATAAAAAAAAATTCCCAAGATCAACGTTCCCTCCTATTTCCTTCACATTGCTCCCTTTTCACCTTGACATCCCCTCTTTTTCTCCATGCACCCATCCTTGACTAGATTTCATAGCTTCCTTCCTTACCTAGTGGCTCATTACCTCAATTTTTCAATTTTCCCTTGTCACCATAGCTCAAGGTAATAAAATTGTTATTTGATATTTCTTTTGAAAATTTGATGGTTTCATAAATAAATGGAAGGGTCTCTATTCGAAATGGTGCATGCAACTACCAAAATCCAATAATAAAACTTAAAACCATGGATACACCTTAATTAACTTGTGGAAACGAATGTCGGTGAATTTAATTTGGAATTTAGCATCTATGAAAATTGACCATGGGAAAGTTAACAACTTCCTAATCTCAAGGTTTAAAATCGATGGTGGAAATTACATTGTGCAAAATGAAAGTGCTCAATCTCTAATAAAGTGAATTTATGCCAGGTAAAACCATACCATTTTCACAGAAAAAATCAACGACTGAGGTTTTTTGTGCAAAGGGATCCACATGAGGCTCTATATAAATTTGATTGTGCAATTCAATTCCATCATTCACACAAAATAGATGGATGATTGTGATCTTATCACATTCTCCCCTTCCCTCCTTCCTTGGACAATACATGCAAGACCAATTATTCATGCAAACTAAGAGACAATGGATATTGGTCTTTGGATTCACTTATGTTGGTGTTTTCACACTCTGCGCTTTGGTTGTTATTGCATTAATAAAAGTGAGCTCATACTCACAAAATTGCTAGGAACTTTACAAGTCGACTATGTGACACACTCCATCTCTACTTCCAGAATCCATGTGGCATCCTCTAGACCTTTATGCATCTATAAAACCAAATACTCCTTGGTCTTACGGCTCCTCATCCTTCCATCCACTCTTTTATCTAAGATCTATGCAATTTATTCATTTTCACATTCAAGAATCTATTCCCCCCAATCAATAGTATGCCCATTAATTTCGTCATCTACTCTTGCATGTTATTCGTATAAATCAACAACATTAAATATGGGTGAAATATCCAACTACCTGGGCATCTCTAACACATGAGAATTATCAGAAAATTTCTTAATGATTTTACATGGGTCAATCTTCTTCATTTTTAGTTTATTATACAGTCCCCTTGGGAGATTTTCCTTCCACAAATGTGGCAATACTAAGTTTCCTTGTTCAAAGACTTTAATTCTTCTTTTCATATGAGATTTTGTTTGTACTATTGGCTATATTTTTGCAATTGTTTCCACACTTGTTCATGGACCCATTTCATGTGTTATGCAAAAGATTTGGCATCTAAACTCTTTTGGCTTCTTTTTGGTAATGGTGCCAAGTCAACTACTCCCATTACTAACCTTCTGTTGAAAATATGAAATGGGATTCTACCTGTAGATCTGTTCATTGAATTATTATATGCAACTTCATCTTGACATACCAACATTACATCCTACTATATTAAGCTTTCACAAATCAGGCATCTTAGAAGGTTTCCAAGCCTTTTGTTTACAAACTCTATTTTCCCATCAGTTTGTGAATGATACACAAAACTGAACGACGATTTGGTATCCAATTTTTTCCATAATTTCCTCTAGAAATGTCCAAGGAACATGTTGTATCTATCTAAGATTATGCTTCTATGAAGTCCATGCAATCTAACAATTTCTTTATAGAATAAAATAACTATGCTTGCGGCATAATTAGTTTTCTTACACGGAATAAAATGTGCAATTTTTTATAAGTTACCTATAAACAACAATAAAGATTGAATCATTACCTCATCGAGTTCTAGGAAATCCCAACACAAACCATGCTGATGAACTCCCATGGCACTTTTGGTATTGGAAATGGCATATAAGATCCAATGTTTTGACTTTTTTCCTTTACATGTTGACAAATTCTGCAATGTTCGACCCACTCTTTAAAATCCTTAGCCAGTCCTAACCAATAGTATTTCTCCTCAACTAGTGCTTTGGTCCTGTCCACACCAAAATGTCTACTTCAACCTCCAGTATGCAACTCTTAATCATATTTTCTCTTATAGATCCTCTTGGTATATACAATTAATGATTCTTAAATAGAAAACTCTCTTGAATGAAGTAATCCATGTATGGAGTTATATTACATATCCATGGTTCTTTACTTTATTTCCATGATTGAGAGAAATCCAAGCCTTCTTCGTATAATCATCTCTCCCAATACTATCACTTCCACTTGTAGACAAAAATGTTGATCTCTTGCTTAAAGCATCAAGCATTCTATTTGTTTTCCTTACCTATGCTTTAATACAAAGGTATAGCTTTGCATAAATTCAACCCATTTCATGTGTTTTAATTCAATTTATATTGTTTTTTTAGATACTCAATGCAAAGAAAAAAATCCTTTGGCAGAAAGTAATGCCTCAACTTGGTCATAAACATAAAAAAATTGTTTGGATTCTTTCAAGTTTTCACTGAAGAAAGGGATTGGTCTTACCTCTTAACACATAACTACTCCAGTATATGTCCCACTAGCATAAAAATCAACCCAAAAATATTTTCCAAAGTCCAGTAAGGCCAACACCAGTCTTTCAATAACCTTCTTCTTCTTCTTCAACAACTCAAATCCTTTTTGTACAAAATTATTCCACTTGAAATATCATTTCTTCCTACAAGTAGTCAATGGTGCATAAATCCGACTAAAATTAATTATAAACTTCCTATAAAAGCTAGCTAATCCATAAAAACATTGTACTTCAAATGCACTCTTGGGAACTAGCCACCCCATTATTGCTTTCACTTTCTTAGGGGCCATCTTTTTAACACCCTATTTTTTACCCTGTAATATAATAATGTAAATATTAATGAAAGGGCTACAAGCTAGACATGTATGGTCCAGAGTGACAGAGATATGTAAAATTTGTAAATTTACACTCTTTAATATACAAATCCATGGTTGTTGTAGACTAAAGGACAAAATAATAGATGGGGGACTATCCTTCCACAAAAAGGGAAAAGGTACCCAACCCATGCCTTCCACCTATCTAAATATGCATGCCACTTGTATAACCTCTAGCATGCATATAAAGAGAGAGTGGTATCCATCTTTCAATTCATTCCTTCAAGTAAGAAAGAATTCCTTCTGGATGCTAGACCAAACAATATCTACTTTAGAACCCTGTTAGCTGTAGTACCGTTTTGGTACCAATTTGTACCATTATGTACTACCAATCCCCTGCTGCACACGGGGAACCATATGGAGAATAACATAACTTCCTCGATCCCTAGGAAAGGAACTATGGGTAACAAGCTCGGGATATTGTTACATCAGAGAAGAGAGCCTCATTCTTGGTGGAGGGATAGTTGTAGTCAAAGAAGCCAACACCTTCTTGTGGAATGATAATTCCAACTCACAGGTGGCCTATCAAAGTAAATATGGCTTGGAAGATCCTGTGGCTAGGTGGAACGTCCTTGGTCTGCAGACAATTGATTTACATTCCTAGATAGTATTCACATATGTATGAAACATGTTGAACATTATTGAAATATACTTAACATAATTATTGTGGAGTGATTTATTTCATTGTATTCATTACTTTCAGTGTATGAATTATGGAATCGAATTAATGGCAATGTAAATGCATTCATATGGAGATAGATAGCATAGCTTCCATATATGAAATATTATTATTTTTCCGTTGTAAATGATTAATTTAAATCAATAGAAAAACAAAATTATATATATATATTAGAAGCAAAATGCAGTCACAGATCCAATACCTCGTGGTTCAAAGCCAACGTGAGGTCACCTAGTTCATGACAATATTCAAGCCTTCTTGAAAAATGACAAACCCAAGATACACTAACTCCTCCTTCATGAAGGTACACTTATGCATATTTATGAGCAAATTCTCTTGCTTCATCTGCTATAATACATGTCTTAAATTTTCAAGATGTTCCGTTCTTGTCTTCCTTAAAATCATAATATCATCTAAGTAAACCACCACAAACTTACCAAGATAGGGATTCAACACCCCATTCATTAGTCTCATAAAGGTACTTGGAGCATTTGTTAAATCAAATGGAATTCAATAATTCCTTCATTTGTTTTATTCGTTCTTTTCCACTCATCTCCTTCATAGATCCTTATATGATAATACCTCATTTTTAAATCGATTCTAATGAAATATCTTGCTCAAGTCAAGAAATTTATGATATCATCCATCCTTGGAAATGGAAACATATACTTGACTGTTATCCAATTGATGGATCTAGATGCAATGCACATTATCCATTCTCCTCCTTTATTAGGTGCAAGTACAACATGCACTGCACATGGTCTCAAACTTTCCATCATCAGTCGTCTTTCTAATAGCTCATGAAGCTGCATATTTAGCTCCTCATTCTCATCTAGTTTCATTCAGTGTGGATCTTTGTTTGGAAAACTTGATCCTAGTATGAACTTAGTTTTGAAGGGATATGCTTCTCACAAGTGCCAATCCCTTTGGCATCTCTTTAGAAATAACATCCTTCAATTTTGACAACATCTATTCAACTTTTGCTAGAATGTCATCTCTCTTCACATCTAAGCTCAAACCTTTAGTTACAATGGAAAAACAACAATTTAATTTAATTTATGATTTCAAGTATGCTTTTATTGAGTACAACATTATCCTCCTACCAAAAAAATTACTGTTGTAGCTACTTTCTCTCATTTCTTCCTTTAAATTTTTTTATCAAAGTTTGTTTTTTGTTCTTCTCAAGTAGAAAAGTATTTATAAATACATCATGCATAATATTGCTATCATACCACAAGGGTCTACCCAATAATATATGACAAGAATATATTGGTACTACATCACACAAGACACTATCATGTTAATTTCCAATCTTAAATCTAATCAAACACTATTGGGAAACATTGACATGGTTCCATTTATAGAGCCATGAGACTCTATAAGGTTGAGTATGTGGCCTACACTTCATATTTAACTTTTCTATGACTTTTGTGGACACTAGATTTTCAATACTTCTGCCATCTACAATTAAAGAACAACACGTACCTCTGATTTTGCACCTATTCATGAAGATATAATTCTTTTGATCTGTTTCTTTTATCATTGGATGAATTTTTGGCTTTGACGAGGTTCTTCTAAGCATTAGTCTCTCTACCTTCTAGATTAGGTACATCAACTTTGTCCCCAACTACATATCTGGTTTTGGTTTCAACCCCTAGACATAGTTGCATATAATGATGATATATCATATATATCATGATATGGTGAGGGCCATGATATATTGGGCACCTAAAAATCATGAAACATGCGATATTTTGAATATGTTGTGAAACATTCATTAACCCAGGATATATTCCGAATTTATCATGATACAAATTAAAATATTTCCCTACTCATTGAAATTACGTGAAAATTAGGATATAAGGCCATGGGTTGGGTTTTTTGGAGTCATTGTGAATTGATGATGAACAAGATTGAGATCTAAGAAGTTTTGTGACCATTTTGTATCGATAGAAAAAGGGAAAATTTGGGGTTCTTGTTACCTTTAGTGGAACAATTGTGGAGTGGGGATTCACTACAATATATCTTCTCTTTTTTCATGGTATGTATTGAATTTTATGCTTGAAATTTGTCTAGTTTTTTAGATTTAGTGTAGGTTTTGCAATGTCCATTATATATACCTCTTTTTGTTGTCTTTCAATCGAATATTTGATTCGTTCAACTCATTTTAAATCATTGTTTCAAAGATTCAAGCATTATTTTGTGTTTATTTTCATTTTCTTTGTGCCATAGTTTTAGTATCACCTCAACACAATGCCAAATTGATTGGATCCAAGGCATATGGTGAACTAGTCGACCCTGATAATAAACAAAGATTGAATTGAAAACAATTAGGAACGAATATTTATGGTGGAATTAGCTACTTGAAATAACACCTAACCAAAATTTCCAGGCATGAAGTGGAGGTTTGTCTTGCAGTTACTCGAGAGACTATGTGTATTGAAAACTAATTCCTTCTAAATATGGCTAGTAAGAGACATGAGAAGGGGTGATTGAGAGATGAAATTTCTTCTAGAAAAAAATCAAGAAGCATGGGAGCCACAATGTAACACCCCCTGGCCCAGGTTAGAGCCGATATTGCATTTTGAACAATTTGCTATGAAGTGTGTACATAGCGAGATATCATATTTTAATAAAAATACCAGCTGGTTGCATGTGGAGCAATACGCTAAAGAGAGGATCCAGATATGAACCAAGGGTTGTGAGGGGGTAAGGTGAATTAGGTACCTTGTTCCCTAATCCTTGTTCTAAAAAATTATGTTAAAGCAAAAACCCATACCCCTAAGCCTTATCCTTAGTGGGGGGGATTAATTATTAATTAATTATTAGTAATCAGTAATTAATATAATGACTTAGGGACTAATCATGCTTAAGATGGGGAGGCAATGTGTGCCTCTGGGAAAACCACATGGGAACCCATAGGGAACATGAGGATGCCTTGGTGGTCCAGGAGGACGTGGGGGCAGGTTGATGCTACCCACGACCTGGGTGGTGGGACGCCAGTGCAGCATGCAAGAGAAGACACAAAGGATGCACGCAGGGAGAGCCTGTGTAGTTAGTCTAGAGAATACATGCAGAGCATGGGGAGGTGTCTGCTGAGTGCAAGAGAAAGTGTCTGCGAGTGAAGGAAAAATGGGGAGGGATTTCCTGAGATAAACCTGAACCCGAAATGCAGAGATAAAATCTGAACCTGAAATGCAGTGTTAACATGAACAATGTTATGCTGAGATAACTGAACTAACCATGATTTCCTTGGTCGAATTAACCATTGAATTGGCAATGAAGCATGAATCCCAGAGGGAATCCCAACGTTTGCAGTGAAGTATATCGCTGAGCGTTTTGGGGAGGAACTCAGGTGGGTAAATTGCAAAATTGACAAGGATTTGGTTACCTAATTATTTCTTGCTGAACCCTGAAAATATCTTTATCCCTGTTATTTTCCACCTGAGACTCTGAGAGTGAGTTGGGGAAAAATTGGTGAGATACCTCTGGTTAAAGTTTGGATCTCAGCTCGAGGGTGAAATTGGGAGATGAAATAGTACAGGTTGGACAAGTTCTAAGGTTGGGTGGAGCGTGGATCACATGCACCTAGTTTCCACATTCACGTGTATTTCAGATAAGTATCTGTGTATGAATTCTAATATTCATGTGTTTAATTATGTTTAAAATGTTCAGTTTATGGTATGAATGTGTAAATTAATGTAATTCATGAATAAGCTATGTTAAGTTTGCTAGAAGGCTGTATTCAGGAGTGTGGTTGTTTTCAATTGCATAGGCTTGTTATAGCTTGAAATGACACCTCTCCGTCTGTGATGACACTTGCTTCCCTTGGTCACATGAAGACACTTCTTGAGATCAAGTTCAGTCACACAACAGAAAATTTGTGGATGGAGGAGTCATTTGGGACACTAAAAATGGTTGAAATTACCTCATTCTTGACCCATTTGACGTATATGACCCTTAGGAACATTTTTCCAGACCAAACCATCTCCTGAAAATGAGCAGAAAAGCCTGTTTTTGGCCATTTTTCAACATGAGCGCTGGTACATAGGCATGATAGTAGCGTGTGTACCCTACTTTGCTTCATTAAAGTAGCGCTCAACTCCATATGTACGCTACTTTGTCTATTGTAGAGTAGCGTACACCCCTGTTTTGGTCAAAATCTTGAAATTTTGGGAAGCTAAGTTGGTTGGGGAACCTCCTACTCAGTTATAACTTCTTTTCCTCTTTCTCACTGACTATATAAGGAGGGTAGAAGGGCCATGTGAGAAAACTAAGCCCAATTACAAAGTTATGCTGGAGGAATGGAGACCCTCATCCCCCTCTCTTGTGCTTTAGTTTTGGTAAACCCTAGCACAGTTGATTAGAGGCTGGAATCCTTGGAGAACAGAAGCAGGAGACCTTGAATCTAGGTTTCGTGAAGTGCCAAGCTTGAAGGAAGGAATAACTGTATGTACTTGCTTTCATTCATTAATAAAGATCATACGTTCTTCTCTTTCCAAATATGACCTATTAATGTGTCTTAGATTTGATTACTGTTTGATTATAGTTTGATGTCTCTTTATATTATGGATATCAGTCTTATATATGTAGTCAAATGTGTTTGAGAAGGGTATCAAGTTGTTTTGCAGGTCTGGGCATTGCGACGCTAGATAAGCATTGAAGAGCGAGGGAGACAAAGCTAGGATCAACCTTTTGAATGAGGTGCCTACATCTCTAAACCCTAATCTCTTCACTTATTTGTTATACTTACAGAATGCTTGTAATTCTATCCTTATCACCGTAAGTTGGTAGTTTCTCCCGTGAACTATAGGTGCATTTTCCCCACAATAGAATGGCGACTCCGTTGGGGAAAGCCTAACTGCTTAGGGGTATCCAAGGTCATTTCTTCAGTCTTTTTTGATGCTCTTTGTTCATTTTCTTGATTAGGATTAGTTAGTAGGCTCTGTTTGACCCTGCTGGGCTTTTACAGACCCTTCCTGGCCCTTACAAACCCTTGTGGACCCAGGTGTGGGGGGTTTTAACCCCATTTTCCAACTTTTTCCACCTATACGCTACTGTTTCTACAACACAGTAGCGCCCATACGCTACTTTTCCTTTGCACAGTAGCGCCCATCCTGCTATGGGTGCTGGTATGCCTCATACACAGTAGCACTCAAAATATGGGTTTGATTTTTTTGAGTTTTTGGGTTGTGGACCCAAATTTGGGGGATGTGGCTGCATTTTTTTGGGGGTCCCTGATGACCCTAGGTCTATGTTAAACCACTGTAAGTGGTCTCCCATCCTTGTACTGATCCTACATTCATGATTTGAACCTCTTTCGATCAATTTGGGATTGTTTGGAAAGTTTTGGGGTTTGTTGACCCAAGTTGGGGGGTTGTGGACCTGTTTGGTGTTTTGTACCCTAATTTGAGTCTGACTGAACTTGCTTGCCCCATTTCCACTGGATTTGAAACCTCTTGAGTCTTCTTGACCCTGTTTGTATCTATTTGAGTGAAATTTCTCTTTTTGGTTGGTTTCTTATCCTCCCTTATGCTTTTAGTTTTTCTTTTGTAGTGAAAGCTCAAGTGTTTTGGCTGTTGTCCAAGACCTTGTTTGCATTGTTTATGTGCATACCTAACTTTACCAAACCATACTTATTCGTAGGTCATTTTCTTTGTTTGGGTCTAAAAGTAGTTTTTGTACTCTTTTCCTAATGGTTGGCATGCTTACATCAATAAGAATTTGAAAGTCATATTTGGTAGCTTTTACTATTTCATAAAGAGAACCTGAAAGTTTCTTTGCTTTGCTTTGATAGTAGGTTAGTTTCAGTTTTGTTTCTTACCTTTGGAAAGCATAAAGAATTTTGATTCATTTTCTGAATAGAGTACCTTGCAAGTGGCTTAAAAGATTTTAGAGTGCTTTGCATCAAAAAGAACAAGTTTTCTTTTGCATACCTAGTTGCTTGAGTAGCTACATTCTTAGGTTTTGAGTTTAATTTTGTACATTTAGACTTTATTTTTACCTTTTTTTTGCATTCGAAAGATTAAAAATTGCATTTGCACATGCATTCTAGATCAGAATTTTAAGACTTGCATTGAAAAGAAAAAGATTTGTTTGGTGGTAAATATTTCATTTTCAGTACTCTATCTCTATTATAACCACTCTCACACACCCACTATCTTTTTGAGTAAGCAAGTAACCTTTAAAATGAACTCTAATAAAATGTACTAGCAACATTTTCTTTTCTAGGTTACACTACACCAACTAGTCTTGGTTAGGATCTTGGGTTTAAAACACCTTAAACCACCCAAGATCACACATTACACAAAAATCGTAGTTCGACTTTCACAGGTAAACCCACTTCATTCAAAGCTTGCCTGGGATCTATGCAGTAGGTCTTGTGAGATCAGATTGTTGGGAATAATCCTCCTACTTTCTGTTTCGAGCATATACCAGGATTTGATCTCGTTTGGGGACTCTTTTGAGTTTCGGGCTCAGTTACCCTTCCCGTGCCTTCTGATTCGACCAACGACTATTCCCCTAGGAGTTTTCGATGTTGTGGTATCCTTAGTATCTGACCATAGGTTCATACACAGGTGACAGCGGAGGGTATATCTGTTGTACCTAGGACAGACGTGGGAGGAAATCCCTTGCAGGTCTTTGGGAGGGCAGTTGGGTGATTCCAGCGCTTGCACCCTTAGTCATTGTATTGTGGACCCCGGGTAACTGTTCTTCATCCTTCGTTGATCTGTTCTAGGCCCTCATCATCCCAGACTCTTCTCCGAAAGGCATCTGTTTGCCTGGTTTGATTTACCTAGGACCTTTTTTAGTGGTGTGCTCTTTGTGCTACTTGTTTTAGTTTGCCTTAGAGAACTTCTTGTTCATTTGAGCAGGAAACTATGTCTAGCATTCCGACGAGTGCCAATCAAGGTACCCCTATTCCGGGGGATCCTTGTGCTGTTCCATTCATTGGAAACATTGGTGCTCCCTTAATGGCTACTCTGAATCTTCCTGGATTCACTATTGGGCTGCCGGTTTGGTTGTTTTCCACTCCAAATTCCTTGCATGCTCCTGACGCTTCTTTTGTGAGCACCTCAAATCAAGAGCATCATAACCTTGTGCCTCCCTTGCCAGTAACACCTTCTCCTCCTCCTTCTATCTCATGTGGCGAAAGTAGCAATACTACGGTAGCCAACAGTCTAAAAGGAATAGACGGAGGAAGAATAGGAAGAAGATGCCAAAACAAGGGGGCAGCAACCCAACCTCCACAAGTCATGCTGGGGGCAAGCACCCTTCCTCTGCAAGTCATGCAGGGGGCACCTACCCAGTCTCTAGAGGTCATGCTGGGAGAAAACTTTTAGTCACTAAAAATCATACTGAAAGTTTGTCTTCAACCACTGTCAGTCATGTTGAGGACACGTGATTGATCACTGCTAGTCATATTAATGACAAGTCACCAGTTCCTGTGAGTCATACTGGAGACACCAGATCAGCCACTGCAAGTCATGCTGAGGGAGTTGACATTGTCGACAAACCAAACAAACAAAATCTTAAGTTCCCTTGTAAGTTTTGCGAGGGAGATCACCTTACTTACTTGTGCCCTGTACTTCTAGAAGTGAAACAAGTGTGGTCCTTAGTTCAAAAGTCTAATGCTTCTGAGCAACCAGCCTCTGTGAGTCATGCTGGGGGCAAGCTGTCAGCCAATGTTAGTCATGCTGAGAGTACTGGCGTTGTAAAGGAGTCTAAACCTATAGGATGGAAACCAAAGTTCCCTTGTAAACTTTGTAAGGGAGATCACCTTACTCACCGATGCCCTGCCATTCCAGAGGCACGAAGAGTGTGGTCCATGTCTGAAGGAACCTCTATTTCTGAGTTGTCTATAGATTCCCTGTAGTCAGATCAACATTTGGTTGATAAAGTGGTTGAACCAATGCAATCTTTGGTCGACCCCACTCTTCCTTCAGAGAGTGAAGTGATCGAATCGATGCAATCTTCGACCGATCCCATCAGTCCTTTGGAGATTGATGCACCTACTGCTGAAGTCTTCTGCATTACCAGTTTGGATATTCCTGAAAAATGGGGAACTTCATCTGTGCCATGTGAACCCCTACCAAGCCGTAGGATTGTTTCCTTTGATTGGAATAGTCTAGCCGAGCCTCATCTTCCTTCTTCGACACCTTTCCAGATAAAGGTTGATATCGGGAACCATACGGTTGATCGATGCATTGTTGATGAAGGTGCTTCTGTTAGTATCTTATCCGCTTATGCTTGGAGAGATTTGGGTTTCCCTAATGTTATTCCAGCTGCTAATTGGTCGTTGACCTTTGATAGAAGACCTAGTTAACCGATCGGATTCCTCCGTCAGGCACCTGTTACCTTGGGTGGAAAAACAGTCTTAGTTGATTTTATGGTTTTAAAGGACCCTGTGGACTTTGATATGATCCTCGGGCGTGATTACATTTATGCTATGCATGCTGTGGTGTCTACGCTTTTTCGTGTGATGCATTTCCCTCATAACGAAAACATTGTCACCATCGACCAGCTTGCATTTGTTGATCCTCCTTATTACCCAACTGTAGACTAGTCTGATCCCTCGTCATTATGCACTACTATGTAACATGGGCCTTATGTGGCATATTGTTCCTTGAGTTCAACTACTACTGAGAAGAAGTCTCTGAGTTCATGCTTACCTTCTCGGGACTTGGTCCTAGCTTTTGACCAAGTGACACCTCCATCTGAATGTTTAGATATGTGTTCTATCTGGGATGATATACTTCCTTTCGATGAAGTTTTCCTAGAGTCCATAGTACAGTCTGCCATTCATTTGGATGTTAATTCAGTCGCAGTTATGTCCAGCCCTAGTTTGACCTTCAAGTCTGATCTTCCTACTGTTGATTCTTTGGACTCTCCTATAGATCCGCAAACCGGTGTTCCTGCTCAGTTTGATTCCGTTTCTAGAATTTTCAACTCCCGTGATGATGAATTTGTTTCTGTAGATTCCATCATGTCCTTCAACTTTGATCTTCATCTTGAAGTTGATCTTGTTGATTGTAAGTCCTCAGGCTTGGGTACCATAGAGTCTTCATTTGAAAACTCTGCCTTATTTATGCCTATTGTTGATGATAGTGAAGTTTAAAGTATTTCTACCACAGTGACTTGTATCGGGTCTTTTCTTACATATGTTTTAGATATGATCCTGGTACTAATGTTTCTTGGAGACAGGATTCTTAGCTGGATGTATACTTGTTTACTGGTCCTTTTTGACACCTTGTGCGACCATGTCAGGTATATTCGGAACCTTGCATATAGGTTTAGGCTTCCCCGCTGTTATGTTGCATTTGAACCTTTTGCCATCCGAATTCGCCATAGAGTCGAACCTGTTGGATATTGGTATGTTAGCCATCTCTTTATGCATCGTGCACCAGTCCGACAGCAGAGCCTGCCTAACATGGGTCACCCTAGTTAGCACCCTTATGCCATTTTGGTGCCCATGCTGAGTTTTTCTCATAGGCTTGGGAGCCTTTTTAGATTTACCATGACTTTGAGAAGAAGCCTTATATCTTTCTTCCTCATATATTTCTGGCCATCCCTGATAAGGCTCCCATCTTTGTGTTCAAATTGCATATGCGTCTGTTATGATCCCGCTTGCACTCATGAACTTGAATCCGGCTTCCACGCTTTTAGCTCGTTATATAAGCCTCCATCTCTGATCTTATTTCCGCTAAGCCCTGTATCATTTTGCCTTTGCAATTTGACACCTTTTACCTGGAGGAGACACACCCTGAGTGTCCTTATCTTGCTCATGTTCCTTACATTAGGCATAGCTTTGTTCCATGCGCTTGGAGCTAGTTTTGCATGTCCCTGACACTCGTCTCCTCCCATTTCGAGCATTCTTCTACCTTTACTTCGAGCTCATTAAAAACAGTAAGTAGGTTATGAGCAGTCTTCCACCTTTCCTTTGAGCTCATTAAAAACAGTAAGGAAGTTGCGAGCATTCTTCTTTTACTTCGAGCTCGTTAAAAACAGTAAGTAGTTTTCGAGCATTCTTCTTTTACTTCAAGCTCATTAAAAACAGTAAGTAGGTTTCGAGCATTCTTCTTTTACTTCGAGCTCGTTAAAAATAGTAAGTAGGTTACGAGCATTCTTCTTTTACTTCGAGCTCGTTAAAAATAGTAAGTAGGTTGCGAGCATTCTTCTTTTACTTCGAGCTCGTTAAAAAAGTAAGTAGGTTGCGAGCATTCTTCTTTTACTTCGAGCTCGTTAAAAACAGTAAGTAGGTTGCGAGCATTCTTCTTTTACTTCGATCTCGTTAAAAATAATAAGTAGGTTACGAGCATTCTTCTACCTTTACTTCGAGCTTGTTAAAAATAGTAAGTAGGTTACGAGCATTTCTTCCACCTTTCCTTCGAGCTCGTTAAAAACAGTAAAGAGGCTATGAGCATTTCTTTCATCTTCACTTCGAGCTCATTAAAAACAGTAAGGAAGTTGTGAGCATTTTCTGTATCTCCTTTGAGCTCGTTAAAAACAGTAAGGAGGTCATGAGTTTACTTTTCCGAACTCGTTAAACCTTTACGGAAAAGATCCCTATGGAGTTCTTTTAAGCCCTTTTCAGACTCCTTAAATAGGAAAAGTTTGCCAAGCATAGTTGTCCTTTCGGGCTCGTTAAAATAACTGAACCGACATCCACTTAGGTATAGAATCACCCCTTTTCCGGGCCTTGGTGGATAATTTACAAAAAAGGTATACTCTAGGTATACTCTTGTATACCCTAGAAGAGTTCTTCTTCCATCATTTTACACTTTTTCGGGGAAGGAGACTAACTTTACGAAAAAGGATCTTTGGAGTCGTTTTTAGGGTTTTTAGACTCTCGAAATGTGAAAACACCAAGCAAGAATTCACCTACTCGGGCTCGATGTGAAATCCACGAGATGGTTGATAGAGGACTGTTTAAGTTTTTCGACTCTATAAACAAGAAAACACTGCCGAGCACATACCAATCCGGGCTCGATATAAAATCCACAGATAAGTGTATAGAGGACTGTTTAAGTTTTTCAACTCTATAAGCAAGAAAACACCGCCGAGCACAGACCAATCTGACCTCGATATAAAATCCATGGATAGGTGTATGGAGTTTTCTTCTAGGTTTTTCAGACTCCTTAAATATGAAAATACCGTCGAGCATGCTTTAGTTCTTTGTCAAGCTCGTTAAAAAATGAAAAAGGAAAGGGAAGGGAAGAATGTTAAAATATCTTTCAATATGATGGAAGCAAGTCAACTATCTCCTTGAACAAAGCACCTATTTTGAGTCTATCAAACAAGTTGGGTTCTAGTGTTGGCCTTAGGATAAACTGATCTCAGAGTTCTTACTCCTCCGTTTGGTTAGTCTTCCAATCATATGGAGAATCTGTTAATGTCTCCTACATTGCAAATTTGCATTGTGGTCCCTTTGTGTTAAAAGCTTCCTAAGTCACTCTTATGCCGTGCTCACTGTTCAAGGATATAACTTGTGTCGGCCATTCTACAGTTCCCTTGACCTCATGTGTCGGCCATTCCTTGGTGTCAGTATGTTTCATCATGTGTTTAGTCCTACTCCAAATCAGATCATACTTGTTGAGTGTCCCTCGTGTTGGATGATGGAGGATGCATTAAGGCCTCCCTTCCAACAGACTTCTTCCCATCGACTTCAGCTCATTGTGCTTTGGGAATGAAGTTTAGAGTTTCGGTTAGTACCTTGGGGATTGTAGTCATTAGTGGCAGTTTCCCTCGTTATTGGATAGATGGGAATACATCAAAGTCTCCTATCCGATGGATTCTTCAAGTGTTTGACGGTACGACCATCTATTCGCACTTGCTTGAATGTACTAGGTACCTTGGGTTCCATTTTCATTACTGGTGGACACCCTCGTGTTTGTTAACGGTATACATCAATGACTGGTAATCAAACGATATCTCCCATGTTCGACATCAACTCATTTATTCGCATGGATAGGCTTGTACCTTTGGTTTTTTTGGATGAAGACCTTGGGATCCTCGATAGCATCACGTCATTTATGTTATCGCCCAAGTTGCGCAATACTAAGCCACACTCTTTTTGGCTCTTGATGAGACATAGATCCAACTTGTTCTCTATGGCTATGTTCTCTAGTTTTGACATAGATCCACCTTGTATTTATGTGGCTATGTTTACACTTATGTTCCTCATGGATCCATGCTTGTATTCTAGTGCCCATGATATATGCATCAGTATTTTGGATCATTATTGTATCCTCTTGGAGGTCATGTTCTACCATTTGAACATGGATAGTTACCCCAAGGATAAGTTTTTTTGACATTGCCTTTGCTTTCAGGTACTTCATTTGAGCCTATGATTCTTGGTTTCTTCGTTCCTTCATGATTCAACTCTTTGTTATTTATAATGTATTTCGGCCATCATTTCCCATACTCCCTCTAACCTCATACATTAGGGGGCATCTGTTATAGCTTGAAATGACACCTCTCCGTCCGTGATGACACTTGCTTCCCTTGGTCGCATGACGACACTTCTTGAGATCAAGTTCAGTCACACAACAGGACATTTTTGGATGGAGGAGTCATTTGGGACACTAAAAATGGTTGAAATTACCTCATTCTTGACCCATTTGATGTATATGACCCTTAGGAACATTTTTCCAGACCAAACCATCTCTTGAAAATGAGCAGAAAAGCCTGTTTTTGGCCATTTTTCAACATGAGCGCTGGTACACAGGCATGATAGTAGCTTGTGTACCCTACTTTGCTTCATTAAAGTAGCGCTCAACTCCATATGTATGCTACTTTGTCTATTGGAGAGTAGCGTACGCCCCTGTTTTGGTCAAAATCTTAAAATTTGGGAAGTTAAGTTGGTTGGGGAACCTCCTACTTGGTTATAACTTCTTTTCCTCTTCCTCACTGACTATATAAGGAGGGTAGAAGGGCCATGTGAGAAAACTAAGCTCAATTACAAAGTTATGCTGGAGGAATGGAGACCCTCATCCCCCTATCTTGTGCTTCAGTTTTGGTAAACCCTAGCGCAGTTGATTAGAGGCTGGAATCCTTGGAGAACAGAAGCAGGAGACCTTGAATCTAGGTTTCATGAAGTGCCAAGCTTGAAGGAAGGTAAAACTGTATGTACTTGCTTTCATTCATTAATAAATATCAGATGTTCTTCTCTTTCCAAATATGACCTATTAATGTGTCTTAGATTTGATTACTGTTTGATTATAGTTTGATGTCTCTTTATATTATGGATATCAGTCTTATATATGTAGTCAAATGTGTTTGAGAAGGGCATCAAGTTGTTTTGCAGGTCTGGGAATTGCGAGATTGGATAAGCATTGAAGAGCAAGGGAGGCAAAGCTAGGATCAACCTTCTGAATGAGGTGCCTACATCTCTAAACCCAAATCTCTTCACTTATTTGTTATACTTGTAGAATGCTTGTAAGTCTATCTTTATCACCGTAAGTTGGTAGTTTCTCCCCTGAACTATAGGTGCATTTTCCCCACAACAAGGTTGTCTGCTGTATGAATTTGTATGTGAAGGATGAATGGCTCAACTTCATTGTAAAGACATGTTTAATGGCTATCTGTAGTTCTTAATATTGAATGCAATTCATTGTATGGGTTAAATATAGGTGTAGTTCCCTGTAGATGTTAATAATATCATATGAAATTCGTATCATGGATTTAAGAAGGGCGTAGATCCCTGCCACATCGCTGCAGGTTTATTACTGATTGCAAATCTTTTGATGGGTTAAGAAGGGTGCAAAATTCCTGTAGATTCTTATTATATGGAATTCGTTTTATGTTTATGGGCCTGATAATGAGAATTATGGAACTGTTAATTGGATGCCTAATGGAAGCTGTTTTGAGATTCAGTGAATGACAGGCATTAACCCGGGTCTTAGCTTGACTGCCCGATGTTCATAGAATGATAGGAAACAAGTAGATGATATGTTTTCCTGCCTGTTTTGGAGTCCTTGCTATGAATATTATTGTTTCTCATGTGGTGTGGTTTAACTCTGCCAGCTATGATATTCCTATCTAGCTCAGAGTCTTTCCTATCTTTTCTTATGGGCCACTATTGGGTATTTTGATGCTGTTAATTAGCTACTCAAAGAAAAAATTTAGTTGCATAGTTTTACACTATAATTATGTGTATGTGTAACGAGGGTACATTACAAATTGGTATCAGAGTGCTGGTTGCAACTCTCGGGCCTCTGGGTTTGAAATTAATTTCCTAAGGAGATATTCAAATATATGATGTAGTTGAATTTTAGTCTGATAATCCTTGAAAAATTTCAGAGTGATAGCATTATACAGGGATATTCGATCATTAGAATTGTAGACTGTCAGTAAAGACAGGCAATCGGAAGTGAAGAGATGGCAGAGGGTCCCGAATTCTCTAATTTTGGGGAAGGAATCGGCAGTGAAGAACAACATAACGAATCCAATGGTCGCCAAAGTGGGTCACGGACCATGGATGTTGTGCAAACTTTGAGGGGTTTGCATTTTGGAAACGAAATAATTTTGCAAAATTTGGAACAACATAACCAAATTAATCAACAATTACTACAGAGTTTGGTTCAGCTACAAAATAATATGCAGCAGGTCATGCCCAATAAGGAAAGAGGTGAAGAGTCCATGAATAGGTATCACTTCTCTCAGGAAGGAGAAGACAATAGAATGAAAGTACATTCCCATCATAAAACCAATGAAAGTTCTCATGGGTATAAAAATAACCGGTGGATTGAATATCCTAGGAGACAGAGAAAGAGAAAGCATGATGTGATGCTAGAAGGCGAACTCACAAAAATTAAACCTCGGACCTTTGATGGAGAGAAGTCTGGTGATGATGCAGAGCTATGGATCATGGAAATGAACAACTATTTGCATCTACATGACTACTCAGAAAACCAAGAAGCACAAATTGCAATCTATAATTTGCAAGGAAAGGATTATAAATGGTGGAAACAACTAAACAAGTGGAAGAATTGGATGAGAAGCGGATTTCTTGGAGGAAATTCCAAAAACTCTTCAAGAAATAATATCTATCACAACAATACTATGATAAAAAGACCCAAGAATTCTTTGAGCATAAATTGGAAAATATGTCCATGGAGGACTATGAAAAGAAATTCTTGGAGATGCTAGGTTATGTGGATTTTATCAAGGATGAAAAGGTGAAGGTACAATGTTTTTTAGTGGCTTGCATGCGTTTTATAAAGATACATTGACTTATGATGAACCTCGCACCTTTAAGGATTGCTTCCGAAAGGCTAGATGCTTGTATGAGCAAGGCCAGAATAGGCAGGAAGTGAAGAAGGTTTGGAAAGGAAGGTTGGAAGAGAAGCAAGATCTAAGAAGAAAGCGGTTTAGGCTGCTGGTTACAAAGAAGGACACCTACTCTTCTTTTAAACCACCATTACCAAAAGAAGAATCCAAGATGGGTAATTCTTCCAAACAAAAGAAACCAACCCAAGGTAAATGTTGGGGATGTGGTGGTGACAATTTCTTAAACAAGTGTCCTGAAAGAAGAAATAAGGGAACCGGTGTATATAGTATGCAAGAAGCTTCTACTGTTGGCGATGTTGTAAGAAGTGTTACTCGCATCTATGCAGTATTGGATAATCTCCAAGTTGATCATCAATATTCTATGATCGAGATTGAAGGTAAACTGAATGGTGTGCCTGTTTCAATTTTAATTGATTCCGGAGCTTCTTATAGCTATATTAATACTAACTTGTTTGAAAAGTGTAAATTGATGACTCGTAAGATGTCTAAGTCCAGAATGGTTCAATTGGAAACTAGTATGAAGAGGAATATCACAGCTATGGTCAAACGTTGTTGTTTTGAAATGAATGTAAACCAAACTTGTTCAGATTTGGACATTCTTCCTCTTGGATCATATGATTTGTTGATCGGTATGGATTGGCTTGAGAAACACTTTGTTGTGTTAGACTTCCACAGTAAAGTTATTACATGTTTGAATGATGATGGCATCAATAATTTACAAATAAGAGGTGTTCAGAGACCTATATCCTTAAGACATATTTTTGTTTTGCAAATGAAGAAGTGTATCATAAAAAGGTTCCAGTTGTATGCTATTCAGGTAGAAGAATTGTCTAATGAAAAATAATTAATTTTTTATGAATATCCATTGTTGAAAGAATTTGAAGATGTATTTCAAGGAGTTCCTGGGTTACCACCCAAGAGGGATATCGATTTCACAATCAATTTGGTGCCCAGAACTGTGCCCTCTTCAAAAGCACCATATAGAATGAGTACTCCGCAATTAAAAGAATTGTAGATGCAACTTGAGGAGTTGCTGAAGAAAAGGTATATACGGCCTAGTATATCACCTTGGGGTGCTCCTGTTATTTTTGTAATTAAGAAGGATGGCACACTTAGATTATGTGTGGACTACATACAGTTAAACAAAGCCACAATTAAGAATAGGTATCCTCTACCTAGAATTGATTATCTTTTTTATCAATTAAGAAGCGCAAGAATATTTTTGTAAGATAGATTTGAGATCCAGATATCACCAAATACGCATTAAGGATGAAGACATCTATAAAAAAACATTCAAAACTAGATATGGGCATTATGAATTTATAGTACTTCCTTTTGGTTTAACAAACGCTCCTACTACATTCATGTGTTTGATGAATGGTGTATTTACATAGTTTCTGGATAAGTTTATAATTGTATTTTTGGATGATATACTTATATATTCCAAAACCGAGGAGCATGAAGAGCATCTCGGAAATACTTTGCAAATATTGAGAGAAAATCAATTGTACGCCAAGAGAAACAAGTGCACATTCTATCAGAAACAATTGTTATATTTGGGCCATATCATTTCTGAGGAATGTGTGGCTATGGACCCAGTTAAAATTAAGGCTATTTTGGAATGAACTACTCCCCGCAGTGTCTTTGAGGTAAGATCATTCATGGGATTGGATGGTTATTAATGAAAGTTTATAACATATTTTTCAAGAATAACAAGTTCAATTACATCTTTGCAAAAGCAAGGTGTACTTTTCATTTGGAGTCAGAAATGTGAAGATAGTTTCAGAAATTTAAAGGAATTGCTTACATGTGTGCCTGTATTGAAGATTTCTGATCCTAATAAAGAATTTCTGGTATGCACTAATGCATCACTTGAAGGACTGGGTGGAGTTCTAATGCAGGAAGGACATGTGATTTGCTACGAATCACGGAAGTTGAAGGATCATGAGAAGAACTATGCTACACATGACTTGGAACTAGCAGCCATTGTTCATGCACTTCGCATGTGGAGACACTATCTTCTGGGAAATAAGTTTGAGTTAAGAACTGATCATAATAGTTTAAAGTATTTGTTTGATCAACCTCAACTTAATTCCCAACAAGCTAGGTGGGTTGAATTCCTAAGTGAGTTCAATTTTGAGATCAATTACTTGAAAGGAAAAGAAAATCAAGTAGTTGATGCACTCAACATAAGGGGACAACTGATGCATGTTTCATCCATCAGCAATTGGAATTCTGATTTACAAATCAGATTGCTTGAAGCTTTGAAAAGTGACAATAATTATTTCCATATAACAACAACATTGCTAGAAGGAATTGAAGCATTAAGGTTCTACAATTTTGCAGTAGCTAAGAATGGTATCCTTCATTTTAAGGATATGATCTATGTACCTGATCATGAAGAGTTGAAAAGAATATTATTGCGGTAAATGCATAATGTACCTTATGCAGGACATCTTGGATATCAGAAAACTCTTACAGCTATAAAGAAGAATTTTTATTGGTCAAACATAAAAAATGAGGTGGCCAATTACATTTCTCGTTGTTTAGAATGTCAAAGGGTCAAAGCAGAGCCTTAGTACCCAGCTAGTTTACTTCAGCCATTGCCTATTCCTGAATGGAAATGGGACATTGTAACTGTTGATTTTATTGCAGGTTTTCCAAGAACCATGAGGTAGCATGATTCGATCATGGTAGTGGTTTATAAGTTAACCAAATCAGCCATTTCATTCTTGTTCAATCAACTTTCAAGGCAGCTAAAATTGTTGAGATTTATATGAAAGAAATTGCCAGGTTGCATGGTATTCTGAAAGCTATTGTGTCGGATAGAGATCCAAAATTCACTTCTAATTTTTGGAGAGGTCTGTTTAAAGGATTTGGGACTAAGCTTAATTTAAGCACAGCTTATCATCCCCAAACTGATGTGAAGACTGAGCGTGTAAACCAAGTCATTGAAGACATGCTCAGGATGTATGTCATGGACAAACCAGGAAAATGGGAAGAGTACCTGTACTTGGTCGAATTCGCTTATAATAATGGTTATCAAGTATATTTGAAAATGATTCCATTTGAATCCTTCTATGGTAGGAAGTGTAAAGTTTCAATCAATTGGGATAAACCGGTAGACAATTTAATCATTCGGCCTGAAATGATTCAGGCTATTGAAAATCAACTAGTGAAGATAAAACATAATTTGAAAATGGCGCAAGATCATCAAAAGAGCTATGCAGCTAAAAGGACACACAAAGCATTCCAGTTTGGGGACATGGTGTTCCTAAATATCAGAGGAAAGAAAAGTTCCTTGTGGTTGGGCAACTGCAAGAAATTGGCCGCTAGATTTTGTGTTCCATTCGAAGTCTTGAGCATAGTGGCATTAGTAGCTTACAATCTAGCACTACCTCACACTATCAAAATATATAATGTGTTCCATATTTCATTTATGAAAAAGTATGTTTATGATATTAATCATGTGCTTGATTGGCTTGTTCTTCAGGTGGAACCAGAAGGGGAAATGCAGGTTCAACCAATCTGCATATTGGATTGCAGAAGCAGGATATTCAGGAACAGAGTCGTAGGGAAGGTAAAGGTCTAGTGGACCCATTATAGTCCTGAGGAACCCACTTGGGAACTAGAAGATGTAATGCGGGAAGAGTATCCGCATTTATTTTGAAAATGTGTATATAATAAACATTACTGTAGTTAATTTTTCTATATGTTTTGATATAATGTAATAATCGAGGACGATGAAGACTCTAAGGGGAGGAGAATTGTAACACCCCTTGGCCCAGGTTAGAGCTGATATTGTATTTTGAACAATTTTCTATGAAGTGTGTACATAGAGAGATATCATTTTTAATAAAAATACCAGCTAGTTGCATGTGGACCAATATGGTAAAGAGGGGATCCAGATATTAACCAAGGGTTGTGAGGGGGTAAGGTGACTTAGGTACCTTGTTCCCTAAAACTTGTTCTAAAACCTTATGTTAAACACAAAACCCATTCCCCTAAGCCTTATCCTTAGTGGGGGGGGTTAATTATTAATTAATTGTTATTAATTAGTAATTAATCTAATGACTTAGGGACAAATCATGCTTAATATGGGGAGGCAACGTGTGCCTCTAGGACAACCACATGGGAACCCAAAGGGGATACAAGGATGCCTCGGTGGTCTAGGAAGACATGGGGTCAGGCTAATGCTACCCACGACCTGGGTGGTGGGACACCAGTGCAGCATGCAGGAGAAGAGACAAAGGATGCATGCAGGGAGAGCTTGTGTGGTTTGTCTAGAGAATGCACGCAGAGCATAGGGAGGTGTCTGTTGAGTGCAAGAGAAAGTGTCTGTGAGTGAAGGAAAAATGGGGAGGGATTTACTGAGATAGACATGAACCCAAAATGCAGAGATAGAATCTGAACCCGAAATGCAGTGTTAACCTGAACAATGCTATGCTGAGATAACTGAACTAACCATGATTTCCTTGGTCGAATTAACTAGTGAAATGGAAATGAAGCATGAATCCCAGAGGGAATCCCAACGCTTGCAGGGAAGTATATCATTGCGTGTTTTGGGGAGGAACTGAGGTGTGTCAATTGTGGAATTGACAAGGAATTGGTTACCCAATTGCTGCTTGCTGAACCTTGAAAATATCTTTATCCCTATTACTTTCCACCTAAGACTCTGAGAGTGAGTTGGGGAAAAATTGGTGAGATACCTCTGGTTAAAGTCTAGATCTCGTCTCGGGGGTGAACTTGGGAGCTGAAATAGTACAGGCTGGACAAGTTCTAAGGTTGGGTGGAGCGTGGTTCACATGCACCCAATTGCCACATTCACATGTATTTCAGATAAGTATCTATGTATGAATTCTAATGTTCATGTGTTTAATTATGTTTAATATGTTTAGTTTATGGTATTAATGTGTAGATTAATGTAATTCATGAATAAGCTATGTTAAGATCGTTAGAAGGTTGTCTTCAAAAGTGTGGTTGTTATCAATTGCATAGGCTGCATGCTGTATGAATTTGTATGTGAAGGATGAATGGATCAACTTCATTGTGAAAGACATGTTTAATATCTATTTGTAGTTCTTAATATTGAATGCAATTCATTGTACAAGTTAAATATGGGCGTAGCTCCCTGTAGATGTTATATCATATGAAATTCGTATTATGGGTTTAAGAAGGGAGTAGATCCCCGCAGGTTTATTGTTGAATGCAAATATTTTGATGGGTTAAGAAGGGCACATAATTCAAGTAGATTCTTATTATATGCAACTCGTTTTATGTTTATGGGTTTGATAATGAGAATTATGGAACTGTTAATTGGATTCCTAATGGAATCTTTTATGAGATTCAGTGAATGACATGCATTAACCCGGGTATTAGCTTGATTTCCTGATGTTCATAGAATGATAGGCAACAACTAGATGATATGTTTTCCTTCCTGTTTGGGAGTCCTTGCTATGAATATGATTGTTTGTCATGTGGTGTGGTTTAACTCTGCTAGCTATGATATTCCTATCTAGCTCAGAGTCTTTCCTATGTTTGCTTATGGGCCACTATTGGGTCTTTTGATGTTATTAATTAGCTACTCAAAGAAAATTTTTAGTTGCATAGTTTTACATTGTAATTATGTGTATGTGTAATGACGGTACGTTACACACAAGTTCCTAGGGGGTGGGTGAAATACATTCCTTATCCTCATCGACACAACCCACAAGTTCCATAATTCCCTCAATATCCTCACTTATTTTATGTTGAGGTCAACACCTCAGGGGAAATATTATGTTCAATCATTAATTAAAACAAGGGAGAAGGAGGAGGGTAACAAGATTGTGGCCAAATGTTTGCTATGGGGTTATGTACCTTCTAACATTTCCATGAACAACCCCTTCTACCATTCCATTATTTTTAAAGCTACTTATATTGTTGGCCCATGATATAACAACCATGCCTATAATGATTTTAGAGGGAACGACCTTCAAAGGGAGAAGGCTGATTGCACCTAGATATTAGATGATCTTAAAGAAGCATGTGAGATCATCAGATGTAGTGTTATGCTAGATGGGTTTACAAATGGAAATGGTAGATCCATTCTGAATTTATTTGTTCATTGTCCCAATTAAACAATGTTTATTAAATATGTTGATGCATCTGCATACGTTCAATATGCACAATTATTATTTCAATAGTTGGATAAATTTATCTTAGACATAAGCCCGCAATATGCTTTCCAATTCATTATGGTCAATGCCTCTTATTATGTCATTTTTGGGAGGTTTCTTATGCAAAGGTATTCATACTTGTATTGGACTCTATGTGCCACCCATTGCATTGATTTGATGCTAGAGGATATGGGAAAATTTCATTGGATTAAGGAAGACATTGATTCAACTTAGAGTGTTACAATATATATATATATATATACTTGTATTGGAGTCTATGTGCCACCCATTGCATTGATTTGATGCTAGAGGATATGGGAAAATTTCATTGGATTAAGGAAGGCATTGATTCAACTTAGAGTGTTACAATATATATATATATATATATATATATATATGATGTTTCTTTATGATGAGTGGGTTGCTAGCATCTATAGCACTAGATTGGATGGGCAAGCCATATCCCAACTGGTGAAATTTGAGAAAAAAAATTGGGTGGTAGTACAGGCGATATGTGCCATCAGTGAACCTTTGGTAAAGGTTCTTCATTTAGTTGATGATGAAAAACCCACAATTGGATACATATATGAGCCCATGTATAGTTCCAATGAAGCTATCCATCAATACTTTAAGGACAAAGGGGGGAGGGAGGGATTCACCAGAAAAGTTGAGATATGGGTTGTGATTTATGAGTGATGGAATAATACTCTTCATCATCCCATTCATGCAATGGGACTCTACCTCAGCCCCTCATTCTCTTATGCATGTGGATTCCAATTTGATATTGAGGTCATGGATGGATTTCTCTAGTTTGTTCATAGGATGGTGTTAACTCCCTTTGAATGCTTGAATATATTTCCAAAAAAATGCATATCTGTAGGATGGTTGATGGTACTTTTTTGTTATGACATGGACGTCCAAGATAGAACCACAAGGATTCTAGGCTAGCTTCAAAGTTCAACCTTCGAGTACAATTTTTTTTAAAATTTAAAATTTCAATGTATTTAACTTACTTATTTTTTCCTTTCTATCTATTTGTCACTAGATGGAAATTTAATTCATTGTATTTCCTTTCCTTCTATTAATTGTCGATGCGTGGTAGACATACTAGGGTGGCAGATTCTTAAAGATGCAAAAAAATTATATTAGGGTAATAAGTCAAACTTCTAGCTCCTTAGGGTATGAGCACAACTAGAGTGTCTTTGAAAATATACACTCTAAGTAGTGCAATAAGTTAGAAATGTTCAAAAATCAAAATTTAAATTTAAATTGTTTATAATTTTAAATTTTAATTTATTACAATTTTGAATTTATCATCACCCTCAAACTTTGACCCTCATACAAGTTATATATCAAAATACTTAATGGCATGGTTTAGGTATACTAGAATATATGATTTTAGGTGAAGTAGATTGACAAAGTACCCAACATAGATGTCATTTCATTAGATGAGATTGACACTAACAGTAAATGGTGGGTAGAGACTAAGGAGCCTGCAATGGAGGAGGCACCTGAATGGTTGGAGGGAGAGGAGAATGTTGATACATATGTGTTTGATGAGGAGGGGCAGAAGGAGGATGTTCAATATAAAGAGGACAAAGAGAAGAATAATATTCCATTGCAATTAGTGCCACCATATCGAAAGAAATATGTAGCTGGGACTGGGAGGATACAACTCATATTGGCTTCCACCTCAACATCATTACCTTCCACCACAACCCTATAAATTAGAGATTCCAGTTCCACCCCCAGCTCATCTAGAGCACCTACATAACCACCTACTATTTCAAAAGGAAGAATGATTCCCCTTTCCCATATAAGGGGTAGAGGGAATCAATGGTTCCTATTAATTATAATTGTACTATGTAGTATCTAGATGTGTTATAAGTCATGGTGATTCATCTCATGAAATACATTTAGTTTGATCATTTGAAGTGATTTTGTATCATTATATTAAGAATATATTTTAGAATTTTCATTTTAGTGTCAATATGTGATTATGATGTACCATTTGACATCTTGTTCATCTTATATATTAGTTGTATTTTCATATTTACTTTGTAGAAATGTGTTTATTTGATGTTTTTTTTGCTTCACATGTTAAAAAATTTGAAAAAAATGGTTATTGGGAATCAATGGTTCTATTATTTATAATTGAACTATGTAGTATCTATATGTCTTATCAGCCATGGTGATTCATCTCATGAAATACATTTAGTTTGATCATTTGATGTGATTTTGCATCATTCTATTAAGAATAAATTTTAGAATTTAATGTCAATATGTGATTATGATGTACCATTTGACATCTTGTTCATCTTATATATTAGTTGTATTTTCATATTTATATTGTAGAAATGTGTTTATTTGATGTTGTTTTTGCTTGATGTTAAAAAAAATGAAAAAATGTTTTTTTTTGTATTTTTTAAAGTTTCCCTATATTTTCCAATATTTTCCCTGATATTGCAAGCCAACTATCATTAGAGGAATTTCAAGGTGTGAAATGAGCCTCCTAAGGAAAATAATAAAATAAGAGTTATGCTTTTTTAAAGAAAAGGAAAAATACTACATTTTTTCTCTCATATTCTCAACTTATTTCCTTGTATGTTTACTCAGATTGCAAGTATGAGAACTTATTGGATCTGGAATTATATTCCACATCCAAAAATTACCCACTCAACATACTTTTTAGACATTCCCAATAGGAAAAAACTTGAAATACATAGATAAATAAAAACGTATTTTGTTGAAGTGAATACATTTTTTTATTGTATTTCAGTTTTTTCGTTGTTGGGGGTCTTTAAAAAGAATTCCAAATGGGTACTCATTGGATGCATAATTTAATTATGCATCTAATTAGTGTTCACACCCAAATTTGAGTAAACCTATAGGGAGATAAGTTGAAAATATGAAAAAAATAGTTATTATCCTTTCCATCCAAAACTATTTACCCTTGAATCCTATTGGTTTTGATAAAGTTGATATTGATAATGCATTTTATGTTTTGAGGCCCATTTTTTACCTCAAAATTCCTCTAATGATTTTGGTCCCTCGACGATATATTTGTTGACACATATGTAAATATGCTCCTTGAGAAACATGGGTTTTGTTCTCTGACCTCATCATGGTGTGAAAATCCTCACAACAGATCTAAGAGCTGATGTATACCTCGCAATGAAAGAATTTAGAAATAAGATTACGAGTGAATAATGCAGTAAAATGAGCAACAGAATAATAATACAGTCGAACTCGGATAGAAGCAAAATAACTTCACACACACTAATTCATTAATCAAAATATGGACAAATAAATAGTACAATGCATGAGGATTCGAATGCCAAGGTGGAAATTCGAATTAGCCTTCATGGAGTGATCAAAAGATCAATAGAGTGTCATCGGAGCACAACTAGAAGTCTTCATCATCAGCATTGGAGTCATCAATGCACAAGTAACTATCAACCATTAGTCAAACTGAGTCAAACTGAGTGTAGTAGGTGTAACTGGCACTAACTGAATGAAGGAGGCTCAGTGGAGGGTGCATGAGGAGCTAATTGGAATCAAAATGGGTAGTATAGTCTCATCGGAGGTCCATCGGAGTGACACAGTCAGTTGAGAGTTAGTCTAGCCTTAAATCAAGGAAAGAACTGAAGATAACTGAACTAACTGAAGTGAAACTGAGTGGTAGGTGAGAGAGGACGAGTGGCTTCCTAAAATCAAGGAAGAAGGGCACATTAATCTCTAGGAGGGATAAAACTAATCTGAGAGAAGCTCTCGGGGGCTAGCTAACTGAGGGCTAGGTGCTAGACTGATGACTGGGATGCATGCAATTGCATGCATGCATGCAGAAATGCATGCAAGACTGAAAATGTAAATAATCAAAATACTGGTAGGACTAGGATGGAGTATAGGAATATCCTAACACATCGTATGTATGGTTTCAGGACATTCATAGGCCTTGTGTCCTTGTGTTTGACATTTGTAATAGATCACTAGTGATGTCCTAGATCCTCTACCTCTAGGGTGTGTATTTCCTATATAATCCCCTCTACCTATAAAGGCCTCATTATTCTTTTTAAATTCTTGGGTTGGAGAATCAACAGTAGTATCTTATTCACCTTTGCCTCCACTGCTCTATTATCCCCGAGAGATATTTATGTCCCTACCTCTAAATATTGTTTTTCCTCTAGCACTTAATTCTTTCTGGGGAGATTCTCGTCTTCCTTTAAGGCAAGCTAGTATGTTTTTCCCACTACTTGAATTCTCATAGTACTTCATTCATCTTGTGTTTCATAGCTCAATCCATAAATTTACCTAGCCACAACTTCATCTCCTTCATTAGTATACCTAGATCTAATAAACAACCTATAAAGATCCTAGCCACAACTTCATTTGCTTCATCACTATCTCAAAATCTAATAGACAACCTATAAAAATCCTATGCATATTGCTTAACAACGATTTATTTTTTCTTAATATTTTGTAGCTTCCAATACAAATTCAAAGTATAATTAATAGGCATAAATTTACCTTTCAATTTAGATACCATTCTATCCCAAGTACTGATTTTATCTTTGCATTTTCTCTAACATTCTAATTGTACAATATCCCACCATAAGGATGCATTTATTTTGAACTTTATGTAGGCCATCTTAGTTCTTTTAGGGTCCTGTTGGCCCCCCAACAACTTCCCCTTTATTTTGTAAAATAAGGGGCCCCTCATTTAAATTCTATATATAGTTGTTTTTAGTTTTGAGAATACAATTAGATGGTTTCCTTCACTAGATCCTTTACTTTTTGCATCATTTGACCCTCTTGGATTCTTTGTGACTTAAAAATGATTACATGCTCTTGTTTGAGGTTTTTTGAGTTTAGTACATGCTTGGTTTTCGCTTGGTGGAATTATCTTGATCTTTCAATAGTCGTGCGAAAATGTACGGTTCTCAATATGTCAATGAATAATTGTACACTTTGGTGGATTTCAATTAAGTACTCTATTTTACAGGTCTCAATCCCCGTCCTGTAATTTTACATTTCAAGGAGTGGATCCATACCATTGGTTTCAATTTTGAATGATTCATCCAATTTTGCTAGCCCTTGAAACTTTTAATAAAATTATGCCTTTTGCAATTTTGATGATTTTTAGGAAAATTTAAAAATAATTTGAGACTTATTGTTCTGTATTTTAATTCATGGCTTAAAAGAGGATATGTTGTAAAATTGAATCAAGGTGACAACTTTTAGTTTGCATAATTCATCAATTTTTCTAACCTTTGAATTATTGCTAGATTTATTTAATTTGCCCCTTTAGCAAAATAAAGTGTTAGCTTGATCATAAGCTTTCATTCTACATCTTAAACAAATGTATATCAAGTTTGATGATTAAGAGATAATTTTCCCATTTTGAGAAAATATTAAATATTCTAACTTTTATTTGCCATGAAGCAACCTTAATGCGCCGAGAGGTGCTCTATAGCCCAGTATGAGGGAGATTTTGTAACATGTGAGTGTTTATCAAGTGTTTGTCTAGTAACAAAATAATACAAAGTAAACAAAAAAGAATAATACAAAGTAAAAAGTAATAAATATTATGTCAGCCATAAACAAAAAAGAATAATACAAAGTAAAAAGTAAATATGAGACTTAAACTAGAGACTTTAGAGCTTAGGATTAGGTGATAAATATTATGTCGGTCATAAATAAAAAAAGAATAATTCAGAGTCAAAAGTAAATATGAGACTTAAACTAGAGACTTTACTTTTTACTTTTAGTACAAAGTAAAATGTAAATATGAGATTTTAGAGTGTTTGTTGAGTAACAAAATAATACAAAGTAAACAAAAAGAATAATAGAAAGTAAAAAATAATAAATATTATGTTGGACATAAACAAAAAAGAATAATACAAAGTAAAAAGTAAATATGAGACTTAAACTAGAGACTTTAGAGATTAGGATTAGGTGGCTTAGGTATTGCACTCAAGGAGCTATTCAAAGAGAGGTTTGCACCTCGGGAGATTTGATCCCTCTCTACCTTTGATAGAGCCTAGGATTTGGATCTATGCTGGTAATTAAGAATTGCTTTTAAGACATTAAAATATTCTTCTCAAGATATATTTAAACTTAACACTTTGGAGGATCATTTCATGGTGTAGTTTTCTTATTTAAAATATTTCATTGACTTTATAATATATCTCTCACTTTACTTAGATATTGGAATTGAAATCTTCTTTTCATAAGCATCTTAAATTAATTTAAATTTGGGAAATTATGAATTCAAAGTTTTAAAATGTATCATTGTTTTTATTGGACTCCATGTATTAAGACCTTTTCTTATATGACCAGATGTTTAGATGTTTAATCTTTTTAAGATTTCTACATAAGTAAATATATGATATTGTTCATAACTTTTGTTTTGCAGGAATTCTAAACATGGAAGAAGACTTTGAAAAGGAATTGATACGTGATATGCATGAATGAATGTTTCATGATTACGATTGGATAGGTTGCAAGCTACCTCTCGATGGATCACGGAGATCAAGCACAACAGAAATATCAATTAACTACTAATTCCTGGTAGTTTGTACGTTTTGGATAAAGGAAGCAAATTGTTCACAAAGAGCAAAGATATGGTGAGGAATTGGCTATGAAATTAAGATCATATCATTAAAAGACTGATGATGTAATCCATGTAACCAGAACGTGAGCATATTTCTGTCTCGGAAAATTCTATTGAACGCTTTGCCATGATAATGAGGCTTAATTACTTGCCAACACAACTCTTGTTTCCTGAGGGCGTAAGCAAAAGGTTTGAACGCTTTGAATCATCGAGGTTTGTGCCAAATCAATGGACTTGTATTGTATGACTGTCTTTAAAAGAGTGTGCCGCTACTTGTATTGTATGATGGAGAGGACAAGTCCAAGTCCATTAACAACAAGAAGTCAGTAGATCGACTCAGTCAAGAAGAAGAATGTCTATAAAATGTATTCAGCACTCAGGCGTCCTTCAGCAGAGGTCGAGGGAGAGGAAGTATGCTGAAGAGGGAGAAGTACCTCTCATTCTATAGAGTCTATAGAGGATAGAACTGCTCATAAACACACAGATTACAGTGAGAACTTTCACAACTCTCAGAATCAGAGAGAGAGGGGCAAGAGATGGACTAATAGGTCCAACATTCAGTGCAATTACTGCAAGAAATATGGCCACTATGAACGAGACAGTAGAAAGAAGCAAGCAAGCAGATCAGAACAATGGCAAAGCCCATGTCTCCAATATTGAAGAAAGCTCATCTAATGTCATGTTTCTTTCATGCCAGGCTACTGAAGAAGAATATCATTCAGATGTATGGTTGCTAGACAGTGACTGCAGCAATCATATGATAGGTAACAAATCATTATTTTCTGATCTAGATTCATCTGTCAATACAAAAATCAAGCTTGGTGATCACTATCTTGTTCCTGATCAAGGCAAAAGCATTGTACCTGTTCTTACCAAACATAATGAAAAGAAGTTAATGTTGATGTATTTGTAACTTCGGAAATATTCACTTGTATATTGTATTTGTACTTTATTGTATCCCCAACGGAGATGTATTATTCCTCCGATTGAAAGTGTTGTCAATTGTACTTGCAAGTGTCGCAAGTTATATTGTAAGTGTCGTAACTTATACTTGATGGGTTATTAGACCACCTTGATGGGGTCGGCCCTGTATGAGTCATGTGGGTTAAAGGGTTATTAGACCACCCTAGTAGGGGTCAGCCCAGTCAACATTATGTTAAGTGGTTAAGTTGGGGCCGACCTAGTTAGAGTTAAAAGACAAGTGAAGTAGTGTATAAATAGAGAGTGTGTCTTTCTCATTTTACACATTCTTTCATTCACTCACTTCGCATTAGGGAGAGAGAGGAGGAGTGTGCACTAGTGGAGGAGGAGTAGCTGTTGCAGTCATCTATCTCTTGGGTTTGATCTTTGTGATCTTTGTATTGGTGATTATTCTATCTCTGAGGAAGTTGCGGGGTTTTTCACCTTCTTGGTTTTATCTGGTGAAATGTTTTGTGTCTCTTGTCTCTTGTCTCTTATGCTTGATATGTTGTACATGTTGTTCTTTTGGTTAAGATCCTAGATCTATTGAATTAAATGATGAAAAACTAACAGTTAATACATGATGTATTCTACGTTCCTAATTTGAAAGTCAATATCAATGTGGGTCAACTGATTCGGAACGAGTATGATGTCAGATTTATTGATTCATATTGTGCTGTCTATGATAATACCCCGAGTAGAAGACTCCTAGCTAAAGTAGAAATGACCAAGAATATAATATTTTCACTTAGTTTGAGAAGTGCTATCCTGTCACAGTCATATGCACATATTGTTTCCAGTCTAGATAAAACCTGGTTGGAAAGTCCATGGTCAAACTATAACCAACTAACAAACTCAACTAATTAACCAACTCATGACCATTGAGATTACAATTCTTAACATTAGATGGATGGTGGTAGATAAGCTACCTTGTTTAAATGTATCAATAGTTTCCTTATTTGTAGTCCCTCTAATCCCTAGTCCCTCTAGATGGTTGAAATTCACACTCAGCTCTTCCAATGCACTATTAAATTCATACCATGCAACTGTAATAACCTACATATCCATACATAAAAAAACCATTTTAAGAAATTCAAGAGGAATTTTGATCCTACCTGCAATTTTGTATGCTATCAAGAAAGGTAACGAGCATGTTGCCAGAATTTAAGATTCACGAGCCCACCGATGGAACTGAGAAGAGATTAGAGGTGATTTGAACCAACATCCAGACTTTTCAGATTCACCAGACTAGTCACGCATTGTGACAAGTGCTACAATGGATTGGGAACCATATAAAAAAAATCATTCATCACTTTGCTTCAGAGAAGTACAGTACAATGTGGAAAGAAAAAGCCCAAGACTTGATAGATAAGGGAGCAGTAATTTAAAAAAAAACAAAATGGTTGAAACATGCACAACATTACCTCTGTTATGTTGACATTTTTAATTAATAGATGAGCTCATGATATCAGTTATCCAGGCCGATGCATTTACAATAACTCATTCACCACGACGGAGTTCTCAAAACCTTAGGCAGGTGCAAGGTGGAAAACACTTGACCGAAAATAATTTGAAGAATGTTTGAGCAATTATCCAATTGCTCCGAGCTTAAAAAACATGTACGTTCAAACCATCCAACGGACAAACAGTGAAGTCAACCATCTTTTTGAGAGGATACGAAATGTTGGTGCACTGCCACTAACTCATACTTCCTGTTGAGGCTAACTGCCCCAAGTGCACCACTGATGCGTAATGTTGGGATGGTTAACAGTTGACAACTGCCCAGTTAGCTCCACTCACATTAGCAGTTATCTTGAGGTTATGAGGTTGCATTTCAACTATATTGTCTTTAATAATTTAAATTACTTCTCCTTGAAGTTGTCCAAAAACTGAGTAAACAGATGATATGAGGTTGTAGGGGTAATAGATACACCATTGGGCTCCAACTATCTCATGATGCTGCCAGAAAAACATGTCTCCCCCTACTACCATATTGTCCACCATAAAGTCAGCCCTATTCGGTCTTATGGGTCTTTGGCTCTGTTGGGGTTAGGGAACACACCAGATGAACACCTCTCAATATATTTTTTTCATTCTTTCACAAGCTCCCCACCTCTTCCTACTGGTTGTATATCCTTCCCCTATTTGTACATTCTGCCTTGGGATATGAGGGTTAGGCTAAAAGTATAATACCCCATTCTGACTCTTAGGATGTATTAGCATTTAATGTAAATAATGTGTACATGTGATGAATGTTTTCCTAGCGTGGAGCTCAAGGCCAAGGTCCCCACTAGTAAAATCATGAATTTTGATTAAAAGGCAGGCATTGATATTTTGATGCCCATGTGCTCTTAAGCCATGGAAATTGTAAAAAGGATGTAAATAAACATCATGCAATATAAAATACCAAAACTGACTACAAAAGCAACGAATGAGAAGGGGCCACGTGTATCCACTAGGGAGTGGTGAGGGGGTTGTGGGATTGAACCATAGGCTGCCATATGTCACCTTGAGAACCCATTTGACTTACCTTGCTGACATTTATTTCTGTTGTAAGGAAGTGGTTGAGGATTTCAGTCCATGGCTTCAATGGAGCATGGGCAGCCCAGAAATTCGTATGGTAGAGTATGGGCTCTGTTTTCTTGTACCACAAGTCACTCAAACTCATGGGAGGTTGCTTCTTCCTCATCCCCATTCCATTGTGGAAGTTACCAGCACCATTTTCCATCCAAAAAACGAATTGCCAGTAGAGAGAAAAACCAGAAATCGCGACTTTGAAAGAACCCGCATTTTGAAGAGCCAAAAACACCCAGATTTGGCATTGGACAGTGAAATCCAATGGGGGATCCATTGGTATGAACCTTGGGGTGAATTTGGGAGCAATAGCTACCCCAAAATCCATGGGAAAACCCAGTTTTAACAGCCCAGAAAATCAGTGACGGATTTGGGGTTATTCGTGACAGATTTGTGAGAAATCCAAGTGTGGATGTATGAACAGGGGATGGGATTGCTGAGTCCAGCTTGAAGTGTAGGTGGCTCTGGGATTGAGCTCAGGGGACTAGCATCCTCCTCCATTTCCCATTGCATGCTTGAAAAACCCAACTGTGTGTTGGCTTAGCATGGCTGTTTGAGTGAAACCCTGACTGTAAGTGAGCCATCTAGTTCCTCCTTAGTGGATACACAGCCCAGCTCGGGGGTGATCTCTCAGCTGAAAGAATACAGGCTGGACAGAGATCTATGGTTGGGTGGAACGTTGCTCTCATGTAGCCAGTCATTGGACATTTGCGTTGCAAGATAAGTATTCTTTGTGGATTAAATTATATATAATCTGTGTTCTGCAAAGTGGTATTTGAATGATTATTTTGCATGTTAATGAAATCGATATGAAGTAGCATAAGAAAGGGATTTAGTTCCTTGCCTATTGATTGCTTGAGATAAATATGCTGATGCAAATCTATGCTTCTGTGTATTATTATGTTTAATTCCGCTGTGTTTATATTGAGTTGAATCTGCACACACAAGTTTTTAATTGTTATGAATTTATGATAAATAATAGAGGGGCTAAGTCTGCCAAAAGCCCCGGTGTGTTGTTAATGTTTCCTTCCTTGCATTTGATGATGGAAGGGGACGTTACAAAAAGGCTGAAGTAGAAATGGCCATATACTCAACCATTTGGTTCGTCTCCTCACTAATTTATGAGAAAGCTACAATCATAAACACTTAAAGGTGTTTAAGCGTATCCAAGGTTCTTTGTAGGATATCCCTCTTTTACCTTCTCTATATAAGTAGTTCTCTCATACATAGTGGGTAGTGGGCTTTTGCAACTGCTATAGTAATGAGTGTTGCTGATGATTCTGAGTAGAACTAGTTGTTCAATTATTAAATAATTGAAAGAATTAGTGAATTGGTTTTTGAAGTTGTTTTTTATCTTTTTAAATAATTGTTTAGTTTGAATTTAAGGCTGATTTCCTTTATTGCATCGTCGCCTAAGTAAGATAGAACTTCGTCCCTCTCCTGATAGAAGAATGCTAATGAAAAGGGTGAACCAAGAAGCCGGTTTTCCATCCCGCTCTAATTATCTCAAAACAGACAATGACCAAGGTATGCTCCTGTTATCTTATCTTGCATGTCACAAATAACTAAAGGAAAGGTAGAAAAATGTCCATAAAATCAATTCAAAATCAATCTAGATAATACATTTGTCCCATCCTCATGCAATCTAGGAAAAGCATAGATGGTAGTCCACCCCAAAATTCTAAGATATAAACAACTATCAACTTAAATATTGGTTTTTAATACACAGGTCTATCATAATAATAATTATATATAAAACAATTGAATTTCAAAAAGAAAACCAACTTATAAAATCAGAACCAATTCATTGAAGGAAAGAAAAGATGGAAGATTGGGTGCCTCATATCAAGCACAAATAGAGGATGTTGTTATTTGTAGTTGATTGCCTATATAAAGGGCAGAACTTCGTTTGAATAAGGAGGGGGGCACTCCAACAAATGGAGCAAACTTTTATTTTTCTCAATAATTATATTTTGTCGCTTTGAGATCAATGGATGTAAACATTGGATGGGCCAAAGAGCTTGTAGATGGTTGTTGTTACTCGCATACTCTTTTGTGCTGAGTACAATTTTTGGAGTATTTTCATATTTGATTGGTAAATCTTTTTCTACTTGTTTGATGTTTATTATCTATTTAACTATTTAGATTTTCAATTTGCTTCTGCAGGATAGGAAATAGGTTAGAGCAATTAGGTTGTATCATAGGTTAGATTACATTGCATTTTAGTTAGATTATATTTTCAAGATCTTAACTGCATTAAGGAATTCATATAAATTCAATTTCAAAGTTTCATTTCTAAAAAGCAAATCTACACAGTGGCAACGGGTCCTTGTTACCATGAGAAGTGGCTATCCCAAACACATGAAGGGATACTTTAAGCACTTTGTGTGGGCTGTTTCTCCTTTGTTGATGAGTAGGTCAGATCTACCCATCAACAGATCCTCAATCTACTTCATGTCCCTAATCCAATCAATCAACTCTTTTGGGTTCAGGATTCCTCAGTAGGTAGGTGTCTCCATCTTGGGTTTTTCTCTCAAAAATGTTAGAGATATAATGATTATTTCATTTGGACCTTCAACTACTTAAACTTGTTCACGTGGGTTCTCATCTTCTAATTTTTCATCACTCAAATCATGAGATTTGGCCACAAATCCTCTTGTTTGAGTTGTTTCTATGGCTTCAAATTTTACTTTGATAGTTCTCAAGTTACCTCATTTATAGCACCACCATGCTTCTTTCTACGTATCCATGAGACATCCACTCTTATTCTAATAGACATATTGTTTCCTCTTCACAATTTTTCTTTCTTATAGTTCTACCTAGCAAAGTCTCATTCTCGAGACTACAAATTTCCCTTGAAACAATTCTACCTATCACTTTCCTCAATTGGAAGTGTTCTCTACATCAAAACACTCTTGCTCTAATACCAATCTCATGCAGCCCCACATGAGTTAATATTAAAACACCACAAGGATGAAACTCAAATTACACATCTAATACACAACAACATGTAAACCATTAAAATATACAAAGTAAAATAACTCAACATCCTTCTTCATATTTATATTAATTATTATAAAAATATAGATTTCCCTGTTCAAGCTACTAAGACTTCAAGCATCAAAAGAACACACATAGAAAAACATTAAAACTTTACTAGTAGTTTATGTTATAATACATAAATTTGCTTACAACTCTTAGCTTCAGTTATGTAAAGAAAACTACCAAAAACCCTTTGATCTAAGTATCTAATAGACTTTTACAATTCCTAAAATTACACAAACCCAGATTTCATGAGTTATCTTAAAAAAATTTCAAACGCATAGATTCCTCATTTATTCTTTACATTGGTCCTCTCCCATGCTCTACATTTCTCTCCTTTTTTGTATAATCAAGCCTCTTCAAAATTCTCTTTTCCAAGGTAAATGCTCCCTCCTACTTCCTTCACCTTGGTCCCTTTTCACCTTGCAATCCCCTCCTTTACTCCATATTCCCACCCTTGCGTATATTTCACACCTTCCTTCCTTACATAAGAGCCCATTACCTTGCTTCTTCAATTTTTTCATATCACCATACCTCAAGCTAACAAAAATCTTATTTAATATTTATTTAGAAGATTTGATGGTTTCATTAAAAAAAATAATTGAACGATCTCTATTTGAAATAGTGCCACGCAACCACCAAAATCCACGTGTCAACAAAAAATTTAAAACCATGGATACACCTTGATTAACCCATGGAAAGAGAAGTTGGTGAATTTAATTTGGAGTGGCCTCCCTGAAAATTGACCCTCGAAAATTTAACAATCACCCAATCCCAAGGTTTAAAATAAACGTTGGACGTTCCATGGACAAAACTAAAATGCTTGATCTCCTATCAACTGAATTTATACTATAGTAGGTAAAATAGGATCACTCCTATAGGTGGAATCAACGAATGGGGTTTTATGTGCAAAGGCCTACAAATGAGCCTCTAGAGAAATTCGATTAGCGCAATCCAAATCTATCATTCATGCAAAAGAGAAGGACGATTGTGATCTTATTGCAATCTCCCCTTCCCTTCTTCCCTAGACAAAGCACACAAGATCAACCATTCACACAAACTAATGGATATTGGAGATTGGTCCTTGAATTTGACAATTTGTGCTTTGGATTCAACACTCTATGATTTGGTTGCTCCTACATCATCTAATGATACCACATCAAGATTGGGTAATAATATTAAAAAAATTTATTTTGCATGATGGGATGATCTACATTTTTAACATTTAGTAAGGTGTTTTCATATGGTTTGAGACCTTTCAATTCCCATATTGGAAACTAGATTTAATCTTTGATGGAATTTTACTCGTTATTGTATTTACATTATTATGACTATAATTTTAAATTAATAATATGCATCATGTATTCTATTGTAACAAAGAATGTTCTAGGAAAATCCAAAAAACCTTGGTTGTGTTAGAGTTTAATTTTTCATGTGTTGATGCTATAATTGAGGGAAGGTGCCCCATGAATAGCTAGGATTCACTATGCAACTCTTTGTGAGTTAATATCATCCATTCACACATCATAACATAACCGAGTAGTAAACGGAAGGGACCTCTTGCAAATGGCCACAATGCATCGTGCAATTTTCCCTCTCCAAATCTCAACCATTCTTGCAAAAATACATGCATGTGAGGTAATTGGGGATGGTCCCTCATCAATGGTATAGATTTGACTGGGCTACTTCTAGTGTTTAATATCATGCACTCATGCAAAGCTACATCTATGTGAGGTAATAAGGGGCGGTACCCCGTGAATGATTATAGTGCCCCTAGACTACTGTAGACACTGAGGGCACTTGCTTAGTGACCCGACTGTTTGAAACATTAATAAAATAATCCTTCGATTTTATTTTGAGTATATTTATGATTATGATTGATTGTAAATCAATAAAATAATGATATATGTTTGTGAGAAATGTGTGTAGCGACAGGTGAAATGGTTTACCGAAGGACACACAAAGGAATATGAAGGGTCGTAAAGTACGGGTCAATCACACGCAGGGGGAGCGACGACGATGTCGACTTCCGACAAGAATACCACGCATGAGCAGATAAGCACTGATCCGCTTGCTCAAGAGGAATGCGTGAGGGCATATGAGGTAGGCCACGACAGAGCTGGTCACGTACAAGTTGAGGGGCGCGTAGTGAAAATGGACTCACTCCTCAGCGCCATTAATCCCTAGATAGCATGTAGATGGAGGATGGATGGTAACGATTCCTAAAATCCCTACAAGAGTTCCCGCAAGTCAAAATGGAAAGATGGTGGCAGAAGGGCCCGACGATGTAGTACCTTGTCGAGAACGGAAAGAATGGACGCAAGGACCCAACGATGCGGTACCATGCCAAGGAATGGAAACCATGGATGACTAGACCCGACGGAGTGGTGCCATGTCAGGGAATTAAAATTAAGTAGCCAGGAGCCCAACAGTGCGGCACCATGATCCTAGTGAGTTTGATTGTTAAATTTAACTACATAAAAAGTTATAAGATTAACTCTAGATTATTACTTAGCAAATGCATAAAAATATTTTAGGCAATTGCACATGAATAGTTATTTTTGTTGAGCATTTAAAATAATAGAAATCATTATTTAGGAGCAAAATAGAATCCTAAAATTAAACACCTAGTCAACTAAAAGCTAGGAGTTAACTAAAGTATCTGGGGGACAGACTTGAGGAAACCTAGGGATTTAGGTGCATCTCCTAGAAAAGCTGACACTTGGATGGGTGAATGTTTTTTTTTTAAATTTAAAAATAATTATATAATTGTGCATGAAGCGACATGTGTCGCAGGAGGTTTTCCTTTATAAGGAAGACATTGGGAAGGGGAAAAGGGCCCATAATTTGGACGATTGTCATAATTTTCGAGTGCCTCAAAGACTTGCTTCTATTTAAAGGGTTTGGCTAAGAAATCCTGGGGGGAGGGGAAACCCAAGCTGGATTTCTGAAAACCATGTGTGAGCTCTATGACCCGAAGCTCGGGGGAGGCCATGCGACTGAAAGCATGAGCCTATGGTTGGGTGGCGGAGCTAACAGTTTCTTCACCTATGGTGATACGAGCTTTTTCTGGAGGGATCCTATGAAAGATGCGGACGACAATGGGCTAGATGGATCAGATTGATGACGACTACTCCTCCGATAGCGGGATCGACCGACGAATGACAGGTATGAGGTTCCACTTGTATCTTCTTAAGGTAAATTTGTTTACTGTAATTCAGTTTTCTATCTTTGATATGTTCTAATCTGTGTCATATTATGTTGATGAGTTTCATATTAGTTTTAGGGACGACCCCACAAACGAGGGTCCCTACATTTGGTATCAGAGTCGGTCGAGCCTTGAGGGCACCGGACGCATAATGCTTTTTTTAGGGTTCGTTGGTGACCGTGGTGATCTACATAGGGAGAAGAACGGTGACCTTAAGAAATTTCCCTTCGACTGAAGCAGTTACTCCTACAGGTTCTTCATTGCTTGTATTTTTCTTAATTATTTCAGTTTTTATTTAGAAGTTCATAGATCTGGAATCTCACGTGAAAATGAGGTTAAGTTCACTGCACATTGGGAATTTTATTTACTGCGTTTGAAATATCAATTTATATAGGGTCTTAGTTCTCTACATTATGTTAAATATCAGATCCAGTCTCAATTGGTGTGGTCGAGTTAGTTCCGTGGGTATACATTTTTAACAGACCAAAATCCTAAATTATGTGGTTGAATGCGTCCAGTACATTGGTATCTACAGTTTTTAAACCTTGTGATCGAACTACTTCTGCATGTAAATATTTCATATCGGACTGAGATTTTAATGAGGTGACTGAATAGTTCTGTCTACTGGTATTCTCCCATCAGATCCAGATTAAACTAATTGGTCGAATCCGTTCTGTGTTTGACAGTTCTATTTTGAAAATACTAAACCCGGTCATAACTGTTTAATCGAATTCCTTTTGTGTATATACATATTACGCATCAGATCCAATTTCTTTTATTAAAACTTGGCCAAGCTCACTCTGTCTGTCGAGTACCGGAAGATTCCTACCCCGTAGCTACCACTCTGTTTATATTTTTTTACTGTAACATTTCTTTGGACTACATCTATTTTGAAAGATGAAGAGAAGTTGGTGATTCCTACCCTGTAGCTACCACTTTGTTTATATTTTTTTTTACTATTCCATTTCTTTGGACTACATCTATTTTGAAAGATGAAGAGAAGTTGGTGTTAGGAGTAATTCTCAGAGTAATCCCCAGTCGATCCGTTTAAACTAAGTCCAGAATCACCATTTAATTGAAGAATCGACCTCTTTCTAGTTATACGTCTCAACCACCCATTTCTGGTTGTTGCGTTCCATTTAATTTAACTACACTGCTCTCAGTGTAACTTGTGGATCCGTGGGAGAATCCGATCTTTATTGGATATCAATTATTCTCTGTATTTCTTTAACATCCTTGATTCCCTTTTATTTTTATTTTTTTTCTTCCCTATGCTTTTGGATATTATGTTTCCCTCCCAAGATAGGATCGGTACCCTGGTTGTATTTCTCTAGATTGTGAAACGTCTCTTATGGTCTTTTGCCTGTTTATTTCTAGCGGTGAGGAGGAGCCAACCTCCTGGGGCACTATACTCTTACTCGTCGAACGGATCCGTGTTTATTTTATTTATTTATTTTTCTTGTGTCTGTATGCAGAGAATACCTTGAATTCACACGATTTAAAAACCTTTAATCACGCCACAATATGTGGTCGAACCAATGGTTTAAACAGCTGTTAGCTCTTCATGCTGAACTTACAGTGACCCGCGCCCTTTCAAGAACTACTTCTTGTCATTTCTATGATTAACACCTACACGGAGGAATAAATTCCTTTGTAACTCGATCTAGCAGTTCTAAGATCTGCTAGACTTTATTAGCACTGCCAGGGTCTCATCCTGCGTGGTGGACGGTTGTCGCCATGTCTATCAACGCTTGGCGAAGTTGAACTACCATGCCTTTCAGCTGCATTCGGACTTAGCCACGAGTCACATAACATGCACTATACAACCACCGAGATCACTACGGTTGGATTCGCCAGATCGTAGGAAAACACCCACAAAATCTACGATTTCAATCTAAGAAAACTAATATTTTGATCTATTCATACTAAAGGATAACAGCTAGCCTACAAATGTATCAATTTGGAGTTAGACAGCGGAATTTCAGTAGACAAAAGATGCCGAAAACGCTCTCTTCTATCCACGAACATGACCAAACCTATCTCAACTAATTATAGAAGGATTTGCAACTCCAGTATCTGGAGTTGAGAGATAAATGCCAAATCGATGGGATTGGGTTTTGAATTATTCTATGTTTCGATCTGATCGTAATCGGAGTTCTATTTAATTATTATTCTTTTCCCTTATTTATCATCGATGGAAGCCGAAATTGTGGTAATTGTTATGTTCCAAGTGAAGCGAACTCCTGGGTAATTAGGAACCTTGGCAGTTTGATAGATAGTGGGAAAAATTCGAAATCGCCAAGTGTTGAAGGGTAGTCAGGGAATTACAGAATGAAGGCACTTGTCCTTTTCCTTCCTAACTGGGTTGGGTCAGACGGTAAGTCATGTAAAAGATCAAAAGAAGTGTTATATATTATATAAGTAACAAACCAAAAGCTGATTCCTAAGAAATGTCAACGAAAGTGAAATAAATAAATAAATATATATATATATATATGTGTGTGTGTCATAGGGTATGTAAAGGCCCGCCGGTGTAGTCCAGCATGTGGGGGATTGGTACAGGTTTACACCCTGTAAATGTTCGCTCCGATCTGGTTGGTAGGAGTACACACCCTGTGTAAGGTATGTGGTATGTGCCTCTGTTATATTTCTATTAACCGTAGTGTAGGTTGAGCCATAGACTCAGTGAATCGATCTGCGATGGTCCAGCATTTACCTCTGTTCTATATTATTATTATTATTATTATTTTTCCATATCTCTGGTTCAGTATTTTGTTATCTTATGCTGTGATGATCCAACATATTCCTCTGTATCTGTATGATATGTTAGTCCAGCATAGATTCAACCTGCGCTAAGTTCTTACCAACGTGATCCTTTCTGAATTGATGCGTGGAACTCTATTTTTGTTCAAGGGTATACCAGTGTGAACCCCAGTTTTTGAATACTTTTGATCTTTCCTAGTTCAAGTTTTCATGCCGAGTTGGAACCGTAGTGGATCTAGTGATCCCCGGTTGTCTATTGCAACGAGTTTTTAACGCTACCTGCAAATAGTCTTCGAAAATGCTTCATTACCACGACAGGATTTTGTAAATTCTTGGCATGCCTGATCAGTTATACAAAACGGAAGCGCCGACAAGCCAAATGGAACCATTGGCAGAAGCATAATCACTCCACGATCTAAATTTCTCTTCAAGTTCAGCAATTAATATGAAATCTGTTTTCACAGTGGTCCGAAACTTCTCGGTGTAGGTATTCGCCTATGTTTACTTTTGTATTTTAAAACACCCTTTTACTTACACTCAATTTTGTCTAATTGTTATAAGACTACATCCGGAGATCATAAACCATTGAAAACAGTTATTATGTATCTAATCTCATTCAAGTTAAAATATATGTATTGGTTATTTATTTATTTCAAAGTCAATAGAATTTGGAAATTATAAATATCACGGATACATTACCGTCGTCGAATTTAGCCCAATAGACTTGAACTGGAAGAAATGTGAAGACACATTATTTATTCCGTAATTGATAAAGAAGTGTAATATTTCGTCGTGGTTGAGAGGATACGTATCTATGGTTAGTTGGTGTTTTTATTATGGGATCATTTGAATATATCGAAGATCAAAAATACATACATATGTATTTTCTTTTAGGCAAATGATTGATTATCTTATTAAATCTCGAATTTATAAATTGATGTATTTTCTTTGGGCAAAATGAATTGATTCTTTTATTAAGTTCGTGAATTGATGTATGTTTCTCTTAGACAAATGTTAAATTTAAAATGCTGTTTATGTACATATAAATAGGCAGTTAAACTCCCACGCCAACAGCTGGCTTTATCTTTTAATATGATTACCTTTGAACTTCTAAGACCTGATTATAATGGTAACTGGCGCATAGTCGAATAAGAATGGAATCGAAGTTTAGTTTTAAATAAACTTTAAACTTGGTTGCGGTATAATCATACTTATGTGTTTGTTAAGATATTGGAATGGTATAGTTATTTGAACGGATATAAATAAAAAAGTAAACATTAGATGTTAAGTTCAATATCTATATTTCTTAATAATTAATTTAACATTGAAAGATACTTATGTTAATCATTTATATTGAGCTATTACGCCATGCATGATGTATGTGAACAATGGTTAGGTGTATGCGGAAGCTCAAAACTTGTAGTCTTGGAAACTAACCGAATATTGAAAGGGATAAGTATAATATCAAGTTTACTTTTAGGTAACACAATAGTATACCTAGTTTGGAAATTAATTAAGGGGATAAGTATAAAATAAAGTTTATAACTAGATAATGAAATACTATATCTAGTGAATTAATAGAAACTAAAGACTTATATAATATGGCTTAGGTTAATGTCTTGTTCATGGTACATCCTTGTGGATAAATTTAAATGTGATGGATATTTTAATTGTTCACCTACATAGAGCCCCTTAGTATATGGTAGTTTTGGTTAGTGATTTAAAAAAAAAAAAAAAAACCCTGAAATACCGTAGGTGTGATGAGAGTCATGAATTGAAGAGATAAAATATATGCTTGAGTTCTAACTAAATGGTGTGTAGGAGAAAGAAATTCATAACCTGAAGACTATTTTAGTAACACGAAGTATGGAGATAATCAACACAAAAATATTGAATGTAATGATGCTAACCACCTTACAAGGTGCATCTTAAGCAAAGAGATGACTAGTTCTGATGATAGGACTCAATGAGATTAATGATGGCCCACACAATTAAGGAGACGTTGTCGAATGGATCATATGGATTTGAAAATAATGAACCACCTAAGAATGTGATGAGCTCATTAACCTAGACATGGTATTACTGATGAAAGCGCTAGGAGTTAAATTTTTATATGTTCAACTAAGTTGCCAAGTTTCGACACTTTGGAACCATGTCATATTGAGAATCAAACTTATTAAAAATTTATGGAATTGGAGTAGTCTTACGGGAATCAGTTTTGGATTATTTGACAGTTGCTCTTGATTTGATTATTCGTATTTTACTGAATACTATAGGATGTTTATCTTCATGCCTTAGAGGAAAGGATAGCCAAACAAACTTGAATTTTTGCTTGGATCTTGTTATACAAAAGATGACTGGGTAACTATTGTGTGAACTTAAAATGCAATATGGCTTGTATTTAAATTTGATATCATGGATCTTCATGAATGAATAGGAGATAAAGGAAATCTAGTTGGGACTGACAACCCGTGAATGTATCATCGGATTGATATTATGGGAAATTACGATTGAGTTCCTGAGGATGTATTGGAAGCATACTAAATGAGATCGGAAATAATGACTTGAACCACTTGTGCTTATAGCCATGATTATTGGAGAAAAATAGAATAGAATGACAGAAGATGAGAATAGGAAATTAAAAGTTAAGCCTAGTGTCGTAAGGGTGAGAACAAAATTTAAACTTCGGGACGAAGTTCTATACAAGAGGGGGTGTATCTAATGCCCCTAAAATGACTATGGACTTTAAGAGCACCTGTCGAGTGACCCAGCGGAACAGACTTCAATAAAGTGGCCCTTCGAGTTAGGATGTGTCTTAATAAGGGAGAATCACCTCATGATGTGCATGACTATAGTTGATAAATGAATTAATGAATTGAATTATATGTGTGGACTGGGATAATTGATTGATCAGTTCTTGCTTAAATGCTTAGCCTTGATTGGTCAAGTCAAAGTATTGTAGGATAGCTCCAGTCCTAGCTTTGTGACTTGGGAGGACGCAACTGAGATGCGTCATAGCTTTCCGCATTTATTCTGAACTTCGGGACGAAGTTCTAAATAAGTAGGGGTGTATGTAGTGCCCCTAGACTACTGTAGACATTGAGGGCACTTGCTTAGTGACCCGACTATTTGAAACATTAATAAAATAATCCTTTGATTTTATTTTGAGTATATTTATGATTACGATTGATTGTAAATCAATAAAATAATGATATATGTTTGTGAGAAATGTGTGTAGCGACAGGTGAAACGGTTCACCAAAGGACACAAAAAGGAATATGAAGGGTCGTAGAGTACGGGTAAATCACACACAGGGGGAGCGATGACAATGTCGACTTTCGACAAGAATACCACGCATGAGCAGATAAGCACTGATCCGCTTGCTCAAGAGGAATGCGTGAGGGTGTACGAGGTAGGCCATGACGGAGCTGGTCACGTACGAGTTGAGGGGTGCGCAGTGAGAACGGGCTCACTCCTCAGCGCCATTAGTCCCTAGATAGCATGTAGACAGAGGATGGATGGTAACGATTCCTAAAATCCCTACAAGAGTTCCCGCAAGTCAAAACAGAAATATGGTGGCAGAAGGGCCCGACGATGTGGTACCCTGTCGAGAACGGAAAGAATGGATGCAAGGACCCAATGATGCGGTACCATGCCAAGGAATGGAAACCATGGATGACTAGACCCGACGGAGTGGTGCCATGTCAGGGAATTAAAATTAAGTAACCAGGAGCCCAACGGCGCGGCACCGTGATCCTAGTGAGTTTGATTGTTAAATTTAACTGCATAAAAACTTATAAGATTAACTCTAGATTATTACTTAGCAAATGCATAAAAATATTTTAGGAATTTGTACATGAATAGTTATTTTTGTTGAGCATTTAAAATAATAGAAATCATTATTTAGGAGCAAAATAGAATCCTAAGATTAGACACCTAGTCAACTAAAAGCTAGGAGTTAACTAAAGTATCTGGGGGATAGACTTGAGGAAACCTAGGGATTTAGGTGCATCTCCTAGAAAAGCTGACACTTGGATGGGTGAATGTTTTCTTTTAAAATTTAAAAATAATTATATAATTGTGCATGAAGCGACATGTGTCGCAGGAGGTTTTCCTTTATAAGGAAGACATTGGGAAGGGGAAAAGGGCCCATAATTTGGACGATTGTCGTAATTTTTGAGTGCCTCAAAGACTTGCTGCTATTTAAAGGGTTTGGCTAAGAAATCCTGGGGGGAGGGGAAACCCAAGCTGGATTTCTGAAAAACGTGTGTGAGCTCTACGACCCGAAGCTCGGGGGAGGCCATGCGACTGAAAGCATGAGCCTATGGTTGGGTGGCGGAGCTAACGGTTGCTTTGCCAATGGTTATACGAGCTTTTCTGGATGGATCCTATGAAAGATGCGGATGACAATGGGCTAGATGGATCGGATTGACGACGACTACTTCTCCGATAGTGGGATCGACCGACGAATGACAGGTATGAGGTTCCACTTGTATCTTCTTAAAGTAAATTTGTTTACTGTAATTCAGTTTTCTATCTTTGATATGTTCTAATCTGTGTCATATTATGTTTATGAGTTTCATATTAGTTTTAGGGACGACCCCACAAATGGGGGTCCCTACAATGATAAGGATTCAATTGTGCATGTTTCAACTCTTGATACCATCCATTTGCACACAGGAATGACATGATCATGTGGTAATAGTAGAGGTCCCATACGAATGGTCAGAATGATACCTCAATGCATGTGTATGTCAATCTCAACCATTTGCACAAAAGGTTATTTGATCAGGCTCGATGTAAGTACTTCCTCCATGAATGAATGAGATTAAATATGATCAATGAGGTTTTTAATATTAGCCATTTGCACACAAATCGATGCCACCACTTTTGACACATGCAGGAATCCCACCAACGGATCAGATCTCTTACTCGCTTAACATCAGCGATCCACAACAACTTGGAGATTCATAGGATATGTATGATTCCTCACATATCTTCACCACCACCTCAATTTAAATCTCATCAACAACTCACCCTCCAACGATGCAACGTGCGGGGTTGACCCATCCTAGTTAGCATTCTGGTAACCAATCAGAGGTAGAAACATGTCCCTCCAGCTCATACACAGGACACATATGCTATTGATTTTCCATTTCTCTCATGGGAACTACTTGAATGAAATCCAAACTACCACGGTTCCATCCACCCTATACCAAGGGCCAATTTTTCTAGTTGGTGGACGAGGGTCTTTCTCATTAAATTCAAAAGGACAAGGGTGGCTACCTATCTTGGTGTCCATGAGAGTTATGCCATAAATATGAGAGGTGGATTGAGGAGGCTTGAGGTTATTTGAAAGGGGAGAACATAGTAAATATAATCGAATTCCTTTCCCAAAGCGCAAGGCACACACAAAAACATTTCGATGGATTAATGTTATATATTAAAGGAAGAAGTGAAGGGTAAAAAAGAGGAAATATTTTATAGTTTTGGAATCCATTTGAAACAAGTTGAAGCAGTTAGAAGAATCAAGAAACTATGGGGGGGAAAGACAACAAAATTCCTTAGATTTTGGTTACTCCCCTAACATCATAGGGTGTCGAGCAAATCAATCACCTCTCTCCTAAAAGACTATAAAGGGAATGTGTTTCTCATTTGCAAAGGTTTTTATTTTTTAGATTGAAAGGATTTCTTTCCATCAAGAGTGAAGATAAAGGAAGAGTTTCTCATAAAATTTTAAAGAAAGCATGAGTTGTATATTAGAAATATTTTAGGTTCACCCTATATGTTGTATCAGTTTGTCACCGTCTGTGTGAAGTGTACTTCTATCAATTGCATGGGTTCTTAGATTCATTTTTATCTGAAGTTTTGAGCTTTATAAATAAATTCTTGAAGTTGCAATTTTGTGTAATCTCCATTGTGTTCAGGATTTTATATGGTGACTTGTTAATCTTAAACATTTCATGTGATATATTATTAGTGCTTCCATGGCATATTAGTGGTTTCAAGGAATCTCATGACTCATCTTAGACAAATATTGTGTTTTGCTATTGAATTCCTATTGGTTGAGTATGCATTTTCTTCAACATGCTATCTGGATTTATTCATGCATTGATTACCCTAACCCTATTTATTTGTTAACTTATTTTATATTCTTGTTATCTATCACTTTGAAGTTCAAAATCCCTAATATGTTTACTATAGTGCTTGGAAGATGAAAATCCCCTCATTTCTATGTTTTAAGCTTATGAGTGCTTATTTAAAAATAATTTGGTAGAACTTTAAGTCCTACCATTTGAGCAGAAATCCATATTTTGAGAGGCATATTATATTGAGATACTAGACGGTTCCAGGAAATATTAAGATTGATTTTATAGTTATGGATGCCTTGGAATAGTTTGCTATCTTATAACATCTCAAGGAACAACATCTTTCTAGTGTCATTTCTAGGAAACAAAGCTTCATAGGGTTTTCTTTCCCTGGGATATCATAACAAGAATCTAATTCACAGAGGTTAATAAAGAATCACAGCAATTGGCAAGGGTATAATTTTCACCTAGAAACTTCACTATTATCAATCTAGTAGGAGACATACTAGGACTCATTCAAATTGTGTGTGATATCCCATCCTTGCTAATCTAGAATATTTGGTTACCCAAAGAAATACACGTTATAACTAGGCTTTCTCCTTTTTAGGTAATCTTTGTCTTGAAAATACTACTTTATTCTAAGTTTGGATATAAGAATATATTCTTGTGTTGAAGACTCAAGGTATAAGTCTTGTTAAACCTATTCTAGGTAAAGGTAAAACTTTACTTTATCTAGAAGGTTTGGCTCATTCCTTTTCTAGAGGTAAGCCTTGGTCTAAACTTAGTATGATTCTTTCTCGTTGCAAGCCTATTAACTCAAAATACACAAAACTTATTTTCAAGCATCTAATGGTAGGATTTAATCCTCCATTACCTCCTTCCCCAAGGGTTAATCCTTTGGTGGTCGCCAAATATGGCCCTTTAACACACTCTGCCAATTTACATGATACGATTGAACATTACGTTAAGATTCTACCTAAGTTTTATGGAGAAAAAGAACTATCAGTTGATGATCATACAACCCTAATTTAAGATTTTATTGATAATATTTATATTTAATATGATGACATCTATATGAATATTTTTGTGCAAAATTTGGAAGGAGATTTCAAGAAATGGTTTAGAGGTTTGTTGGTGAACTCAATTGACTCATGGATACTTTTAAAGATGCATTCATGAGACAAAGGGGTGAAAAGAGATATCACTTATATTATTTGACAAAATTTGGTGCATTAAAGAAAAGGAGTAGTGAGTATGTTCTTGAATTTAGAAAAAAGTTTATTAAGTTGTATGATAGAATTCCCATTGATATTCAACCTTCTTAGGATGCACTAAAGTTACATACGCTATTTTTTTTATCTTGATTTCGCTTTAATATTGAGAGAAAGAAGGTCTTGAACCTTACTTAACATGCAAGATGATGCAATTGATATTGAAAATAACATGACCACCTTGGGTAAGATTAATCCTAGGTATGCTTCCAAATATAAAGTTAAGAAGAAGTAGAAGGAAGGAGGGGGTCCTTTGACCTCACAGTTAGAGTCTCAGGAAGCTAAGATAGAGGAGATGAGAAAAATAATCAGGAACCTTTCCATTAAATTATTCCATATTAGAAGCTGGTAGTGGTAGTAATTCTCCTAGACCACCTAAAAATCTGGGTGTAAGGAATCCAAATCCTAATACCTTTAGGAGAAACTTTAATCCACCTACACAAATTTTGGCTAGACATAGAGGGAATAATGAACAAGAAATTCAACTTCCCTTAAGAAAAAATAATATGATCTAGTTTAATATGATATTTTAGAGGAAGCACAACCTAAACAATATGATGAATGGAGTTAACAAGAAGATATGCATTAGGTGAATGATGAAGTTGAACATGCACATTTGAATTGGGTATATTATGAAAACTATTTGGCTTTAAATCATTATTTTTGAGAAGAGGATAAAAATGATAATGAAGAATTGTTGTATTCGCAATGCAAGTTATTTCCTAATACATTACAGGTAGAATTGCACAAGGAATATGATCTTCATCCTAGGGATAATATAGGAGAATAGAAGGATCAAATGATGGCACCAAGGGAGCTACCTCTGTTGTAGAGAATTCTTCATACGGATAGTTAAACTCTCTCATGGACATAACTAAGACCCTAGATACTTAATACATGATAGAAACAAAACAAATGGTGATCTTATCTCCTAGATCTAGAAAAATACATAAGCTATTAAACATGGAAGAAGAAATGAAGAAGTAAAACTTACCTCCAACCTGTAGGGTGTCCTAGGTCTAGCTCCAAGTTTGATCTTCAAGGATTGAACCTATTAAACAGGACAAAGGACCAAAAATTCCAAGCAAGTAGATGTATTAATCTAGATCTAATCTACAACATATCATGCATCAATATAACAAGAGACAAGACATGGGAGAATAGGCCAAGTTATCATTAAGAAAGCCAAAGAAGTTAATTACAATGTTATACCTTGATTTCCAAGATGATAGCATCTCCTTCCAAGCTCTCCTCCATCACCCTTGCAAGACTCTTAAGATCAAGATGACCTCCTCATGAGTGTTCTCCAAGAATTACAGGACCATAGGTTTGGTGTTTCCAAGATCACCTCCCCCCTCCTATCTCATGGATGGTCCTCCTTAAGTAGGATTTGGGAAGGCCAACCACTAGGAGAAAATCTGGATCTAAGTGAATAATATTTGGATCAAGGATCTAAACCATGCCAAGGAGGGAATGTGAGATGGGATTCGAAGGGGTACCTCATACCAAGAAAATATCCATGAGATCCATGATCCAAAATCAAAGGGACAAGCCTAAAACAAAAATTTTCACTATGCTATAACTAAGCAAGGCGCGAAAATATTGAAATTTTTGCTCCTCGATAGGCATGCAGAGCGCGAAAATATTGAAATTGTCGCTCCCCCATAGGCATGTAGGGCACAGAAATTCCAGTAAGGTAATTTCTGGAGGTGGTTAAGGTGGGTTTAGACCCCTTTCTTGTTGTATTTGCTTCCAAATGTGACTAGGGAAGGGACCAACATTAGAATGAAGGGTCCTAACACCCTTAAGAGGCATAAAAATCATGTTTTCCATGGTGGTGAAACATGTAGATCCTCACTTAGACATGGTGTGTCAATTTGAGGTATAACAGATGCCCCCCAAAGTGTGAGGTCAAAAGAAATCTGATGGCCGAAACAATTTACCAAGAATAAGTCTACAAGGATATCTAAAGGATAATTGGAGAAAAGATGCAAACACATATAAATAATATGTCTAACGACCCCGAGGAAGGCATACCCATGCTCGGAACAATTAACTCAAAGCATGGCTACCGACCAATACATCGCAGATCCATGATAGTACTAACTCAATAATGACTGAAGACAAATCATGGCTAGTAGGCTACAAGCGTAGATCCATGATAAGACAATGACATAGCCATGACCAATACAAGAGTGGATATGTGTGACAGTACATCAATGAGGTCACCAACATAATTTCCATGTGGGAACCTACTCAAAAAAATCACCATCGCAACCTGGATGTGCTAAATAGACTTCAGACGCATCCAGGGTCTTCTACCCAATCCCAAATCGATACGAATCTAACCATGTGAATACAAGGTGTTGAAGTCAAACACATCAGATACCACTTGATTACCGGCCAATAATGTAAGCCATTAACAAGTGCAAAGGAAATCACCGATGATGATAATGATCCCCAATGTATCTCTAGTACAACCCACCAAATGTGAATATATTTTTTTAGGTTGAACATTCAACAGATTATCCGATCAGAGGTCAATAATGGAAACCTATTGTCGAATATGAGGAAACCTGCCATTGAGGCATGCAGGTACCAAGGTACTATAGTTGGTTCCTAAGTCTAATTCTTGGATAATGAGTTGAAGTCGACAGGAATATACTCATCGAAGGAGGGCCATAATGAATCCCACATCATCGAAGCGAAACTGACATAGGAAAGTGATGTGAAGTAATGAAATAGATGAGTATGGACTAACACAAGGATGCAAAAGCTGAAAATATTGCAGAGGCTGACTATGGTAAACTTCCCTTGAACAGAATGGAACAACAATAATGACTTGGCAGCATTGACTCAATGAGGCAAAGACCAAGACATAATGCAACGATGACTGAGGCATTCTTCAGGTGACTTGAAGGAGTAGGATGACTCATAGAATTGACATGAATCAAAGACAAGAAGATTACCCAACTGTATGATGAGACACAAACATGTTCCATGTTCAAGGGAGACACAAGCTGCCATGAATATTTCTAAAACAAACATAGTTTATTTCTCCCCAAACCCCATCATGCTTGATGAGTAACTCTTTGTTTGATAACGAGCTTGAGGAGGATAACAGATGCTCGGTATATATAGCTCATCATTCGGATGAGTCCAATATCACATGTTTTATGAACTTGAGAAAGGAGGGGTTCGGTCCCAAAAGGTGTTGGCCCGGTTTTTCAACCAGGCTTAGTGCTATGGGCACCTGCTAACTAGTAGCAGCAGTTTCAATAGAATTAAACAAGAAACTAATCTAAACAAAACTAATCATGGATCTATGCAAGAATATAAGCAAATAATGAAAATATTTTAAAAACAAGAACAAGAAACCATGAAAGAATAAATTTGTATTTGAAAATGGGGCAAGCTAGTGCTTGCAATAGTATTACCTCCAATGGTGAAGGTTGATGTAGAGCAACTCCCAATATGAGTGGCTCCAAGCTCCAAGAGGTCTCCTTCTCCAAGGTTGCTTCAATGGCTAAAATGCTCAAGGGAGATTTCAGCAACATAAGGATGAGATAATGGATGGATGTGAAATGAGGAGCCCCTACCACCTTTTTATAGGTTTTGGTGGTGGGGAATACCATTTGTGGTTTTGTGGAAACCAAATGGTATTGACCAACATGGTTTAGGTACTTTTCCCTCCTTTTTCCTTTTTTGAATAAAATTAATATTTTAATTCCCTTTTTAATATTTTGGGGAATTTGGACCCTTTTTGAGGGTTTTTTATGCTTTTCAGGAAAAATAATCTTTTTTAATGGAAAAAGGGGTGTACTAAGGTCTTTTGGTGACCTTTTGTTGGTTTCAGAGGCCCAGATGGTGGAAAAGTGGACAAATGGGTCATGTGAATAGGGAAATGAGCTAGTGAGCACTTTTAGGGTGTCAACAAAAGGGTCCTTCGATGTTTGATTTTACGAGTCCAAAGAAGGAAAACTCGACGATTTTTCATGTTTAGAGAGTTCAAAATAATCTAAAGAAGACTCCAAGTTTTGACTTTTTCGTAAAAATTAGTCCCCAGACCCAAAAAAGTGTAAAATAATGTCTAGAGGAACTCTCCTAGTCAAAGGTTGAATAAGGTGTACCTTTCTCGTAAATAGTCTAAATGGTCCGAAAAAGGGATAAAATACCACCAAATAGACGACCTTTCAAATACTTTTACAAGTGTGGAATAGACAAGTGCACTTGGAAATCTTTTCATGTTTTGGGAGTCTGGAAAGAACTTTTTTTTTGGTAAGTTAGATAAGATCCTTCTATTGCAGAAAACATAGAAATATAGCCAATAGTAATATCAGAGCCCTCCCTACATAGGGAAAACAGGCAGAAAATAGAGAATCTAAGCCCTCCCAACAACACGAAAACAGGCTTAGATTCTTAGAAAAAGTTGTCTGACAGTCTACCAAGGAATGATACTAAACTGAACCACTTACATTGCGAGTTCCTAGAGATAATTATGCTATTGTTCTTCATAAAACAAAGTTTGCAAAAAAAAACTCTAAAACAGAAATTAACCCGGGGTTGAGGGGGCTTCATTGTTGGTGTTCGTATTGATGCCGAGGTGAGAAGTAATATTCTGCACGTTCCGATTAATCTCGTCCAGCTGGAGGAGGGTTTCGGGATCAGGGCTTCAAACTCCTTACAAATTTCTTCATCCTGAGTGCAATTCCTAATAACCTTGGCATCATCTTCCACTACAACAATTTATTCTTTTATTTCATTCAGAATTTACTGATTCTATAGACGTGCTGTGCGGGTGATGTTTCTCATAGTCCTGGTGGACTTGGTCGGGGGAATGGAAGAGGAGTCGGATTTCTTGGCTTTCCTATGACAATATGAATGCTTCTGAGGAGGAATCAGGGTTCACGAATACATAGGGAGTGCCAAATTAAAATAGGGAACGGGGCTAGGAGAGATAATAGCTTTCTCAGGGCCAAATTTCCAAGAATAGCACTGCGTCGAGGGATAATTGCAAGCTTCACTTGCAGATAGAAGAATCATGCAGATAACAACACAATTTTGAAAGCCAAAACTTGGGGAAGAAACAAAGGAGAGGATTCCTTTAATGGGTGGGATTATCATTAAGTCACTGGTCGATATGATGAGATTGGGACTGAGTCGAAAATCCCATAGTAGTATTATCATCATGGCGAGAGCTAGATGGAGAGGTTCGCACACCTGCATTCTCATCATCCTGACCAAACTCCGTCGACAATCTAATAGTGTGATCATGAGGTCTTGTACTTGAGCAGCTGCCAAGATGATGTTAAATTTTGAGCATTAATTCACAATACTCTAGGATCTTTACTGAGAGAATAACATGGACAGTATATCAATGCATAACAATCATAATAAGCATGACAAGCATCACAAGAATCAAAAGCATGAGAGACAAGAGACACAGAGTTTCCATGGGGAAAACCCTAAGGTGAAAAACCCCACAACTTCCTCAGAGATAGAGAGAGCAATGGCTCAACCAAAGTACAACCAAACTACATTGATATAGTCTCCTAGTAGCAAATGATCCTCTTCCTCACTAGTGCACCACTTTCTGAGTGAGAGAAGTGTGAGTTTCCGAGTGATCAAATAGAGATATCCCAATCTCTATTTATACTTAACCTGTTTTCCCAGTTACACTATGGGGCTGACTTGTCTAGCTAGGTACATCCACAATATAATATATATTTCAGGGCCAACCCCACACATGGTGGTCTAATAACCCATCAACAAGTACACACACTTGCGACACTTGTCAATAGACATGACGACACTTCCTTATAGAGGAATAACACATCTCTTATAAGGGTACAATAAATATATATGAAATACATAGATGAAATACATTCCGAAGTTACATATACATCAACACTCCCTCTTAACTAGGAAGGTATTTCTCGACATAGATCTGCTAGACAAGTCTTCTTCTCGGGATCATCGTCATCGATGCATCGTCATCATCATCATCACTGCTACTGCTATCTCAACCAATCTCTAACTCTACTCGTCATAGGAAGTTCTACAGAGCCAGTCCTTTTTCATACTGGATGTAGGCCCACCACCTACAGGTCTTCATCACTAGCCATACTGTGTAATCCTCAGGACTTATTATGTGGGTCATAAAACCTCGAAAGAGCATCCTAGGATGTTACGGATACACAAATCAGACCTGTAGGATCTCCCAGGGCCATATTATATGTGACCTCACCACAAAACCTCGTAAGAGCATCCTAGGTTGTTACGAGCACACAGCTCAACCTATAGGATCTCCCAGGGACAGATTACATGTGGTCACCACAAAACCTCGCAAGAGCATCCCAGGTTGTTACGAGCACACAGCTCTACCTATAGGATCTCCTAGGGGCATATTACATGTGGTCATGGAAAAACCTCGCAAGAGCATGCTAGGACTTATTACGGGCACACAGCCCAACCTATCGGATCTCCCAGGGACAGATTATATGCCATAGGACAAAACCTCGAAAGAGCATCTGCCAGATATCCCAGGGCCAGATTATATGCCATAGGAAAAACCTAGAAAGACTATTTGCAGATCTCCCATGGTCAAATTGTATGTCCTCCCAGAGAAAAACCTCGAAAGAGCATTTTCCAGATATCCCAGGGCCAGATTACATGCCATAGGCAAACCTCAAAAGACTATCTGCAAATCTCCCAGGGCCAAATTATATGCTCATCTGCACAACCTGTTCCACGGCCATAAAGTATCAACCTGACACTCACCATACATCATCCTGATCATCATCACTGCAACATCCTGTTGCATGTCATCTGGAGCAACATCCTGAAGCTCATCATCCATGATCATCCTGATCATACAATGCATCTACTTGATGCATACCAAGTATCTACCTGATACATATCATCATACATGATCCACCTGATCATATAATGTATCCACCTGATACATACATAGATACACAATACATCTAACTGATATATATCAACATACATGATCTATCTAATCATACACAGTATCCACCTGATACATATACAGATACAAGGTCCAAGCATCCAACATGATGCATATACAAAATACATATAAATGATCCAACTGATCATATCCAGCATCAACCTGATGCGTACATACATATACATATAAATGATCCAACTGATCATATCCAGCATCATCCTGATGCATATACAGAGCAGTAACTGGAACATTGTCCTGATGCTCATCATCCAACGCTTACATCCACATCCATGTGAAGGATCCTCCTTCCAACGTGCTTGGAATGGCTTTAGCAAATGTCTCCATCACTTCTTCCTCGAATTTTTGTCCATCGGAAGAACACCGAGCCTCTCTCTGAAGTACTCGAACTTCACTCTAGCTAGTGGCTTCATCAACACATCTGCAATCTGCTCGTCCGTTGCAACATACAGGAGCTTCAATGCTCCTCTCTGCACCATATCCTTGACATATTGATATTTGATCTCTATGTGTTTCGACCTGTCGTGAAACACTGGGTTCTCAGACAGCTTCACACAACTCTAGTTATCACAGAAGATACCAGTAGCATCCAACGGGAGATCAAATAACTCAGACAGTAGCTTCTGAAGCCATATTGCCTCAAAACTAGTTGAACAGGCTGCAACATACTCTGCCTCAGTTGTACTCAGTGCTACGCAGGATTGCTTCCTGCTAAACCAAGAGATCACACCTGATCCCATACTGAAGCAGCACCCAGATGTGCTCTTCCTATCTGCAGCACTGCCTGCCCAATCTGAATCAATATAACCTTGTAGGTTAAACTTTTGATTCGCTTCATACCTGATCCCATAATCAACTGTACCCTTCAAGTACCTCAGAATATGCTTTACAGCAATTAGGTGAACACTCCTCGAATCCGTCAGGAACTGGATCAATGTGTTCACCGCAAAGCAAATATCTCGTCTCGTGTTCGTCAGGTACATCAAGGACCCAATCATCTCACAATACATAGAGACATCAACTGGTTCAGATGAAGCATCACATAGAAGCTTCAAGTTCGATGCCATAGGTGTGGCCATGTCCTTGCAATCCATCATCCCGAACCTCTTCAGGATATCTACTGCATACTTCCCTTGTCCAAGGAACATCCCATCTGCACTTTTCCACACCTCCATACCTAGGAAATAATTCATCATCCCCAAGTCCTTCATATCAAACTTGGTAGAAAGCTTCCGCTGCATGTCGGCAATCAATCTATCCTCACCTATTACAAATAGGTAATCCACATACAATAGTAGTATCACTGAATTTCCTTCCTCAAACTTGTAGTAAATGCTTTACTCTTGGTAATGCCCAAAATGGATAGAAAGTTGTCTATCCTACCATACCAAGTTCTGCACATATATGACTCCCTGTCATGTGTCTCAGAACCAAGTGGCTTCTCCACATACACTTCTTCTTCAACTACACCATTCAAGAAAGTTGTCTTGAAATCCATCTGGTGTATCTTCTATTTCATCAATTTTATATTTCTCTATGCTGCCATCTGCAGCATGCTTGATCTTATAGATCCATATGGAAGTCATAACAAACTTCCCTTCAGGTCTTGGGATTGCATCCCAAACATCATTCTTCATGATCGATGGATCATGGCATTCTTCCATTTCTTCATCCCAGATCCTGGGAACTTCAATATCTTTAATAGATATCTTTGTTGCTAGAACAAATGTTGTAGTCCTTCTTTTGTAGGTGAAGGTATACGGTCTTTCCTACAAGACAAGTTAAATTGCATGATTAGAAACATCTCATAGTTTCATAACAAAATATTACACATAAGAATATATGTCATACATTCATGCAATTATTTTAGCCAATGCTTCAATACAACATTCATCCATATCTTGTAACTTTCTAGATGCCTTCCAATCTCTACCAGAACATTGTTAAGAGTTTGCACTACTCCCAACATGTTAGCAAAGAGGTTTCATTCTAGATAAGTAGCAATGGAATGTTGTACGGTGCCATAGGCCACTTACCCATCACATGCATGTTAGTAGTATACTGTTCATTAATGCAATCATTCTAATATGCACAATACATATCCTAAGTCTAGCAACATGAGCATATACATCATTGAACAATTTTATTTAAAGAAACAAATATGCAAGAAATGATAATTTAAAATACTTATCTTTGTTTGTTGTTGGGTGGACTGCCTCTGAGTTTTTGCTTCCTTGTAGGAGCTACTGGAGTCCTAATCTGAAGAAGCTTTTTCCACACCTTTTTGTTGTGGAATGTAGAGAGATGGTCAACTCCCTCTGAATATCTGCATCCTTGTAGAAACCACTGGAGTGTGCTCCCTCTTGATCTTTGCTTCTTGGATTACATGTTCTTGAACTTATATTCATTATCGATCCCTATGCATGCTTGTTAGTATCATCATTGTGTTATCCTCAAGGTCTCATACATAATCAAACATTCATTAGTATAATATTAATATCATCAAAACACAATAATCTCAAGCATGTATAGTCAGGATCATTTCAAACAGAAATAATAAGCATTCTTATGGTTAGTCATAAGCATAATATACCTAAACCCGTGATTACTCAAACCTATGACTCTTCAAGAGTAATCATTATCGATCATACAAAAATATACGATATATATAACAAAAAATACCTGGTCATCATATTTGCTAGTTATGTCTAGCAATGTGTTCTTGTTCTCTTCAATGACCTGCATAACTCATTAGTTAACCTTTGCAAAAACAAATTATACATACCTCTATGCGATCCATGACTATGAATGAATCTTTGTCTTCATAGCATGTTCAGGTTGTCCCTTTAATTTGTACAATCCTTCCTCTTGCTCTCCAATCACTATTGCATCATCTATGGTCTTTCCCTTTGGCCACATTAGAACTTGGCCATCCACAAATGCAACCCTCATACCTTTTACATTCAATGCGGATATGGAGAGTAGGTTCTTCTTGAGCCCAGGTACATACAAAACATCTTTCATCTTCAAAGACTTCCCAGAGTCTAGATTGTAGGAGGCCTCACCACTTCCTTTGATAGGGTATTGGTAGTCATCCCCAAGTTTCACCTTGTGGGGTGACTCATGTTCAGATAGATTAGCAAAGGATTCTTTAAACCCAGTCATGTGTTTGGAAGCCCCACTGTCAATTAACCAATCATTACAGCCATGAGAGTTAGTACCTGTGAGAGCAAAGATTAGAACATACTCTTCTTCACTTGATGAGTCATCATCACTTTCTACCCTAGCCTTCTTCTTTGGAGGTTCATCATCTTCGGTAGCATGAGCATGGAACTTTCTTTTGTTGCCCTTCTTCTTCTTGCTGGATTTGATATTATCCCTTTTGTTCTTGGGACATTCTGAAACAAAGTGACCCTTCTCATTGCATGTGAAACATCTTATATCCTTCTTATTCTGTTCTTTTGTTGGTTGTGATAGGATCTCTTGTAGTGAGAGTGCTCCTTCTTGGGATTTCTTCTTTTGGTGTGGGTTGCGAGAGCTTGATCTTCACCTCCCATCTTTTCTTCACGAGCTACAAGCCTAGCTTCTTCTTGAGAGCATTCCTCCCACAGTTTACTGAAAGAGATCAATTTCTTTCTTGCACAGATTCCTTGAATAAAGGAGTCCCATGACCTAGGAAGGCCATTCAGAGTGGTCATAACAACTTCACCATTATCCACTACTTCATCCACAACTTCAAGTTGTTCCTTGATCTGAGAGACCTTGGAGAAGTAAGATTGAATAGTTTCTCCATTCCACATCTTGACCCCTTTCAATTGATTCCGCAGAGTCATCTTCCGATTTATGTTCTTCCCTTTAAATAACTTGGTCAGGGAGTCAAACATCTCTTTGGGTGTCTTCAGAGATGACACATGGGGAATGAGATGGTCTTTGATAGAATCAGCAATGATTCTCTTTTCCTTGACCAAGTTGTTCTTATGCAATATCTTAGCCTCTTCATCCTCTGGGATAGGGATGTCTTCTTTTATATATGAGTCCAACTCATTCTCTTCTAGGATTAACCCAATCATATACTTCTAGGCTCGAAAGTTATCAGCCCCTTCAAGCTTATCCTCAAGCTTGGTGTGGTGAGACATTTTAAAGAGTACTTCAAATGGAAATAGAAAAGATTTAGGTCTTACCACTTGAATTGCTGAAAACTGGATCTGGTCCCAGATTAGGGTTTGTCGGAAAAACCCTAAAAATTCAAAATGTGAATTTCAACTTTTTGAAAGGGTAGAAAGATGTGCCTTGATGAGTTGATCAACTTGGTGTATTCAGAAATTGAGATCTGCAAAGCTACACCCTTCAAAACTGCCTTTCTGTCTTCTCAGATTCACTAAGGAGAGCCCTAAATTAGGGTTTGAGTTTCCCGAAGATCTACGCAACCAAAAATCTCGATCCAAAGCTCTAAACTTTGATTTTTGCAAGGATCTTCCAGCTATGTCTTCAGATTTCAGAAATTCCTATTTTTGTGGAAACCCTAATTTTTAGGGCCAAATCTGAAAATGATCAGAATTGAATTCTGATTGGACAGATAGATTCTCCTTGATGCGTAGAGTCAATCTACTATACTGCTTTTCCAACATCTGTGGAGAGAAACCCAATAAAAAATAAACCCTAGTTTCCGTCACTACACAATGTCTTCTTCTCAGGTTAGCTCTGATACCATGTTAAATTTTGAGCGTTAATTCACAATACTCTAGGATCTTTACTAAGAGAATAACATGGACAGTATATCAATGCATAACAATCATAATAAGCATGACAAGCATCACAAGAATCAAAAGCATGAGAGACAAAAGACACAGAGTTTCCGTGGGGAAAACCCTAAGGTGAAAAACCCCACAACTTCCTCAGAGATAGAGAGAGCAATGGCTCAACCAAAGTACAACCAAAATACACTGAGATAGTCTCCTAGTAGCAGATGATCCTCCTCCTCACTAGTGCGCCACTTTCTGAGTGAGAGAAGTGTGAGTTTCCGAGTGATCAAATAGAGATCTCCCGATCTCTATTTATACTTAACCTGTTTGCCCAATTACACTATGGGGTCGACTTGTCTAGCTAGGTACATCCACAATATAATATATATTTCAGGGCTGACCCCACACATGGTGGTCTAATAACCCATCGACAAGTACACACACTTGCGACACTTGTCAATACACATGACGACACTTCCTTATAGAGGAATAAAACATCTCTTATAAGGGTACAATAAATATATATGAAATACATAGATGAAATACATTTCGAAGTTACATATACATCAACAGATGAATGCTCGTGGGAGTCCCATTTAACAAGGTCCATGTTGGGGGTGCTGAGGTGGTCGCACAGGTGGTTTTAGGCCTGGCCATGTGCCCCTCCGGTGCTCCTCCATCTACCAGATCTAACACCCACTGTGGGGATGCAAAGTCTTGCTCCTTGAACCTGATGATCTGATCCCTTAGAGGCTAAGTGCTAAAGAGATCCCAACTATGATCAATAGTTTCATTCAATCTATCCACCCCGTGATTAGCAATTCTGTCTGCAATCTTATTTCTGGTCCTTATGATATGACTTGTTTGTAGCACCGTGAAGGTCTTGAGCAAATTTCTCAGGTACTCTTTCAACCAGTGCAAACACCAACTTTTGGATAGCTTATTGAGAGGAGTTCCATTGGAGAGTTTCTTCATGGTGTTAATTATAATTTGAGAATCCCCCTTGATCACCAAAGATGACCAAGCTTGTCTGCGAGTGATAGAAATCCTAGTGATAAGAGGCTGCAACTCCGCCACATTGTTTGTGGCAGTGCCTATGAATTCCGAGTAGAGATGCAATATTTCCCCCTTTTTTGCTCGGAAAACTCCTCCCGCCCCAGTGGGATCTGGATTCCCTTTTGAAGCCCCATCGAAATTCAGTTTTAGAAAAGGAAAGTTGGGGGGAACCAAACCGAAGGGATGACCGCTTTGGGTTGAGGAGGCCTTGGCAACTTACCAAGATTGGAGATTTGAAAGTCCCACGCTTTTAGAATAAGTTGTTCTAACTGTGGGCCATCAAGATCAGAATTCACCAATGGGGAAAGTTGTACCATTTCCAGAAGGTTGCATTTGACTGAGAGACAGAATTTTTGAAAGGGGAGCGTCTCATTTTTTAAAATTCATCGATTTCTTTCTTTCCATATGTGCTAGAGAGCTAAAGCTGGGAAGATATTCCACAATCTATTTAGAATTGGATTGCTGAATGGTTGAGGATTCCAATCACAAATGGTGTCATTTATACTGTTTCTTTCCATGTCTGTTCTTCGAAAGAGGCTCGCACCCCAATCCCAGATCTTGTTGGCAAATTGGCATTGATTTAAGAGATGCTCTTGTTAGAAAAACATGATCACAGAGCAATAAAAATAAACATAAATGCAAATATAATCACACACACATTACAAGAGAGACACAAATATATCGTGGTTCACCCAACTTGGGTTACGTCCACACTGAAGTTTCCAATCCTTATTATTATTTTGTCCAGCAAAGTGAAGGGATACAACCTGCAGTACAACTGCTGCACTTCCTCTTCATTGTCTCACAGTCTCTCTTTCTGATCTCAGAGATCTTTACAATGCATAAAACCTAATACATCAACCCTATCCATATTACAATGTCTTTCTTTTATAAGGGAAATACAATGGGAAAATACCACGGGATACCCAAAAACCATGGGCTCGAAAACTGTTGGCAAAAAACAACCCCAATTTTTTTTCAAACTTCAGTGGAGAATCTGGCAACAACTTCCTTGAGTGGAGAATCTGGATCCCCTTCTCACTCATGTGGCCAAGCCTATGATGCCACAATGCTGTATTTGTTCTTGTGGAAGCTAAAGAGATAGAATGGTCCGTATTGTGAGGACATAAATACAATGTACCTACCCTGTCTCCTTTTGCTATCACCATTGATCCTTTAGTGATCTTCCACCACTTTTCTCCAAATGTAGATAGACAGCCGCCATCTCCCAACTACCATGTTGAGATCAGATTTCTTTTCATAGTAGGAATATGCCTAACATCTTTTAACAGCCAGTCGGTTCCATTCTTAACTTTTATCCATACCTTACCCATTCCAACAATTTTACGTGGCTCATCATCACCCAATAAAACATGTCCAAAATTTCCTGGAACATAATCATGAAAGTATTTTCTATGGGGTGTAGCATGACGTGAAGCCCCTGAATCTACTACCCAATAATCACTAGTATTATCTAATGCAAGAATCAAAGCATCTTGTAACACATCACCTGCTACATTTTCTTCCTGGATAGTTTCCTTCTGTGCATCTCCTTTCTTCTTTAGAGATCTACAGTCTTTCTTCATATGTCCTTTCTTTCCACAGTTCCAGCACTCTATCTTTCCCAGTCTGGACTTGGATCTACCCGTTTTAGACTTCCCATGATTACCTTGGCTCTTTCCTCTCTCCTTTTGTCTTCCCCTGGTCTCCATGGTCAACGCATTACCTGATGTATCACCTGTGCTTTTTCTTCGCATTTCCTCTCTAAGAATAATACCAATAACATCATCAAATTTCAAGGTGTTTGAACCAGAGACAAAGTTACTTATAGCCATGACCAAGCTATTCCATCTTTCTGGCAATGAACACAAGATTAGAAGAGCCCTAAACTCATCATCAAAGTTCACACTTACAGAACTTAGTTGATTTGTAACCGTATTAAACTCATTTAAATGATCAATAACAGATCCAACTTCAGACATCTTCATATTAAATAAACACTTTATTAGAAATACCTTGTTGGAGGCCGAGGGTTTTTCATACAGCTTACCCAATGTGCTCATCAAACCCTCTGTTGTCGTTTCTTTTGAGATATTGAAAGCCACCGATGAAGCCAGGCTCAGCCGTATTGTTCCTAGAGCCTTTCTGTCAAGAACCTCCCATTCTTCATCCTTCATGACTGCCAGCTGCTTTGCTCTTCCTCCCAATGGCAGGAATAGATCCTTCTGGTACATATAGTCCTCCATTTGCATTTTCCATAACTGGAAGTTTTGGCCGTTAAACATCTCAACCTTAAACTTTCCTTCTTCCGCCATTGCTCCCACTTGAACCAGAAACCCTAGCTTCCTACGGGTTTATCTGCCAAATAGACCTTTGGCTCTGATACCAATTGTTAGAAAAACAAGATTGCAGAGTAATAGCAATAAATAGAAATGAAAATATAATCACACACACATTAAAAGAGCGACACAGATATATCGTGGTTCACCCAACTTGGGCTATGTCCACACTGAAGTTGCCAGTCCTTATTATTATTTCGTCCGATAAAGTGAAGGGATACAACTTGAAGTACAACCGCTGCACTTCCTCTTCACTGTCTCACAGTCTCTCTTTCTGATCTAAGAGATCTTTACAATGCATAAAAACTAATACATCAACCCTAACCGTATTACAATGTCTTTCTTTTTATAAGGGAAATACAATGGGAAAATACCACGGGATACCCAAAAACCATGGGCCCGAAAACTGTTGGCGAAAAACATCCCCAAAAATTTTTCTCAGGGGCTCTGCCCCCATACCCCCGTAACTCAAGGGAATTTCCCCCAAACCCCAAGGTTGGGGCATGAGTGTACAGTCCTCTGGGGTGCACGGCTGAGACAATATCATCTATGAGAGTGTTGATTTCCACAAACTTGAGGTGAGAGTGTTGATTTCCGGAATCTGAGAGTTTGAGACCATGAATTTGATTCCCTTGAACTTGGGTGGAAATGAATCTCCCAAGCCTTTCCATGAATATAATTAAAAGATAGGGTGATAAAGGATCTCCTTTCCCGATGCCTCTTGAGTTGGAGAAAGTGGAAGTGGGTGATCCGTTTAACAGAATGGAAAAGAAAGCAAAGGAGACTAAGGATAAAACCCAATTCACCCAAGAGGGGGAGAATCCAAAGGCTAAAATCATTTCCTTCAAAAACTGCCAGCTTATTTTTTCAAAGGCTTTGGACATGTCCAGTTTGATAAGCATACCCAAGTGGTGAGAGGTTTTGAGAGTGTGTATAGATTCATGCGCTGTGCTATTACCATCGATAATTTGTCTCCCTTCCACATATCCAGTTTGTTCAAGGGATATGATGAGAGGTAGCAGGGGTTTCATTCTATTGGCAATCACTTTTGTAATGATTTTGTAAATTACATTACAAAGGGATATGGGTCTAAAGTTGGAAGGATCGATAGGCTTGTCCATTTTTGGTACAAGGGTGATAAAGGTGGCATTTAGGGTTGGGAGAATTAGACCTGATTTTCTTGAAGCAACCACCACCTTCCAAACATCCAGCTTTATGATGTCCCAATAGGCCTGGAAAAATTCCTTGGTGAAGCCATCCAACCCCGGGGCTTTTCTGGCGTGTACTTCCATCACTGCTTCCTCCACTTCCTGTAAAGAGATATCCTGAGAGAGGCTGCAATTTTTTTCCTTCGATATGATTGAGGGAATGTGTTGCAGAACTTGTTGTATTTTAGGGGATCTATATCAGACTGGTTCCTATAGAAGTAAGTTCCTTGTAATAGTGAACCAATTCCTGCTCTATTTCATCATTGGTTTGCAGCACTGTTCCTTGATTGGAGTTGAGTCTATTAATCTCGTTCTGTTGTCTTCTTTGGATCATTGAGTGGTGAAATTTTTTTTGTGTTTTTCTCTCCCTCCTTGAGCCATTGTATTCAATATTTTTGCTTCCAAATCTCTTCCTCCTACTTATATATGATATTTAGTTGTTCTTGAGTAGCCTTCTCCTGGAGTCTGAGCTCTTTTGTATATCCAGTTTCAATGGCTTGTAATTGAGTGGTTTGTAATTATTTTTCTAACCATTCTTTCTCCTCAAAAATGTTTCTGAATTATTGTTTATTCCAGATTTTGAGGTTGTTCTTCAACTGCTTTAGCCTCTGTTGAAAGTTGTACATGATTGATCCTTCTAGATGGGCCAATTCCGACCACCATTATGTGAATTTTGATTTGAAATCAGGATGGGATAGCCATAACATTTCAAATCGGAAGGGTCTTTTTTTGTGGGGGCCTTCAGGTTCCAAAAGGATACAAACAGGACAATGATCAAATCCCATCATTGGCAGAATTGTGGCTGATAGGTTGATGTGGTTTTTCATAAAGGATTCCGAAACAAGGAATCTATCTAATCTACAGGAAACCTAGCACTCACCCCCTCTGCGATTGTTCCAAGTGTAGGTGCCATTGGAGGTTTTCATATCCACTAAATTGAGGTATCTGATGAGAAGTGGAAGTGGTGCACTATCTCTGTCTAGTCTTCTGATGCCCCTTTTTTTTCTTGTAGGGATGCAATTATATTGAAATCCCCTCCAATAATCCAATTTGGGGAGGGGATTCGAGTTTGCAACCAGCTTAGGTGGTTGAGAAAGCTGATTTTTTGATCTAGTTGCTGAGGCCCATAGACATTGGTGATCACTCCTGCTTGTTCAGTTCCGATTATTCTATACCAACTAGACAAAGTATGAAGGAATGAGAAGAACCCTTCCATGTGCAGAAGGTTTGGGTCCCAGATTATTGCTAAACCTTCGGTGTTTCCTTTAGCATCCAAAGACATAACATGGGCATTTTCCAACATTGATGAATGAAGATTTGGAGCTTTGCTTTGAACTTTTGGTTTCTTGAAGCATGATAACGGCAGGTTTCTATGTGAGAATCCTATTCTTGAGCGTTCGCCTTTTGGAATCTCCTCCGATTCCATGAATGTTCCATGAAATAAATTTTTTTTCCATTTAAACTTGGGGATACAAGTGCATATCTATGTAGACATTCTTTCCTGAGTCTATTAAATAGGCTCCCAATTCTTGTATTAGTTTTCTGTTTGTCTTCCTTCCTTTCTTCGTGGTGGCACTTTGAATTTTTGGCATATCTCTTCTCTTCTGAACTTTTATCCCTAGTTGGATTTGTCCTAGAATTTGTGCTGGTAATTCCTCCTATTTGTGAGGGAGTTTGTCTTTGCTTATTGAAATGTATAGATCTTCTAGAAGGTGCAATTGGTGAGATGGTATGTTGGTTGTGTATCTAGATCTGATTGATGCATCTAAGGCAAAAATATCCAGCTCCCCTAACTCCATATCATCTATTTCTTGTAGCTCTTCTTCTTCATTCATTGTTTGATCCTCTACAGAAGGGAGATGTGTCTTATCAGAGGAAGGATGCAGATTTTCTAGGAGAAATCCTCTTTGGGAATCATGGATAAGAGGGTTTGAGGTTTCTTGAATGGCTACAAAAGGGGGAAATGAGTATGAATTATCCAGGGGAAAGAATGGATAAGTTGTTTTGAATGGAAGGATTTAGGGGCTGGTTTGAACTGGAAGATTTCCTATTCTATTTACGCTTTCCCACAAATTTAGTAAATCCATCTTCATCCACTTTGGGGGCCGAGCTGGGGGTGGGTAGGCTTGGCATTCAGGGGACATTCTCTAAAGAGATGGTCATGCTCATGGAACTTGCGGCATCTAAAATGAATGTGTTCATAGTCGATTGGTTGAATCCAATCTGAATCATGATGGCTTAAGCAAATGGCTTCAGGGAGGGTAGTCGAAATATCCAGGTAAAGGAAAGTTCGAGCATATGAGGTATACCTCCTTGCTAGGGTTGCATCAGATATTTGAATAAAAGTACCTAGGGTATTTCCAATACCCGTGAGTGTTTCAACATTCCAGAACTCCTGAGGAAGGGAATACAGTCTGACCCAGACTGGTAGTATTTTGAAGTCCTCTTTCTTTGGGGAGAACTACTCCTTCCAGTTGCACATATACAAACCTGCTGAGTGAATAAAATATGGGACGCCTTGGAAAATTTTGTGTTTATCCTCTAGGTTATGAAAAATTACTATAAAAAAACCTTTCGGCCCTAATTTTAGCTCACATTCTCCTTTCGGCTTCCAGGTATTGGTGATCCATCCTACTAGAGCTTTTTACAAGGGCCAAAGCCCAATATACTTGCATATGATGGCGTGGTCGTGCATAAACTGTATGTGCCAACTTACCAGAGTTGAAGTGATCTCATAACGCGGAATTTGTAGAGTTTTGGGCTTATACTTTGTGCTCTCCTTGGTCATGTCTTCCTTAATAGTGTTGTCTGCATTCGGGGCCATTGTACGTCTTGATGTTCCTGGTTGGGAGTCCGTCAAACCTATTCCTCCCTTCCCCTTTACTGATCTCGCCACAACAGTTGGTGCATCCGACCCAAGCAGCAAGGGGGGCTTAACTGTAGGCATCCTCCATGACAGGACGTTGCTGAAGGAGGGATTCTTTCTCCCTCCACTACTGGATGCCATAGCATCCAGGTACGAAAACCCTAGAGAAACCTCAAAACCCTAGTAGAAATTCTTAACTCTCACATGGCTCAAAATATTCAATGTACATGTTTTCAGTCTGAAAAGAACTTAAAGGAAACTCCAGGGGTTCCTTTTTCATATAACTAGTCTTACGATGTCGAAAAAGGGATAAACTATCACTCGAAATACAACTTTGTCATGGTTGATAATCGAGTATGACAAAGGTAAAAGGCGAACTCAGAATAGTTCCTTTTCCGCAAATAGTCTAGGAGGCCGGATAAAGAGATAAACCTATACTTGTTAGACACACCTTTTTACTCAGTTTTTAATGAGTACGACAATGGTATCAAAATAACTCGGAATATTTTTCATGTTTGGATCCAGAGCATGAAAAATGAAAAAGTAAGCTCAAACCACTTTTGATATTTTTAACCAGAGCACAAAAAAGTGAAAAGTAAGCTCGACACCTCTTACTATTTTTAACAAGCTCGAAGAAAGGTTAAAAGAATGCTCATGGTATTTGCTTCATTTTTTAACGATCTTGCAACAAAAAATGAACTATGCTCAGGACGATGGTTTCATTTTTTAGGGAGCTTGAAGTTGAAGCTAAACTATGCTCGGAATGAAGTCCATTGATGGGTTCCCTCTCAATAAGATGTCCATAGGTTGGTACTCAAGGTGATATCCATTAGCAATTTTTTTCCCAACATGATGTACAGAGGTTGGAAACTTTTCCCCAACATTATCAGCAAAAGCTAGTGGCTTAACTCCAGTATGATGTCCATAGGCTGGAGACATGTCCCCCAAGCATCATTTCATCTACCTACACTTCTTATTCACCCAATTAAATTCTAGAAGGGTAGGAAGAATGAGGATCATGTGACATAGGAAGATGAAATAAAGGTTCAATTCCTAAATATAGTGGGAAACTTGACTCAATGGGCGAGGAATGTATTTCATTTTTTAACGAGATTGACATAGAAAGGGAACTATGCTCATGATAGGCTTCATTTTTACACAAGCTTGAAACTGAAAGTAAACTATGCTTGTAGGGGCCTGTTTCATTTTTTAAAGAGCTTAAAAAAAAAAAACTATGCTCAAAGTATCCTATTTCATTTTTTAACGAGATTAAAACATAAAAAAACTATGCTCGGAGTAGCCTATGTCATTTTTGAACAAGCTTAAAAAAGAATAAAACTATGCTCGAAGTAGCCTATTTCATTTTTTAACGAGCTTAAAACAGAATAAAACTATGCTCGAAGTAACCTATTTCACTTTTTAACAAGCTTAAAACAGAATAAAACTATGCTTGAAGTAGCCTACTTCATTTTTTAACGAGATTAAAACAGAATAAAACTATGCTCGAAGTAGCCTATTTCATTTTTTAACAAGCTTAAAACAAAATAAAACTATGCTCGAAGTCAGATGGTTGGTTTCATTTTGACACAAGATTACAACCAAAAGTAAACTATGCTTGAGATTGGTTCCTACCAACATGATGTCAAGAGGTTGGTAGTTTTCCCTCATGATAAGAAGCTAGTGGTATTAAATCCAGCATGATGTCTAGAGGCTAGAAACATTCCTCGCTAAGATTTTTCCATGATGGGAAGAATTCATCGGTTCGCGAACAACTCAACTCCGGTGTGATGTCCAGAGTCGAGAGACATGGTTGACGATGGGGGAGGAACCACTAAGACATGCAGAACATTCAGGGAAGTATGGTGGTTGGAATTCATACAATGATTAGGTGTAAGAATGGAAAGTTGATCAATGGTCACTATGTTTCAATGATGAGGAAAATACATCACTCAAAAGAGTGTGGACACTACAGCTTTCATGGCGTAGAGATAATCTCTCGCAAGAAGAAGATTAAAATCTAAGGGACCTTGGACTACCACAACATCAATGCAGACAATTTTCCCTCCTAAGGTAATAGGTAATTGAGGAAGGATCCCTAGAGGTCCAATAGGCCTTCTATCAAAAGCCAATATCTGACCCGTAGCTGGCACAAGCTGAGGAGATCCTATAGCTTTCCAAGAAGTTGAGGATAAAATACTAACAAAATCTCCTTCATCAACAATAGTACGAAGTACGTTCCTACTGGTAACTTCTACAGATATCTAGAAAGGAACAATCGAAGGAATACAAGATTATGTTAGATTATTCCAATCAAAGGAAATGACCTTAGTACTTGGAGGGGACTCCATCGAAATGGGTAAAATGCCCCCTTGTCTAGAACAATTTGAACTGATAAAGAAAACATCAATGGTTTTCGGTTCAATCTCAACTGGAAGATCAGGATGAGATGAATATTGTGTCATGGTGACTACTTCAATCTTAGCATTCTCCACTGAAAGAGTGGAATCGAGTGGATATGACGTCGAATCGACTACTTCAACTTCACTCTTCAAAGGAAAAGCGGGATGAACTACTTTTTCTCCACTCATTAAGGAAAGAGTGGGATCAATCGTGGATGGAGCAGGATCGACTACTTTATCAACCAATGAGGGGTCAAGGGACAACTTACAATATCTGGTTGAAAGGTGATTCTAGGATATACTAATGTATTCCAAAAATTGTGAAGCTTCATCCATGAGAGGACAAAGGTAAGTAAAGTGCATGTTCTTGCATAATAAACTGTTGAGATATTGTAACTTCAAAGAATATTATATTTGTACTTTATTATTCTGGAGATGTTTCATTCCTCCTTGAAGATCTTATTGTATATCCGGAGATGTTTATTCCTCCGTCGGAAAGTGGTAACTTGGGTTATTAGAATTCCCTAGTGGGAGTCGGCCCTGTATGTGTTATGTGGGTCAAAGGGTTATTAGACCACCCTAGAGGGGTCGGACCAGTCAGTTGTAGTGGGGTATTTAACCCACTGGTTAAATACGAGCCTCCATTATTTTTGTAAAAGACAAGTCGGAGTAGTGTATAAATAGAGGAGGTGTATTCCTCATTTGACACACACTCACTCACTTGAGAGTAGCGCACTTGTGGAGGAGAGGTCTGCTATGGTGGAGGAGGAGATCATGTCTTTGGTTTGCATCTTTGTATATTGCTGGTCATCTATATTGAGGAAGCTTTGCTGGGTTTTCTACCCCATGAGGGTTTCCCAGGATAAATCTGTGTCTCTTGTGTTTTTGTTGTGCTTGTTGTTTCTTCAGTGATCCTGTATATGCTATTATTGTGAAATGGAATGCAATGCTGCTATTTTCTGTCTTAGGATATTAAATCTTTACATGGTATCAGAGCTAACCTGAAGGAAGGCAATGTATGGCACTTACGACACTTGCTTTACTTACGACAATTTGAAGGTTAGGGTTTTATATAGCAAAAACCAGTCATCGTGGAACTTTCGCCATAAATCCATTTTGGAGAAGGTTCAGGATATGAAACCTTTACAGGTCGTAGATACCATCTCCAGGTAGCTTTTTTCCAAAGGGAACCCTCAGATTCGTTGTACTTTGTAAGTTATGATCAGTACAAGTTAGGGTTTCTGCCTCTTCCAGATCTCAGTCAAAATTAGGTGACCTAGGAAAAAAGGTCATAACTTGGGATAGAAAGCTCCAAATGAAATTTCGTAAAAAGTGACAGGTAGTACACAGACTGTACTATCTGAGGAAACATTTTCATAGGCCGAAGGTAAACCAATGACACGTGGCACGCCGTACAATTTTGCTCTCCTGTTTTATCCCATAAAAAGGTCACGTTGCGACACTTGGCATAACTTGGGCTAGGAAGCTCCAAATAAAATTTCGTAAAAAGTGACAGGTAGTAAAAAGACTGTAATAGCTTAGGAAATGTTTTCAAAGGCCGAAGTTGAACTAGTGACACGTGGCACACCGTACAAGTTCACTCTCCTGTTTTATCCCATAAACAGGTCACGTTGCGACACTTGGCATAACTCTCTCTCAGAAAATCTAATTGAGGTCAGACCTATCAAGATGGAAAGATGACAGTTCAGGCGACCGCAAAAAATGTTTCCAGACCCTATGGAGTGAAAAGTTCAAAGTTACAGTAGAAACAATCAGGTACATATTTCTGTCAAAACAGAATTATTTTTGGAGCACCTTCATTCATGGCTTCCGGAATTTAGGGTTTCGGAGAAAGTTAGAATTTTTGGAATCAGAATCCACGGATGAATGCTACTCAAGAAAATTGAAATTTAGAGACCAAGATCGAATTTTTTGGTTGGGTAGAAGACCGGGCTTGATCAAACCCCAGTTCGGGATTTTGATCGGAAAGATGGAAAATTAGGGCTTCAACAAACGTTGGAATTTTTTAAGTCTGTAACCATGGCTGGAAGCTCCTCAGAAAAATAAGAGTTTAGAGCCTTGGATCGAACCTTTTGATTGGACAGAAGGGTGGGATTCATCAAACCCTAGTTCGGGTTCTTGTCCAGAAGATCCAGAAGTTCCGAAGGAAATTTTGAGGGGTCAAATTTTGGAGATTTCAGAATTGAAGTATGCTAGCAAGACACATCCTTCCATCCATTCAGAAGTGTGAAAGTGAAAGATAAATTTTTAGGGTTTCTCTAGCAAACCCTAATCAAGCTCCAAATCAAGTTTCAGGGGGAGTTGAGGCTAAGGCCTTACATAAGAAGACTACAAGAAGTCTCGACAGGTATGACTTAAGGAGGTTCAGGTATGTCTTGAAATCTGATTCTTGATTAAGTTCATGATGTGTTTTTCTTCATATTATTTATTAGTACAATCTTGATTAATGTTAGAATTGTTTTATCACCCTAGTAACAGTATGAATGCATGTGAATGATCGAAGACATTCATTGATTAGGGCTATATGATTGTACTAATGCATTATGGTGTTGTGTGAGGTTGATGTTGTCTGCTAACAAGATACAGGTACATCACAAAAGACAAATCAAGTTCCATGACCATGACAACATGAAGACAAAGACTCATCCATAATCTTTGTTCTAATTACGAGGTATGTATGACTTTGTTATATTATGCTTAACCTATGAGACATGCAGGTTCTAGCTCAAGATCTCTAAATCATTGAAGAGATTGTTTAGGTATGTTGTCATAACTAAGCAGGTATACTAATCCAGGTATATTTTCTTATGTCAAGTTAGAATCTTACCTTGTGTTAGGATCCCTTATATAAGTATGCTTGGTATGATTGGTTATGCTTATTCATAAAGTTAGTAATCAAGGGTTTATGCATATTATGTCTCTTGTCTTGATGATTTAATTAACCAAAAGAATACTATGATCAAACAAGAATATGCATGAGTAAAAGAAGACTTCCTTGAAACCTTGAATACTAATGATCATGACTATACATATTCAAGATTATTTAGAATTAGAATGTTTTGAGAATATACTAATGAATGTATGTTTGTGTATGAGATCATGAGGATGACACTAGTGCACACTTGAGCATGCACAGTGGTACAGAATGAATAGAAGTTCAAAAGACATATAGAAGATCAAGCGGGAGGCAACCACACAAACATAAAAGATAAGTATTTGAGTTGTTATTTGAAATAGTAAATGATATTGCTTGTATGCATATTTGTATTCCTAGAATATATCATGCTGAGTGTAAACATTCATAGAGCATTGAACACTATACTACTAATATGCATATGATTGGTAAAGTTGGACAAACATTCCATTGTTGCTTGTCTAGAATGAAACCTCTTTGCTGACATCCTGAGAGCTGTGCACACTCTCAATAGTATGTTCTACTAGAGATGGAAGGCATCTAGATAGACATTGTATGCATACAGGATATGGGAAAGTGTTGTGCCAAAGTATTGGTCAAAATAGTTGCATAACTATGTAAATGATATCTGTATGCATAATAGGTTATTATGTCAATATGATTTAATGATTATGAAGTATTACTAATCATGTACTTAATTTTGAATTGTAGGAAAGATCATGATGAATGATGAACACTGAACAAGCGATGGATGTTCAACAAAAGATTTACAAATCAAACACACTATAGAAGGCTTGTGGCTAGAAGATTCTCTTAGAAAGAGGAAGAGAATCATGATGAGATGTTTGCTCCAAGTGGCTAGATAAGACCATTCTCTTAATGGTGTAATTAAAGAAGAAGTGTGAATCAGGTTCTGTATGGGTTCCCAGGATCGATAATCAATTGATGAGCTTAATGATCACCATGGGTGATGTGGATCTCAACATTTGCTACAAGGTTGAATATGGTTTCTCTACATAGATGTTGATTGGGCAGAAATTGTATCAGACAGGAAGAGCACATCAAGAGGATGTTACTGTCTGGGATTAGCCATGATCTCATGGTTTAGAAGGAAGCAATCTAGTGTGGTTCTCAGCACAAGCGAAATATATGGATGCTTGCTCTGCTAGTTGTGAAGCGGTATGGCTTTAGAATGGACCCAACTGTGATCCTATGTGAAAAACAGAGTTGTACCAAAATGGCAGAGAATCCAGTATTCCATGATAAGTCAAAGCACATAGAGATCTGACATTTCTATATATAAGATATGGTGCAGAAAAGAATTAAAGTTCGAATTTGTAACAAGTTACTAATGTACTAACCAAACCCCTACCTCAAGTAAAGTTTTTCGAGACAAACTTAAAATAGTTCAGAAGGACCCTCCTCGAAAGGGGGAGCGATGTGATCACTTATGATGAGATTTCTCGCATCGACAGTGAAGTCAATGATGTGGATACCTATATTGGTGATGCCGACAGAGAGGTTGGTGGATGGTCCTTAGACAGGGTCTAAGGTGACAAGGGTATTGCATAATGCTTGAACACATGTTCTAAAAGAGAGCCGTAGACGTATGTCTTCAAGAATGAAGTCCTTGGTGGACATGAGGGGATTGGATCATCCCTGGACTTCAGTCCTAAAGAGAGCCGTAGACGTATGTCTTCGAGAATGAAGTCCTTGGTGGACATGAGGGGATTGGATCATCCCTGGACTTCAATCATAAAGAGATCCGTAGACGTATGTATTCGAGAATGAAGTGCTTGGTGGACATGAGGGGATTGGATCATCCCTGGACTTCAGTCCTAAAGAGAGCCGTAGACGTATGTCTTCGAGAATGAAGTCCTTGGTGGACATGAGGGGATTGGATCATCCCTGGACTTCAGTCCTAAAGAGAGCCATAGACGTATGTCTTCGAGAATGAAGTCCTTGGTGGACATGTGAGGATTGAATCATCCTTGGATTTCAGTCCTAAAGTGAGCCGTAGACTGGGTCTCTGAGAATGTAGTCCTGAATGAACAAGTAGGGGATTGTATCTTCCCCGGACTTTGGTCCCAAAATTGATCCGTAGACTGATGTCTCCGAGAATTGAAGATAGGATTGCATCGTCCCTGGACCTTGGTTCAAAATGTACGTGACGGGATTGCATCGTCCCTAGACATGAGACTTGTCTTAAAGTGATAAGGACTGATCATCCTGGAACTTGATCGGGATTGCATCATCCCTAGACATGAGACTTGTCTTAAAGTGATAAGGACTGATCATCCTGGAACTTGATCGGGATTGCGTCGTCCCTAGACATGGTGAGGTGTCTTAAAGTGCTAAGGACTAATCATCCTGTAAGTAGATTGGGATTGCATCGTCCCTAGACATGGTGAGGTGTCTTAAAGTGATAAGGACTAATCATCCTGTAAGTAGATTGGGATTGCATCGTCCCTAGACATGGTGAGGTGTCTTAAAGTGATAAGGACTAATCATCCTGTAAGTAGATTGGGATTGCATCGTCCCTAGACATGGTTAGGTGTCTTAAAGTGATAAGGACTAATCATCTTGTAAGTAGATTGGGATTGCATCGTCCCTAGACATGGTGAAATGTCTTAAAGTGATAAGGACTAATCATCCTGTAAGTAGATTGGGATTGCATCGTCCCTAGACATGGTGAGGTGTCTTAAAGTGATAAGGACTAATCATCCTGTAAGTAGATTGGGATTGCATCGTCCCTAGACATGGTGAGGTGTCTTAAAGTGATAAGGACTAATCATCCTGTAAGTAGATTGGGATTGCATCGTCCCTAGACATGGTGAGGTGTCTTAAAGTGATAAGGACTAACCATCCTGTAAGTAGATTGGGATTGCATCGTCCCTAGACATGGTGAGGTGTCTTAAAGTGATAAGGACTAATCATCCTGTAAGTAGATTGGGATTGCATCGTCCCTAGACATGGTGAGGTGTCTTAAAGTGATAAGGACTAATCATCCTGTAAGTAGATTGGGATTGCATCGTCCCTAGACATGGTGAGGTGTCTTAAAGTGATAAGGACTAATCATCCTGTAAGTTGATTCGGGATTGTATCATCCCTAGACATGGTGAGGTGTCTTAAAAGGATAAGGATTGATCATCCTGTAAGTTGATCTGGATTGCATCATCCATAGACATGAGAGATGTCTTAAATTGAGAGGGATTGATCATCCCATAAGCGGATCAGGATTGTATCATCCTTGGACCTATGTCCTAAAGTGAGAGGGATTGATCATCCCGTAATAGGATCTTGTGTGTTGTAGAGTATGATGCTATGTATTGATGATAGATGTATTAGTGAGAATACATGCTTTTGATGATAGATGTATTAGTGAGAATACATATTTTTGATGATAGATGTATTAGTGAGAATACATGCTTTTGATGATAGATGTATTAGTGAGAATACATGCTTTTGATCATAGATGTATTAATGAGAATACATGCTTTTGATGATAGATGTATTAGTGAGAATACATGTTTTTTTTTTATGATATATGTATTAGTAAGAATACATGTTTTGATGATAGATGTATTGGTGTGGATACTAATACAGATGATCCAGATGCTGTCGATCGAGATGATCCAAATGCTGTAGATCGAGATGATCCAGATGCTGTAGATCGTGATGATCCAGATGCTGTAGATCGAGATGATCCAGATGCTGTAGATCGAGATGATCCAGATGCTGAAGATTGAGATGATCCAGATGCTGTAGATCGAGATGATCCAGATGTTGTAGATTGAGATGATCCAAATGCTATAGATCGAGATGATCCAGATGCTATAGATCGTGATGATCCAAATGATGTAGATCAAGATGATCCAGATGCTGTAGATCGAGATGATCCAGATGTTGTAGATTGAGATGATCCCGATGCTGATGATCGTGAGGATCCAGATGTTGATGTTGTTGTAGCTATTTGAGTGCTACAGAAGATAAAGACTCGGTACTGAAGATGTTGATATTCTAGTATTGAAGATGTTCCAGTAACTGCTTGAGTTATTGATGATGTTGAGAAAGCTTCCAATGATTTATAGATGTATCATGTATGATCTTGATGACTCCTTGCTCATGGAGATGTTGTTATAATATCCTTCTCGTTAAGGGGGAGTGTTGAGATATTGTAACTTCAAAGAATATTATATTTGTACTTTATTATTCTGGAGATGTTTCATTCCTCCTTGAAGATCTTATTGTATATCCGGAGATGTTTATTCCTCCGTCGGAAAGTGGTAACTTGGGTTATTAGACTTCCCGAGTGGGGGTTGGCCCTGTATGTGTTATGTGGGTCAAAGGGTTATTAGACCACCCTAGAGGGGTGGGCCCAGTCAGTTGTAGTGGGGTATTTAACCCACTGGTTAAATACGAGCCTCCATGATTTGTGTAAAAGACAAGTCGGAGTAGTGTATAAATAGAGGAGGTGTATTCCTCATTTGACACACACTCACTCACTTGAGAGTAGCACACTTGTGGAGGAGAGGTCTGCTATGGTGGAGGAGGAGATCATGTCTTTGGTTTGCATCTTTATATATTGCTGGTCATCTATATTGAGGAAGCTTTGCTGGGTTTTCTACCCATGAGGGTTTCCCAGGATAAATCTGTGTCTCTTATGTTTTTGTTGTGCTTGTTGTTTTTTCAGTGATCCTGTATATGCTATTATTGTGAAATGGAATGCAATGCTGCTATTTTCTGTCTTAGCATATTAAATCTTAACATAAACAAGGATTCTTAACTTTACCTTTCCAACCCTTAACCATAGAGTCACTGGTCGATGGGGTATCATAAGTATGATGTCTAGACACTGATGAGATAGGTTGTTCGGAAGCTTTAGACCACTCTTCTAATACCTTGGAAAGGCCAGGACAATCCTTAAGAAGGAGATCACCCTTGCAAAGCCTGCAAGGTAACTTGGGCTTTCAAGGTGCATGACTAGAAAGAGAATCATTAGGAGTAACCAGTTGATGCATGGTATCTTTCTTATTCTTCTTCTTCTTAACCTTCCTTTTATTCTTCTTCTTATCCTCCTGATTACTAGTACCACTTCTTTTATCAGGCGAGGAAGAAGAAACGGAAGAAGATACATCCGATGAAGAAGGCAAAGGATCAATTTGGAATTGATGCTCTCGTGATGGCGAGTTAAAATTTGAAGCATTAGGTGCATTAGGGATCACCGTATTAGAGAACAATGATACTGGTAACCCTATAGACAATCTGGGAAGATTCAAAGTAGCAATAAATGGAGGACCAATATTGTTGGTGTCCATTTTGTTACTATTTTTTATCATCAAATATGCTCTGAATGGCGTTAATTTCATTATTTTTGATATATTAAGTTATTCTTATAGCCATTCATCCCATCAAACAGACTAGGTATGCATGTATTCGTTATCATATGAATTTTGGTCAAATCTTGTTATATTACGATTTATTACTGATTAAATTAACAATTTTAGCCATGCATGGCATTTAGTTTTGATCTACAGGCTGCGATTTCTCAAACAACCCTTCATTCAAACTGCATGTTTATATTGCTTAAGCTCAGCCGCGTTCATCTCATCGTTCAGGCTTGCATTCAGCTCGCGAAGTCCACAGTTAGCACGCTTCGGGCAATTAAAGTAAAAAATGGGTACATGGGTTCTGTTAGCCACACGGTGGTGATGGTTAATGAGCCGCTATTCTGGAATATTTGTCCCTATGCTCGCCAAGCTCGACAGCGCATCCCACGTCCATGTCAACACTCCAACATGTCGATTCTCCTGCGCATTCAGCTTGGAATCACACTACCTGTTCACGTCGGTGTTCTGGAAGAAGTCCAGGTCACACACGTTTAGCCTGCCAGCACAACACCTTGCCACAACAGTGCTCCAATAGCCCTCTCCTCTGTTCGTTCAGCTCGTCAGCATGCCACATCTCTGCCCATGTCAAAGGAAATCGATGCTGCAGCTCCCTCATGAAGGAATCAACCCCATGATGCCTAGAAGATGCTCCCTACGTTGTCATGCACCATTCAAAGAAGTCGATTATTCATAAACGCCTCTGTTATTAGAGAGGTCAACTCTGTCAACCTTCTCATCCATTGTAAAATGTATAAATAGATGCTTGTAGACAAATACAGAGTTAGTCTAGTTAGTTTGTAATTGAAGAAGATCATCAGATTAGCGGATAGTTCGTAAAAGTTGCAACAGATAGCAGACATTTTGTAATCTTCTCAAGTTAATGGAAGTTCTAGTTTGTTGATGTTCTGAGTAGCTAATCAGTTCATTTTTTCCATCTCTGATTGTTGGGAAGGGCCCCTCATCAACCGGAGGTTTTGTCTTTGTTTTCTGCAACTAGTTAGTTTATTTTCCTGTACTTGTAATTAATTCATTTTCCTGTATTTGATATTTCTTCTTTTCTGTTATTTATATTGTGCTGCTAACATAGTTTGTGTTTACATAATTAGCAAATGGTCAACCAGAAGTATAGTTTTGCTAGCTTCATTTCAGTCTTTTATAACTAGATAGTTTGTTTTTCTAATCCTCTGCAATTAGATAGAACTTAGTTAGTTATTGTTTCAAGCTCTATTAATAGTTATAATTAATTAGCTTCTTCTCTGTAGCTTTAGGTTAATTGTCTCCTCTCATCTCAATATTTCTTTAGTATAGAATAGGAATAGTTTATCTCTCCAACCATGATTAGAATAGGTTGCTTTAACTGTCTTTCAATTATGTCTTTCATATTTATTTTGCTAACATGTTGTTGTTTCAGAATTTATCAGTCTTATTCCTAGTCTAGTTTTAAGGCTTAGTTAGAATAAAGTTAATAATTTCATTCTTCAAGTATTCTAGTTTTGATAATTTCCTTCATTAAGATTAGGATCAGTTCCTTCTTTAGATAAATAATGAAGATGTTCATGGAATAGAATTTGGGTTTGGAAATTAATATCTTTATCAAGTTTTCTACTTGTTTTTAAATTAATATCTTTATCAAGTTTTCTACTTGCTTCTATATTAATATATTTATCAAGTTTTCTACTTGCTTCCAAATCAAGTTCAGAAGTAAATATCTTTATTAAAGTTTTCTAGTTTTTATTAGTATCATATTATTTTGTTCATGGATAGTAGATAGATCAGAATGTTTAAAGTTAACTGTAATTTCTCTCTTTGTAGTTTACATCTCTTTGTTGGAGTTAGACTAGATTTACTATCGTTTAGTTTTGCTATTACATTTGAAAGCCATTACGATATATTCACTCCAGTTCCTGTTACATGGGAATAGATGTTTCTCTTGAATTAGTTGAAATTATTTAACAGTTTGTAATTTGCTTTGATCAATATAGCTTTCTGCTTATGTAATTTGTCATCAAATTAATCCATTTCATAGATAGGTCTTAATTTATTTACAGTTGTTTTCTAATTCTTAGATAGAATATGAAATTGTATAGTTTCCATTTTTAGTAGTTTGCTTTTTAATCAGTTTCCCATATTAATTCATAAGTTAGAGTAGTATGATTTGATACTATTCTAGTTCATTTGTTTAACTAAGTTGATTTAATTCTTTTTATTGTTTTTATGAAGTTTGACTTGGTTTTTCATTTTGAAAGATCTTTTGATCTATTCTTTATTAAATATTTTTAAGGTCTGACAAGCCAAAATCTTAGGTGCCATTCTACCTTAACATATACTTTGCCTCAACTCTAAGATTACCAACTGCGGTCGATAATTAAATATTAGGTTTTTTCTTTGAGATAGCTCACACACCCAACATTTTGGCGTCGTTGTCGGGGAGTTGTATAAGATAGGTAGAATTCAGTCATAGATAAGTTGAACTCTCTTTTAAAGTTTAGTTATATTCTTTCCTTTGAAAATAGGCTGGTGGCGGGTGAGTGGTAAGACGAGAGGTAAGAACCTGTGCATCTGTTATAACAGGAACCCCAAAAACCCAGTAGTAGCAGTTATGCAGTTAGAACTTATTTTAGTCATACTTTGTTTTCATGAATAGGTCTAGAGATTCACAAGGTAGATTTATTAAAACTAGCTCTCTTACTAAAAACCCTACTAAAATTCCTACTAACCTATATGGGGGGCATTCCACCCCAACTACTAACTCAACAGAAAGGTATCGGAAGACACCGAAAGGGGATAGTCCTACTTGGAAAGCAAAGGAAATCCTTTCTGGAAATCAATTAGGGGAAAACATAGGGACATCAGAACAATCTGTTCATAAAGAAATTCCACTAGAAGAACCTCAAGCTCATCTTGAGACTGAACTTAGACAAGAGGAAACTCAAAAGGATAAAACTTCATGTCCTCTTAACTCTGCATCAGTCCAAAAACCAAAAGACACTACTTTTTCAATAGGAGGTGGTCCAAACTTAGTAGATTTTATCAATCCTACACAAGTAGATACTCTTTTTGAGAGTTCTGTGAACATAGTTATTTGACAGATTGATACAACAATAATAGGACCTCCAAATCTGGGTTCCCATGTAGCTGGTAATTCTCCTCCTACAAAGAAGAATACCCTTCCTGAAACAGAACGTTGGGATATCCCATATTCACCAAGAAAGGAGCCACCTAGATTTTCTCTCTTTGGTAATAGAATCTTCATGGGGGGTGAAAATGAAGATCGTGTCTGACAAGATGAAGAATATGGAGAAGTTAGAACTGAAGGTACCTTCGGGTTCCCTATCTTAGACACTGCACAAGATGTTACTATGAAAAACATCGCTCCCTCCTCACTACCAACCTTTTATGGGAAGAGTAGTGAGGATCCAAACACATTTTTATTTGAGTTTGACATTTTGTGTAGGAGTTATAATTACCTACAAGATGGCCAAAAGATAAAACTCTTTCCTGCCACATTAAAAGATTCTTCTCTTTGATGGTTCATGGGATTAGGATAATCAAGTATTAGAACTTGTGAAGACATGAAGAATGCATTTCTTCGAAAATATCAGGATTACTGTAGACCTAAGGACTCTCGTAGTGATATTTTTAAGATTCAACAACTCAAAGACGAGAGATTAGAAGACTATCTCGAGAGATTTAACTAAGTGTTACATAAGTCCAAGTATAGTGATCTTTGAGATGATGCAGCAAGAACACTCTTCCTCAAGGGAATCTGAGAAGAATTCTTAGATAACCTTAATCTCATGGCAGCAGGAGATATTTCTCATAAATCTTTTGCAGAGATTTGTGAACTATGTAGGAATTACTCTAGGATTAGAGGGAAAGGTGGAAGACAATTTCGAGAAACGTATGCTAGGAATTCCAAAGGAAACACATCCGACCCTGGTGGAGTTACAAGGGTAGAGTTGGGAATACTATTGGAAAATTTTAAAATGGATATTCTAGGAGCCATGGGTTCTCAATTAGATGCACTACAAGCTAAAAAGAGCCAAGATGAATTGCGTGCAGCAACGAGTGTTTTCTGTCATAGGTGTAGAACTAAACATACTCAACGAGAATGTCCATTAAATAATGTTTCAGTCTATCACCTATGTACATAAGAACATCCAACCAATGATTTTCCATCGTTTCCTGGATTACAAGATGTATACAAGAGTGAAAATTTTGGTGAAATCCCTAAGAGGCCTTGGCAACCTAGAGATCAACCATCGTATTAAGATTCATCACAAATTCCACCTTATTACTATCCTTATCAACCTCCTCAACAATGGAATACTTCAGGTTGGAAAAATTGGCCACCGTAGTACCCTCCTCAGAATGCTCAATAGCAACAATGTCCACATGGATGGAGAGGGAAAGCTTATGCTCAAACACCTCCTCCTATTCCTAACTATCCTTACCCACCTAATATTTAGCAACTTCCACCTGCATTTGTGCCTCCTTCACTACCCCCTATCCCGAATCAACCTCACCATTTCCAGAATACGAATCCTCCAAGACCCACAATATTAATTGCACAACCAATACCGAATCCTAACAACAAACCAACCCAAGCTCTTAACAGCATTGGGTTGTTACCTCTTCCATCATATGTCATTTCGACCGCACCAATACATGACATACAATTGCGGTCTGGAAGAGTTTTGCAAGATAATCCCAAGTCATCAGTTGTTATTCAAGAAGAGAATGAAGAAGACATACCTAGTGAAGTTTTGAATGATGCCATTCTTGAAGATGTGTTTGTTTCTAAATCTTCAACACACAACCATCCACACAAAGAAGTAATTCCAAGGGAAAATTCACCTCCATATTTGGAGCGTCTAGTAATAGAAAAACCTGTAACTTATCCAAAGTATGATATCATTAACAAATTGAAAAATATTTGCATTAGGATCCCTTTGTTACAAGCCATTAAGGATATTCCAATCTATACTAAGGTAATAAAGGAACTCTGTATTAAGAGACCATGGAGAAAACAAAAATATCCTCCGACGATTCATGTAATAGGAGAAATTTCAGATTGCATAGCAAACCAACCTAGAATACCAAAATATTCAAACCCAGGAAACACTGTGGTGACTATTATCATCAATAACACCACCATAGGGAACACACTTATTGATCTAGGAGTTGCTATCAATTTGATGAATACCATAGTTTTAGAAACTCTCAATTTAGGACCATTCCTTCGCCCTACCCCAACAATGCTAGAATTAGCAGATCGCGCTATGGTTCAACTCACTGGGATCTTAGATGACATCACTGTATAAGTAGCCTCATGGGAATATCCCATGGACTTCATGTTCATTGAATCAAAAGACCCTTCCAAAGGTTACCCCATTATTTTGGGAAGACCTTGGTTAGCTACGGCTAATGCATTTATAGGATGTAGGGATGGAGAGATGGTTATCTCTGATGGGTTGTCTACAAGAAAGCTAGCTTTATACCCACCAGCTTAGCCAATAGCTGAAAACTTTTTTTGGTTAGATTGTCCTTTTGGAGATGAGAACTTGGAATAACTTTCCCTGGTTAGTGATTTCTCTCGGGCACTTCAAGAGAAAAATACTGAGAATGTGTTGAACCAATTTATCTCTTCCACAACATGTGTAGATTTTCCTCAATCTTTTTCCCAATTTGACCAGATATTTGGAGACGAATTCCAAAAAAACATGAGCCTCTCAACATTTACAAGTACACCCCATGTCTTCGCAATAGAAGAACACCTAGGATCCTATACCATACCATGTGAGGTTAGTACTGACAAATTTATGCATATAAATGCAGGTTTAGATGAGAGTCAGCAAAAACAATTACTAAAAGTTCTCAAGAATCAAACTGGAGCATTTGCATGGGAGTATACCGATATGAAAGGTATACACCCAGACACCTGTATCCATCACATTTACATAGACTTGAACATACCTCCTGTTAGGCAGCCCCAGAGAAGAATGAACCCTGCACTAAAGGATATAGTAAAGGATAAATTACAAAAACTTCTTAACGCTGGATTCATTTACCCAATTTCCAATAGTAAATGGGTTTCTCCTCTGGTGGTAGTTCCAAAGAAAGTCAAAGGAAAATGGCATACCTGTGTGGACTTTTGAGAACTGAACAAGGCCACTCTTAAGGACTACTTTCCCTTGCCTTTCATCGATCAGGTGTTAGACACTTTATCGGGGAAACAATATTTTTCATTTCTTGATGGGTATAGTGGTTACAATCAAATATTGATAGCACCTGAGGATCAGGATAAGACAACCTTTACCTATTCTTGGGGCACTTATTCCTATCGAGTGTTACCTTTTGTCCTTTGCAATGCACCTGCTACCTTCTAGCGTGCAGTTCTAGGAATCTTTGTTGATCTCATCCACGATTGTGTAGAAGTTTATATGGATGATTTTATAGTTTATGGTAATACCTTCCAAGAAGCCCTTGATAACCTCTAAGCAGTTCTTATTCGGTGCCAAGAAACGAACTTATCTCTTAGTCATGAAAAATGTAAAATGCTACTGACTGAGGGCATAGTTTTGAAACATCATGTCTCTCTTCAAGGTATCAAGGTGGATCCTGCCAAGATCGAAATAATTGTTAATCTTCCTCCTCAGAGGACTCCAAAGGAAGTAAGAAGTTTTCTTGGTTATGCCGTCTATTATAGATGTTTCATTGAAAATTTCACTAAGATAACCGCACCTATGTTCAAACTACTCATGAAAGACACATAATTTCAATAGACTGAACCATGTCAACAAACCTTCGAAACTCTGAAGGCCAAGCTATCAGTGGCACCAATAATTAGAGGCCCAAATTAGTCCCTTCCTTTCCATATATCCACTGATGCTTCTGACATAGACATAGGGGCAGTTTTAGGTCAAAAGGAGGGAAAACATCACATGCTATCTACTTTGCTAGTAAAAATTTGACTCCTACAGAATCGAAGTACACTGTTACTGAAAACGAGTTTCTAGCAGTAGTCTACTCCATCAACAAGTTTCGTCATTATATCATAGGATATGAAATTTTTATACACACTGGCCACTCCACCATCAGGTTTTTAATGAACAAACCTATCACCAATGGCAGAGTAACTCGGTAGCTTCTTTTGTTACAAGAATTCAACATCACCATTGTTGATCGTCCCGGTAAAGAGAATGTAGTAGCTAATTTTCTCTCTCGAATTCAAGTTTACGATAATGCCAGCCCTGTCGATGATAGCTTCCCAGATGAAAATTTGTTTGTTGTATATGTTCGAACCCCATGGTTTGCAGACATAGCCAATTATTTAGCAACTGGAAAGCTACCTAACCATCTCTCCCCACCTGAGAAACATAGGATCATAGTTGAAAGTTCCAATTATTCTTGGGTAGATAATGATCTCTTTCAAACTGGTCCTGATATTATTATTAGACAATGCATATGGGAGGATGAGATGGCAGAGATCCTACATGCATGTCATGGTGGACCCTGCGGTGGGCATTTTTCTGATAAGAGAACAGCATACAAAGTATTGCACTCTGGGTACTATTGGCTAAGCATCTTCAAAGATGCTGCCAAATATGTCAAGGGATGTGACATTTGTCAAAGAATGGGTATACCTACACCATCCGATGAGATGCCTTTGCAACCCCAAGTTATGATTGAGCCATTTGAAAAATGGGCTCTAGATTCATTGGATCAATTTCTCTTATGTCTTGCAAGAATAAGTACATACTAGTCTGTACAGATTATGTCACCAAATGGGTAGAATCTAAAGCTTTATTTCGAGCCACAGAGAAATCTGTGGTGGAATTCATTTATGAAGAAATATTTACCCGATTCAGTGTACCTAGGGAAATTGTAACCGATCAAGGATCTCAGTTTACCTCCAAATTAATGAAAGAGATTAATGAAAAATATGGCATTAGACATTGTAAATCTTCACCATCTCATCCGCAAGCCAATGGTCAGGTAGAATCCACCAATAAAGTAATAGAAGCCATCCTGACTAAAACTATCCAGTTACACCACAAAGACTGGGCAGATAGGCTTCCTGAAGCTCTGTGGGCTTATAGAATAACTTGGAGAAACACTACTCATCACACACCTTATGAACTCGTTTATGGTAAACAAGTCCTTCTACCCATTGAATTTCAAGTTAAAACCTTTCTTAGGACTGCACGATTAGGGATGAACTGAGAAGAAGCACAGAATCAACGAATCCTACAAATAAATGAATTAGACGAGATTAGGCAAGATGCTATTCAACGTACAATCTTAATACAAAATCAACGCAAAACGTGGCATGATAGATACATTAAACAAAAACAATTCAAAACTGGAGACTGGGCACTACTTTTTTATTCAACATACAAAAATTTTAAAGGTAAGTTAACTACTCGTTGGATGGGTCCATATGAAATTGTTACAACTTTTGATAATGGATCCGTTAAAATTAAGACAATTGACGATTCACAAATTTCTTTTGTTGTAAATGGACATAGACTTAGATTTTATCATCAACCAATATCTAAACAAGATTTTGTGCAGAATGCCTTACAGCAAGAGGAAATGGAACTGGTAGAAGAGGAAGCCATTCCTCCTCCTCCTAGTCCCTGAATCATTTTGGGTCATCTTCTTTTGTATATATGTAAATATGTTTTTGATTTTCAATAATAATGAGTCGTTTCTAACAACTGATTACATTCTTTTTATAGGAAATCTATTATGATCAGTTTGTAAAATATTGTCAATAAGACAGGAAGACTCTTTTTCCTTTTGTTAACTTGAAATTTTACATAACTTGTTTTGTACATATGTTTTTTTGTTTTAAATAAAATTTGAATCATCTGACAAGTCGTTTTGCAGCTTAATCACAAGAACCCTATCTTTGTAATCAGTTCATGTGATATTATGCGAAAAGGGAAGTGCTCTAAAAAGAAATATTTATAACTCTCCCTCTCTTTCGGCTACTGTAAAATTTAAAAATTTCTAGTGAAAGGATAAAGCATTCTTGATATCATTTATAACCACTTTCTTTTATGATTCTGTATATGGTATTTGATTCAGACATGCACACCTCTAATTTATCATTAGAACAATTGTTTAAAAGAGGTCTACTTTAATTATTATGATTTCCACAAAACTCTATCTTACACCTATGGATTGCTAGTTCATCCTGGACTCATTATCAAGACTTGTCTCTAAAGCACCTTTAAAAGGTAGCCTAAAAATGGGTGATATTTTCTATTTTGTGGGGAACATTACTGACCTTTTATGAAGAAGATAGACTGTGAAGTCAAAGAACAACTTTAGGTTATTATCTTTTGGCATGATCTATAATTTAGGCCATTATAAATAAAGTTACTCATAGGTTTGTGCTAAATTTTGAATTATGTGTTTAACAGGCTTTGCACACTCTAGTGCCAACCGACTTCCTTACAAAAAAAATTATATATATATCATGTTGAAAGATTGTAACTTCTAAGAATATGATATTTGTACTTTATTATTTCGGAGATGTTTCATTCCTCCGTGAAGACCTTATTGTATATCTAGAGATGTTTTATTCCTCCGTGGATAATGTGGCAACTTGGGTTATTAGACTTCCCTAGTGGAGGTCGGCCCTGTATGAGTCATGTGGGTTAAAGGGTTATTAGACCACCCTAGTGGGGCCGGCCCTGTCACATTATGGTAAGTGGTTAAGTTGGGGCCGACCTACTAAATGTAAAAGACAAGTCGGAGTAGTGTATAAATAGAGGAGGTGTGTTCCTCATTTATCACACTCACTCATTTTCACTCACTTGTGAATGGCGCATAGGTGAGAGAGACAGATCTTCTATGGAGGAGAAGGAGCTCATTTTTGGGATATACATTTCTGTATTGTTGATCATCTATATTGAGGAATCTTTGCTGGGTTTTCTACCTCGTGAGGGTTTCTCAGGATAAATATGTGTCTCTTGTGTTTATGCTGTGCTTGTTGTTCTTTCAGTGATCCTGTATATGCTATTATTGTGAAATGAAATGCAATGCTGATATTTTATATCTTAGCATATTGAATCTTAACATGGTATCAGAGATAACCTAAAGGAAGGCAATGCATGGCACTTACGACACTTGCTTCACTTGCGACAGTTTGAAGGTTAGGGTTTTATATAGCAAAAACCAGTCATCGTGGAAATTTCAATATAAATACATTTTGGAGAAGGTTCAGGATTTGAAAACTTCACAGGTTGTAGATAACATCCCCCTGTACCTTGTGTCCAAAGGAAAACCTCAGTTTCGGTGTACTTTGTAATTTATGATCAGTACGAGTTAGGGTTTCTTCCTCTTCCAGATATCAGTCATAAACAGGTGACCTAGGAAAAAAGGTCACAAGTTTGGCTAGGAATATCCAAATGAAATTTCGTAAAAATCACCAGGTATAGAATAGACTATAGTTTCTCAGGTAAGTTTTTCAGAGGCCTAAGTTGAACCAGTGACACGTGGCACATCGTACAATTTTGATCTCATGTTTTATCCCATAAATAGGTCACGTTGAAACACTTGGCATAACTCTCTCTCATAGAATCCAATTAAGGTAATACCTATGGGGTTGGAAAGATAACAGGTCAAGATACCACAGGAAGAAGTTTTAGACCCTGTGGATTTGTAATTTCAGAGATGCACCAGAAACAATCAGGTGCATATTTCTGTCCAAACAGAATTGGATTTTGAGCACCTCCATTCTTGGCTTGTCACTACTGCGGGAATTTAGGGATTCAGGGAAAGTTGGAATTTTTGGAGTCAGAGACCATGGCTGAATACTCCTCATCAAAATCGAAATTTAGAGACCAAGATCGAATTTTTTGGTTGGGCAGAAGGCTGGGCTTGATCAAACCCTAGTTTGGGATTTTGATCGGAAAGATGGAAAATTAGGGCTTCTACAAAAGTTGGAATTTTTAAAGTCTGTGACCACGATTGGAAGCTCCTCAGAAAAATTGAAGTTTAGAGATTTGGATCGAACCTTTTTATTGGGAAGAAGGGTGGGCTTTATCAAACCCTAGTTCGAGGTCCTGTCTAGTGAATCCAAAAGTTTCAAAGGCAATATTTTGCAGTTTTCAAAATTGAAGTATACCAGCTTGATCAGCTCAGCAAGCCACATCTTTCCATCCATTCAGAAGTTTGAAATTCAAAATTTGAATTTTTAGGGTTTCTCTGACAAACCCTAATCCATCTCCAGATCTAGTTTCAGGGGGAGATGAGGCTAAGGCCTTACATAAGAAGACTACAAGAAATCTCGACAGGTATGTGTTGAAATCTGTTCATGATTAAGTTTATGATATGTTTGTCTTCATATTATTGAGGTTAGTACAATCTTGATTAATATTAGAATTATCTTATCACCCTAGTAAAAGTATGAATGCATGTGAATGATAGAAGACATTCATTGATTAGGGTTATATGATTGTACTAATGCACCTGTGGTGTTGTATGAGGATGATGTCATCTGGTAACAAGATACAGGTACATCAAGAAAGACAAATCAAGTTCTATGACCATGATGACATGCCGACAAAGACTCATCCATAATATTTGATCACATAGAAGCTCTACTTACAAGGTATGTATGACTTTGTTCTACTATGCTTAACTTATGAGATATGCAGGTTCTGGCACAAGGTCTCTAAATCATTGAAGAGAACAAAGAAGATATTGTTTGGGTATGTTAAGACATAACCAAGTTTGATAATCCAGGTATGTTTTCCTGTATCAAGTTAGAATCCTACTTTGTTAGGATCTTAGGTAAGTATACCTATGTATGAAATGATCATGACCATACATACTTAAGATTATTTAGAATCATAATGTTTTGATAGTATTAAGACTATACTGATGAATTTATGATTATGTATGAGATCATGAGGATGACACTAGTGCACACTTAAACATGCATAGTGGTACAGAATGAATAAAGTTCAAATACATATAGAGATCAAGCGGGAGGAAACCACACAAACATAAAAGATAAGTATTTGAGTTGTTATTTGAATCTCTGAATAGTCAATGATATTTCTCATAATAGTTGTATGCATATTTGTATTCCTAGAATATATCATGCATAGTGTAAGCCTTCATATAGCATTGAACAGTATACTAGTAATATGCATATGATAGGTAAGTTGGACAAACATTCCATTGTTGTTTATCTAGAATGAAACCTCTTTGTTGACATGCTGAGAGCTGTGCACGCTCTTGATAGTATGTTCTGGTAGAGATGGAAGGCATCTAGATAACCACTGTATGCATACATGATATGGAAAAGTGTTGTGCCAAAGTATTGGTCAAGATAGTTGCATAACTATGTGAATCATATTTGTATTCATAATAGTTTAGCATGTCAACATGATTTGATGATTATGAAGTATTACTAATCATGAAATTAACTTTCATTTGTAGGAAAGATCATGAAGAATGATGAACACCAAATAAGTGGTGGATGTTCAAACAAGAAGACTTACAAATCAAACATACTATAGAAGGCTCATGGCTAGAAGATTCTCTTAGAAAGAGGAAGATGATCATGATGAGATATTTGCCCCAATTGGATAGATAATACCATTCTCTTAATGGTGTAATTGAAGAATAAGTATGAATCAAGAAAACTCCCAGGATTCAATTGAATTAAGATCTGTACGGGTACCCAGGATCGATAGTCATTTGATGAGCTTAATGATCACAATGGGTGATGCGCATTTCAACCTTTGCTACAAGGTTGAAGATGGTGTCTATATATAGATGGCATTCTTATCTTAGATGGGTGCAAGAGTGAACTCGCCATAGAGTTCGAATGATCTTGAAGTTCATATCAGTAGACCCATCTGATGGGAAATGGTACATATAGATATGCAGAAGATCACTCAATGCAGAGTGTGAATGATGTTCAGTCACAAAGGGAGAATTGATAGCTTCTTGACAAGCTTGGGATTTACCAGAAGTAAAGCTAATCCTAACCTTTACCTTAAGGTTATGGATGATACTATTATTGTATGTGGATGATCTCTTTCTGATAGGGAATGAGAAACAGATCATGGAAAGCAAAGAAGAAGCTAGCTACAGAATTTGAGATGAAAGATCTCGGATTGATACATTACTTCCTAGGTCTGGAAGTATGGCAAGGCTCAGAAGGAATATTTCTTAACCAGGGAAAGTATGTTGTGGAAATCTTGAGAAGATTTGATATATTGGAATGTACAACCATGGTCACTCTTATGGGTTCCAACTTGAAGCTATTAGTTGATGACTCCTTAGACTTAGTGGACGTGACTCTGTACAGAAAGATTATTGGGTCATTAATGTATCTGATGAATACCAAGCCAGATATATGCTTTGTGGTGAGCACCTTGAGTCAGTATCTAGTGGAACCTAGATGAGTTCACCTGATAGATGCAAAGCATGTGATGAGGTACATAAAGGGTACGATAGATTTTGGTCTATGTTATCTCGGAGATCATGACTTTAGACTGCATGGCCACACAGATGTTGATTGGGAAGGAAGTGTATCAGACAGGAAGAGCACATCGAGAGGATGTTATTGTCTGGGATCTGCCATGATCTCGTGGTTTAGCAAGAAGCAGTCTAGTGTGTCTCTCACCACAGCTGAAGCAGAATATATAGCTGCTTGCTCTGCTAGTTGTGAAGCAGTATGGCTTCAGAAACTGTTATCAGGACTATTTGACTTAGAGATGGACCTCACTGTGATCTTATGTGACAACCAGAGTTGTATCAAGATGACAGAGAATCCAGTGTTCCATGATAAGTCAAAGCACATAGAAATCCGATATTTTTATATACGGGATATGGTGCAGAAAGGAGCTATCAAGCTTGAGTATGTGAGCACTGATGAACAAGTTGCTGATATATATTGACCAAACCTCTGTCTTGAGTAAAGTTTGAGTATTTCTGAGACAAGCTTGGTGTAGTTCAGAAGGACCCTCCTCGAAAGGGGGAGTGATGTGGTCGATGATGATGAGATTGCCTGAATTGACAGAAAGGTCGATGATGTGGATACCTGTATTGGTGATACTGACGATGAGGGCAATGAGATGTCCTTAGACTTGGTCTAAGTTGACAAGTGGATTGTATCATCCTTGGACACATGTCCTAAAAGAGATCCGTAGACATATGTCTTTGAGAAAGTAGTCCCTAGTGGACGTGGTGGGGATTGCATCATCCCATAACCCTTAGTTCAAAATGTACGTGATAGGAATACATCATCCCTGAATGCTTAGTTCAAAATGTACATGATAGGACTACATCGTCCCTGAACGTTTAGTTCAAAATGTACGTGATAGGACTGCATCGTCCGTAAACACTTAGTTCAAAATGTACGTGATAGGACTGCATCGTCACTGAATGCTTAGTTCAAAATGTACGTGATAGGACTGCTTCATCCCTGAACGTTTAGTTCAAAATGTACGTGATAGGACTGCATTGTCCCTGAACGCTTAGTTCAAAATGTACGTGATAGGACTCAACCGTCCCTGAATGCTTAGTTCAAAATGTACGTGATAGGAGTGCATCGTCCCTAAACATTTAGTTCAAAATGTACGTGATAGGACTGCATCATCCCTGAACATTTAGTTCAAAATGTATGTGATAGGACTACATCGTCTCTAGACAGTTGGTTCAAAATGTATGTGATAAATCCTAGATCAGATCTAGGTCACATCCAGTATGAAAAAGGACTGGCTCTGTGGTGGTAAATCCTAGATCTGATCTGGGTCACATCCAGTATGAAAAAGGACTGGCACTATGGTTGGGATTGCATCGTCCCTAGACATGGATTTGTCTTAAATGGATCACAGACTGCATCATCCCTAGACATGGATTTGTCTTAAATGGATCACAGATTGCATCGTCCCTAGACATGGATTTGTCTTAAATGGATCAAGGACTGCATCGTCCCTAGACATGGATTTATCTTAAATGGATCAAGGACTGCATCGTCCCTAGAAATGGATTTGTCTTAAAAGGATCAGGATTGATCATCTTGTAAGTAGATCTGGATTGAATCATCCATAGACATGAGAGGTGTCTTAAAGTGAGAGGGATTGATCATCCCATAATTGGATCATGTGTGTTGTAGATGATCCAGATGCTGTAGATCGAGATGATCCAGATGCTGTAGATCAAGATGATCTAGATGTTGTAGATCGAGATGATCTAGATGATGTAGATCGAGATGATCCAGATGCTGTAGATCGAGATGATCCAAATGTTGTTGTTGATCGAAAGGATCCAGTTGATGATGTGTTGCTGTTGATCGAGAGGATATAGTTGATGATGTGATGCTGTTGATCGAGAGGATCCAGTTGATGATGTGATGCTGTTGATCGAGAGGATCCAGTTGATGATGTGATGCTATTGATCGAGAGGATCTAGTTGATTTTGTTATGATGATGATCAATATATCTAGCCGATGAGGCTATTGATCGAGTGATCCAGATGATGATGATGTTGTAGTTGATCAAGTGGTGCAGAAGGTGAAGACTCAATACTGACGATTTTGATACTCCAGTATTGAAGACATGAAGATATTCCAATAACTGGTTGGGTTACTGATGATGTTGAGAAAGCTTCCAATGATTTATAGATGTATCATGTATCATGGAGTTGATGACTCCTTGCTCCTGCAGATGTTGTTATAATATCCTTCTCATTAAGGGGGAGTGTTGAAATATTGTAACTTCTAAGAATATTATATTTGTACTTTATTATTCTGGAGATGTTTCATTCCTCCGTGAAGACCTTACTGTATATCTGGAGATGTTTTATTCCTCCGTGGATAATGTGGCAACTTGGGTTATTAGAATTCCCTAGTGGGGGTCGGCCCTGTATGAGTCATGTGGGTTAAAGGGTTATTAGACCACCCTAGTGGGGTCGGGTCTGTCACATTATGGTAAGTGGTTAATTTGGGGCCGACCTAGTAAATGTAAAAGACAAGTTGGAGTAGTGTATAAATAGAGGAGGTGTGTTCCTCATTTATCAAATTCACACATTATTCACTCACTTGTGAATGGCGCATAGGTGAGAGAGAGAGATCTGCTATGGAGGAGAAGGAGCTCATGTTTGGGATATACGTCTTTGTATTGTTGATCATCTATATTGAGGAAGCTTTGCTGGGTTTTCTACCCCATGAGGGTTTCCCAGGATAAATCTGTGTCTCTTGTGTTTATGTTATGCTTGTTGTTCTTTTAGTGATCCTGTATATGCTATTATTGTGAAATGAAATTCAATGTTGATATTTTCTGTCTTAGCATATTGAATCTTAACATATCATTATACGAAGCAAACCCACCGGGGTGCTGAACAGGATCGCTGGCAGCGGGTCCATGCTAAGTAAAATATTTAACAAGGAAGCTTGGTAAATGCAAGTAAACCTATTGAGGTACTGAATAGGCTCGCTGGCAGCGGGGCTATGCTTGCATGGTACCAAGATAAACCTGCCACGGTACTGAACAGGCCTGCTGGCAGCGGGTCAATATCGAGTAAAAGAGGTTTGGTTAATGCATTGCTATTCCCATAACTCATAAAAAACCTGAGTATATGAACACATGTTTAGGCTGATTATGTATACTGTCATTAGATAATGGCTATAAGTTGGACTTGGACCCTGTCATCTAATTCAAACAATATCTAGGATATGACTATCCTAGAAATGGGACCCATAATTATAGTAGATCTCACAAATTTTATGGTGAACCTTATCTATATTCTTTGGATGACAAGATATATTTATAATGAGTCATGGACGGCTAGTTTTCCTATGGCATTTTTCACATCTCTTATACTATTTTTCTTCATACGGTCTTTTAAGAACTGTTGTATTCTTTTGATGAATGTACATATCTGAATCATCTACAGTTATTAGTTAATATTTCATTTCCTTATGAAAATTATCACAATATTTTAAAAAAAAGCTATCTATAATACTTTCAATTGAAATTTTTTAATTTTAATCATTTTCTCTTTGATGGCTGGAGGACATGCCATATTTTTGGTTTGGGGGGTGATTAGAACTGTCATTACTCTCTGAATATTTATGAAAATTTTATTTATCTCTGATACAATGATAGATGTTTTCAGGTTAATGCAAAAGCAGAAGAAAATTGATCTAATCAATAACAAAAAGAGGAACGCAACTAAAAAGATCCAGAAAAGCAAAGTTTACAACATCTTTTGTGCACTAACAGCTTCAGAAATTCTCTGCAAAATCAGCTTTGGTCTGCATCAAAAATAAGATCTTGTATAAACAAAATTTTGTACGAAGGACTGAATGACGAGTTGAATGCCGATCCGAATGAGGCAAATAAACAACGTTCTGAATGGAGTGCTGAATGAAACCATAGCCTATAACAGCTTTATTTAAATACGCTAAGATATTCAAATTTGAAAATTATTGATAAATTTAATTGGCTAATTATGACAGGGATCAATCAAATATCGATCTTACACATTGCTTCATTCTCTTATCCATCTTGCCTCCATTAAACGAATGGATTATGCATCATTGTGAATCATTACATGACTGCCATTTGATCTTACTTATCCTGTTGTACGACCTGCCACCATATCAACCGAATCATGATCTCTCATGTGTAATCTATTCTCATTACATGAATTACATTCAACCTGTCCAAAGCTTGGCTTTGGACATGGTTGAATATTCTCTAAACCACACATATTCACTGGATTTACGCTAGCACTTAACTCAAGATCTTCGAATGGTAGATGTGATATGTTCAAGCATGCCAAGCCCTTGTCCACTGTCATTCAAACAATCAAATGAACCTTAGTTTAAACTGGTGATCGCGTGAATTTAGCATCAGTCTGTTTGCTCTCCATCTGAGTCGTATCCTATGCAAATTCTTGCACCTCTCATATCCGTTTTATATCCCCCTTCCTCTGTCAACAATGCCTATTTGTTATGAGCCTAGTAGCTACCAAGACCTCCTTCACATTTCTGAGTTTAAAGCCTGCCGTGAAGTGTTTTTGTGAGTGGGTTAGGAACCATTTCTCCGCCTTCTCCAAGGCCACAATCATTAGATTTCATTACTGTTCACCAAATATTTTGATGGCAAGACGTCCAGGGTTGGCCATCTTGTTTTCTCCGTGACAGAAGAATCAATAGCATTAGCTACCAAACTCCTGAGGGAAGGTGCCAGATGGCATAAGCATCTTTTCCTTCCACGGAAGGATCATGAATTTTCCTTGAAGACCAATTTCAACACGTTGCTGGTACCAAAGGTTTTCATAGAGAATGGATCAAGCAAGAGTATTTAGATCTTCTGACCATTATCATCCACTTAATCACTTACGAGGGTAAATTCACTGTCTTTAAAGCTTTCCATTTCAGGTTGTTAGCTCATTTTGTCAACAACCAGACTCTTAATTTCCCATTTTATTTCCTAAAGAGTTTGGAGAAGATGTCTAGTCAAGTAAGAAAAAAATACAGTTAACCCTTTTGGCAGTTTGTATCACCATTGTCTTATTAAGCTTCTAATCATTCACCAGTTAGAAAAGTGAGGACAAACTTGGGATCATTTTTTTTTGAGATACTGAACCCTCATTTATCTACTGTTAAACCTTCCTCTTCTCAAGAACACCATCATACCCAAGCAGAACCAAGCGCTAAATGTGTACAGTTTGATGAGGATCCATCAGGTGATGAGCGTCTTGCCCAGTCATTACCTTCTCCTGAACTTACCCTTGGTGACCCCACTTCGGAACCTCCACTCTTTTGAGAGCCCACTAAATCCATGAGAATGAATTGGGAAAAGTCCGTCGATTAGTCTGTCATTCAGACTATCGTTCAGCCATCATGTTCAAATATCCAGTCGGACGATCATACCTTTGAATCACCCCTCCTCACATTGGCCAATGCATCCGCTCGAATGAGTGAAACCTCTGCTGTTGAAAGTCCTCTTGCACACAACAAAGATAAAAATATTGAAGGTCATACTGTTGAGTGTGAAACATTTTCTAAAGACTTGAGTCCCCCAAAGAGCCCTGAACATTATAAAGAGTAGCTTATTTTGGCTCAGCAGGAAATGGATAAGTTGATCCAAGTAATAGCACAGTTGACAGACCAAAATCAAAGCTATGTGGAAACAATTTATGAGCTCCATGAAGAAAACAAGGCATTGCGTGCACAAGTAAAAGACATTGAATGTTTGGTTAATGCCAAAAAAACATCCCATACTGCCCTGAGGATGAGATATAATTATTTAAAGGACCAATTCAAGAAGCTCGAGGCCAAATCTATATCTTCATCATCCCAGTCGAAGGCAGCTGCTATTGCAGCTCAGCCTTCTTCCTAATTTCTCTTTGTTTTGCTCAGTGGGACCTGGCATATCTCCTGTTTGAGGGAGTATTGGTGTCCATTTTGTTACTATTTTTTATCATCAAATCTTCTCTGAATGGCGTTAATTTCGCTATTTTAGATATATTAAGTTATTCTTGTAGCCATTTAGCCCATCAAACAGACCAGGTATGCATGTATTCGTTATCATATGAATTTTGGTCAAATCTTGTTATATTACAATTTATTAGTGATTAAATTAACAATTCTAGCCATGCATGGCATTTAGTTTTGTTCTACAGGGTGCGATTTCTCAAAAAACCCTTCATTCAAACTGCGTTTTTATATTGCTAAAGCTCAGCCGCGTTCAGCTTGTCATTCAGCCTTGCATTCAGCTCGTGAAATCCATGGTTAGAACGCTTCGGGCTATTAAAGTAAAAAACGGGTACGTGGGTTTTGTTAGCCACATAGTGGTGATGGTTAATGAGCCGCTGTTCTGGAAGATTCGTCCCTATGCTCGCCAATATCGACAGTGCATACCATGTCCACGTCAACACTCCAACACGTCGATTCTCTTGTGCATTCAGCCTAGAATCACGCTGCCTGTTCACGCCGGTGTTCTGGAAGAAGTCCAAGTCACACACATTTAACCTGCCAGCACAACGCCTTGCCATGACAGTGCTCCAACATCCCTCTCCTCTGTTCGTTCATCTTGCCGGCATGCCACCTCTCTTCCCATGTCAAAGGAAATCGACGCTACAACTCCCTCATGAAGGAATCGACCCCATGAAGCCTGGAAGAGGCTCCCTATGCTTTCACACACCATTCAAAGCAATCGGTTATTCATAAAAGCCTCTGTTATTAGAGAGGTCGACTCTGTCAACCTTCTCATCCATTGTAAAATGTATAAATAGACGCTTGTAGACAGAAACAGAGTTAGTCTAGTTAGTTTGTAATTGAAGAAGATCATCAGATTAGCGGATAGTTCGTAAAAGTTGCAGCAGATAGCAGACATCTTGTAATCTTCTCAAGTGAATGGAAGTTCCAGTTTGTTGATTTTCTGAGTAGCTAATTAATTTATATTTTCCATCTCTGATTGTTGGGAAGGGACCCTCATCAACTGGAGGTTTTGTCTTTGTTTTCTGTATTTTCTTTTATGCAACTAGTTAGTTTATTTTCCTGTACCTGTAATTAATTCATTTTCCTGTATCTGATATTTCTTCTTTTCTATAATTTATATTGTGCTGCTAACATAGTTTGTGTTTACAGAATTAGCAAATGGTCGACCATAAGTATAGTTTTGCTAGCTTCATTTCAGTCTTTTATAACTAGATAGTTTTTTTTTCTAATCCTCTGCAATTAGATAGAACTTAGTTAGTTATTGTTTCAAGCTTTGTTAATAGTTAGAATTAATTAGCTTCTTCTGTGTAGCTGTAGGTTAATTCTCTCCTCTCATATCAATCTTGCTTTAGTATATAATATGAATAGTTTATCTCTCCAACCATGATTAGAATAGGTTGCTTTCTATTATCTTAGCTTCTCAACAAATCTTCTCACTGATTTATTTGCATTGTATGTTCATCTGCATTCGCCAGCTAACGTCAAGATCATCAAAACTCTCCTTTTCCTTAGTTTAATTAGTTTTTCCTCCATTTGGACTGACATTCAGATCGTCATTCAGACTTTCACTCTTTCTGCATTGTTTTATGCTAGTTTGAATTCAATTCCTTAGTTTTCTTTACTGTAATCTTTCCTGCTGTTAATTAGTATTCTTAACCGTATTTAGGCCTTTGTTTTACATTTCATAAAGTTTTAATTCAAGTCTTGTTATTATTCTTGGTTTGCTTTAACTGTCTTTCAATTATGTCTTTCATATTTATTTTGCTAACATGTTGTTGTTTCAGAATTTATCAGTCTTATTCCTAGTCTAGTTTTAAGGCTTAGTTAGAATAAAGTTAATAATTTCATTCTTCAAGTATTCTAGTTCTTATAATTTCCTTCATTAAGATTAGGATCAGTTCCTTCTTTAGAATAATGAAGATGTTCATGGAATAGAATTTTGGTTTGGAAATTAATATCTTTATCAAGTTTTCTACTTGTTTCTATATTAATATCTTTATCAAGTTTTCTACTTGCTTCCAAATCAAGTTCAGAAGTAAATATCTTTATTAAAGTTTTCTACTTGTTTCTAGTTTTTATTAGTATCATATTATTTTGTTCATGGATATTAGATAGATAAGAATGTTTAAAGTTAACTGTAATTTCTCTCTTTGTAGTTTACATCTCTTTGTTGAAGTTATACTAGATTTACTTCCGTTTAGTTTTGCTATTACATTTGAAATCCATTACGATACATTCACTCCAGTTCCTGTTACATGGGAATAGATGTTTCTCTTGAATTAGTTGTTGAAATTATTTAACAGTTTGTAATTTGCTTTGATCAATATAGCTTTCTTCTTATGTAATTTGTCATCAAATTAATCCATTTCATAGATAGGTCTCTAATTTATTTATAGTTGTTTTCTAATTCTTAGATAGAATATGAAATTGTATAGTTTCCATTTTCAATATTTTGATTTTTAATCAGTTTCCCTTATTAATTCATAAGTTAGAGTAGTATGATTTGATACTATTCTAGTTCATTTGTTTAACTAAGTTGATTTAATTCTTTTTATTGCTTTTCTGAAATTTGACTCGCTTTTTCATTTTGAAAGATCTTTCGATCTATTCTTTATTAAATATTGTTAAGGTCTGACAAGCCGAAATCTTAGGTGCCATTCTACCTTAGCATATACTTTGCTTCAACTCTAAGATTACCAACCCCAGTCGATAATTAAATATTAGGTGTTATCTTTGAGATAGCTCACACACCCAACAAATATCTCCAAATGGAGGGAAAGAAAAAGGTACCCCTTGAAAAGGGGTCTCTTGATTGGTAGTCCCAGAAGGATCTTGGGTGCATGGAGATGGATTCACCATGGAAAAATACTAAGTGATGTGGACGATGTCTTGCTAAAAGGAACTCAAAAACCCTCAGGAAACCAAGTGTGCAAAATGGGAGCTAGAAGAAAAAGAGGCACACGGGAAAAAAAAGCAATCTAAAAAACTTTACTATAACCGATGCCACAGCAAGCGAGCTATAACAAAGAGACCATAAATCCAACAAGAAGCACTAAGAAAATAAAATACCCTCTACAAGGTATAAGAGCAAGCAATCATCCTATCTAAGATCTGGAGACCTCAACAGATGGTATCCTCCGCAAGGTGATGAAATCCAAGTCAGACAATACGAAGTGAGAGAACAATATGTCTGAAAGGATATCCCTCTATTGAAAGGGATCCTAGGTATAAGAGCACTAGAAGTATGGTCACTAGGATACTTCGTTCCTGACACGTCTAGGAAGGTTTACTGTAGCTTCTTCCTTTTGGCCCTTGTGCAACTAGTATGGTGGCTAAAAAATACAAGGAAGACAATGGATTGATGCCTTGAGGTGCTAAGTGGAGTGCGACATTCCACAAAGTCCACCTGGAACCAATCCTCGCTGCTTACCCCCGTGGAATGGGAGGCCACCCAATAAATTGGTGTATAACCGTGTCAACAAATACAAGAGGATTTTAGCACCCTAAGATAAAACAACTATGTCTGAGATGTAAAATGACAAGGGGGAATTATTTGGATTCCTATCCCCTATGTCCTACCTAAATACACAATTCTTTTTATGTCCTCAAATGAGGTTAATGTGTGTTTAGTTAAGGTTTTAATTTTAAAGGATTGTTGTTTTACTCAAGGGGAGCGGAAGTGAAACTTGGTGGTGTGTATACTTGACTCAAACCATGCAAATATGGATGAATTATGCAAGTATTTTTTCTTCAATGAACTTCTATCTAAGTAAGGAAGAGTTCTTTTCGTTTCCAAATGTACAACCCAATGAAAATGCAATTTTAGCTTCTTAATGAATGGTAATCAATCATGTAAAACCATACCCAAACTATCCTAAAGTGACAAAAAGATATTTTTCTATCAATAAAAAATGCAAAAAATTCTAAATCGTTTCCTATCTTTTTACACTTGAAAAACACACATCTAAGTTATGGGAAAGAAAGATTCCGTACACGTTTCCAATCAAATGCAATGCAAATAAAAAAATCCAATATCTTTTTGTAACTCAAATGCATAAGAACTTGAAACAATATTTTCTTCCTCTTATGAATGTAAGATCGAGAATGTCAAATGATCAAACTAATGCAAGAAGGAAATCTATGTTTTTCAAGCTTGTAAATCTAGCAAAATAGAGACAAAAAAAGCTTTTCTTTGAACAAAAATGGAAACAAGGAATCGATCTACTCCAATAACCAATAAATAGATAAAGATGGAAAGGAAACAAATTGTAAAACCCAAGAAAATGATTTCAAATGACAAGGATGTCCCAAGTTTTTCAAAGCCAACCAAAGCAATCCAAATGACACAAAAGATCCCAAAAGGTTAAAAAAAACCTTAATATGGGTCAAAGGTTCAAATTTGATGTTTATTTTAATAAAATCTAGTGCAAAAAATTCCTAAAAAGGCAAACAAACATGCACTCAAACTGTGGATGCAAGAGCACTTACAGCTCCTAACAAACAACAAGAGGTTAGGCAAATATCCTTGAACTGACAGACCAAGGAAAACCCCAGCAAAAATCTCCCAAAAAACCAAAAACATAGGATTTTCACCCTTGTACAGACCAACATAGAGCGAAAATATGATATTTGTGTGCCCAAGAACATTGTGGGGTAGCACAAATTTGGAAATTTTCATGCTCTAGGACACTGTGGGGGCGTGAAAATATGGAATTTTCACTCTGCAAGGTGTTTTGGGGAAGCGGAAATTTTCCTGTAGGTAAAAAATAATGAAAATTAATGCCTAGATATGAGAAGGGTTGAAGTGCTAGGTTCAAGATAGTCCTCAATGATGACTAAAGAGGGTCTAAGGTGATGGGAAACAACACTTAAAAGAGGATTTGATGATCCAAACAAGCAATCAAAGGTGAAACTAGGGGAAAACTCCCCAGTGGAGTCTCTGTTGTAGAGAATTCTTCCTACGGATAGTTAAACACTCTCATGGACATAACTAAGACCCTAGATACTTAATCCATGACAAAAAACAAAACAAATGGTCATATATTCTCCTAGATCTAGCAAAATACATAAGCTATTGAACATGGAAGAAAAAATGAAGAAGTAAAACTTACCTCTAACCTGTAGGTTGTCCTAGTTCTTGCTCCAAGCTTGATCTTCAAGGCTTGAACTTGTTAAACAAGACAAATGACCAAAAATTCCAAGCAAGTAGATGTATTAATCTAGATCTAATGTACAACATATCTTGCACCAATATAACAAGAGACAAGATATGGGATAATAGGCCAAGTTATCATTAAGAAAGCCAAAGAAGTTGATTACAATGTTATACCTTGATTTCCAAGATGATAGCATCTCCTTCCAAGCTCTCCTCCATCACCCTTTCAAGACTCTTAAGATCAAGATGACCTCCTCATGAGTGTTCTCCAATAATTACAGGACCATAGGTTTGGTGTTTCCAAGATCACCCACCCCTCCTATCTCATGGATGGTCCTCCTTAAGTAGGATTTGGGAAGGCCAACCACTAGGAGAAAATGATGGATCTAAGTGAGTAATATGTGGATCAAGGATCTAAACCATGCCAAGGGAGTAATGTGAGATGGGATTCGAAGGGGTACCTCATCCCAAGAAAATCTCCATGAGATCCATGATCCAAAATCAAAGGGATAATCCTAAAACAAAATTTTCGCTCCCCTATAACTGAGCAAGGCACGAAAATATTGAAATTTTCTCTCCCTGAGAGGCATGTAGAGCTCAAAAATATTGAAATTGTCGCTCTCCCACAGGCATGCAGGGTGCGGAAATTCTTGTAAGGTAATTTCTAGAGGTGTTTAAGGTGGGGTTCGACCCCTTGCTTGTTGGATTTGCTTCCAAATGTGACTAGGGAAGGGACCAACATTAGAATGAAGGGTCCTAACACCATTAAGAGGCATAAACATCATGTTTTCCATGGTGGTGAAACATGTATATCCTCACTTACACATGGTGTGGCAATTTGAGGTATAACAACCTCAAAAGTAGAAGATACAGGAAGATTATGGTCAAGCCAAGAAAGTTGGAGATGAAGAGTTACCTCACAAATAATTAAATAAAAAAAATGATGAAAATCCAGTTGTTTCTTTAAATTTGGCTCATGAACTTAGTAAGGTCAAGATTCCTATTCCTTTATCTGAATTGGACAATATTCCTATATATCATAAAGAAATTTCTAAGGTAGTGGGTCATCCATATTATTTAGTATAGAAAAACACTCTTAATTTGTGGGATGAAACCCATTTAGTAATGTTTGGCCCTTGTATTGAAGAGATGAGTGAGAAAGTAGATCCTTTTTATTTTACTTTGACTATGCAAGATCATTTTTTGCACAACTGTATGTTGGATTCAACTACTTCTCGTAATTTGATGCATAAATTTATAATGGAGAAGTTGGGCATGGATATCATAAGTCCTTACCAAGACTTGTATTCTTTTGAGTCCAGAAAGATTAAATTTATTTGCATGATAAAGGGTCTTGTGGTAACCTTGGAGCAAATTCCTATAAAAAAATTATGATGGATGTAGTGATTGCATATGATATTGTCTAGGTCGTGGGGAGCCAAAATGGGAGGAAAATTGTAGTTGGATAGATTTATGCTAATATCCTATTTTTTGCAGGAGAAAGTCAAGACTATACAGGGGTCAAAATTTGCATACACTCTTAGTGATCATGAAAATCCTAAGAAATACTAGGTGTATGTAGACGATGATGGAATTGTTTTATTATTATTATTATTATTATCTGTACATAATGATGATCATCAAAGGCCAGTGTTGAAAGAGAAATAATTTCACAATGGATTAGAGGGAGTGTGGAAATTTCATTTTGATGGTGCTTCATGAAGAGAGGGATCTGGGGTTGGGGTTGTTTTAATTCCTCCAATAGGGGGCAATGTTTCTTTATCATATAAATTGGAGTTTGAGACTACAAATAATGCAACATCATAGGAAGCTCATATTTTGGGGCTTGAAGTTGCAGGAGTGATGAAAATTCAAAATATTTCAATATTTGAAGATGAAAAATAATTTTCAATCAAATTATATATATATATATATGGATGGGTCAGTGCAAGCTAATGAGGGTCACTTTTGGCGCTTTAGATGCAATAGAAAACTGAAAAATCAGGCATCCATCAACTTACTTGGATTTTTTGAGATACATACGCAAAATATCTTACATTGAGTAAAAAAGATGAAATGTAGGAAATTGAATCATGTTTCCGAATATATAACTTTTATGTATTGAAAATGTGCATAGCTATGCCAAGTTTCATTTTTCCTAACAGGAACTTTTTATTTTTCAGGCAAATGATAAGGTATATATTTTTGTGGGTGCATCCTTTGAGGTCCTAAATGATGGAATCAAGCTACAAAAATGGGAATGCATGTAGAGAACACATAGCACTAGTGCATCATTATTTTTTGAAAATTAAATTAGTAATTTTATAATTTTTTTATAATTGTCTAAGTGATCAAACCTCAAAAATAGTACGTCTTTTGTGGGTGCAACCTTTGAAGGTCTTAATGCAAAAATCATGAAATAGGGTTTTGATAGAACGTGGAGGTTAGTGTTTACTTGTTCACCATACAATTGTTTTTTGAAATGATCAAGAATTGAAAATTTTATCGAAGAAACACTAACAGTGTGTTTCACGAGTTAAGGAGGTAGGACACAAAAGAAATTGAAAGAAAATAGGAAAAATTAATATTTTTAGATAAAAGTTACATATTTGGAATCTGCAGAAAAAATGCTATTTGTGTTTAAGATTTCATAAAAAATGACTGTGTGTAGCATACTGTAATGGGTGGCTAAGCATAGGATTCTCCATAAACTGGAAGAAATATGCCCAATTAGCTTTGGCTTATCATTACCATAGCACATGTTTGGTATTACCGAAGAAAAATCCAAAGCATACACATAGAATTATGGTTGACATGCGAGCAAGTGAGTCGGCTTGGTTTAGG